>LR991025.1:19708532-20958532 GCA_905163495.3 Cosmia trapezina
CTTATGGTTCAAGTAGGTTGTGATTGATTTTCTATACAATAAGGTATATTTCTTTCTCCTAAGCATAGCCCAATCATAAACACAATAAAACATTGTAAATCTATGTTCAGGGGGAGATCTTTTGTTTAAATTGCAACTTACGTTGCAAACGGGGCCACATGTTTTAACCTTTTACACAAGCCGGACCCCTTTCTTATGACGTCAGTCAAATTAATTAGAACCATTCAGGTAATTGAATATTATGGTTCATGCAGGTATTTACATCAATTATAATTTAACTAGATTTTGCCCGCGGCTTCGCCCGCGTTTATTATACATATAAACCTTCCTCTTGAATATGTATTAAAAAACCGCATCAAAATCCGTTGCGTAGTTTTAAAGATCTAAGCATACATAGGGACAGACAGCGGGAAGCGACTTTGTTTTATACTATGTAGTGATAATGTGTATATTGCTTCATAGATAAGCACAATAGATTTTTCTATCAGTTTCCACAAGGGCCGTAAACTGCAGCTTACGACTCTGCTGACCTCAAAGCGGAATGAGACCGTGAAGATACATATCTTCGCTCTTATTACGTAAGTAAATGAAATAATGATCTACGCATTAAAAAACTTACCTTCCTTTAAGTTATTGCGGTCGGGCAAAAAAGTCAAACTAAGGTTTTGATGACTATGTGGACATACGAATTTGTTTTCAAATCCAGGAACATTATTGTCACTAATTGTCGGTAAAAAATCCCCCTGAGCGATATATTGGCGCTTTGACATGCAATTCGCTCATTGGGCTAGCGAGCTGGCTAACTCGGAAAGTCGGAACTCCTAAACCCAAGTAACGGGGTCGTGCTCAATTGCTGCGAACTGTTTACTGGACACTGTTCAAATAATATTGCTGCTGGATTCGGGAGGACCAAACTAGACTTGGATATAAAGTAAATTGATTAAGAGGCATATTACATTTGGACAGTGATTTTTGCGTAAATTGGCTAACTTTGGCGTTCTTATTCTGAGAAACTGAAAGACTGTGTGACTGAGTGGTGGAGAATAGTTATTATTAGTATCTGTTCCGAGTCTGGGTGTTTTTCTATCTTAATATGTATGTATTTGCAAAAAAAAAATGTTTATAAGTAGTTTATCAGCCATCTCGTTACCTTATCACAAGCATTAGGTTGCTTAGCTTGGGACTAGATGGCATTGTGTGAAATGTCCAAGGATATTTATCTATTTATTTATTTTATTAGTATAGTACATAGCGGCCTCGCTTTTCGCAATTTTTTTCTTGTCTAGGTAATAAATAAAGCCAAAATTCCGAAGCAGTTTTTTATAAAATGCGCGACTGCATTTTTTTTGAGCTCGTTGTAGTACCTACATACGCAAATGAAATGAAAAATATACAATAATATCTCTTAAATGGGTTTTAGTCCCTAGCGGCCTCAGAATTTTGAAAAATGTATGGAATAGCTATAAAAATATCCCATTCAAAACCATAAAACTACAAAAAGCACTCGGAATTAACTGTTAAATTTCTCCTTACTACATTAATATTATTACGTAAAATTTATACCAGAATAAACGTTAGTTCATAAGAAATTCACGTCTAAAGAATTGCTGAACTGGATTTGATACAAATTATGATTATGAGGGAATAGGAAAGTGTAGGTAGGGGAGACCGGGGTTGGTAGACCATAGGGGCAGGTTGACTAATAGGGAATAACTTCTAAAATATTCGTCGTAATACGATGTCCATCTTATTATGAGTTTAAAGTAAGGCGACGCTCAATTACGTGTCTCGGTGCGCCGGAGACGGACACGTTTTAGGAACAACGGCGACATTTAAAAAAATCAAGGAAAAACGTAAATATTTTTAGGGACATCCTTTTAATTTTATTGACTGCAGCAATAAAGCTCTTACAGACAGAGGCGATATCGCGGTCGCGACGCGATATTTCAATATTAAATCCGTAGAAAAATATCGCGTCGCGACGCGATATCGCCTCTGTCTGTAAGAGCCTTATCGTAAGGTTTGTAGTTTTACAAAAAGAGGCAAGTCCTAATATAATTGGAAGGAATACTTGTGTACTTGTGTACTTGTTTAATAACAAATAAAAAACGATGATTATGTGAAGTTTTGATTTATCAGTCGTATCCAACGGTTTTTTAGTATAGTCAACCTACCCCATATCGTGAGTCATACAACCCCGCTGTCGGGGTTGGTTGACTAACTAGACTTGTTTTTGAAAAAACAAAAATTAACTATCTTCAAATAAAAATACAAACATCCGAATTGAGAACCTCCTCCTTTTTTAGAAGTCGGTTAAAAACCAAACACTTCAAATAAGCACCATTAATAATCAATAAAAAGCTCTATTTAAAACTGTTCTATATAGTTTTGTATGAAATTTAGTTTCGTAGTTCTATGCAAAAATGTTAAAAACTAGTCAACCAGCCCGGGTCTCCCCTATAGATGATAATTTATTTGGTCTGAGATTTACGGATATTTCGTCTCGTTTCGTTCGTTGAATTCCAATATTGAAATTGAGTGGCAGCATTTGCACTTTGATCGCGCAGTATTGGAGAAAAATGATAAGAAACAAATAGGTATACAATATACAAAAAAAAAAAAATATTTAAGACTCAAAATAAACGTAATTACAACTGCCAAATTGCTACATAATGTGTGATGCGTCGCCATGCTTCAATACATCTAATCTGTCAAAACGCAATTTTGTGATAGGCCTCTTAAAAATACATATAGAAACATACATATAGCTATTTTAGTATTTTCATCAACAAATCAAGCGTTTGCGTTTGCATTCAGAAAGTATCTTCTGGTGAAGTGGAACTGATGAAGAAAACCACAGAAAGCCACGGGAACTCCTCAACGATAATACACGGGTGGCGATAAGATATCTCGATTAATAGTTAAGGGACTATAACGAAGCTTTAAATAAAATCGAACCGATCTGATGAAGAAGCCGGAAGGTAGACATCGGAACTCAGTAATAAAACAATGTATCCTAGCCGTGTTCGGGCTTATTGGAATTGTCATGAGGTGCACTATGGCTATAAATGATTTAATGCTTACTATATACCGCTTCAAATTGCGCTAGGTACTTGAGTTGTATGTTATGTGTGTGGGGTAGGCCACCACTAAAAAGTGGAAACTAAAAACTTTTTACAAAAAAAAAACAACCGACTCCCAAAAAAACACTACAAAGTGAAAAATAACTTTAATTTCGGAAGTCGGTGGCAAAAAAAATACGAAAGTAAATAAAAAACCAAAGACACCGACTTCTGAAATTAAAGTTATTTTTCACTTTGTAGTGTTTTTTTGGGAGTCGGTTGTTTTTTTTTTTACTGCTTCGTTGGTCTAGTGGTCACAAGTTCTACTACTGAGTAGGTTTTGGGTTCGATTCCCAGGTCGGGCAATATATTATTGGAGTTTTCCATCAGGATTTTCTCTGTGGCAGCCCGGAGCCTGGATTTGTGCCCGGTTGATAGCAATAGGCTCGCCCCTATTACGAGCACATGGGACTTCAACGGAACTGGTGAGAATTAAAATTATTTTATGTTTTAATTACTTACCTACTATCGAATCGAACGCGTTGTCATTTTGTCCTTCACTTCTCGCGTCCGAATACTAAGGGCATTATTTGCTACTGAAAACGGTTCGCGATAATTTTAATTCTAAACGATTGCTATTTTAAGTTAGTAGGTACTAAATTAGGTTGATCTTGCAATAATTTTTTGTTATTTTTTTTTTTTTTCCTGGGTTCCTTTATCGATACTGAACCTACCCCTAAGCTATGGCACGCAATTTCTTTCACATCCTGTATAACAGCAATGTTCCCAACTCAAAAAATACTTATGCCAAATTAACTAATACCACGGTGTTACTTTTTAGTGGCGCAACGCGTAATAATCGAGTTAAAATGTTAATTAGGTACTTAACTCCATGTTTACAAACACTACATTTATTCATTTAACCCGACTAAACGTGCAAGTTCCCTAACTAATATTATAAATGCGAAAGTGAGTTTGTTTGTTTGTTACGCTATCACGCTAAAACGGCTGATCGGATTTGGATGAAGTTTGGCACACAGTATTTTATATTTTTACCACCAGCCCGTTATACTCTAATATACTATGCCTACTAGGCTTCAGTCTATACGCAATCTCGCCTGATGGCGAATGACCAACGCAAGGAAAGGCGCTTGCCAAAACAATATTTTTGTTTGCCTAAATAAAAATGGAGGTTACTCCACATAGGGAATAAACACCATCAATCTGATGGCCTCATTGTAATCAAATCAGCATTCAAACGGACAATGAAAGTAAGAGCTGGGCATACGTTGGCGCCGGCTCAAGGCTCGGTTGCCTAACACGGCGCACGTGGGATGCGAGGAGGTAGCGAGGCCGTACCAGATACAGTTCGTACATGTCCTTAATATTACCGTGTGTTACTTAATTCGAGCACAGCACTAGTTCCAAGTGTTGTCTGTAGATATCATAGGTACTTCAGACCACCGCCTTAGTTTGGCACCACTCTCGAGTATCGTAATCATGAACGCCTTGAGTGTTATTGTGGAAACAACGCAGATGATTTGTCGAAAGTATCAGGGTGTGGAACTAAAACTAAGGTGTTATTGGCAATACAATCATAGTTTTACTTAGAACTAAAAGTTTTGGTTTCCTAGCAATTTACTACGTGTGCTTTAAATCTATTGGGTGGAACCTGATTGTTTTCTTACTGAATAATTCCTAATATCCATTGTTTTACTTGCCTTTTGGCTCAGTTTTCTGTAGAAGGATTTAAGGTTTTTTTTTCTTCTTAAATATGATGAATTGGAACCCCTCTGATCTATGTTAGAGGATTTGGTTTCCGCACTTAGTACTTCAAGAGGACCATTGCGTGATTGGAACCCCTAATAACAGTTTGGTTTTATTAACAACTAGCTTTTGCCCGCAGCTTTGCTCGCGTTAATTTAGAATTTGATAATCAAATCGGCTTTTACTCTGCTTGTAATAATATAATTCAATCATGATTCGAAAGACACGTGGCGCCATCTATTATCATAAGAACTTTATTGTTGTTTTCCACGGGAAAAGGTACCCTATGTCCGTTTCTGTACACCTGACAACTTACGGCCGGTTCACACATGTCTCCGTTTTACTGTTCCGTTTTATCGTGTACGTTTTTCCCTTCCCTCTCTCCCTCCCCATGGTCCCCTCACCCCCCTCACTCTATCCATCCCCCTTAGGGAGAGGGAGATGGATAGAGTGAGGGGGGTGAGAGGGAAGGGAAAAACGTACACGATAAAACGGAACAGTAAAACGGAGACATGTGTGAACCGGCCGTTACATGCAAAACAGGATGATCGGTTGAGTGGTTTATACAAACTTACTTTTGCATTTATATTATTAGTAAGGATATAGCCGGTAAATTTTCAGAATTAGGTAGCTACCTAATATTCGAAATCTTTAAGCCTTATACATTTATATAAGGAAAAAAAAATTAAACAAAACACGTGTTAAAATATGTTACATACACCAGGTTGAATCATACTTTTCGGAAATTGCCCTTTCCCGATTTACCTACATCAAAGTTTTATTTTTTGGCAGACAAACATGTTAAGAATACAAAGTTCCTTAAATGTTCATTCTGGTCTTGGATAGTTTACTCATAAACCTACCAACTTATCTGAAGCTTTGCAGCATTATTGTAGGTATAGAGCAAGAGCCGCCGGGGTCGCGGGTAGTTCGAAAGAGATACCTTGGCCCTGGCATAGGCAACTGAAGGAACACGGGTGGGTTTTTTAGTCAGTAAAAGTCTGACACGCCCTTCCGCTCCACCCAGAGCGGGAGAACTCATTTGATGATTTCACAAAAAAAATAAAAAAGTTATAGATAGAGCAAGATCTGGGGGGCCGCCAGACCTTACTTATTTTCTGATTAACAAAATTTATGGGATAGAGTAGTGTTAGTAGTTAGTACCTACAGTAGGTACTTTGAACGTACGCATACCTCTTAGCTTGGGGCGACTAAAGTTACGTAAAAATATTACTCACTTTTCTTGTAGTCTGACTGCTGATTTTTTTGTATGTTTTACAGAATATTTTTAATAATTAATAATCAATACTGTCAGACACTTCCTGTCAGCGGTTTTTTCACCAGACGCTTTAAAGTTCGCGAAAAATGCCAAATTAAAAAAAAATCAAATTCATTTTATTCGCATTAAACATGGTATTATAGGTGTTACATTTAAATTAGTACATTAAAATTATTTGAGTGTCGTCATCTTACTTATAGTTTGAGTCTTAATTTTTATATAATGATACTCGGGGAACTATTTCACTACTATTTGTAAGCAGGCAGACCAATCGTAGCGGTCAAACATTCCCACAGACAGCAGCAGCGGCCTTTCAATTGTGTACATCATTTTTTGCGAGCTTTAAAGCGTCTGGCGGAAAAAACCACTGACGGGGAAGTGTCTGGCAGGATTGATTATTAATTATTAACAATATTCTGTAAAACGCACTTAAAAAACTTTTTTACAAAAACAAAAACCGACTTCCAAAAAAAACACTACAAAGTGAAAAATAACTTTAATTTCGGAAGTCGGTGTCTTTGGATCTGTATTTTAGTTTTTTGCCACCGACTTCCGAAATTAAAGTTATTTTTCACTTTGTAGTGTTTTTTTTGGAAGTCGGTTTTTGTTTTTCTAAAAAAGTTTTTATTTTTCACTTTTTAGTGGATCAGTTTGTAATTTACCTAAGTTACAATAACCCAATGTCAGTTGCTCATCACGTTTTACAAAATGTTGCTTTTCCCGATGCAGGGCCGTTAATTGTTGAGGAGTTCTCCTAGTAAGAACCAGGAGAAATGGAGCTCATGGTGAAGTCACCATTACCATTATTTTGACGAGCATAAACCATATTAAAGTAATCGAATCGCAACCTGTTATATACTTAGATATAATTGAGTATTTCCGATGGCCCTCTGTGGTCTTCATCATCAGTTCCAGCTCACCGAATGGTACTTTCCGAGAGCAAATGCACGAGTTACTATAAAAAATACCGAAATCGATATAGGTGTGCCCATAAAATTTGAGGGTTTCCCTCGATTTCCATGGGATCCCATCATCAGATCCTGACTTGATGATCATGGGACCACTTGGGACGTATACCCTTTCGAACAAAAAAAGAAAAATCCAAATCGGTCTAGCCATTTTCGAGTAATCGGGGAACATACATAAAAAAAAAAATAAAAAAAAAAAAAAAAGGTTCCGACGAATTGAGAACCTCCTCCTTTTGGAAGTCGGTTAAAAATCAGCAGTCAGACTAAGAAAAGTGTGTAACATTTTTAAGTAACTGATAGGTACCTGAAAATTGGCCGTCGGCCCAAGCTAGCAGGTATGTGTACGTTCAAAGTACATACTAACACTACTCTATCCCATAAATTTTGTTAATCAGAACATAAGTGAGGTCTGGCGGCTCTGGGATCTTGGACTATACGTATAGGTAAGTATGTTCTATTTAACTCAAAAAATACTCTTTATGGTTTCAAGTGATTCAATAAGTTTTATCGGTCGTAATTATAATTATGATAGGTACCATTCGTGGAAATTTGCGGTGAACCACATTTCGACCTTATTACTAGAGGAATAAGGTTGAAAAGTGGTTCACCGCAAAAGTCCGCGATGGTACTTCAAACTCGCCTCCTTCAGTACCATTCTAGAAATACTCCAACAAGTAAGTATAAATAGTTTAGTTTCAGACCAGTTCACTATTACGAAACTGTTCGCTTAGCTAACCTAGCCTACCTTTGAATATCCTATTGTTTCACATAATGCAGCTAAACACAATATATGTGGATCAGATGTTATCGATAGACTTTCTAGTGTTCGTGGACTGAACTTATCTAGTAATAAACGCTCCGATGCTTCAGATAGTTCTGAACCAGTGAGGTTTTATGGTGCGCCATATTTCAACACTGAAACGCACTAGAAATGTTTGAGGTTGCATTTAGATTGCACTTAAATTAACATGCGCTGGAGAATGGCTATTCGTTATTGTTAGTTGCAGGAACTGAGTATTAATTAGATATATAGAGAAAAGTAAGAAAAATGCGTTTAATTGGCATTACAGCAAAAAATAAAATAAAACAATGATTGTAATGCCAAAAGGGCCTCAGCTCAGCATAAAATATATATTATCATATATGCATAGGTGAAAATAGACAACTCAATTAGAAATAGCATAACATGGAAGGCAGCCAAACAAAAAAAAAGAATATAGAAGTGAGCAGTTATGGCTTCGTATGACAAACAGCTTAATTCTGGTTAATAAATCCATGATCGTATTTATTTATTATTTATTTATTTATTTATTTCAATTGGTCAAGAAAGTATTAGCAGAAAGACCAAGACAGAAAGAAGTCTTTCACTCAAAATAAGTGAAAAGTTTTTACAACTTAAGTATTTCAAACCAACTGTATACAGTCACAAGTGGCGCAAAATAACACAACGCGAGAAGGAAGACATCAAAACTCAAAACACCTAATCTTAGTCGGCGTTCCCACGAGCGTAATAAAATCGCGGCGGGATTTTATCGCGCACTGGATTTTTAACTTTCTGCTTAGCGCCGGGAGTTGAAAATCCAACAGTGTGTTTTTTGTCAGTTGGGACGCACTCTGTTTTTGTTAGGTTGGATTCTTAACGCTCGGCTCAACAACGAGAGTTGAAAATCCCGTGCGCGATAAAATCCAGCCGCGATTTTATTGCGCTCGTGGAAACGGGGGTTTAGTGTTAGTAATGTTATGTTCATCACTGTATCCTACGAAAACGTCTTCGTAAAGAATGTAGGCCGTTTGTGGAGACCCGTATAGTAAATGACTGATAATAATAATGAGTGTCGGTCTGTCAAAACATTAGTAAAACTTTTTTTTTAACTCACACACACTCACTTGAACACACATTCGTTTGCCTTCAACTGTAGCTAAAATGTGTATAGTTGACTAATGAATAAGTAGTCATATTTTAAATTCGGTCAAGGACCTATTTATAACTTACTTGATCATTACGTATAATTATGATTAAAAAATAATTATACAATTTTTGCTAAGCCAATTAACAAGTCAGAATGTCATCTATGTATACAAATAATAAAATTGAAGTGACTACTAAATGCGAAAGTTTATACGGTATTTATTGCATTTTTTGTCTGTCTTCTTGTTCCGGCTAATCTCCGAAACGGCTGGTCCGATTATGACGGGGCTTTCACTGGCAGATAGCTGATGTTATAAGGAGTAACTTAGGCTACTTTTGTTTTAGAAGCATAATTGGGGTTCCGCGCAAAAAAATGTAAACCTATGAAATTGTGAACAAAATCCGATTCAAATAGGGAAGTATTGACATCCACGCGGGAGAAGCCGCGGGCAACAGCTAGTAAATTATACCACGTAATGTCATATATGTACTTAATCTGTGATTAATGGTCGTTTGATGCCGACCATTTATAGAGCAAAAAACGAATTTCTTTTGTCCATACTAGAACATCACGATTTCATGAATAAGCAATGGAATGGAGAGATCACTTTTTCCCAAGAAACAATTTCATATTGGAATTGGCAACACACAATATGATTGGAGTAATACTAATAAAATAACTGATGATTATTTACTAATATTCTTTGAAAATATTGCTTTCGGGAAGTGCTCAAATTTCAAGATTTTCAAGTGCCTAGGGGCCAGCTCTGCCCGGGCCTGCCTTTACCGGCCATACTTAACTACATAATTCTTCCTATTCAGGAGATCCTTTTATAGTCTTTCAATGGAGATCCCTAAAACAATTCAGCTTTTAAGAAAATACTTTTTACTCATTGCCTCTTATGAAATGGATCGTTACACAAAAATACGCACGTTTCTGAGATTAGAATTGGTTAAAAGTACTATGATTGGCCAATTGTTTGCTTTTAATAATTGATTGATCAATCAATGTTGCGGTTTCTGCTTTTCTAAATGTCTTTCTGCTGAAATTTTAGTTAAGTTCATGACTTAACGTTGCCTCACGTTTTTGATTAAAATCGTAAATCTGTTGTCTAATCTTATCACGATTACTTTTTGTAAATATACTTACCCTATAATTGTGATTTAAACGCCTTACTTAACTTAGACGATTCTCAAATTGAAATCAATCAACAATCCAATTCAGCGGCCAAGATAATAATCATTATCACAAATAATCACAATCACATTTTTAAAGGAGGCTTTAAGAATAGAAATTTCAAGCCTTGACTTAAAAAATCATTCGTGATGTGTACATCATAATGGAGCCACAATAAATTGAAGACTAGAGGGATAAAAACTAATGTTGAATAGCCAGACTTTTTATTAAGTCATCGTGACCATCTCGTTATAAAGTTAGAAACAATAACCCGTCCTGATGCTAGGCCAGTTCCAAACCTTACGTCATTTTCAGCCCATATCGAATTGATTCTTAATTTTACTTGTTTGACTTAGCATGAAATAGAACTGTTGTAGCTTGTATGCCAAATGCTGAGAACTCATTATATTTTGTTTATTTAGTTTACATCTCTTACTGACAGACTACGGTAGGTTATATTAACAAAGCGTTAGGTTAGGACGTGATCACGTGATAAAATACCATGTTTAAAAAATAATTTTGCCATTACAAGATTACCAAAGACGTTGCGCAATTTGATAGTACGTCTAATCCATTAAACCGCTTTTCGATATCCAATTACTGCCATACCCTTAGTTACTTACCTATTTTCGTCAGTGAATTGCTAAGGCTTCCTCGCAAGGTTTCGCTTAAAGTTCACAACACGGGCTGTTTTCAAAAACACAGTTTCAACCGTTCATTAAACTGGCCGTAAACTTGAAACTTTATTATTTTAGCAAACTATTAGGAAAATATGAATTGGCGGCACTTGTTGATTCGATTTTTGAAGATTCGAACACATTGTCACAGATAAAACACTTTCGGTCGTTTTTTTTCGGGTTTTTGTTTTGTTTGTCAGGCTGGTTAGGGCTCCGGAGTGCGGGCGCGGTGCTGAACGCGCAAGCGGATGTGCGGAGCCGGCCGGCCGACTGCTGCGCTCGACCGACACAGTGTTGCCCCCTACTCGATTGTTTGTAGTGTCGAGTTTTTGCCGAGCTTGTTGTAAAAGGTGAAGTGTTTATTTTGATAAAGGTGTTATGTCGAATCAAAATAGTGAAATATGGTTAGTTTATTGCTAACCTTTTTTTATTAGAAATTTTGACTTTACAATACCTTTTAGTGATGTTGCAGTTTGAAACCGAAACAATAAGATTTAATTTGATGTTTAATAGGCTTGACTGGTTTTAAAATACCAAATCCAATACCTGTAAAACAATTATTTACTTAGGTACCAAAAAATATTTTAAAAAAAATCTAGTCACCTAGTCCCGTTAAATAAACTTTCCCGCGATTCCATGATTGTCTTTTATTTAATACTTTGAATGTTTAATGTTTATCGATAGTAAATATCGACTTTTACGCTTACTAACAACGTGACTCACCTCGCGTCTCAACGCCAACAACAAAACGTTTACTAGAACCAAAGTGACGTAAGTGACCGGTAACGAGTCGACAAAAACGCTTTACCTCTGCCGAGGGCCAAACTTCAATACAAAAAACGGTCGGAAAGCGCCTGGCGTTTACGACCAATGTAAATTAGGTTCGTCCGAACAATGAACTTGCACTGGCGAACTAGACCAAACACCGCGACCACCACTTGTAGGTATATAGAACAAGTTCGTTTTAAAAAGAATACTTGTTTGTATGTACACGTAGGAGGCTTATGTACCCACGCACACACGCGTAACAGTTAAGCCGAGTACCTACCCAAAAACTGAAACAAAAACTTTAACTGTACTAACGATACGATGTCACAGTTTCCTACCGTTCAACAAAGCGTGAACGCTGCAATGTTTTTCAGTCAAAAAAGACTTATAAATTATAATTCATGAATATAAGTTTTTGTAAACTTTTTTGTCGTGTGTAGAGACGAACCTTGTGGAGTTTGGAGGTCATGAAATCAAATTAATAATGAACGAAGCTGCAAAAAAGTACTATTAAATGCTATTAAAGCTATGAAGTAAGTATCATCCGTCCAAATAAGCAAAATAATTGCGTGTTTATTTAAAACCAGAAGCAGATGCAATGATTCATTACAAAATAATGAGTTATTACGTCCAGATTATCAATTTTAATTAACGATATTAACTGAAATTCTGTTTAATATACCCTATACTTTTTTGCAACAGATTAATTTTCATTATTTCGATGGGAACATCTTGATTACTAAACACCCATACAAAAGACTTCAACGATCTCTAAACAAATACAGAGCTACATCTTTGAACATAATTTTTATGACTGGTAAGCAAACGTTATGTAATTTCATATTTTTTTATGAAAATTCACGAGACAACACTATTAGCACGCAAACATATCTTGACTGCTACGAAAGTATCGATAATGAATATAACGACAAATTACGCTTATCTTTCAATAACATTGAATTTGGTATTGTAATCATAATATTGTGGTGGATTTGGATCCCCTAGGCAGAGTAGGTATGTTGTTAATGGAAATATATGTCAGAGAAAGAATTAGAGACCCGATTCTTGCTGTTTTTCATCAGTAGTTTTTCAGCATGTGCCAGAAGTTTTCCTAACAAAAACGAGTAACTGATTGATTAGGTCTCGGGTAATTTTCAAGGTGTCAAATCTTCAGCATGTGTTTTATGGGTCAGTTTACTAAGTAGGAACCAGAAATGTGTCTGCTTCACGTAATATAAGACATAAGAACATCGATGCAAGAACTAGAAAAAAAATATACTTTATCTTTTTCTATTTTTGTTCTTGAGACGATCTCACCTCCAGCACGCGTAGTATGACCAATAGAAACGGGTTTTGTCGTCGGAAGAATAGACAAAATGACAGATTGTAGAAATATTCCTACGCATTCTACGCTTCTAAGCAAGGCAATGTGTCATTTTGTCTATTCTTCCGTCGACAAAACGTCGTCATGCTACGCGTGCTGGGATGTGCTTTAAAGTAAATACTTACAGAGTAAGGGCGAGCACGCACTGCGGTGCGTTCCGTTGGTTCTGCCGCACTGGGCGGGGCCTACAGTAACAAAACGCATGACCGCAGTGCGCGCACTTCAAAGACATTCCATACTTCACAGATTAAGCATTAGAAAAACGCACCGCAGTGCGCGCTCGCCCTAACATCTAGAAAATAAAATTGTAGACGCAGGTCCACGCCGCCCCGTTTGTTTTCGTGAAAATAGATTGAAATACTACGGTTTCCGATACTGCCGTAGCTATTGTTGCTCGACACTAGACTTAGACTTAATGCATCCGTCTTTACCTATGAAATTTGCGTTCTGCAGTACTGGCCATTTCAAATCAAAATAATTTTTGTTTGGCTAAGAATTCTAATTTCAAATTAATTTTATTTTAAAAACATGGATTTTCAAAAGTAGTCATTTGTTTATTGATTAGTGTTACATTTTCATCGCATTTCAATCTTTTTCGTCATCATGGATACGTTAAAAATTCGAGTAATTATGGAATATGAGTACCGTCGTGGCAGCAACGCGGCACAAGCGGCACGCAACATCAACGACGTTTACGGAGCTAACACTACAAACCAACGCACCACCTGTTATTGGTTTGCTCGCTTCCGTTCTGGAAATTTCGACCTGAAAAATGAACCTCGCGGTCGTCCGTCAATTACGAATTAAAGGCGATTGTGGAAGCTGATGATACACAATCTACGGCTGAATTAGCAGCAGCTTTCGACGTTAGCGTCAAAACAATATTGGTCCATTTGCGTCAAATTGGCAAGGTAAAAAAGCTTGACAAATGGGTGCCCCACGAACTCAATGATCGCCAGCGAGAAGTACGCGTCGAGACGTGCCTTGCACTGCTCAACAGACACACAAATGAAGGAATTTTGAACCGCATTGTTACCTGCGATGAAAAATGGATTCTGTTTGATAACCGCAAGCGCTCAGCAAGTTGGTTGGATCCTGGTTCAGCACCTAAACAATGCCCTAAACGAAAACTTACCCCTAGAAAAGTGATGGTCACTGTTTGGTGGTCTAGCGCCGGTGTGATTCATCACAGCTTCTTACCAAACGGGGTGAGCATTACTGCAGATGTGTACTGTGAAGAACTGAACACAATGATGGAGAAGCTGGCACATCTCCAACCAGCATTGGTCAATCGCTCGTCTCCGCTGCTCCTGCACGACAACGCGCGACCTCATACTGCACAGCAGACGGTCTCCAAGTTGCAAGAACTGGGGTTGGAAGCTCTCCGTCATCCGCCCTACTCACCAGACCTTGCGCCTACAGACTACTACTTTTTCCAGAATTTGGATAACTTCTTGGCGGGAAAAAAATTCAATACCCGAGAGGCAGTACAAAATGCCTTTGAAGAATTTGTTGCCTCCCGACCAGCTGATTTCTTTAAGAAGGGCATCAATAAACTGCCACTGCGTTGGCAAAGATGCATTGATTGCATGGGTGATTACTTCGATTAATACAAATAAAAAATACATGAAAAAAATTCGTTTAAATTTTTTCATACAAAACGGCAATTTCATAGGTAAAGACCTATTATTATAAATTCGAAAGTAACTCTGTCTGTCTGTCTGTCTGTCTGTTACCTTTTCACGCCTAAACCACTGAACGGATTTCGATAAAATTTGGCAAGGCTATAGATGGTATCCTGGGGACGGACATAGGCTACTTTTTTTTTCAAAAATAATCCTACAGGGGTTGATATAGGGGATGAAAGTTTGTATGGGAAACTCAGTATTTCTTAAGTTAGGGATGTGAAAATTAAAATGTATGCTTTTGATAGGAAATTAAGAAATATGCGGTTCAGCGTTTTTGAAAAATCATCCCCTAAGGGGGTAAAACATAGTAAAATAGGGGTTGATTTTAAAATTTACAAAACTACACGGATTTCGACAAAATTTGGCAAGGCTGAATATAGCATCCTGGGGAAGGACATAGCATACTATTTTTTTCAAAAATAATACTACAGGGGGTGATATAAGGGATGAAAGATGGGAAACCCAGCATTTCTTAAGTTAGGGATATGAAAATTCAAATTTATGCTTTTGGTAGGAAATAAAGAAATACATATGTGGTACAGCGTTTTTGAGGGGGTACAATAGGGGTTGACAAATGTTTGTCACATCCACGCGGGCGAAGCCGCGGGCAAAAGCTAGTTCCTTATAAAGTAAGCTTTCACCGATTATGATGTTTTTCAGTTCTGAGCAGATTTACGGCCGATATTATGAGATGACATCTTAAACTTTTTTGCAATTTGCAACAATTTTCTTACGGTTTCTGACACTGCCGTGCCGTAGCTTTTGTATTCGGCATTAGACTTTTTAATCTCATTGCATTCCTTTTGATTCAAGGTTTTTTTTTTCATTTCTAATGCCCGGCGCCACACTAACGTCAACGTCAATCCCCATCATCGCCATAAACATCGCGGTAGTTAAAATATCGGTAGTTATTCGGTCAAATTATCGCGGGAAGTGGTGGCTACACCTACGGCCAACGTCTTTTATCGCGATAATCAGCATGTGGCCGCGACATTAGCAGATTTTACGGCCGATATGAGACGAAATCTGACATTCGTTTGTTTTTTTCAACATCATATTAATTTTGAACCCAATTTTGGCCAATGTTTCTGTTTTTCTCTTTAGGTCCTGGTAGTGCTTTGTCAACTCTTGACAAAGACACCAAAATAGTGATCTAGCTCAACAAGTTTTTGCGCTTTGTGTATTGATATACACAAAGCGACACATAGTGAAAAGTAGGTCGCCCGCATGCGCTTGCACTCGCAGTGTGACGTCATATGTAAAATATATCCTGCCTTAATTTTTATATATTATGACCTATTTTTATTACTCCAGAATTAAAAGTCTCGTAGTTATTAGCGGTTGAAATCTTACATGTTTTTGTCAGTCAGAAATATTGAACTTACCACCAGTACACCGAGCAAAAAGACGTTTTCACGTCAAAAGAATACACTTTTTTGTTTGACCTCTTCTAAATCCTGAGCAGATGCTCAAAAACTAAAAACCTTCGCTGTCAATAAACGCCTCGTCACCGATAGTGATACAATACACGCGGCATTGACATTAGCTGCTCATTCATTACTATCATTACGTCCTACAAGCTACCCACAGATGGTAACCGAAGGCTGTACTTCCGTTCGTATTATTTGCCCGCGGCGGGCATCCTGTTCCTGCCCCATGAGGGGAATTCTACCTACCGATACTGGTGTGTAACTTGTTAGGGGCTTGTTGAATCACTTTGGTTGGATTTGAATGATTACGACAGATATAATTAAATATACAGGGTTTAAGGGACAGCCCTCCGCAAACTAACAGGGTGCATTCAGCTCCTTATGTTAGATCATATTCCACCGGTAAAATTTCTCATAAAAAAAAACCGTTTTTTCAGTTAGGTACTATTCCTTTATTTCAATGTAAAATTACATTATCTGTACGAAGCACTCCATTTATGTAAAACAACAGCAAAAAAAACAGCAATGGATGTTGAAACACTCTAACGAACGACGCGTGAAATCAGCTGTTCACTTTCTGCCTAGCTACAGAGTTCATAGAACTCACCGCATACTTATTACCTACCCCTCCCAACGATGAACAGATGCTCCAATTTGAGCACAAAAACACAAACAAATCAGGTTTATTGGATTCCCATAACGTTCCTGAAATAATTTCATGTACCTACTGCTCATCTAGTATGATAACTGAATTCACCCTATCAGTGTGCGGAGGGCTGTCCCACCCTGTAGGTACAGAGAGAAGATTTACCATCTGTTACTTACTGTTCGTTCAATAATTGCACTGAGTATTTGATTTGTGTTAAAATATATACTACACACAATCATAGAATCTGAATAAGGATTTAAGAATTTCAAGATTTCCAAGAGTTTGGTCACGAGTAGGTAAGTGCTTAGTCGTGCTTAGGGGTTTTTTTATAAAGGGGGCAAAATTTTCAATATTTTTGCGACAGGACACACCGTTTTCGAGACATAAAACAAAAGAAAGGAAAAAAAAACCGGTCAAGAAAAAGTGTGCTTTTTATTTTTCCTGTAATCTTTACATAAACTTCCATCACAAAAAATTATGTTATTATTTTATGAACTAAAACTAACTATTTTCCGACTGCTTTTTGCTTATGCTATCTAAATAATATATTTTTAGATTTTTCTCTTATAGAGTAAAATACCGTAATAATATATTTTTAGATTTTTCTCTTATAGAGTAAAATACCGTAATAGATGGTATGGGACCACGAAGTTAGCCGTCAGGCTTTACTGACGTCCAAAATTGTTGTGAAAATTCTAAGGACTCCCACAACCACTTTCCCACAAAGAGTTTGCATTCACTGCGCACTGCGCCATTTATGTAAGTTATTCGAAATGACTTGATAATTGTCGATTAATCCAGTACTTTTGAATAAAACTATGAGTCTATGAATGGTGACATTATTATCCTTTCCTACAAGTTCCTACAACAAAAACTGTAGAACAAAGTAATCACGTTATGAACCACTCCAAGCGCCATCTGTGATTACGGTCGTACACTGTTAAACTGAATACGCAGGCAACTGGGCTGTTAACTTTCGCTGTGCGAAGATAGATGGCAGTGCTCGCGTCTTTTAAAACACATTGAATCAATAAACAATATTGACAGCGTTTTTAAATATAACGTAAATAAAGTCGGTACGTTTAGTCTAGTTTAGCAGCTAATCATATTCAGAAAAGGATTATGGGTACCTAGGTACAGCAGGTTATTCGGACTGTTATTTGGCGCCATCTGTGAAACCCTTATAGTAAATAATGGAAGCACGCCCATAGATGCCGCTAAGTTCTCGTCTTACGCACTTTATACAATTTTCATGTTCGAAGTCTAACATGTTTTGTCACCGGGTAATGCGCTATGGTAGACCGCGGAATTCAATTTTCTTTTTTTTGCAATTTGCAGGTTAGTGTCAGGTTGTTTGTTGATTAAAATATGATTCGCGGTCGTAATTAATATGCCTTTACAGAATTATAATCAGTGGAATCAGCAGTACAACTGCATAAGTTAGAATTGACCTCAAACCCTATGATTTCATGAAATCGCTAGATTGCACAATTTTTTTTGCAAACTGTACCGTGTGATTATCAAATGAAAGGCCTCAAATATATTTTTTTTAATAATTTTTAAATATATCGTTTTAAAGTTATTTATGAAAATTGACCATAAAATTTTGAAAAAAAAAAAAGAAAATAGTCCTATACCTGTAAATTACAGAAAAACCTATAACAAGCTTGTAGTCTTAAATCTCTCAATATTGTGAGTACAAAACATTTACTGTTAGAATGTATGGGAGAACATGTTTTTCAACTATAATGTTAAGTTTGTTCTTGGGATAATTTCATACCAACTACGGAACCCTTCATTGTGCGTAGTCCGACAAGCACTTGGCCGGTTTATTATGATTAGATCGCTTGCCGTCGGACTGTATAATGTGTGGGGCCCTATAAGGCATGCGTTTATGCATTTGTTTTTAAATAAACCTATTTAAGTATACATGATTCTTCAGTTAATTAATGATTAACGTTTCTTAAACCTAACAGACCTTATAAATAAACCCTTTAGTATTTATTAAGGTAAGACATACTTTTCCGTTTCGTTGTATGAATAATCTTTCTGGTTTCTTGCTGACTTTCATTTTAACATTTTTGGTAGGTTAGGTTACTGGCTGGTTGGCTTTTTCTCATCTATTACAAAAGCAAAAGGCACCTTGTCTTATATGCAATGTAATCAATGTTGCATGCATGCAATGCACGTACTAACTCATTGATAGATAGTAATGCAAATATGCAAAATATATTGCACATACTATTCAAGCTCTAAGTTATAATTATGTAAGTAACGCAATAGCTGGTAATTGCATTTTAATAATCTTTTCTCAAACATGCATGGAAATGTTGTCATTATTTTCGAATAAAGAACACGCGAAGTATCGAATTTACGGTCAAAGAAAATCAAATCCATTGCAGGAGCGTTTTTTGAATTTGGAACATTACAGCGCTCCAGCAATGTCAACATTGCTGGAGCGCTCCAGCAATGTTGTATGAAACGGCGTGCTGGGTTAAATACTCTTTCATTGGATCTCTTTTATCATTCTTGGCATACCAATGGCAGTCTCTTTGCTTAGTATAAATTGCGTTCAAGTGGCTGTATAGATAGCCACAAATGCCTTTCGGCACAGATGTTAGATAGAAAATTGGCGGCAAAGCTGAAAATTCATCTTGATTTGAAAATTTATATTTAAGTATTATGTATGTAAATAACAAATTTACATTCATAATAAATATAAAGTGAAATGAAGATTGATTGTAGGTACTCCACAGATTTAAGATCAGAAGCCAAATTGGCAATGGAAAACCTGCTTCCAGCGAAGTCAAAAGAAAAATACATGAAACTAGGTAAGTATTTGATAATTTTATGATTTGGAAAAACGAGAAAAAAGTGAACATTTTCTCTGAAACAGTATTTTTGTCGTATTTTAATGAGATTGCTAAAACTAAAAACCCATCTACATTATGGACAATTTATTCCATGCTGAAATGTACAGTTCACATTAAAAACGGCACTAACTTGAAAAATTATGGAAACTTAACTACCTACTTTTATTTCCCTGCATTCTTTTGAGAAAAGCACTATATATGCCTCGGCGGAAATAGCAATTGCCTGTCTCGTATTAGTGAAGTCCTCGCCTACGGCTCGGCCTTCAAACTCATACTCGACCTGCAATTGCCTATTTCACGGCCTTTGCAATAATGTACTATTATTTAACTTCTAACTACTGGGAACATTTGATTTAATTTGATGGAGATTTTTTATGAAGGAGCTATAACAGTCACACGGTTCGATCCATCAGGTTAAGCTACGTTTGCCGGGGTTGGTCCGTGGATGGGTGACCATCTTTACATATCGAGACTCCTCCGTGCCTCGGAAAGCACGTTAAGCCGTTGGTCCCGGCTGTCATTCGTGGATCTTTGACAGTCGTTACGGGTCGTCAGAAGCCCGAAAGTCTGACACCCAGTCTTACCAAGGGGTATCGTATTACCCAGTTACTGGGTTGTGGAGGTCAGATAGGCAGTTGCTCCATGTAAAATACTGGTATTCAGCTGCATCCGGTTAGACTGGAAGCCGACCCCAACACCGTTGGGAAAAGGCTAGGCAGATTGATTTGATGTAGATTTTTTATATTTTCATGTCGGATCAATTTTAGATCTGATGGTCTACACGAGACATCTGCGATTGTCAGGATATATTTTCTTTAATTTAATTATTTCGTTTTCGAGAAAGTTAGATAGGATCATAGATAGATTCATTTATTTGCCTGAAATATGGCATTTTTACAGATCTAATAACACATAAGTACACAATAGTTCATCATATTCCGCCTACTAAATTCGGCATGCAAATTTTGGTGACAATAATAATGATTCTAATTTAAACAAAATAATTGATTTCCCATGTCAAAAAAGAAAAAAAAGTAGGTATTGTTTAAATATAAAATTACTTACAAATGTATACCTTGAGGCACGCCATTATGTATTGGTCCTGTATTGAGATTTATACCTACCTTATCACTTCTGTCTTAACGCCTAGGATTTCAACCCGTTGTTGTCTATCAGTTAGGTAATATTTTAGCCAATTTAACGCTTTTTTTATTTTCCTCTTATCCCGTAACTCTCACATTTTTCTAACAGTATCATGTTTTTCAAAGTCAAATGCTTTGCTCACGTCGAAAAATATTGCCGTGACCGTTAAGGAAACGGCTAAATTGTATGGGAACTAAACTACTTAAATGGTATCTTCGAGGAATGCCGTCTACATTTTCCGCTTTTCTCTATGGGCTTTATCTACCCTCTAGCTTTCGGTCTTTCTGTACCGTTTCAAATTTTCCTTTAAATTTATTTCTTAGGACGAAATAAAGACCTTGTTGATCCTGGTTTAGTGCTGATACTTATTAGAAATCGAAGTGTGTGGTGACCACAGTGGTGACTAATCACCACTCGAACATAGCTAAACTTGTCAGATGTTTCCAGTAAAGGAAGGGGGCCTCGTTTGTTGATCCTGGTTTAGTGCTGATACTTATTAGAAATCAAAGTGTGTGGTGACCACGGTGGTGACTAATCACTACTCAAACATAGCTAAACTTGTCCGATGTTTCCAGTAAAGGAAGGGGAGGAGGTAAGACAGAGAACTTAGGAAGGAAGAACTTTTTACCGCAAGATTGTTACAGCTGTATACGGAAGACTACTTAGCGTGACATTGCAGCAGATTTTTTATCTCCGTTTTTGTTTACGTGGAATATAGCTTCAAATGATATTATAACTACTAATTTACACTACGCTTAGTCACGTGTAACGTGCTACTACCTTAGAGATTAGATTTGCATAAATATTAGCTCGGTGCAGAACAAATGTTAGATACATTTGTTGATTTGTTCCATTTAACTTCCTTGAAGTGAATCATGGACTCTCTCTTCAGTGGAAAAATAATCGTGTCAACATTTGCAAAATTGAGTAGATACGTCCATTGTTCTGCTCGTAATGGAGCGTTGGACCTAAATTGTTGGCCGGCTTTTGAGGCAAGTACGCCAATGGCGTGGGATGATGAACAGCTAACTTAATGTTTTATTCGAATGCAGTACTTAAAAATAAATCTGCGAGATCCTCCGCTTTCTCGTGGAGTCAAAATTATTTGGCCATCAAGTTGGCAATACCTTTCCGAAAGCATCGAGAGAACCAACTTGAGCTAAAACTAAAAACCCTAAAATATTCCAAGTATGTATTTGTATATTGTCTCTTCACCGAATGACTAGACTTTTTGTCATCGTATCGGGTGGCTTTTATAAAAATAAATACAAACAGTAAATAGACACAATAAACATGAATACAGCAATATGCATAAGTGATTCCATAATGACATTCATTTCCTGCGCCAAGTAGGTATATTGTAACAAATAATGTCAATGACAATAAGCAGCACATTTTCTTACACCAACCTTGGCTATAGTAATTATATACCACTCTATGTAAACAATTTACATTTTCTAGTATAATAACGTTGTTTATACATAGTAATTTCACGTGTCGGATGCAAATGAATGACTATTATTTGTTAGCATGTAGGTCATGATTAGTCTGTGATTTTTTGTGTGAGCTGTGTGTGAGAATATTGAAATCACGAGAACTACAGTAGTCACTTTTCATAAGTATGGAAAAATCACAACACAAGACAAAAGGGCGGGAAACGTTGGAAAATTTACCGTTACGTAGACTGACAGAAAATAGCACATTGTGTAGCCTTTCATGCTAACTTTATTTAGTATTTAACCAGTTTCGTATAATAATATTATATCCACCTATATTTATTTCAAATAATTGTAAAATTTTACACAGCGACGCATCGTTACACAAACACGCACGTAATTCTGGCTGCATTGATCTTATCTTAGTTACGTTATGACTAGTAGGTAATTAAACTTGTTATCAAATAGGTAATAAGTTTGTTACGTTATGCAAAAACCTTGAGTGCCTTGCTAGCTGTAGAAGTAATAAGAACTAACCTGGGTTTGCTGGCGTCCTGCGTCGCCTCGCAGATGCTCTCCTGACCACTGTCGATACGAGAGAGTCCATCTCACTCCCAGAGTCCCATCGTGACCTCTGCGGCGCCGGCCGTGACAGACGTCCATCATCCTCCGTATCTCTATCACTGCTGGTAGGCGGCAGATTAGACTCGTCACTTTCAGGAGGAGGATCCACTTTAACACTTTTATTGAACGCACCGATCATGCTAACATCGCGAATGTCGTCCGAACACGTAAACGGGTGGGTCAAAGTTCGTCGTATGTTACTTTTCCTATGCTTCACTTTCACTGACCCCTCGGATAGCGAGCGATTTCCGCTGCTATCCGTTTTTGCGTCTCCCCTAGTGCATTTTAAGTCAGACGGCGATAGGGATTTCTTTCTAGAGTTTCGCCTTTTGTTACATCTTTTTTGCCTGCTTGATTCTCTTGTTGTCTGCATGGTGGTTACATTGATGATTGCTGTAACAAGAAACAGGAATATGTTACGCTATGTGTATTTATTAAGTGTCTATCTACATCAAAATATTTATCCTAAAATTTATTAAACTATTCTAAATATAATAAAGTCTACAGACAGTGCGTGATGCTCTACTTCTTCACATTTTTTCATTTGTATCTAAACAAGTTTGCAATATCGGGTTCACCAAAGGTGATAAAACAAAAAATGTTCTTTTAAAATGGCAAACATTACCGAGTTCTGAAATCTCACTCGCTAAAGGTCAGCAAAAACTTGATAGAATTGTGCAAATTACTGCAAATACAACACCGGTTTATAGACTTAGCGCCATTTGCAATACAGAATGCAAGTAGTCAATTATTCATTAATTCCACTTAATATTACACCATTTTGCACAGGTACCTACAGTTCTGCAGATTTACGGAAAAGACCAAACGATATGTTATTACCTGTACTGTAACCTAAATAATTATTGGTTTCTTATCAGACCCTTGACGCTTATCGTACTAGTAAACGGAGGGAAAGGGAGTCACTCATATCTACTGGTAGATAAGCATCATGTGAAAGTGTGAACCTGCAGGTAACCTACTAATATTGCCAAAACTTGTTTTGTTACTTTATAGCAACAAAATATTTTCAAACATTTTGGTCTAGTTTAATAGAGCAAACCATTTTTTTTTATTTCATTTTTGGTTGCTCCATCAACTTAGACAGGAAGGTCAGCAGAGTAATCCTTTGAGAGGTTTTTTTTGATGATGGCATCTCGTAAGTAGTGTGACCATTAGTGGTCTCGACTACTTAACCTGACTTTCCTGTGGGTGCGAACTCCAAAGCCTCTAGCCAGGGCATATTAAAGCTACTGCACGCTAAGTGCTACTGCACGCTGAGGAACAGGGTGTAAAGTTCACTCATCCTCCATAGAAAAGGGAAGATCCTCCGACCAGACACGTCGGGGTCACCAGTTTAGAGGCATGAGGAACAGGGTGTAAAGTTCACTCATCCTCCATAGAAAAGGGAGCATCCTCTGACCAGACACGTCGGGGTCACCAGTTTAGAGGCATGAGGAACAGGGTGTAAAGTTCACTCATCCTCCATAGAAAAGGGAGGATCCTCTGACCAGACCCGTCGGGGTCACCAGTTTAGAGGCATGAGGAACAGGGTGTAAAGTTCACTCATCCTCCTTAGAAAATGGTCAGGTCAAGTGCAGCCCTGTGGTGTACGAACCTCGGCTTAAGATGTCGCTGGGGGGAGGACAAGCAAGGAGGGACAGGCTGTATCATATCAGGGTAATTATTATTATCAGGGGAATTTAAAGCTATAGGCCACCAGCTGGCACATCTTCACCAAGCAAGGGCGGGGGGGATAGATGTACTATGTAACAAGGTACTATGTAACAAGGAACTATGTAACAAATACAGTAGAGTTTATCTTTGGAGCTATCAAAGAAAATGAAGCCTTAATAATTTATCGATAAGAACTTTCCTCATTTGTGAAAGTTTCTTATAATGAGCTCCATGGAAATCATGTTTATTAAAAGAAACATGTTTTTTTTACAGTTTGGCCACATAGGAGCTATTAAAATGCACTCACTTGAGTTAAACTATAATAATAAATTCATAACGTCAGACTACATAATTCAAGCAAAGTGCCCTCGACTAGCGACTGTTATCTCAAGCGTAGAATCGCGTTTTTTCTAGCCATAAAATGAAAAACCTGAAGCATTTATTCATTGTTTTTTTCTGGCATTTGGAGTAAAAAACATAATTTTGTTGCAAAATGAATTGATGATGAATAAAAAAATATTTTTGGACACGGATTTTCCGGCAGTATTTTCCCATGCCATGGCATCAAACAAAGAGATGTTCATGTACCTAACGTAAGATGAGTTTCAGTTCTGCATCTAGTACAAATATTAAGGTGTTACTTAATAATATTTAGGTTGGAGTGCGTAAAAATATTATGTAAAAGAAAAAGTTTGTCGGGACTGGGATTGTTACTTAGGTACGTTTAACCTTTATTTATGCGGATTGTTGAATAGTCAATATTTATTTATCAAATGGTAATTTTATTATTACCAAAACATAACAGGTCCGTAATTATTTTTAAAATAAACAAGGCTTAAATATAATCACCATTTAAAACTTTTAATTTTGATACCCCACTCGATAGGTTTGCGAGTTTTTTTTTGCTGAAAACATACATTTTGGCGCCAGAAATCCGCTATTTTGATTTTTTATAATTTTAATATACCCAGTGACACTGACACAGTAAAACCAACACATTATTCATCAAAATCGGTTCAACCGGTTAGTAGTTACGAGGGAACATAGGGACGGACATACATACATACAGGTCAAACAAATAAACCTTAACCGTCTTACTAATAAACACAAAATAAAGTTATTTCAAGTTTAAACCTATGAAAATGTATGGTTATTCCTTTGTTATTCCTGATATAACTTTATTCCGTGTTTTATTTGTAAGAGGGAAGTCCCTACTGTGTAATTCTAATAAAAATAATCAAGGAACATTAAATTAGCATTGAAATAAATAGGTATATACCTCCGACAGACGCAACCGCAAACCAAGGAAACGTTATCTACACTGCATAGTTGGTATCACAATTTCGTATTTCACTAAACAAACACACGACCGCACAAATTTATCTAATGCGAAAATTTAAAAAAACAATCACGAATTTACGACACAGATAAGAATTTTATTGTTGACGTAGTTTTGGCGCGAATACACATATTGTTTTAAACCGAACGAAAGGCACTGCTGCGTATTCGGCCCAGCGAGCGGCAGCGGTTTTTGAACGTCTCGTTCCACAGTGGTCGCGCCGTAAAGGCGTCTGTTTCAGACGGTTCTGCAAAGCAAACTGCCATTGCTTGCTGCTTGCAGGTCTAGGCACACGACACTCAGATTAAAACTGAGCGCAAAAATCTTTGCAATACAAAATTCCCACAAGTGAGAAGTGACTAAATTAACATGTGCTTGTAGATCACCAAGTAATTAGTAACTCGTAACGGGAAATCAATAATACAGTGCGAACAGAATTTTAGATATAATATTTTCTTAAACAAATTAAACAAGGCATAGTTGAAATAATTTCGTTACAATATTTTAACTAGGCTTTTCATCAGTTATCATTATCAATTATATTAGCTTATCGCGGTCACTGCTGGGCATAGGCCTCTCCCAGGCCACAACACCTTGTCCTATGGCTTCCGCATCTTAAATGAAATAAAATTATTTCTTTTTAATAAGATTTTATTGGCAATTTATTCAATTGACTTTATAATTTATTGTAAATTTACTTGATAATTTGAATTTCAAATTATGAACTTGGAGCAAAGGTGAATTTTATACAACAACTAGCTGACCTGACAGACGTTGTCCTGTCTTAGCTATGAATTTTCTAATGTAAACGCGTTTAGTTAAAATAGTCGTTAAGTTTCTGAAATTTTCCAATTTTCTGCGAAATTTTCTTAATTTTTTCTTTCATAAGAACCTTCTCGTGACAATAATAAACACAACAGAAAAAAATTAGCGAAATTATTCCATCCGTTCACGCGTGATACGATGACCAAGGAAATAGGGATTCATTTTTAGATTATAGATAGATAGTGGTAGTATTCATTAATTTACCAGTACCTACTAATAGCCAACACAAAAATAAAGTGCTTACAGAAACGGATCCAGCGATCTTGGCAAAACGTGATTTGTCTTGTTGCATGCGAAAATATAGTAAATTATGGCGATTTTCTAATAAGGCTATGTGCTGATTTACAAGAAAATAGTAGATATTTTACTACCTATTCTAGACTATACCTACATTGTGGACTTGCGGTCTTTCATTATATAATATTATTTACAGTAGTTAAATAAAATTTTAGATTTTAAAATCCGCAGCAAACAGTGCGTGAAATCTGACCTTACACTTCCAGTGCAGTTTTTACTACAGCTATATATAATATCTAGTCTTTAGGGCGTCTGAACAACTCGTCACGCTTGAGATTACCGAGGGGTCACAGAAGTGTAGGTACTTTCATAATTTGTAGACATCAAAATTAAATATTCCTAGCATAGAAGAAGAAAGAAAATATGTTTAAAAAACAAAAAAGAAAAAACGGTAAACTATTTTTTTTTTAATGTGGTGAGTGCATTGATACAGTTTCATTTATCAATGTATACCTAAACCCTTTGTAGCTATAGATAAGGGACTAATGCCCGTTTTCACCAACCCTAAGTGACATTTAAATGAATCTCTAAATAAAAGTGCACTGTTGGATTTTCAACGCTAGGTTTAACAGCGCTGAGAGTTGAAAATCCAACAGTGCAATAATAATATTTAGAGATTCATTTAGGTGTCACTTAGGGTTGCTCCAAACGGGCATAAGCCTATCGATATCTTATCGGCCCTAGTCCCAATTTCAAGCTGTGGAAGCTAAGGATCTGGGGAAGTATATCCACTATCGGAGATCCAAATTATGACGGTTTTTTTTGTAGTGGTCTTTGAAACCATCTTTGGTATATCAACAAACAGCACTAAATGATCTAAGATCATTTCTATCTATCTTTTCTATCTAGGTTGTCCATAAAGATATGAAAATGTAAGTTACTCTTTTGTTTAGACGCAAGGAGCTTGAAACAGTACTCTAATGTCCCCATACTAGTAAATAATAACATAACATAAAACTGATAAGTCTGTAATAATCAGAGTAAGTATTCGTAGTATTACCGGACCGTGAAGATATTATAATCTTGAAGAATTCTCCATAGCAATGCGATGTGATACGATACGGTCGTTACGGCAAGGAAGGCTACGATAACAGAGAACTCTGTACAGTTAAACCGCTTCCCATTTAATACGCATTTCATCGACAGTCGACTGTTGACCCGAATTACGTGATATTGCGAAACATGCACAAACATATTGTTGCTAATAATATTGATAAAATCGACAAGCCTGATAATTATTTTCCCAAGAGTTCATACGTGGCCTGTTTGTGTGACCTGATTTGAATATTTTTTTTTTGCGACGCCGACGTCTTAGGTATTTGAACATGACTGCAAATGGAGTGGTTATTATTTACGAATCAATAGGAAATTTTTTGATGAAAAAATTTCCCACTGACAGCGATGCGGACGAATTTTTTGATGCCCTATGAGCTCTTCCACCACTTTTTATTTTTATTTTTTATACTTACCCACTTGTACATATTATAAATAATTTAGTAATAAAAAAGTTAGATTTAAAAGCAAAAAAAAAAAAAAAAAATAGGAAATACATTACTAAGGTTTTGGTTATTTCCTTAGCGCCAATATGCATTTCATTATCATCAAATACTGTTATCATCACATAATAAACCAGCTGATTCGTTAAACAGCAGATAAAATTCAAAAATTCCCCAATCAATAAAAAAACATGATAAAAGTTATTCAAATGCATTTAAATTTTCAACAATCGACTATTGACCCGATTCTGAATATATTGCGAAATATACGCATTTTGTAGAGTAGGTACTTACAGAAAACGCTTGTGCGAGTACCTAGAAACAAAAGTAAAGGAGAATGTTCGACGGAACCAAAACCTTGTATTTAACAACCGACTATTACGTGGAAGCCTTGCATGGCAAACTATTCATTGATACTGATTTATATGTGCTTGGCTATAAAAGTGCATAACGACGATTTTAAGAAGCTATTGTAGGTGGTTAGAGGCTATCGTCTTAAAAACAGATTATCATCCTTTCTGGTTATTCATAGAACCTTCTTTTTGTCCTAGACTCAAGACAGGCAGACATAAAAACGTTAATGACAGACTGATTAGGGAAACCCTAGGTTGTTCTACTTGTAAGTAGTTAGGACTACGCGGTGAGAGAATATGTAATTGTTTATAAACATATCACGGGTTCAATTTGAAATTGATTACATTAAACGAAACAGAAGGCGTCGTTAAATGCTAGTGCAGTCATAAAATTTAAAAGTTAAATGAAAGAGAAAACGGATTTAAACGAGTACCTTCTGAAGAGTGAGATTTGTATTGCATAAGTTCTATGCCGTTTGCCCTTTGGTTTCTAAGTACCACATTTTCCTGTTTTTCCTCTTACGTTATAGCAGGTCTCTTGTAAACTTTTTGATGCCAGATTGAACTGTTCTGTCTTTCACTGCTGGGTGCAATACAGGAACTTATTCATAGAGAAGTACTTTTAGAAATCCAACGCGCAGACTAGACTAGCGGAATAGGTTGACAAAGATGTCGGAAGAACAAAGGAGAACAAGATATAACAGTGTTTTATTTTACAGCAATATAGCTCATTTTCACCAGAATGGGTTTCACAAACACTGTAGATTAAACAAAACAAACGATCATGGCTCAACACGCCAAAATTCCAGGTATCATCAAGGAGCTTGAGACGTCGAAGCCGCTTTACTTCCATCTAATCCCCGGGGCGGATAGTATAACGGATATACATACAATTTATACAATCATGTTAGCTAACGGACGAGGCTTCAGCTTACCTCATCTATCATCCATAGCTATCAATATACCGTATGCCGCATAAGGCTGCGTTTGCACGACCACGGAGCGTGCAGCGAGTAGGAATTGCTCACACTTTTCCTTACTAAAATTCGTTGCGCACTCGCCGATCCTGACAGTTCAATGAAGCCTTAGCCACAGCGCGGCTGGTGAATGTTAGGTTGTTCAAGACATTATGAGGAAAGAAAGAGAAGAGGATAGCTCTTTAGAAGCCGCTCAGACATTGCAAGTGCAAACGGCAACGATCTATTGAGACATCCTTATTACGAGTCTGTCTCACCAATCGTGGCTAACATGCGTAACGTGACATGTTATGCGGTACCGCATTACGCAACAAAACTTCATAAAACAAGTTCATTAAACAGTTATGTCGATAATGATGGGGAATGCGCGACAAGTTCAACTTCCCATAGGTGTGTGGCGTTCCCATGGCCCCAGAGACAATGGTAATGTAACGTTATCGCGTTATCTGTACTTGCTATCGTTAGTTAGGGCGCGAAGTAATATAAACATACATATTATGTAGGTATACATCAGGGTTAGCGAACCTCCGGTATGCCACGGACAACTCCCGACAGAATGTTCTGGGATGGAAATTCAGATTCATTTGCTAAAAGAATTTGCACAAGGACTACTTTGTCCATGTAGGAGTCACAGCAAAAACTCTCACTATGGAATCGTTTCGATTCTTGTTTCCAATTAATCGTAATGCGGTAGAAGGAGCAGGTTTTATAATTGAGTGAATACCAGATACATCTACTTAATAATATCACAGACTGGTTAGTCTTATAGGAAAAGAGAAAAAAAAATATAATTAGCAATGCAAAATTTAGATTGGCAAAAATGTTGGACATGTTCCATATTAGAAATATTGTAAGTAACGTTTTTGATAATTAAAACTTTTTTGTTGGCTTCTGAATTTGGTCATTTTCTATTCCACAGACTCGTTGAACGTCATCTTGATTCTTGATCGAAAGTAAAACACGAAGATGAGTCCTGGTAGGTATTTTGTACAGGAACTAACCACAAGAATGCAGAAAATGTCACCTTTCGAGACGAGAGCTGTTGTATTGGTGATTTTACAAGTATGGCGTACCTATTTATCAAAAATCAACAGGGACCTTACTGCCAATTGCTTCCGCTAGAGGGCACCACTACACTACATTTCACTAGATAACAAAAAGGTTAAAAAGTCCTTAACAATTTTGAATTGTAAATAATATTAATATTAAATGTATGTATTTTATGAGACCGTACTATCGCATTAGGTAATGAAACCTGTACCTAATGATACTTTTATGGAAGTTAAATAAATAAATAACGTAAACAGAAAAACATGTTTATAATCTGTGCCTTTTCTGTCATCTATGGTTGTAAAATGGTTATAAAAAAATCTATGGTTAGGTGACTGTTAATGGGGTTGTTTTCCGGAAGCTTCGTTGCAAGATGGCGCTGTATGTTTGTTACCTGTCAAAGTTTTTGATAAAAACGTGTGAATTGTGTCCGGACGATTTTTTAATTATTTGCGTGTCTTTTTTCGTCAATTTGTGTTGCTTCACAATGTATTCTACCTGGCGTATCGCCCAGTTGAAGGAGGATTTGAAAAAGATGAGCATCGCAACAAAGAAAGAAAGCCGAGCTTGTACCTACATTAAATTTAACATTTTGTTGACTTTTGGCCGTATTCTGGACCATAAAAAAACCGGTCAAGTGCGAGTCGGACTCGCGCACGAAGGGTTCCATACCATATTATATGTTTAACAATCGCAAAGATAACTTTTTACTTATTTTATAATGATACTGTGAATTACAAGGTTATTTTTTGCAGTTGCAGAAAATCACCCATGTTTAAACAAAATACCTTATGAATCGCCGTTTTCAGTATTGTTGATTAAATACAGTATTCATGGTACTTACATAAAGAAGTTTCAAATTCCTAATTTGTTAAATTGTTGCGCTAGAGCTCGTACAAAAATGGTCTAAAATTTACAACTTTTACGGCCCCTAATTTTAAAAGATAAAATAAAATATGTTTGTACTCTACTCAATGAGTTCTAGACGATGACACCCCACATAACACATAATCAGCCTATAATGTTCCCACTGCTGGGACACAGGCCTCCTCTCGGTGAGAGGGAGCGGGCCGTAATCCACCACGCGGGCCCAGTGCGGGTTGGTAGATGTCACATGTCTTCGAATTTTTGGTTCTAGGACATGCCGGTTTCCTCACGATGTTTTCCTTCACCGTTTTGAGAGCAGCGGTGATGAAATAATAACAGGACACCCCACATGCTAGATTAAAATTTTTATTTTTTTTTCAAAATGAAAAGTTTATTGTATGGGGACCGACCCCTTAAATTTTTAACTTTGCTTTATTTTTATGATTTGTTGTTATAGCCGTAATAGACAGCGGAGGCTTAGTAAGTTTGTACTGGGCTGTACGTGGTTGTCTGATTTCATGGATTTTAATTTTCTTGCGCGGAACCCTAATTATTTTTCTAAAATAAAAATAGCCTAAGTTACTCCTTAAAACATCAGCTATATGGCGTCAAAATCAGTGCAAATTCGTTTGGCAAGTTTCCTAACTTGACTCAAAGTACCATTTTTTTAATCGGACTGCGCTTTAAAATTCTTCTATACAAACTTTAACATCCCTAAACCTCATTTGAGGCGTAGTTTTGAAAAACTAATAATGACAAACATTATTACTTACTTATGCAAGTATTTGTGCTAAGTTTCAAGTTCACTAACCAAATTAATAAGATTTTTCATATAAACTGTATCTCTGTTTTCACGAACACAGATACCTAAAGAATTTCAAAAATCGTCTGGTATGTTTCCATAACTTGACTCAAACATTATTTACACCAATTTTAGAGTTAATCAAGCCCCCAATAAAATCCTCCGCTATAAAATTAACTTTTCACCCCTTAGGGGTAGATTTTTGGAAAACCCTAATACACGTTAGTCTTAATTTTTGGTCTCAAGTATAAAAACTGAGTTCTGAGTTAATCGGACCGCGTGTTAAAGTTCCTCCATACAAACTTTGACACCCCCAATCCCTCCTTCGGGGGTAGTTTAGGAAAACTAAAAATGATAAACTTTATAATTTACTTAGATGAATATTCGTGCTAAGTTTCAAGTCTATTAACTCATGGGATAGGATTTTTCATACAAACTTTCATCCCCTGTTTTACCCCCTTAGGGATGGAATTTCCAAAAATCCTTCCTTAATGGATGTTTACACTATATAAGGTATCTATGTGCAAAATTTCAAGTCTCTAGGTCCATTGGTTTGGGCTGTGCGTTCGTATATTAGTCAGTGACTCAGTCAGGACTTGATTTTTTTATATATATAGATTTACCATGTTATTTTAAGACCACATACTTCTTATAGGTTTTCCTGTAATCTACAGGTATAGAACTAATTTCTATATTTTTTTCAAAATTTTAGGCTCAGTAGTTTCGGAGATAAGGGGGGGGGGGGGGGAATGGTCAATTTTCGTCTATTTTCTTAAATAACTTTAAAACAATAAATTTTAAAATTATAAAAAAAAATATATTTGAGACCCTCATAGTAAGCCCTTTCATTTGATATGTCACTCGGTACAGTTTACAAAACTTTTTTTTTAATTTTCTTATTTTCCCCCTAAAAGTGACTCTCATATTCAAAATTCATATATTTACTTTAGCTGTACGTGTTTGGGTCACAGAAATTTATATGTGTACCAAATTTTAACTTAATCGGTTCATTAGATTCGGAGCAAATTGGCTGTGACAGACGGACAGACGGACAGACAGACAGACACACGAGTGATCCTATAAGGGTTCCGTTTTTTCCTTTTGAGGTACGGAACCCTAAAAATAAAATAAAACCATAATATTTATGGTTTTATATGATATAAAATAAACTTAACTCATTAACTTTTTTGATTTTTAATTGTACTACATGACAAGCAAGATGTAAGTTACTTGTTGAAAAAGGTACCTATGGTTATTTGAAAAGAAACCATTTTTTTCTCCACAGGTTGGAAGCTTTTTTATTATTAATAGAAAAACATCATTCATAAGAGATATCCTACCAACCAGTCGTCTTAAAAGTGGTCACGTAGTCTGTTTCTTTGAAAAGTTTCCCACATAGCCTCGAAAAATAACTTGATTTGAAGTTTATTAATTTTAGTGCATTATCCCACTTTATCTTCATGTGAAAATTGTTTGGAAATTTGTCGTATTGTTGTATTTGTTTTCATTCGAAGGCTACACAGCGATCCATTATATTGATAAGTCACAAAAACTCAAAATATTGTTTAATTTCTATGGAGTTTGACAGTTCGTTTGTAACAAACACTTCTTCCCCATTAGAAACCCGGTGTTTACAATCTACTGATTAGTTCATTCAGTGATAAGCTAGAGATCGGATAATCGGATGCATATTAACCTAAAGTTGAGGTGTTGGCTAAGTATGGAGTGGGCTTTTGGATTGAAAAATCCCAGAATTCCGGTATCGGCCAATTTTGACTTCTGATTATAAAATCGAATGTATAATTTACTTAAGTTCAGATGTTAGTTAATATGGATTGCACTTTAAAAAAAAAAAACCCGGGATTCCGGTACGAAAATTTTTAAGTTCTGATTTTGGAATCGAATGTTTTAGTTAGGTACTTGCGTTCAGGTGTTGGCTAATATAGATTGCACTTTTGTATCAAAAAAATCCCGGGATTCCGGGATTCACAAATTTATAGTTCTGATTATAGAATCGAATGTATATTTACTTACGTTTAGGTTTAGGCGAATATGGAATGCACTTTTGTATCGATCGTCAAAATGTCGCGATTCCAGAATTGATAAATTAAGTATTTTTTGAAAGGGTAACTTTATATTACTAAATTTTCATAGGGTGTTCTACTCATGAGCAACTTTCACTGTGGGATCAAATATATAGATAAATCACGAAAGTCAGCTGTTTCATACATTTTGGTCGAGTAGGTATTGAACTTTTGTATCAAACATCGTAATTTTTTTTTGATTCCAGAGTTGGTCCCATAGTTGCTGAAAATGTAAATCCAATATGGCGGATGCAAAAAATTTTAAAATTTTTCGTCATGGGTGTCATTTTATTGGTTTTCGAGGGTGTTAAAGCTGATAGTGACATTAAAATGTAAATCCAAGATGGCGGCTGCGAAATTTTTTTAATTTTTCGTCACGGGTGTCGTTTTATTGGTTTTCGAGGGTGTTAAAGCCAATAGTGACACTAAAATGTAAATCCAAGATGGCGGCTGCGAACATTTTTAAATTTTTCGTCATGGCTGTCGTTTTATTGGTTTTCGAGGGTGTTAAAGCTGATAGTGACATTAAAATGTAAATCCAAGATAGCGACTGCGAACATTTTCTAATTTTTCGTTATAGGTGTCGTTTTCATGGTTTTCGAGGGTTGTAAAACTGATAGTGGCGTTAAAATGTAAATCCAAGATGGCGGCTGCAAAATTTTCTAACTTTTCGTCATAGGTGTCGTTTTCATGGTTTTTGAGAGTTTTAAAGCTGATAGTGGCGTTAAAATGTAAATCCAAGATGGCGGCTGCAAAATTTTCTAACTTTTCGTCATAGGTGTCGTTTTCATGGTTTTTGAGAGTTTTAAAGCCGATAGTGGCGTTAAAATGTAAATCCAAGATGGCGGCTGCAAAAATTTTCTAATTTTCGTCATGGGTGTCTTTTTATTGGTTTTCGAGGGTGTTAAAGCTGATAGTGACATTAAAATGTAAATCCAAGATGGCGGCTGCGAAAATTTTTTAATTTTTCGTCATGGGTGTCGTTTTATTGGTTTTCGAGGGTGTTAAAGCCAATAGTGACACTAAAATGTAAATCCAAGATGGCGGATGCGAACATTTTTAAATTTTTCGTCATGGGTGTCGTTTTATTGGTTTTCGAGGGTGTTAAAGCTGATAGTGACATTAAAATGTAAATCCAAGATGGCGACTGCGAACATTTTCTAATTTTTCGTTATGGGTGTCGTTTTCATGGTTTTCGAGGGTTGTAAAACTGATAGTGGCGTTAAAATGTAAATCCAAGATGGCGGCTGCAAAATTTTCTAACTTTTCGTCATAGGTGTCGTTTTCATGGTTTTTGAGAGTTTTAAAGCCGATAGTGGCGTTAAAATGTAAATCCAAGATGGCGGCTGCAAAATTTTCTAACTTTTTGTCATAGGTGTCGTTTTCATGGTTTTTGAGAGTTTTAAAGCCGATAGTGGCGTTAAAATGTAAATCCAAGATGGCGGCTGCGAAAATTTTCTAATTTTCGTCATGGGTGTCGTTTTATTGGTTTTCGAGGGTGTTAAAGCCGATAGTGATACTAAAATGTAAATCCAAGATGGCGGATGCAATTATTTTTTATTTTTCGTCATGCGTGTCGTTTTATTGGTTTTCGAGGGTCTTAAAACTGATAGTAACATTAAAATGTTAATGCAAAATAGCGCCTTCTTTAAAACTTTTGATGGTTTTTTAATTACTATCACACGTGTTTTCAGGTTAAAACGCGATACGCGCGTTAGTTAACTAAGCATCTGCCAAGCGTCACGCATTTTCACTCCACTATGGGCTTTAGCACACTCCAAAACCCATGACAAAAAAAAAAAAAAAATTCGCAGCCGCCATCTTGAATTTACATTTTAACGCCACTATCGGCTTTAAAACCCTCGGAAACCATGAAAACGACACCCATGACAAAAAATTTGAAAAGTTTTGCAGCCGCCACTATGGATTTACATTTTAACGTCACTATCGGCTTATACACCATTAAAAACCATGAAAACGACACCCATGACGAAAAATTAAAAAATTTTGCAGCCGCCATCTTGGATTTATATTTTAACGCCACTATTGGCTTTAAAACTCTCGAAAACCATGAAAATGACACCCATGACGAAAAGTTACAAAATTTTGCAGCCGCCATCTTGGATTAACATTTTAACGCCACTATCGGTTTTACAACCCTCGAAAACCATGAGAACGACACCCATGACGACAAATTCAAAAATGTTCGCAGCCGCCATCTTGAATTTACATTTTAATGTCACTATCAGCTTTAATACCCCCAAAACCATGAAAACGATACTCATCCCAATTTTTTTTTTTGCACCCGCCATCTTGAATTTACATTTTAATGTCACTATCAGCTTTAACACCCCCGAAAACCATGAAAATGACACCCATGACGAAAAATAAAAAAAAATTGCATCCGCCATCTTGGATTTACATTTTAGTGTCACTATCGGCTTTAACACCCTTGAAAACCAAAAAAACGACACCCATGACGAAAAATTAGAAAATTTTCGTAGCCGCCATCTTGGATTTACATTTTAACGCCATTATCGGCTTTAAAACTCTCAAAAACCATGAAAACGACACCCATGACGAAAAATTAAAAAATATCCGCATCCGCCATCTTGGATTTACATTTTAGTGTCACTATCGGCTTTAACACCCTTGAAAACCAATAAAACGACACCCATAACGAAAAATTAGAAAATTTTCGCAGCCGCCATCTTGGATTTACATTTTAACGCCACTATCGGCTTTAAAACTCTCAAAAACCATGAAAACGACACCTATGACGAAAAGTTAGAAAATTTTGCAGCCGCCATCTTGGATTTACATTTTAACGCCACTATCAGTTTTACAACCCTCGAAAACCATGAAAACGACACCCATAACGAAAAATTTGATAAATGTTCGCAGCCGTCATCTTGGATTTACATTTTAACGCCACTATCGACTTTAACATTCTCGAAACCCATGAAAACAACCCCACCGATATAGTGACGGTACCTTCCAGGGACAAGCATTTTAATTCAGCAGCTTTGTATTTCTCGCGGGGATCACGTGTAACAAACGGAATATTTATGTAATCCCGATTTCCCGGTACTTCCAAATAAATAAAACCACATTATTTATGAAGTCGTTTCCATACCCTGTATCCGATTAGTTGTGCATTCCCACATTTTCTGGAATCCCGGTATTTATATTAAGAAAAAAAATGCTAAGAAGCCGCTTCCATAGTTTGTTAGCCAAATATTAACTTTAGGTTAATATGCATCCGATTATCCGATCTCTAGTGATAACCGTTCGTCAGGAATAATCCGTAATAATACATCATTGTTGTGCCATTAGGAACAACGCAGGAACGACGGCGTTCATTAACTTCTAAAAACGAATAAAAAACGTAAATTGCAACGTAGCAAGCATTTTACAGTCACAAAACATTATAAAGGTTGTGTTCTGATCATTTTAGAGCTGAAGACTATAAGAATGAAGGATTTTTTTACATGTCAGAGTTATAAAACTAATGTAAAAACACAACATTTTTAGTGCTATTTACTTGAATGTAACGTATATTGTAAAGTAGTTCAATATCACAAAAACAAATATATTTGAAATTAGTGCGTGTTTTTGACCTTTTGGTATTATTTTTACCTACAATTACAGTAAAAAGGATGAAATAATATTGAAAAACGTCGAAAAACTTTCCGCGCCTTTCACAGTTCGCTTTGTTTACCACGTGTCAAAGTGGCACCATCTGCTGTCTCAGCTTTGCGTAATGTTCCCTATTGCCGTGCGTTAGTCTCGCAAACACTCGAAAATGGCTCGAACGATTTGATTTTTTTTTTGTTTTCTTCGCCTCTATACTGGTGTGCTTTATGAAAAAAGAAAATTAGGAAAAACCCAAAGGAATAGCCGAAAAATCGAAATTAAAATTTTTACAGGACAACGTCTGACGGGTCAGCTAGTCATGAATATTTGTTTGACACCGGTCATATTTTAAGAGGAAGAAAGTTTTTAAAGTTGACGGATTAATTAAAATTGATTATTTACAGATGGAACGTGCCGAGTTAGAGATTTGGCTACAGTCAACAAAGGTTATTGTGTTTTTAGGATGAAAAACTTGCATTACAAATCTTAGGATTAAAGAGTTTCTCGGTGTTACCCGATGACGACAATATTGCGAATTTTCGATTCAACATCAATATACTAATGGACCACTAGTTACATATACAATTCAACTATGAGTTTGGGATCCAGTGATCGTATCAGGATCTTAATGAACCAATCACGCAAGCTGTATGTAACATGAACAATAATGATCGACCGACAGGGGTGTCTGTGAATGATATTGCAAATATTGTGGTGGGAACATTCCCAAGTATATTTCTTAGGTGCATCAGGTTCATCAAAGTATAATGTAACAATGCCTAGCTCTTAGTCAGTTCCAGACCAGACCCCTTCGGAACTTTTAGGTACCGTAGGTACTAAAAACTGTACCTACTTATAACATTTAGGTACCTAAGTAAATATGTACAAGACTTCACGCATGATTTTCGGCCATGACTTGACTAGGCCAAATAAGCGGCTAATTAATAACTATTGGCGAACCAATAGATCGTTTACACAGGATCTTTACAAAGCCTTTCGCTCATAAATCTTGTTTCAAACAATGCTCCCTTCACATCAGGTTATCGTGCTTTATTTCAAATAAGCCTATTATCTGGTTAGCTGCCCATTTGATCTATTACTATCGGAGCATAGGTAGTTTCACTACACTACATTAGGTTAATCGATATTTGAAAGCTACTTTCCACTTTACATAATTATATGTTATCTTAAAATCAATAAGTGACTTGCTGAATTCAATACCACGGTACTTGCACTTACACACGCAGAATTTGTGAACAATGAGTAGTTAGGATTCAGAAACCTGCTTATTGTTTCAGAATAACACCAGTTGTGTAACTAATATTCATTTAAAAGAATGCGCATGCATAGGAATGATAAGCAATCTTCAACTTTTAGATTAATCGTCATTACCTACTTAGGGCCTATTTCACGATGTCCGAACCGAATAGCCACTATACTCACCGAATAAATTCAAAAATGGAACAGAATTTGTATGAAATTATAGTCTGCCAAGTAAGTTAATGGTAGATGGTGAAACAGGCCCTAAATCTTCAATATCTAGATAAAGATGCTAGGAGGTATTTATAGCAACCGTAGATACGTCTTTTAAAGGTAATTAATGTTAAATTGGAAACTTTAACTTAGATCTACCTATATTTGAAAAATCAACGACATTAACGGTTACTTCTGGTCTTAAATTTGAAGCAGTCATATAAACGATTGTACAGTCACGAAATCACGACTTAATAACCTTTTCTTTTGAACTCCGCTCCGTTCAAACAGCTCTCGTACCAATAAAGTTTTGGTCGATGTAACCTGAAGTACGCAGCGCGTCCCACTTCTTACAAAACGTATAAGATCGGCACTCACTTGGACGACTTCGAGCTATGTGGGACAGGCGAATGGACTCGCCGACTACTCGGGTGCAAGAAAACAGGCTGTTATGAAAATACTTATTAAGAAATAACACATGCACTTAGTGATCAATTAAATGTATTTTGCGGCTTGCCGTACCCCTTTGATGCTGAAAGCAACGTAAGCAGAAATCAAAAACTACAACTACAGATTTATAATTGTTCGTCTATCATATAACGCAGCGTGCAAATTCACGATTCTATCTTTAATCTCATTGTTAAGTCTAATAAACAATTTCATCTCAATTACAATTTCGTAGAATCGATCTAGGTTTATTGATTTAGATCTTTTTGTGGTTGTAGGAAAGTGGAACGAAGTACAAAATGATCTTAAAAATGAAACTGTCTTCTGTAGTCACGAGCGTGTTCTTTGTTACTTATGCTCTCACTTAGATCTTTACACATATCTATAGAATACGGCTAAAGTTATCGACAAATTGGATGGTTAACAATCTTTGTTGAACGTCCAATGTTGGACAAAGGCAAAAGCTTATGCCAAACAGTGGACGTATTTTGTCTGATATGATGATCATGAAATCAACACACATTACCATCTAAAGAGACTATGTTGACCTTACAACGACGCGACGACGACGGTAAGCTTAAAAATACCCGACCAATATGATCAACAATGACGTCCGTTCAAAGTCTGATGAGCTCTCGGATTTCCTTTTTATTGTTTTGAGTTCCGAATAACATTTTTGGCTAAAATCATTTCTAAATATTTCAGAGTTGAACTGAACACACCCTGCAGACAAAGATCACTGGAAAAATACATCACATTTGATTAAATTACAAAGATGCCTGAGAACAACAAAGAACACGATTTCAATTAGAACAAATCGTTTCGTAGGAGTCAATTAAGGATACGGATTACTGGCTACTCTACTACCAGTTAATCGTACAGTTAAGATTAGATACTACTCGATATAAGTTCAAATACAGCTTGATATAATGTTCCCACGAAAGAAAGAGAGCCCGGCCGGCACCAAAACCGCAAGGATTGCAACTAATCAAAGAAGAAACAGTTACACGATAATTCTGACAATATAATCTATTGATTCCACCGACATCGACATTGAGGCTGTAACGAAGTGTGAAGATCGTAGCATCAGATACAATTACAGCTGTTTTACTTATAAACAGTTCGTTTTTGTCGCTCGTACGTCACGTCTTTGTTGGGGAAATTCACTTCCTACTGGAGGACGTCACGTTTCTTACTTCTTACTATAGTTATTAATTTTACTCGCCGCACTTGCACAAAGGCTGACTTGTTAAAACAACTTTCCCATGGTATGCTAAAGAAAACGGCGTCATGTTGGCCGGTTATTACCCCGCATACGTCGTCGGTTGGCCAATACGAGATAACCTCTAGAAATTTAAATCCACTGCCAACTCGTTTTCTCGTAGTTTAATGGTTCACAAAGCGAAGGAGCAATGGACATAAGTTTGCGTTGCATTTCTAAGCGATAGGTTTTATATGTAACTGATTTTCGTTTTATTATGAAATGAACGTTTCTAAATAAACTTGTATTTTCACATGATGCAGTATGTATGCACTTCGTGTAAGGTAACTGAACTCACACCCACAGTCATGATTTTAAATCAAGAGGCTGATGCAACAGCGAATTATTTCTTCGGAAGCAGATCCATGAATATCTTAATTTTGTAATTATCGCTATCACATTGTGTAAGTAATTGTTCAGTCGGAATCGTTTAAGACCATAATACAGACCTGCTGCTGATTTGCTTTTGGCTAGTATTTTGAATAGTTAAGGCGTCTTATACCGGTAGTGAAGTCTAGAATATTTTTTAAATGTTTAAAAGACTGTTCGTAACTAGTCACAGTTGTAGTACAGTCCAGCCTTGTGCCAGTAACAGATAAATGACAATTAACGATTTCCTGCGCTCAAAGATACCTGAACGTTAGCTAACGTATGTCACCGGCACAGGCTCACCTTTCTATATCTTGACTAGTAACCTGAAGACCGGTATAAATTAATATTAAGTGATTTGTATACGGGATATAATGTACCTCAAAGGTTGAGTCTGAGAGGGACTTGTAATAATAAGTACTTAAGTATGTTTTAAGTTAATGCAAGATTTTTTTGAAACAGTGGTGGCCCAGTGGTAACGGCCGCGACTTACCGAGTTGTAGGTCGTAGGACTCGTAGGTTAGAACCCAGGCGGGCGCTTTACTTTGTGTAAATTATATCATCACCACTGCTCTCAAAACAGTGAAGGAAAACATCGTGAGGAAATTTCCTAGAACCAAAAATTCGTAGACATGTGACATCTACCAACTGGGCCCGAGTGGTGGACTACGGCCCGTTAACTTTCAAGAGGCCTATGTCCCAGCAGTGGGAACGTTGTAGGTTGATTATGTTAATGCAAGATTTTGGAGTTCAGGCAGGCACAGATCCGAAGAAATTGTGACAGAAACCAATTTTCACTGTAATCTCAACATAAATTGTCGATTAATAGATTAATGAATGTAGAACTCACACCTAATCATAATCACCCTTCAGTGATTACGAAAGTGGGGATATTTACACAATTGGAAACTTGTGCAAAACTAGTCGGGAACAGAAATTCAAATGTATTTGATTTGCAATTAGGTAAATGGAACTTTGAGCAGGATACATATCGAAAGGCCTATCAAACAGATAATATTTAACCCGCACATTGGGCCAAAGTGTCATTTCAGGCAAAATAATACGATTTAGATTGCCTTAGGTAGTTCAGATATTAGGTTAAGAATCTACGTGGATTTACTAGCTATTAATATAACAGGTAGTCCATTAAGTAAGGTAATTATTCAATTTACTGGTGCAGTAATTATTTATACGACATTTTCAAGATCAGGAAAAGAAGACGGAAGGAAACGATCATAATGTAGTGTAGGTATTTCTTGTTACATTCTCCGTTCTCGAACTTACAACGTTAGTAGTAGGTAGTAATGTATAGTTAATGTATTAATCCTAAGTATTTCTAAAGATACTTTAAGCAATTAATATATTAATATAACTAAATACTTCAATAAATAAATGGTTAGGTTGTTCTGTTACGATTCTAAGTATCGGGAAAATTATTTACCTATTTTTGACAAAGTACGTTTTTATTTGTCATTGCCAAGTTGGATGGCAAAGCTAATTCTTTGGACTACAAAATAAGCCAGCGCTCTCTGGTCCCGTGAACCGCTTGGCCATGTCCCGAAATACTCAATGAGCACTCGGACCCCAAGTCCCTATGTTTCAACACCAAACAGCTCAAACATATAGCTCCCAATAAGGCTCCCAATAACCTTTGCGCCGTTTGAAGTTTTCTGCTATTTTTGGAAAGCAGTAAAAATGATTTGTGCATTTACTTATACATAGTTTTGTTCATTCAATCGCAATCGTGATTTGAATATTCAGCCAAAAGTAACAAGGGATCAAATGCTTTTTGTTGAAAATACGTCTCTGTAATTCTGTATAGGTAGGTGTGTAAAAAAAATCACCTGTACAAACATAGTAAGTACTTCACTTTTTGTTGAAACAGTTTGCGAAACAATGTGTAAATAAAAGTTACATAAATCTGCTATTAAGTAAATGATAATTTACGTTGGAAGTTGGAAATACATCATTTTATAGTTTACTGAAAGTGTTTTATCATTCAATCTTCATGAACCAGAAGATGTTGATGTAACAGAAATGCCTGCCTAACAACCTTACAAAAATATTAGTAAAGGTGACATCAGGGTCGCGGTAACTTAAAAAAAAAACGGGCCGTAGGTATTCCTCTACGGGTCACAAATACAACAGATGGGTGTAAACCCACACTAGCATTGTTCCATCAATGTCACCTTGATAAGTCGCCTCTCTAAATACAAGGCACAAGGTTGCAGCCTCATTAAAAATTATTAATAACTACTTACTTACATGATTGGCAAACTTGATGGAGTTACTTGTAATTGATATTTAAAGGTACTTACCTGCCTAATATAAGCATTATAGCAGGAAGTGTTGTGATTGGCCAGATTTCGCCTACACCATGTAGATATATTTGTAATGCTGAATAGGAGTAAAGCAAAGCAGAGGGTTCTACTCAGTATGTTACTCCTTATCCCTTATCATAATTCAATTGGAAAACGTGTAGGGCAGGTTTTCATTTTATATTTCATTCCTAAATAAATCGAGTAAAACTGAAAGATCATTTTATAACTAACCGCTGAATTTTCAGTTTAATATTACGTTAGAGGTTTTCTTTGACGTCACTCTATGACGAAATTTCGTTTGCCTAGTACCACGTCCTAGATACAGCCTTGTTACTTTGCCCTTTTTATTACAAGACAAACCTTGGGTAATACTAATAGTGGGTATTGGCAATTTGTTTTATTTTGTCGTTCACCAAATGAACTACACATTTGCTAAAGAAAGCAAGTTTAAATAAAGAGAGTGAAGAATAAGAGAAAGATAGTTGAAAGAATCGTTTTTGCAACTACTTATACTTAGTTCTCTTCACTCTCGCAGATAATCCGTCTAGAGATATAGGTAATCCAACAAATCACAATAATATCACTAACGCTAATTGGAAGTTCGGAATTCTACTTAGACAACATCGCATTACTTACATTAATAAATATTTTCCTGACATTTAATTAATTGCGTTTACATTACCTCGAGAAAGTAGGAGCGCTTTCCCTGGAGCAAGAACCTCATGAATGGATATTATAGTATCTGTTTTATCGTAATATGCAAATTGAAATTGCTTATAGGTAATACATACAACTCCCAGTACTTGCTACTTTCATCTACCTTAATAGCTTGCCTTGTGATTGTATTATTTCTATACTATTGCGAAGAAGAAAATGTCAAGATAATAACAAATAAATTATGGCCCACTGACTTACTCATTCATCACGAAATCTACGTTATCTACGGAACAATAAAGGTTAAAAGTATTCGAGAGTTTTTTAGGGTTCCGTACCTCAAAAGGAAAAAACGGAACCCTTATAGGATCACTCGTGTGTCTGTCTGTCTGTCCGTCTGTCCGTCTGTCACAGGCAATTTGCTCCGAATCTAATGGACCGATTAAGTTAAAATTTGGTACACATATGGATTTCTGTGACCCAAACACGTACAGCTAAAATAAATATATGAATTTTGAATATGAGAGTCACTTTTAGGGCGAAAATAAGAAAATTAAAAAAAAAAGTTTTGTAAACTGTACCGTGTGACATATCAAATGAACGAGCTTACTATGAGGGTCTCAAATATATATTTTTTATAATTTTAAAATATATTGTTTTAAAGTTATTTAAGAAAATAGACGAAAATGGACCATTCCCCCCCCCTTTTCTCTGAAACTACTGAGCCTAAAATTTTGAAAAAAATATAGAAAATAGTTCTATACCTGTAGATTACAGGAAAACCTATAAGAAGTCTGTGGTCTTAAAATAACATTGTAAATCTATATATATAAAAAAATCAAAGTCCTGACTGAGTCACTGACTAATATATCAACGTACAGCCCAAACCAATGGACCTAGAGACTTGAAATTTTGCACATAGATACCTTATATAGTGTAAACATCCACTAAGGAAGGATTTTTGGAAATTCCATCCCTAAGGGGGTAAAATAGGGGATGAAGGTTTGTATGAAAAATCCTATCCCTTGAGTTAATAGACTTGAAACTTAGCACGAATATTCATCGTAAATTATAAAGTTTATCACTTTGAGTTTTCCTAAACTACCCCCTAAAGAGGGATTGGGGGTGTCAAAGTTTGTATAAAGGAATTTTAACACGCGGTCCGATTAACTCAAAACTCAGTTTTTATACTTGAGACCAAAAATGAAGACTAACAACGTGTATCAGGGTTTTCCAAAAATCTACCCCTAAGGGGTGAAAAGTTAATTTTATAGCGGAGGATTTTATTGGGGGCTTGATTAACTCTAAAATTGGTGTAAATGATGTTTGAGTCAAGTTATGGAAACATACCAGACGATTTTTGAAATTCTTTATCTGTGTTCGTGAAAACAGAGATACAGTTTATATGAAAAATCTTATTAATTTGGTTAATGAACTTGAAACTTAGCACAAATACTTGCATAAGTAAGTAATAATGTTTGTAATTATTAGTTTTTCAAAACTACGCCTCAAATGAGGTTTAGGGATGTTAAAGTTTGTATAGAAGAAAAGCGCAGTCCGATTAAAAAAGTGGTAGGTACTTTGAGTAAAGTTAGGAAACTTGCCAAACGAATTTTCACCGATTTTGACGGCATATAGCTGATGTTTTAAGGAGTAACTAAGGCTATTTTTATTTTAGAAAAATAATTAGCGTTCCGCGCAAGAAAATTAAAATCCATGAAATCAGCCAACCACGTACAGTCCAGTACAAACTTACTAAGCCTCCGCTGTCTATTACGGCTATAACAACAAATAATAAAAATAAAGCAAAGTTAAAAATTTAAGGGGTCGATCCCCATACAATAAACTTTTCATTTTTTAAAAAAAATAAATAATCTAGCATGTGGGGTGTCATCGTCTAGAACTCATTGAGTAGAGTACAAACATATTTTTTTTTATCTTCTAAAATTAAGAAATAGGGGGCAAAAGTTGTAAATTTTAGACCACTTTTGTACGAGCTCTAGCGCAACAATTCAACAAATTAGGAATTTGAAACTTCTTTATACCATGTAGGTACCATAAATACTGTATTTAAGCAACAATACTGAAAACGGCGATTCATAAGGTATTTTGTTTAAACATGGGTGATTTTCTGCAACTGCAAAAATAACCTTGTAATTCACAGTATCATTATAAAATAAGTAAAAAGTTATCTTTGCGATTGTTAAACATATAATATGGTACGGAACCCTTCGTGCGCGAGTCCAACTCGCACTTGACCGGTTTTTTTTTTAATACAGCTCTGGGGGCCTACTCCCTAAGCACGAAGCCCGTAGTTTCGGCCTTCGTTACGGGCGTTTTCTACTCTGTATCACCTACGGATGGATGATTGGTTCGGGGCCCGAACGAAGTATGAATGACAACACGATTTGCCAGTTGTCCCTACTACCGATGTGTTTTTGCCCGTCCGAAAAATTTAACTTTTACACTTCTTGTTTTGATGGATCGTAATGTCAGACGGACGGATGAACGGACGAACGGAATGATGGACGGACTTAGGGAGTAGGCCCCTGGTACTCAATCCGATCGAAGTTTGAAAAATTCTGGCTCTATTGGAGATGATTACCTACAGGGCAAAAATATCATTGCTACAGGGACTAAATGCTGATAAAGTTAAACGAAACATAAACTATTTCAAGCTATGCCCGTCAAAGTTTTATCGGGCAAGACTTACTCTTCGTTTCTTACAGTGTCTGTCCAATTGACATTTAATATTGTTTCTTCTATGATCCTACTAATAAAATTATAAATGTGAAAGTTTGTATGTTTGGATGTTTGTTACTCAATCCCGCAAAAACGGCTGAACGGATTTGGATGAAATTTGGTATACAGATAGTTTATAACCTGGATTAAGACATAGGATACTTTTCATCCCGGTAGGAGGTTCCTGTGGGATAATTTCCTACATTTACGCGGGCGAAGCCGCGGGCAACGGCTAGTAGGTACTCATAAATATTGCAAAAAATATTCAAAAGACTTGTTCGTTGACCTGTCCAGTCAAAAGTCGAAATAGTGGCGCCAACATTCAACACCGAACCGCGAATGCCATGAGTATCGTGTTTCAACGACATTAGTTCACTTACGCCTCAGTTGATATAGAATTAGGTATTATTATAATATTATAATTATACTTGTCTAACTTGTCCCCAAGGTTATTTAGAGCGCGTTGAGAATGAACCCAAATAATAAGAATCCTGTTTTGGAGTCTCGAGTGTGCCAATTTGTAGCCCCTGATCTTTTGAACGTTCCGGTTATTAGAAATTGTGCAATCATTTATAAGCAGAGGTGATGAATGATCTAGCTAGAATGTATATAGGATACACCCAATGCAATTGCATGTGACTGCGTATCTGACATTACTGACAGCAAATTAATGATGTTACAAAACATAATGACGACTTATGAGGTGCTTATAAGCACATTCAATCATAACCAAAAACCAAAAAAGGATTCTCAAATTCCCCGGGCATGTGGGTGGTCATTTTGTCCTAGACAACCCTTAGGTAATTCGGGCTGGTATCCACAACTCCACTACAATGAGCGTATTTTTTGTATTCTGGACAAACCTTTTTTTTTTTTTTTTTGACAACCCTTAGATGACTATAATTTAATGGTCCATTATGTTAAATTATTCTTATTGCCTTAAAATAATCACAACAGCAACAACAACAAGCGTATCTAGTCATTATCTATGTTAATGGTTGATTGATTGAACGTCTATCCCTCAAACATTAAGTCAAAATCGTGACGATCAGCGCGTTATAAATACCAGGTTAACAGTACACGTAGGCGGTTCGCCTTGCCGTACTTGTCACGTAGAAAGCCTGAGACAAAGGTCTGTCTGCCAGTTCACTTACGTAACTTCAAATCTGCATGTCTAATGATCGCTTTCGGGTCTTACGATGATTGATTGAGCAGTTATGCAAAAGAGGTTCAGAGTGCAGGCGATTTTATTTAGATTGCGTACGGTCCCACGTATGTTGAACCTGTGAGATTAACCGTCAAAGTACCTACTGAAAATGTGGTTTGCGCTAACTTTACTTCGCATGCAGAGGATAAAGAGGACGACTGTATATCTAATGTCGCGTAACACTCGGGCAGGTTACACAATAAATATTTATTTCCCTGTTCCTTTCACACAGACGTCATTAGTTTCGAATTGGCACAGTATGGTACTCATTTAAGTCTTTAATGAATGTAGAAGTGTTGCATATGCAACTCGGTCTGACCTAAATTGTAGAACGGAGCTCGGAATAGTAGGTACACATGGTTTGTGTTTGTAGTCACGTGTATTCCGTGTTTCCTAGTGCAATTTTATTTATGTTTGTAGAAACTTGCATTTAGCGGTTGCTTATGTACTTGTTTTACACCGAGTAGGTATTTTGTCCTGGGTTGATAATAAATAATTGATCAAAAACATAATAATCTAGGCCATGTCCCAGTGGACGTCTTTCGGCTGAAATGACGATGATGATGATAACAATCTAGACCAAAGTACCTTCAATCGATTACTCTTAGTAAGATTCACGTATCTAATACTACATCTGACTCTATGAACCACATACTTACTTGATAGAGTTCTAATTACAAGCTTATTTTGACGTCACTTAATTAACGTTACATAGCAGCATTATTTGCTAAGATATTTAGCATACATACCAAATGAAGCGGGTGATAATTGTAGCCGTAATTACAGGCAATGATTATAGACTGACTGGACTGACGGTGATCACTATGAACGTACGACCTAGCTCATAAAGTGATCTAGATTCTAGATCGTAGTTCGCAGCATGTTACAAGCGAATTAATAATGAAATATCGAAACTTGTAGCACAGGATAGAGCTTGGCTTGAGACAAGTTAAAAACTGGAGTGGTCTTACTAGTTTTTTTTTGTACTTATGTGTCGTGTATTTCTGATAATATGTGTATAAGAATCATTTATTTGCAGAAAATACAGGTGTTACCAGTTGTGAAAGATGGTGGTTTAATGTACAGTCCATACATTAGTAACATTTTGCCTGTTTATTTAGGGCATGCAAATTAATTTTACATTAATACTTTTGACGATTTATCAAATTTATTAGTTATCAACACAAATCATCAGGCGTAATATACCTAATTCATTTCTAGACTATTTTAAAATTAACCTGAGGAAACATTTACAAAAAAACCGATCAAGAGCGAGCCGGACTCGCACACCGAGGGTCCCGTTCCGATTTCGGAAAAAGTGTGCTATTTAGAGACATAGTTTTATTTTAAAAAATAATAATTTCGCGGGCTACCACTGCGCATCCCCTTAAAAGTAGCGACCTATGTTGCTGTTTGCAGATAGTGAGGGCCTAATGGGTGACTCAATCAATCGCAAGATCAGCAATTTTTATTTGAGTTAAAGGTAGCAAGTACCTAGGTACCTAATTACATGGAATGCCATAATCAGGATTTAATAACATCTAGGTTTCTACCAACACGCGCGGTAATGAGAATACAAATACACCAAATTAATAATGATAATCATAATAGCTTCTACAATTTGATCTGAACTACCTTTTTGTCCCTTTTTACTTTCAAAAAATATATATTAAACGAAACCGATCAATTTATTAACGCCTACATTCGCTGTGCGAACATGACGAATCTTCTATGAACTATCAAGCCTTTATGAGTATCGGTTATCGACAGACAAAATAGTAGGCGTAAGAAATGGCTCCACAAAGATCCAAGTAACCAATTACTTTCAGGGAAATACAGCCTGTATGCATACTAGTAATAGGACGATATTTCTATGAGTGCAACGGAAACGAAGGATGTGTTAGTATGCGCACCGATTTGTAGGAAATAACGGAACGACCAGTTGGTTGACGACTGTCTAAAGTTCGCTATCTATAAGTTTCTAAGAACTTGTTTGAATTAATATTCATTTTAAATTAATTATTCTATAATATAGACACTTAAAAGATTTAAGTTTGTCTAACTATAGGTAGTTCGTTCGAAGAATCTGCACGAAATCTAACTTAGATAAATGTATTGATGATTTTTATGGTTAAAATTATGTAAATACATATGTTTTATAGTCGCGTATCATATTTTGATCAAGATACAACCTGACACGGACCTGCAAATTGCATAAAATGCAAGAAAATTTGAATTTCGCGGTCTACCACAGTGCATCCTCCTTAAGCCTACAGGCATGTACTATATTATAATTATAGTAAGCCAGTACTTAATTAGGGTAACTGGTAATTAATGACACCAATACTTAAGAGGAAATGCGGGCAACCAGACTTTTGAAAATTAGGTATTTGAAGAAACTATTGCTGTCGCTCTGCGAGCGCTCCGCCCTCAAATTCGTGCGATAAGGACTACTGCAAATCCGACAAAATAGCCTATGTAAAAAATCACATTTCGAGGTTTGGCTCTCGCCTATTTCCTCCTCCAATATTGCATGATTTAAAAAAAAAACCAGCTGTTCCCTACATTTTGACGAGCTTTGCGAACAGCTGATTTTTTTTCGTGTTTTAAAGTTTTGTCCCTTAATAAACGTTGCGTTGTTCAAAATGATGGTCTCATTAATACCCTAGAGTTATGTGATATCAAAAAAACACGTTGTTTAAATATATAATTTAAATATAGAAATATAATTAGTGAAATGAAATGAAATGTATTTCAAACGAAAAGTGCTGATTCTCAGCATAGTCTGAATAAATGACTTTTGATTTTGATTTCATTGAGACCTCAGAAACTGTGTAATAATTATTGGTCTAGACCAGGGATGCAAAGACCGCAGCCCGCGGGCCGCATGCGGCCCCCGGCAATATGTTTTTTTTTTTTGTAATTTTGAGCTAAGTAAATGTAAAAAAGATTGTAAGTACAATGAAGTGCAATGCTTCAAACTAGAATATTATTTTTTTAAATTAAATTTTTAGCTATTTTTTGGTTTTCATTTGTGCTGGTGGCCCACCATTAGTTCATCATTTGCCCAAGTGGCCCATGGTCTCAATAAGCCTGTGCATCCCTGGTCTAGACTCTAGTAGTTGAAAGCAATGGGGTAGAGCCTCTACTGCTTGGGACTACTAAACCAAGGAGACAGAAAACTAAATCTGGAGTATGTTAGGGCAAGTGCCATTAGGATTTTATTTGGAATATTTACCACAGCAGCTCTAGATTTTATATCTAGTTCACCTTAGAATGTTGCTCTACTTCCTACTCATGTGAAACACACCTACAATAATAATTGATTACCTATGCCTTAATACCCCTCACAGTCTCACAGCTTGTGTGCTATGCTTATGCTAATATCTATACTGCATCGGTCTACGTAATTAAATAAAGGTAAACAAAAAAAACCATGTGTCTGGGTAACCAACTAAACATAATACCTGTCACTTCAGTAGTCATGCTATGACACAGTTGTACTCTTCAATTTAGCAACATTATAATAATAATATAATGTTGCTATAATAGCCATAAAGTTGCTAAATTGTAGATTACAACTGTGTCATAGCATGACAGGTAATATGTTAATACGTTTAGTTGGTTAACTAGACACACAGTTTTTTTTGTTTACCTTTATTTAATTACCTAAACCGATGGAGTTCACTTAGATACAAAATGACTGCAACACCTGACATCATGGTTTTGTTTTGATTCAACATACAAACTGCAATATTGTCTAGATGACCAATTAATAATCTGAAGTACTAATTATAGGTACCTACTTATTTCTTTTGACACTTTCCATTAGCAGCTTACCTATAACACAAGTTCCGTTGCTCATAATTAGTTTCTTAGGAAAGTAACTAGGCCATAAATTAGGTAGGTAATTTGTTTCTATCAGATACAACTAATATATTTAACAAACATATATATCGTCCCCGTATTTGGAAAACTAAATAACTTCGTTTTTGGCGATTTTGTCTTTTCCCTATTTTTAAATAATCCAAAACATGACGCATGTTTGAGTCTTACAGGAATTTACTTATCTTATTCCGTTCCAAAAATATAGCCATTTTTGTCGTTCAGATGGAATAATGCATAATTAAATCGCGTTTATCTCAAAACTAGAAAATCGGAGTTATTTAGTTTTCCAACTACGGGGATGATATAATAATACCAACATTAAATTAAGGCATCATTCAGTAGGTATGCATATAGTCACCAATAAAATCCAAATTAAAAAAAATATAATAGGTATCACCTGAAACTCATGTGAAGAGCTGAAACAGCGACACACTGGACCAGAACATTTAGCAACCGAGTATATTTCATGGAGATGGTATCAATTAAATAACTTTCTTTCAAGCTAGGAGCAATAAGCAATTCCATTCATCTCAATTAAATAGGTAAACAAACCTGAAATTTAAAGAAAATAATCATGATAATAATACAATTTACTGTGTAATTGCTGGATTCATGTTAGGTGCTTGTTGGACCCCTTCAATGTAACATCTACATAATTAGGTACCACAAAAGTGCAATTAGTTTAAAAGAAACACCAACCCATGCTATTTTGAAACACTAGAAAGAACACTCCATAAGACTATCCCCATCAATAATAATAATAATTATAGTCAGTTCCGTCCCTTCTCAGAATAAGCTTCGAAAAAGAATTTCCCCAAAATTACACTGTTACATTTCGATAAAATAACTCGGTTCTTTTGTAAGTACTTACAAAACTTTAAGTTTTGTAAGTATTTTATTAATCAATTTAATTAATCTAAGTGTTTGCACCAACCTGCATCTAAAGAGCAGCAGTGAGCGAGCATCTTTAATTGGATTCTTTTGTTTTGAGGAAATCAGGAAAGCGGAAAATCAAAGGAAAGCTTCCAACTTTTTTTTGTAGAATGATGACAGATGAATGTTCTAATTAGCAACAAGTTTTGAAAGTTTTGTAACTTGAAACTGCTTGAAACTATTTGAAAGCTTTCAGAAAGTGTTGCCCATAGAGTATTGTAAATATTGTAATATTGTAACTAATAAAGTGTTGCCAGTTGTTGGTTATTAATAATACGAAAACACAAGCAAATAAATCGGGTTTTTTTTTAATACAGTTGATTTTCTAATTCATATCAATAGATGGAAAAGTTTATCAGAAGTTATGAGTTTTTTTTTAAATACAGTATTAAAAATGTTATGGTCTTTTGTTAAGTTTACAGGTCTGCCGTGTAGGAGACTGGCATGGCATGAATTTTCTGCATGAATTATTAGAAAAATATGTTTTAACCAATCACCACCTTTGGCCAATAACATACACCCATTTCTGAAAAATGTCTCAATTAGATTCTATAGTGCTAATAAGCTACTAAAAAAAACACAAAATTTTTATTCAATCGATAAGTGCCATGAAAATGCATTTAAATTTTACATTTTCATATTTCGCGTGAAAACGCTGGACGCAGTGGACGCCACATTGCTCTGTGGTCATGACGTCAGTTGGCAGTGTAAAAAAAACAATTTATAAACGCAGAACAGTTGACAGTTGACACTTTTTAATTTACACAGCCTTAAGATGTAATAACATGGCGGCTACTTTCATGGTGATAGAAAACAGATTAAAAAAATGAAAACTTTGAATTGAATTTTGAAATTTACTTATAAATTGTTATTTTACGAACTAAAACTAACATTTTCCGACTGCTTTTTGCCTAAGATATCTAAATTATATTTTTAGATTTTTCTCTTATATGGGTACCTACTTAAAGTAAAATGCCTATAAATGAAATGTCGTTACTCAAACACCTTTAAATATTGTTTACGTTGTACGTTGTTGTACATTTTGTAACAAAACATTTTATCGAAAAAAAAAAGCTGAGAAAGACGCATTTATAGAATTTGGTTTCCGCACTTTGTCCTTCATATGATCCATTGTATGTTACGTGTGATACCAGGGCTACACTATACGGACATCGCCGTTGATCATCGCGTTGAAGGGCGATAACCGTAGGTGTAGCCACCACTATGGCGATAATTTGACAACGGCATTCACACTACCGATGGATGAGGGGTTTAAATTCAATGAGCATTGACGTTGACGGCCGTTGACCGTTCAAGTGTGGCCACTCAATTCATCGCGTTGAACAACGGAACAATTACCGGGATGTTTAAAGCGTTTATGACGTATAGTGTGGCCATGGCATGAGAAATACGCATTCTATGAAATAAGAAAGATGAACACTGTATTAAACTTTTTATACTATTTTAACTGCAGCCACCTGGCAACACTTTCTACCAGCCTTCAAAGTTCAAATTTAAAGTTTTTTTTTTCAAATCGTTCATGAATCGCTAGTGTTTTGTTTTCTTCTTCCAAGTACTACAATAATACAAAAGAAATCGGTTATAGCGTTTAGGTATCTCGTTTAGAGATTAAATTCAATAACTTTCAGTGTCAAGCATATCTTTAAAATATTCAGTGTTACTTTGAGGAAATATAAAGGACTTTGGGTAGGATGGAAAAAAAATATCACGTAAGTTATTATGTGTGATATTATTTACTCCCATTTACTCCATAACATCAACATTCAACATTTTATTGTAATTAATGAATAAATAAATTAATAATTAAACAATCTTTGGATTGTCTCAACCTTAGACTAAAGAATGTTGTCTCAACATAGTTAGGTACTTTTTCCTTACAATAACATTATTATTTTCTTTAAATTTCAGGTTTGTATTATTTTGAATTGAGATGAAATAATTGCTTGAAATTAGAGTTGAACATTATCGCCATGAACTAAGCTTGCATGCTGCATGGCCTGCTTCAAGCTGATCCGAGATTGCACTGTTTGAGCGCGAGCTTCAGCTAAGTAATACTTTGCATTTTTTTTTACTTGCTATTCGCTTAAGATAAGTGCGGGCCATTGAATAATTCATATACAGAATAACTGATACAGTTTTAAACCTACTTTGGATTAAAATTCATTAAGTAGTTTCAAAGCCATGAGGTATCAGTTCCGGTATCTATCTGGCACTGGTAGTTGCTATCTCGTCTTGATATATAATTCTTCTGTATGTGTGTTTGTCACTTATCTACTCCTAAATGGTGGGACCGATTTAGATGAAATTTTGTGTAGTAAGTATAAGTATATTTCAATGGGTTCCTGGATGGTTTGAAAACACAATTGGACCCAGTAGGTGGTGCTGTAGTCGGGTTCTAGGATCCTTCACACAGGACAACGTCTGTCGGGTCCGCTAGTAATATTATATAATCTTATCCATTTAACAGCTACATACAATATTCCTGACTCTGTTAACTTAGTGCTCTTTTGCTGATACTGATTACTCAACTGAATACCTGATATTTTGCTTTACTTACATAAATGTATTAAGTTTTGTCGAGGTAAGTACATTAAAAAAAAATCTATACAAATAAATAAAATTGAAATGTCTGTTTCAATGTCAAAATAATGTCTAAATGCATATGAAAGTGGGTATATATATATAAACGGTATTTACTACTTACCACTCATTATTTTTTAAATTTTTTGTTTGTCTGTCTGTTTATTCTGGCTAATCTCCGAAACGGCTGGACTCATTTTGATGGGACTATCACTGCAGATAGCCTAAAACATCGAGGCTCTTAAATCAGTGTATTTTGCATATGTGCGCAGTGTCTTAGAATATGCGTGCCCAATCTGGTCACCCCAATACATTATTTATAAGAACCAACTAGAACGGGTTCAAAGAAAATTTGTCAACCACCTCAACTATCGCCTCCGTAAACCTCCGATGGCCTATGAAAACAGTTGTCGAACACATGGTTTGCTAACACTCGATGAAAGGCGCAAAGTTATGGATATGTGTTTGCTTTATGACATACTTAATGGACGCCTCGATTGCCCCGAGTTGGTCGCACAGGTAACTTTTAATACTCCCCTACGGCGCACTCGTCACACTACGATGCAACACGTGCCTCGGCACTCGACTAATTACGCCAAAAATTGTGTATTGACCCATATTGCTCGAATTTATAACACAGCTGCACAGATTTCTCTCAAGTAGATATATTTAACTGTAATAAACCTACATTCAAAAAACAAATAGTAAAAACCAAAAAAACCATAAACAAAGACAAATGACAAACTTCTAATCTCAAATATCTAAAATCAATATTCAAACTTGACTCCTAAGTCACAGGAACTTACACACCTAGTTTAGGAGTCAGAGTATTTAAACTTTGAACTTTGTAATAAGCCTAATAAGTGTTAGTCTTAAGGATATTTGTTATGAGCTTTTGGTGAAATAAAGAATTTATTTATTTATTTAAACTTCTTTTTTTCCATTTAAAATTTAAACTTAGTTTTAAGTAATATAAGTACCTAAAATTGTACCTTGTGAATTTAAATATTTATTATGAGTCCGTTCGCATGTTATAACTTATCCTAGTTATACAGGGAAACCTATTATTAGCCATACTATTCTTTAATTTACATAATCCGTTACCTACATACTACATGTATCGCTGTTGGTTGCCTTAATAAAGAAAATAAAAATAAAAAAATAGCCGATAATATAAGGAGTAACTTAGGCTGCTACTTTTATTTTTTACTAGCTCCTGCCAGCGACTTCGTCCGCGTGAAATTTCTTCAATGCGATACGGGGTGGGGCGCTATTACTTTTTTTCTTTTTGCTCGCCTCCGGTCCCTAGCGTGATGTTAAATAGCCTATTATCCTTTCGCATCGCCTGCACGCACTATAACTTCGTTTGCGCTTAGCGTTCCTTCTGAATTTTTTTTCGGCTCTAGCGTGATGTTAAAAAAATCCCACCAAAAACATTTTCATGTAAAATGTTGCCAAGACGAGACCACATATAGCTCGCACTGACAAAAAGCTATCAGATCTCATGTAGAGCCAAGCTTCTATCTAACTCTACACACCCTAACTCTCCAAGCCCTAACTTCACAAACTCTACACCTTAGTCAAAATTGACGACACGGTTGGCGCAGTGGTTGAGCGATTGACTGCTGCGCAGCATGTCGCGGGTTCGATTCCCGCACGGAACAAATATTTGTACGACGTACAAGTATTTGTTCCGAGTCTGGGTGTTTTTCTATCTGTAATATGTATGTATTTACAAAAAAAAATGTATATATGTAGTTTATCAGCCATCTCGTTACAACACAAGCTAAGCAACCTAATGTTGCTTAGCTTGGGACTAGATGGCGTTGTGTGAAATGTCCAAGGATATTTATTTATTTATTTAAAACGAAACAGAAAAGTAATGAACAGTGAATACATTTTTCACCTTGCGCCCATGTGATGGTAGTGCAACGGCAAAGCCACATATTTTGACTAAGGTGTAGAGTTTGTGAAGTTAGGGCTTGGAGAGTTAGGGCGTGTAGAGTTAGAAGCTTGGCTCTACATGAGATCTGATAGCTTTTTGTCAGTGCGAGCTATATGTGGTCTCGTCTGGCAACATTTTACATGAAAATGTTTTTGGTGGTATTTCATTTCTTTTTGTAAGTTGCTTATGATATTTATACGAGTATTTTTTTTTTGTTCATTTTTTCTTTCTTTTTTTGGGGTTAGGTTGATAGGTAGGAGATTAATAAACACTTATCGAAGTATGTACAAGTGTATTACTATTATTCGTAATAAGTACTTATTATTTGCGGAAGTCTCATACAAATTTCCATACCCTAGTTTAAGGGGTTGGGGGGAAAAAGTTCCAACTTTTAGATTTTTTTTGTTGTTTGTGTACTAATAGCTAGTATTACATACCAAATTTCAGCTTTCTAGGACTTCAGGAAGTACCCTAAGAATTTTTATGATCATCAGTGAGTCAGTGACGAAATCGGGGTATTTTAGATATCAATAAAATCTAAAGTATAAGAGCTATGCAATTGAAACTTTATAGGTTTAATAAGTCAACCACTGACATCATATCCCGAAAATTTTGTTTATCTGGTATAATCCAAACCCAAGTTAAGAAGGTTCAAAAATACGACGAAGTGTTTCGAGAAAATGTAGGTAGTGCCCTTGCGGTTCGCTTGGCTCGTCTTGGCGGGGGCACTCCTGTGCCCCCAGATATGTTTGCATTTTACATTCTTGAGGAGGGCTACCTCGAGAACTGGGCTAAAATGCAAAAAGACTTTTTTAAATCCGATTGGGGTAGTTCGAGAGATTCGCGCGTTTAAACAAACTAACAAAAAAAACAAAATTTTCCGCTGTAACTATTCCACCGACATTTTTGAAATAATAAATCGAGAGGGTCGTCGCGGATTGACAATCCGCGGAAAATCTCGCAATTCAGAAAAATTACATATTTGCACAACGCCATATAATTATATTATGGGTGAATGGATAAAACGTCCGCACTAAGCATGTTTTAGCTCACGGTATGAATGAAACTTATTTTGCGTTATAGTAATTTTATACTATCTCCGAAACTGTAATGACCAATTCACATACTGGAAAGGCCAAATCTTATCTCCATGATGTCCTTGTGATCATAAAATAACTTATTTTGAGAAGGATTAATGTTTTGTTGTTTAAATAATCATCCAAACGTAAGTATGTCGAAAAAATACTTTATTAGAACAATAAAAGAAGTTTGTAAGATAAATTAATATAAAAGATAGAAATATGAAGTCGGGGACTTTTTTGTAGAATTATTTAAGACGGACCAGGGCCCTGTTTAATAAAGCTGACAATTCGACATATTATATGTCAAAAAAAGACAAAATTGTAGAATTGTCGCGCTTAAGCTGTTTAATAAAAGTGACAAATATGTTAAACATCGACAGGTGAAAACTTGACATGTTGTTGACATATTTGTCATGTAAAAACGCGTTTAATAAAACTCGACATATTATGTCAGAAAACCATGGTCAAAATATTTCTGTCAATATTGTCGGTGACAATTGTCGAATTGTCGTGTCAATTATGTCGACTTTTGACATATTTTCAAATGATTTTGTTTTATGAAGCTAAATGAGGGTAAAATAGACAAAATAAAGAATGAATCAATCACTAGTGCAACTTCGATTGTTTGATACTAAGTAGTCTGTGATTGTTTGTTTTGATCGCGTTTAAAATGGAAATGCACAATAAACTTACCATTTTGGGCCTTACTTATGAAAGTAGATGTAAGTACCATTTTTTGTAAAAAAAAACCTTTTAAAAACACTTTCTTACACTTTCAAAATTCAAAATATGATTTCGCGACAGAGGGTAAAGCTCCTGTCGGAATTGTCGGACAATTCTACAAATATGTCAACAGGTCATGACAATTTTCTGTTTAATAAAGCAGATTTGACAAGTTTTTCACGACAAATTGTCACCTGTCGCTTAAAAAGTTTTATGAAACAGAAAAATGTCGGATTGTCGCGACAATCCGACATATTTGTGAATTTTCCACCATGACAGTTTTGTCGCCTGTAAGTTTTATTAAACAGAAAAATTGTCGAATTGTCACTTTCTAACATAATAGGTTGGGGAAAAAGTTTCTTCGCATTTATTAAGAAAATTCAAAACATTTTTTAATATAGTTTATTTACATTTAACTAAAGTATGTAGGTACCATTTTCTTCGATAACTTTTTGCCATCTTGTAGGTAGGGACATGATCCCATTGCTATAGAAATTTTAGGACTTCTGATCAAAATACCGCGACAAGTGGTTTTGGCAGTCCTCTCGTGATGCTAACCTGACACCGCCTAAAGAATTCTGAAGAGACCGAAACAGGTGGTAATCTGAAGGTGCAAGGTCAGGACTATACGGCGGATGCATTAACACCTCCCAGCCAAACTCTCTTCATTTTTGCTGAGTGGCTAAAGATGTGTGAGATCTAGCGTTATCATGATGAAAAACCACACCCCTTCTGTTGATTAATTCCGGCCGCTTTCTCTCAACTTCTTGCTTTAATCTCATCAGTTGTTCGCAGTAGAGTTCAGAATCGATGGTCCTGTGTGGTGGTAACAGGTCATAATGAATAATGCCCTTCCAATCCCACCACACACACAGCATCACCTTGTTGCGAGTTAACCCGGGTTTCGCCACAGTCTGTGAAGCCTGACCGGCCTTTGACCACGACCTTTTTCGCACGTTCTTGTCGTACGTGATCCACTTTTCATCACCAGTTATCAGCTTCTTCAAAAATGGTTCGGTTTCATTACGTCGTAATAAAGAATCACAAATGAGTACACGGTTCATTAGGTTTCTTTCAGTGAGCTCGTGAGGTACCGAAATATCGAGCTTTTTTATGTACCCAGTTTTTTTCAAATGCGCCAAAACTGTTTTGTGGTCAATTCCCAGTTCTTCAGCTACGTCGTAACTACTGATATGCCGATTTTGCTCCACTTTTTCAAAAATGGCATCCATTTTATCCGTAATAGGGCGACCAGAGCGACGTGCATCTTTGACATCAAAATTTCCGGATTGAAAACGCTTAAACCAAATTTGTGCTACTCTCACAGACACTGCACTAGGTCCATAACCATCGCAAATTTTTTTCGCGGCTTGCTTTGCATTTTTACTTTTTTTGTAGTAAAATTTTAAAATGTATCGAACTTCTTCATTGGATTCACTCATCTTGACAGTACGAAAAACAAATGAAAATCACACATTTTCCTAATTTGAATTTGGAATTATGTTCTTTAAAATTTAAACTTTCAATTATACCAAAACCAGCCAGATACAAATAGTATAGCCAAAGATATTTTATTACAAGTTCATACATACTATAATGCGAAAAGACTTTTTCCTCAACCTAATATGTCGGACTTGTCGGATTGTCAGCTTTATTAAACAGGGCCCAGGCTGCCATCATTGATCAATGGCTGCCATACATTGTTCTCAATTTTAAACAACCCTTTAGGCAGCGCATGCGAATAATTCTGTTTTAAGAGGTATTTCTTTCCGACTTGCTATACAAAAATTGTGATAGCTCGGCTAATATGCATGATATAAATATATAATTTATAGCATAAAGCACTCACGAATAATGTAGCTTTCTGTCAGTGGAAAAAATTTTTGAATGAGATCATTAGTTCCGGAGATTACCCCCTAGCCCCCACATACAAACTTACCTACAAACTTACAGACAAATTTTACCTCTTTTTATTATTAGCCTTAATGAAGAAGTTGTGAACAAAATCCGATTCAAATAGGGAAGCATTGATATTTGACATTCACGTGGGCGAAGCTGCGGGCAACAGCTCCTTTTCAATATAATTTGTAACTATGACTATTAATCTATCACTCCAGTTTATGTTTTTCGACTTTTGTTTATTTTTATTTTTCGTAGTTTCAGATTTTAGTCCTGGTAGTACGGTTCCATCATAAAAGCTCAGCCTGTATAATAGCGCCAATTTTTTTATCTTGGAACTGCTTCATACATGTCTTAATCTAAAATCAGAGCTCATGAATTTTTTGGACTATTGTCTAATTATCATAAGTTTTGGATTTAACCATGTAGTTTCAGCACAAAAACTCAACCTGTTTTTAAGCGACTTCTAAACTTGGGACTGTTTTGTACTGTAGACTTAATTTAAAACAAAGCTCATGACTTCTCTGGACTTAAGTTTGTTTTTAATAGTTTTGGATTTAGCCTTGAAGCTTCATTATAAAAACACAGCCTGTAATTAGAATAGCGACCGTGATTTGCATCCTGGGTCTGCTTTGTTTATCTATGAATTAGGATAATCCGATCTACTATTTAAAAATATCGGATTGATTGACAATTGTAGCTGCTGGCTGCGAACAAAACCGATACTATAGGTAGTTAGTTTACTACCGTCACCACAATTACGGTTATAGTTTCAGAGTTGCGGTTATCGACACAAGTGTGTCAAATTATAATATTTATTTATTGTAAGCGTGTTTGTACGTGATGGACGGGTATTGTGTCGGCCGCATACTTGATTCAGGTCGAGGGTTCGCGCCAATGTAAATTGAATGACATAAAAATAATTAAAGAGGAAATTCATATTTTAGTGTCAGTGTTTTCCGCTGCACTGCTTCGTCAGTAAATGTTCGAATGTTTATGGTCTGTTCTGAATTTTGAATCTGGTCTTGCTTTTGACTGTTTGCTGCAGGTAAATAATACTAATAAGTAGGTAGTAGGTACCTAATTAGATTTTGCCGGATTTTGTACAGTATAATTGGCTAAGACATGAGTAGGTATGTTACGAGATAGAGCAGAAAATGAATAATATTAGTTGTTTTTTCTTTGGAAGATGCAATTGCAGACAATTAGTAATTTCAAAATATCACAATTTTGCAGTCTTATTTCTTGTAGAAAGTGTTCGGAAGGTTTTAATACTTTAATAGAAAGATGATATTTAGGTACTTATTGATTTCCATAGTTCGTTTTCGCAACTAGTTCTCAAAACAAGAAACCGGTCAAGCGGGAGATAGGTAGGTGCTATATTTCGTTTTGCTTCTCTTCCCGCACTCGTGTGTCAATCGTGGAAAACGGGTTATTCTGGTGTCCTGTCCATAGAGCCACAGCATAGTTTACTTATAAATTATGTGGTTTTGTTTTACCTATTGCAGTCTAGAATGTACAGATATTGTGAAATACTTAGTTTAATAACCTCAAATGACAAATTTTCCCAATACTTAGTATAAAATTGCTTTGAAAATTACTTCCATTGCAGTTATGTTCTATATCCTCCAAAAGTTAAACAACATAATTATATAGCAAATATTAATAACTAACATTGCATTTGCATTCACTGTAAGTACTTAAGTCAATGACTTATATATTACTTAGTTTTAAATCAATGACTTAAGTACTTACTATTAATTTGTCCCTGTGTCAGTAAACTACTGCATAACAATTTTTTTAAGGGATTTTTTTTAGATGGTCCCTAAAAAAAATTGTTATACACTAGTAGTAAAACAGATCTTGTTTATAGGTTTTGTTTTATTAATAGAATGTGAGAGGTTGGTTACTTTTTGCCTATATCGTCTTTTTAGCGCTAGTTTTGTTTTGGCTAAAATCTACTGTCGAATTAGGTTGGTGTAGCCTCGTAAGGCCCAGGTACGACTCAATAATTAATTAATTGGCGGGATTATTTAACCAAAAAATACATTTAAATATCATGTCATAATTTTAGGTCGCTGGGCCGTAATTTAATGATTTTAAAAACTGTCTTGGTCCCTTGGGCCGGAGTTTTTTTGTCATTAAGGCCCTGCATCCAAGCGTGGTTTAGCTCAGTGTGTAAGTGAAATGGCGTTATGGCTATCTAGTTTGACACACGAGATAGAAGACACGAGAAAGTGCAAATAAAATCGTATAAAATTAGAAATTAACTATTTACTTAGTAAAAAATAATCCATCACTGGATGCAGTTTGGAATTTTACATTTTATGGTATATTAGGTCTTTACCTATGAAATTGCCGTTCTGCAGTACTGGCCATTTCAAATCAAAATAATTTTTGTTTGGCTAAGAATTCTAATTTAAATTAATTTTATTTTAAAAACATGGATTTTTTTTCCAAAAGTAGTCATTAATTTTAATTCATTAATTGATTAGTGTTACATTTTCATCGCATTTCAATCTTTTTCGTCATCATGGATACGTTAAAAATTCGAGTAATTATAGAATATGAGTACCGTCGTGGCAGCAACGCGGCACAAGCGGCACGCAACATAAACGACGTTTACGGAGCTAACACTACAAACCAACGCACCACCTGTTATTGGTTTGCTCGCTTCCGTTCTGGAAATTTCGACCTGAAAAATGAACCTCGCGGTCGTCCGAAGACTTTGGTCGACAATTACGAATTAAAGGCGATTGTGGAAGCTGATGATACACAATCTACGGCTGAATTAGCAGCAGCTTTCGACGTTAGCGTCAAAACAATATTGGTCTATTTGCGTCAAATTGGCAAGGTAAAAAAGCTTGACAAATGGGTGCCCCACGAACTCAATGATCGCCAGCGCGAAGTACGCGTCGAGACGTGCCTTGCACTGCTCAACAGACACACAAATGAAGGAATTTTGAACCGCATTGTTACCTGCGATGAAAAATGGATTCTGTTTGATAACCGCAAGTGCTCAGCAAGTTGGTTGGACCCTGGTTCAGCACCTAAACAATGCCCTAAACGAAAACTTACCCCTAGAAAAGTAATGGTCACTGTTTGGTGGTCTAGCGCCGGTGTGATTCATCACAGCTTCTTACCAAACGGGGTGAGCATTACTGCAGATGTGTACTGTGAAGAACTGAACACAATGATGGAGAAGCTGGCACATCTCCAACCAGCATTGGTCAATCTCTCGGCTCCGCTGCTCCTGCACGACAACGCGCGACCTCATACTGCACAGCAGACGGTCTCCAAGTTGCAAGAACTGGGGTTGGAAGCTCTCCGTCATCCACCCTACTCACCAGACCTTGTGCCTACAGACTACTACTTTTTCCAGAATTTGGATAACTTCTTGGCGGGAAAAAAATTCAATACCCGAGAGGCAGTACAAAATGCCTTTGAAGAATTTGTTGCCTCCCGACAGCTGATTTCTTTAAGAAGGGCATCAATAAACTGCCACTGCGTTGGCAAAGATGCATTGATTGCATGGGTGAGTACTTCGATTAATACAAATAAAAAATACATGAAAAAAAATCGTTTAAATTTTTTCATACAAAACGGCAATTTCATAGGTAAAGACCTATTATTTATAATTATAATTGCTAATGAAGGGATAAACAGCTTTTAAATCAAATCAAATCAAATCAAATCAATCTTTATTTGTGAACATAAGTACAAAAAGGTGTTATTTATACACTTCAGCTGATCTGTATGTTCGGCCAATAATCGGCATACAAATATAATATTAGTAAGCAGGTTATTTTTACTATCATAATTAATAAAGTCTAGGATAAAAGAAATGAAGCAATTGAAAAAATGTCAAAGATTATTAAGGGGTATGTTTGAAGACTTTTTTAGTGCATTAAAATATGTTTAATTATTTTTTGAGTTCCATCACTGTATGCGAAAAGGACTTGAAAATACCATATTTTTTTATTTGTAAAAATTATTTACGGTTTATGAGATACACAGCTTTAAAAAACCACCTTTTTGACCGTTTTCAAGAAATCTCCGCCTTAAATTAGGTTGTTGGGCCTTACGAGTTACGAGAGTTTCCAAAATAATCCGTGATTGCTAACCTAGGTATTCACATAAAAGGCGTTTTTGCAGCAATTTGACAGCGAGTTGCTTTTCGTAGTTGCCTCGTTAATTGATTTGATTGAAGGAGTAAATGAGTGCATTTACTTACTTGATTTACGTTTTTTTGAGTCATACTGCACAAGGTAGGTATCTGAACTCGTGTTTATTTACAAAAATGTTTGCTAGACCTATCTACGGCAGGAGAGAAAGCATTTTTATCCTAGTTTTAAATAGCATCAAGTATAGTAATGTTATCAGTAGTAGGTAGCAATAAAACTAAAAGAACAAGATTGAAGTGTCCATTTAGATTAGGTACAATTATCAAAATAAATAAATTGAACTAGGTACTTACCTATTATGGTTTTGATAGCAATAGTCCAACACCTCTTTGTATGCAACGATATCTGCTACCTATAGTTAGAAATATCTATTATAAAATTAAATAGAAAGTGTTTGGCAGGCACTTTCACATAAAGCATAGAATTTACAGTCGACTAAGTAACAATGACACGGAAACATGGGATTTTGCATTTAACATACCTATCTACTGGAATTGAGTTTTGCATGGCAATTACATTGATGTATAAAAAATGGGCAATTATAATTATTCAGTAGGTACATATCTATTTGCGTAAAAATTTTAACCAAATAAATTTTTATCGAATCTTATTTTGTGAATGGTCAGATGGTTTGGTGTTTGCTTCATGCTGCACGCACATGATCGGAACAACTAAACTAAGAATAAATGAAATTTCCGTGATTAAACTGTTGTTTTTGCTTACGGTGCATTGTTGCATCAAAATCTTTACACTGCTTCGACATTTTTGTCGAGATAAACCTTACCATCGCATAGGTAGTAAAAGAATCTCTGTCTCCAGCCCAGACAGGGCAACGCTCCCTAACTGAACCTCCTCTACATTGTTTTATTTAAGTCTTGTGGATCCTCAGTGTTTAACCCCTCAAGTGTCGAATGCACCCCATGTGTGCACAAGAAAAACCCTTTTTTGTTACGTATATAAGCTTATATCACATAGGTATATATAAATGTAAAAAAACATCATCCGATGTAAAACCAATAATCATCATTAGTTGTGTAGCTATGGAGTTCGCAGCTAACTCAGGGGGAGTTAGCTGCGAACTCCATAGGTTCTCCCCCCCAGCGTGTCAAATGCACCCCAAGTGTGCAAAAGGACAAAACTTTACATAATAGGTATATAAGCTTAGATCACATATACATAAACGTAAAAAAACATCATTCGATGGAAAACATATCATCATCAGTAGTTGTGAACCTATGGGGTTCGCAACTAACCCCCAACCCTCCCCACTCGCTGGGGTTTTGGGTCTAAAATTAGCCAAACTCAGACACTTGAGGGGTTAAGCACGATTAGTGTGTGTATTCCCAATAAAGAAGGACAGGACATCTCATTTCCTTGAGTTAAACTAGAATGTTAAAGACGCCAATAAAACATTTTAAGTATGTCGGCTGTAATTAAAATAGTGACTTAGTCTTGCCGCCTTTTCACGTAGAGAGGGTTTTTGTGACAGATCTCAATCTTATCATACGTAGCCTATTTAAATTGTATCTTTGAAGCAACTGATCAGTCACTTATTTTGGAGTACCTTCTCGTTGATTTATCAAACATGAAGATGTGCGTATTGCTATATCTTCATCCAATACCACACATCTCACTTAGGTACACGTTTATTCACGGTCATAAACCACACGTGAGGTGAGGTGCGTGACAAGCCCATGTTTTGTAAATAATTACAACGCACACGCAGCTCAGATTTATTAGAACTTGAATGAAACAACTCATCAACAGCAACAATTAGAACTTCTTTTAAGCTGTCTTGTCTTCTAGCTTGTCCTTAAACTATAAGCCAACAAATTAATATAGGTGCTCATGTTTCTGCTTCTTACGGTCGAATGGTCATAGACGTGTGGAAGGCAGCGTGAGAGGTGAGACGGGTGCAACGTCCTGCGCGCAAGTCGCCGCTGACTGGCATACGTAATGCGCCCACTACTACTAAGGGTCTGTGCCACTTACACGATCAAACGGATAGTTTTTCTTTTATCGATAGTTCTTTGAATTAAGGCGATACCCCGACCAAAATCTTGTGATAGGGCGTTATTCAGAGGCTATTAACGAGTAATAAATTACCTACATCTTAAAGCACATTATTAATGTTGGATATTCTATCATCACATCACATTGCACGTTCACTTTTGTTTTTTGTGAAATAAATACATTTAAAATCTCCTGTAAAAAAGTGTCTAAAAGTATTGATTGCATGCATCTTTTACTAAGTCGGCGTTCCCACGAACGTAAAGAAATCGCGGCGGTATTTTATCGCGCACTGTATTTTCAACTCTCGTTGTTGAGCCGAGCGTTGAGAAAACAAAACCTTTTTTCAAAACAAAAACCGACTTCCAAAACAACACTACAAAGTGAAAAATAACTTTAATTTCGGAAGTCGGTGTCTTTGGTTTTTTATTTACTTTCGTTTTTTTTTTGCCACCGACTTCCGAAATTAAAGTTATTTTTCACTTTGTAGTGTTATTTTGGAAGCCGGTTTTTTTTGTACAAAGTTTTTATTTTTCACTTTTTAGTGGTGCCTACTCCACACAAATCTGAATACCACTCTGCTAAATAAATTAGAGCATCATCCACATAATGATACTAAATGGGAAAAATACATACTTATTAAATTATTGAAACTAGCTCAAAAGCCACTCATCAGAACATAAAGATATTTTTATGCGACCATCTCAGGAGTATACCATTTCAAAGAAAAACTTTGCAAAAATATATAATTGCATACAACTCAAATAGCGCAATTTGAAGCGGCATATACACTCCTTTGCAAAAAAAACGGGCGGTTTGGATTTTTCTACATTATTGGTGACAATTTTGTTCTAAAGTGGTTTTAATAGCCAAACTATGTTACTGGCACTTAATAAAGAGTCTGGGTATGAAAAAAAAGTTAATTTCAAATTCGAAACTGTTGTTTTAAAAATAATAATCCCTTTTTCAGTTTATGACTTTTTACTTACTATTCGCGGATTTGCGGTTAAAAGGTTATCAGGCAACTAAAACTAAGTTCTCGTTATTTTCATTAGAATAATTTATGTTTGTCGCATAATACTGCCTTATTGTGACTTAAAACAGATATCTTTGTGTCGATTGTAATGGCAGAAAAAGCAATAAGAGCTAGAAAAATTATAGCGCTGCTGGAAGTGGGGTGTAGCCAATGTTACGGCTCATAGTGGTTAAACGTGAGTCGTTCCACCGTCCAAAGAACCTGGACTCGATACCAAGAGACAGGTTCCATTCAAAGAAGGCAAGGTTCTGGGAGAAAACTTTGCACACAACCACGAGACGACCGCGTTTTAGTGACTCAGGCGCTGAGGAACCGCAAATGCAGTTACATAGACCTCAAAAGAAACCTTGAAGAGGTACGAGGAGCACAAGTTAGTCTATGGACAGTGAGGAGGAGGCTTTTAGCGGTTGATATACGCAATCGACGACCAGCGCGGGCCCCCAAGTTACTCCGTGATCACCGGATTGCTCGACTGAGGTTCACTAGAAATTGTCTATGTTGGACACTGGTAACTGGAGCAGCGTACTCTTCTCCGATGAGGCTCGAATTTGTGTGAATGGTGAGGACCGACGTCGGCGAGTGTTACGAAAACCAGGGGAACGCTATGCCGACGTGTGTTTTGAAGAAATCACCTCTTATGGTGGAAGGTCCGTTATGTTTTGGGCGGGCGTAACTTCCAGCTATTGTACCGAGATACTGTTCATTGAAAATGGCTCACTAAATGCGCAAAGGTACATAACAGGAATAATTTGTCAACATGCACAGCCCGCACTGACTGTAATTGGTGAAGATGCCATTCACATGGACGATAATGCTCGGGACCACCTTTCTGGCGACGTAGATGCTTATATGCAAGAGGTCGGTATTCGTCGTCTGGATTGGCTAGCGCGGAGCCCCGACCTTAACCCCATTGAGCACGTCCGGGACCTCCTAAAAAGGCGAGTACGATCCGTCCAACCCCTTCCACAAAACATCAGGGAGCTTAAACGTGTGATTTCGGCTGAGTGGGAACACATTCTACAGGACACCATCAAAAGCCTGGTGGAAAGCATGCCAAGACGATTACATGTCGGAATCGCTGCAAGGGGAGGTCATACTCGTTATTAATTTTTATTTTTAAACGTCTTTTTTTAATTAAAATACCATAAAAATACTCGTAGTCTTAATTTAATTATACCCTAAAAATTTCCATTTTAACACGACTCTCTGTTTACATTGACTGAAACACCGATTCCAGGATTTAAGCGTTAAAAACTATATTCCCAATGATAATAAGAAATTTCTAGTCATTTATGCTAATGACATACTAAAAATATTAATATTATCCATAGAAAAGCCAATGACTGTAAGGTGCCCGTTTTTTTTGCAAAGGAGTTTAGTTACCAATTCATTATATCATTTATAGCCAGATTTGTTGATGAAAATACCAAAATCGCTATATGTATGCCTATAATATTTGAGGAGTTCCCTCGATTCCTCATGGATCCCATCATCAGAAATGGATTTTCATAAAAATGGGACCAATCTGAAAGTATACCCTTTCAAATAAAAAAAGAATTTTCCGAATCGGTTCATAAATGACGGAGTACTGTAACAAACATACAAAAAAAGAAAAAAAATATTGAATTGAGAACCTCCTCCTTTTTTTGAAGTCGGTTAAAAACAGAGTGCATCCCACCGCGACGAAAAACACACTGTTGGATTTTCAACTCCCGGCGCTAAGTAGAGAGTTGAAAATCCAGTGCGCGATAAAATCCCGCCGCGATTTTATTACGCTCGTGGAAACGCCGACTGTAGGTGACGTTCTAATTATTTGATTCACGTTTTATTTTATTTCTAAAGTTCACTATTCTTTTTTTATTTAAATAATTCCAAAAAAAATGTGAATTTTATGATGAAGGGTCGTGCGCAGGGACCGGGACAAAGCGAGGCTGAGCGGCGGGACAGAGAAGGACCGAACGTTCAAGCTCGTTTGGTCGGGGTATGGCCTTAATCGATCGTACACTGATGCGGGGTGGGTTCGATAGAAATATTGTTAAAATATCGAAAAAACATAAAATAATTTTATAGTCGTCGAACGTGAGAAGACGGGTTCCGATGTTCCGATGTCACAGAAATTTCTAGCCTAGTGTGTTGATAAAGTGTGGTGATAAAATTAGATACTTCCCTTTTTAGTTGGGGCCAATGACTGCGATTGGAAGAGCTAACTGTTGTTATAAAGGTTCTAAAATATAAATTTAGTAAAATGCTAATAAAAGTCGCTGAAGTTGATTGACCTCTTAATATTATGCTAACGTTTATTACGAAACGTCTGGTTCAAAAACGTCAAATCGCTTAGCAGTAGGTATAAACGTGCATAGTCATTCCTAATCCTAAACAGACTACCGACACTTCACACAATTCACACTGAGTAGTGATAGAGATGGAGTTTAGAAACAATACGATACAATACGTACAAATTAAAATTAAAATTTATAACTATTTATTTCATAAAAACTTGACGTGACGTTATACATAAAAATAGCGCTCAATCTTGCATAACAATAAAATTATGTGCACTATTAGCTTATTTTAGAGTTTACTCACTTCAGATAAAGACTAAAAACCTACACGCAGACCTCCTCCATTCCAAACTTCCCCACGGCAAAGTAGGCTTTTAAGATATTTTTATTTTTAACTTGTTGTCTACAGGTGGGTATTTCAGAAAATATCGTAATATTTCTAGTATAAATAGGTATATTCGCTTCATCCTTTGCTTGGCTATTGAATCGATATTGACAAAAGATGTATGTCATTCAATCAATTCATGCATGTTCCCGTACTTGTCATGCGACTCGTTAAGGTCATTCTGATAAATAGTGCAACTCAACGAAAAAATAAGAAAGCCACAACTCCAGAAAGTGCTTTTGGTCGGCGTGACGTAAAAAATACGAAAACGTCATAATATTATTATGACGTTGTCGTATAGACCGACAACGTCACGCCCACCAACTATAGCGCTTTCTGGAGTTGGGAGTTTGTTATTTTTTTATATCGCCTATAGTCTTTTGAGTAGGTACTGCCAGTCAAAGTCAACCGTGATCCAACGATTGGTCACTTAACTACACCTTATTTACAACATTGTAGCTGGCGTAGCGGCTCTAGTATTTGTGGCTCCGTTGAAAATGTAATGATGTTATGTTCAGTACCTACCTACCCCAATATAGGCTAGTTGACAGTAAGAAAAATATCTTATGAATTTTATTATGTAGAATGGTTGTGAGCTAAATATATCTGAAAAATTAGTGGATCTTTGACAGTCGTTACGGGTTGTTAGAATGCCGAAAGTCTGACAACCAGTCTTACCAAAGGATATCGTATCATCCAGGGTTGTGGAGGTCAGATAGGCGGTCGCTCCATGTAAAATATAAATAATATATTTTACATGGAGCTAATATTCACTGCAACCGGTTAGACTGGAAGCCGACCCCAACATAGTTGGGAACAGGCTAGGCTGACTGATTGATTGAAATGAAAAATTAGTATTGTTAATACTTTGATTAAATATTCATGTTTTAAGGAAAATAGACCAAAAGGAACCGTTTTAATCGGTTTCCTAAAAACTGTCAACTAGTAGCTTATTGAAACACACTTTCTATCACAATCCGAAGGATTTTGAAGGACATTCCTGATCCATTGCTTCATTGTGTTTGAAAAAATCAAATAAAGCAATGAACGTTGTTGAATTGCCAAATTGAAAGGCATTCATAATATTTTTAACATTGGAAATGTTTTTTCGATCGCTCTGGTATTACTCGTAAGCCGATATTTCCGCTATTTCTAAGTCAATATAGTTAATTGAGATGTCAAAATGTTACTGATGAGTTCTACAATGTACAAAAAAGTAAAATTGAATTAGTCACATATTTCTGTATTTATAAGAAAGCTTAATACTACCTAGTATTAGTAATAGTAGAAAGTCTGTATTTTCAATAACAATTAAAATAAAATGTTTTGAAAAATATAAATAAATATTCCTTTGTATGTTTTTTTATTTTATTAAGCACCGAAGTTCATATCCAATGCTATTTGAAGGTCATAATGATGCTTGAGATCTGTGAATTTGTCCATACTTACATAATTATTGGCTATGTGGGTAAATCATAAAAACATGTAAACACAAGTTATAATGGTTCTGTTTTTGTATTTATTTATAGTTGGTCAGTTAGTCATTTAATTTATCTACACCCATGCTATAAATCCTCTATAAAAGTTTCTGAAACAGTTAGCTTATTGCCAGCATTAAAACAACCAGTCTCATAGTAACCATAATATCATCCAAAAGGGTGTTATAATGTTGTACTGAATTTCATAATGCAACTCGTTTTCGAAAAAAAAAAAAGAATTTAGTAATGCACGCGCGTTTCACTACAACAGCGCCGTAATTTAAAAAAAAGGACTTATTCGAATTCACGTCGTATACCATGACGAATGACGCCGGCCGCCATGTTCGATACGAGTATTAGTATTGCAAAAAACTGTTTCAGAACCTTTTATAGAGGATTCATAACATGGATGTAGATAAAGTCTTGTATGCAACTGTACATAATTATGTATTAAAACACTCATGTGATACTATTATCACCATTCGTGTTTTAATACCCCTTATAATACGTCAGTTGCATAAATAACTATTAGTACCTAGTGTAAATAGTTAGTTGCATAATAATTCTTTAGAGGTACTTAAGCGTTTTAATTTTTCGAACTAATACGAGTAAATAAGGAAGTTAGAGGTAGTTATCATAATCTTAATGAAACAATGACAGTTTTAGTTTTTAAAATAATGTATTTTTCATAAAGCCTCCAAAAAAACACTCTTTTAGTTTAAGTATACATGTATGTATAACCGCTTATGTTGTAGAGATATTCACGGTTTCTTCGTCTGTGTACAATATGGTGATATTTCTTCCGACTCTTCCTTATCAACTGAACGCAGTGGCTGTCATCTTCGTTTTAATGTTTTTCGTTGCACCGCACCGTCTTGAATTTGAGCTTGAGATACTTGATTATTTTGGCGCGTGGCCAAAATTGGAACAAACGTCGCATCCTTGTTTTGTGTTTTGTCACTAAAATTTCTGTGACAAAAGTACACAAATGTTTACCAACTATAACCCCTGTCAATATCATTCCGGCGCCAAAATATCCTTGACCACTATAGTTTGGTAACTACATACCTAGGTACTGTTTATGTCTAGGTGTGGCGTACCAACCTTTTAGTAATGCTCACAGCGCAGCCGTAAAGCACGTCTACTGATAATAAGTTACCAGTTGACAGTAAAGTCCTTTTATCACAAACTTCTTGAACATGATTTGGTAATCAATTGATTTTTCGTCTAAAGTAGTAGCATCCTCGATGTGACTGCTTAATGAAATCTAGTTTTAACATCTTTTAAGTTCACAGCAATATTTAACAGTGATTTTGTTCCTTTTGCATTACGTATAGTATACGTGTACTACAAAGTACAAGCTATCTAAGAGTTCTGTTTGTCGCTTTTGACCTTTTTTTTCATTGAAGAATTGTAGGTATTGGTAGCTTTACTCCGTACTTTTTTCTTTATATTTACTTGAATTCCAATTGATCTATGACTAGGAGAGCCATTGTACTCGATTTTAGGTATTTTATCGTCTCCAATTAGATCTTCCTCAGTAGTATCTGTTGAAATATCAGGTTCACATTTTACGAATTCTACCGGGACTTCTACTAAATTTTCGTGAGAAATATTTGAATTAAGAGCTCTTTCAAAACATTCGAATTGTTTTCGTTTTTGGTATGCAGACAGTTCTAGTAGAATTGTAACCTCTTCTTTCTTTTGGCAAGCAAACTTGTGCGGAAGAACACCTTTTTTCAGTCTACATGGTCCACCCATCATTTGGAATTTTGTGTAGTTTTCCATATCCGTCTCAACCTGTGCGAAAAAAAAACATAAATTAATATCAAAAACATCTCAGTAATTGTAATCGTAGGTAGGTACTGCATAAATAATACCTGCCTGTGGCCCGGGTTACCTCAGATACCAACAAGGACATTGTTGTACCTACAGATTTGCATGAAACAGCTAAGAACCATCCCGATTAAACCAGCCATCTAATAAAAAAACGCATTGAAAACGGAACACTCTTTGGAAGTTACAATGCCACAGACAGACACACTGAACGACATAGCCGCCAAACTTATAACACCCCTCTGTTTAAAAAGCTGGTTATCTCATTGAAAAAGATGCTCAGTTGTATCTCGGTAGGTACTATCTTTAATAATCATCTTTTCGAAATCAAACCTAATACTTACGTCAAAATGATCTTCACAGCAGTGTAAAGCACTTTTGTTTGAAAGAGGAGGTTTATTGTTTCTCTTCATTACTTTACTCCATTTCGTTCTAATTTCTGCATTTCGCGGAACTTGAAAAAACAGTTTGTTTGGTGTAACAGCTGTTGTACTGTTACATTTAGGCACAATACAATGTTTGTATGACGGCATTATTATCAATTTGTAATCAGAATCAGACAAATAAGTGAAAAAACAAAATAATCAACCGTATAGACGAGAGCACTGCGAACAACTGCGGACAAGCGGGTGGGAAGTGAGGGGCGCGGGGCGGGTTTAACGCGGGCCGGCGCGGCGCGACCGTGGCGCGCGGCGGTGGCTGGCGGCCGCGACTGGCGACGAAGGCGACAGATGACGTAATGCCCGCTGCACATTGTCTCGTATCTCGTACGCGTATTCGAGCACATCACTTTAGTTTATTGGTCACAAACGGTAGGAAACTGATGTATGTACTACTTATATAAAAATAAAAACCACGATAGTAGCTAGTTAAAAGTAGTTAATTTATATTGTTTCTAAATCAGCACCCAATTGCGTAACATGCTATCAAATAGGGTCGGTTTCATTTTAACAGTTCAACAACATCCATTGCGTTATTTATGGTGTTGAGAAGACAAATTTTTCGAACTTATGAAGCAATGGATTAGCAATTTTCTTCAAACTGATTCAGATTCCGATCGATAGTGTGTTACCTACGCAATTAGGGTGCAGTCTTGTAATACTTAACTATTTATAGGTAACTACCTAATAATAATTAGGTTCGATTCCCGCACGGAACAAATATTTGTACGACCTACAAGTATTTGTTTCGAGTCTGGGTGTTTTTCTATCTATAATATGTATGTATTTACAAAAAAAATATATATAAGTAGTTTATCAGCCATCTCGTTACCATAACACAAGCATTAGGTTGCTTAGCTTGGGACTAGATGGCGTTGTGTGAAATGTCCAAGGATATTTATTTTATTTTTATTAATAATAATTAGGCTAACCAGTAGATTCTTTTTATCTGGTTACCTACTACTCTCAGACGTATTTTATGAATTAACTAAGGGAAATACTTCATATATGTTTGTAATTTTCCTAAGATAAATAAAACTATAAAACAACAACATTATAGGTAGGTACTGACGAGATGCAAATCACCAATTAATAACTATACATACAACACTCATTGCTAGTAATTAGTAATCGTGTAAGGAAATAGCCTTTTACGGAATTTAAAAATATTAAGTACATACTAGAAGAATTTCAGCTTGAATATATTTTTACGAAAGTACCTAGTTTTGGTATTTTCCGCGGGGGCCCAATGCGTCACCAATAAGCCTTGTCTGAATCATTGGACAGTTGTTAGTCGTCGCGTTTATGCATATATTAGTAAGTAGGGGTGGGTGTGTGTGTGTGTGGGTGTGTATTCCTTATGTGAAGTGCAGAGAAGAACGACCGATATTTTTTAATTATTTGCAAGAACAGTTCACACATGCAATAATTCTGTCTTCCATCAGTAACTAAGTATAATTATATTAACAATCAAGGTTCAGTATGGTCTGCACTATGTGCGTTTAAAGACTATTAATTTGACTTACGACATTATTTCAAACTTAGTTTCCGGTCGTGTCATTCTGATTCCGGTATATTTATCACCATAAATACCTACAGTGTGATATTTAATGACTAGCTTTTGCCCGCGGCTTCGCCCGAGTGGATGTCGGAAACTATCCCACAGGAACGTACTACCGGTATTAAAAGTACCCTAAGTGTTAATCCAGGTAAACAATGCCTTCTCACACTGCTTAATGATATACAGGGTGTAAGGGACAGCCCTCCGCAAACTAACAGGGTGCATTCAGCTCCTCATTTTGAATCATATTCCACCTCATTTTTTTTTCAGTTATATTTTCATTATTTCAATGTAAAATTGCATTGTGTGTTCGCAGCACTCCATGTATGTAAAAAAAACTGCAAAAAACAGCAAAAAAAAAACCAGCAATGGATGTTGAAATACTCTAACCAACGACGCGTGAAATCAGCTGTTCACTTTCTGTCTAGCTACAGAGTTCACCGAACTCACTGCATACCTATTACCTACCCCTCCCAACCAGTAATAGACGCTCCGATTTGTGCACAAAAACACAAACAAATCAGGTTTATTGGATTCCCTTAACGTTCCTGAAAAAATTTCATGTACCGGTCATCTTAGTATGACATACTGAATTCACCCTATCAGTTTGCGGAGGGCTGTCCCTTACACCCTGTATGATTGCTGGAGGATAATAAATCTTAAAACATAACAATATAGTAACGGAATATATATAACCGAACGAAAAATTACCAACTTGCATGCCTTTGAAGGCAACTTTAAAGCGAAAATATAAATCCTCTTTATACCTATCCAGTGAGAATTAAAAAAATATTAAGACTGTTACTTCAAGATACGAACTATGACTACATTTGCAATCCCTTATTATGTCATAAAAAGACAAAAAAATTAATATTATTAGTGAATTTTAAAATCAACCCCTACTTTTACCACCTTAGGGGATGATTTTTTTATAAATCCAATCCATAAATTTGAGTTTTCATATACCCAACTTAAGAAATGCTGGGTTTCTCATAAAAATTTCAACCCCTGTAGGATAATTGTTCAAGACAAAAAGTAGGGTATGTCCTGCCCCAGGATGCCATCTGTAGGCTTGCCAAATTGTATCAATATCCGTGCAGTTTTGTGGATTTTAAAATAACCGCTAATTTACCACCTTACGGGATGATTTTCCAAAAACGCTAGATTACAAATTTCATTATTTCCTACCAAAAGCATAAATTTGTATTTTCATATTCCTAACTTAAGAAACGCTGGGTTTCCCATACAAACTTTCATCCCCTATATCACCCCCGGTGCGATATTTTTTTAAGACAAAAATAATCCATGTCCTTCACCAGGATGTCATGTATAGTCTTGCCAAATTTTATCGACATACGTGAAGTTTTGTGAATTATAAAATCATACCCTGTTTGACCCCCTTAGGGGATTATTTTTCAAAAAACGCTCGACCACACATTTCTTTATTTCTTACTAAAAGCATAAATTTAAATTTTCATATCCCTAACTTAAGAAATGCTGGGATTGCTATACAAACTTTCATCCCCTATATCACCCCTGTAAGATATGTTTAAAGACCAAAAGTAGGCTATGTCCTTCCCCACCAGGATGCCATCTATAGTCTTGCCAAATTTTATGGATATCCGTGCAGTTTTGTGAATTTTAAAAACATCCCCTATTTTACTCCCTTAGGGGATGATTTTTATAAAACTCTGGACCACACATTTCTTTATTTCCTACCAAAAGCATAATATCCCTAACTAAAAAAATGCTGGGTTTCCCTTACAAACTTTCATCCCCTATATCACCCCCGGTAGGATAATTGTTCAAGACAAAAAGTAGGGTATGTCCTTCCCCAGGATGCCATCTGTAGCCTTGCCAAATTGTATCATTATCCGTTCAATTTTGTGGATTTTAAAATAACCCCTAATTACCCCTAACAGACAGACAGACAGAGTTACTTTCGAATTTATAGTATTAGTATGGATTACCATTATTTTACCGTCTTGTTGTCTGTACTGTACTTTATCCCCCTTATTAATAAAAACTGAAGCGCTCTATAAACCTAAATTTTGATTTGAGTTTGAAAGAAGATGGCAAGACACTTCTATAACTAAAATGGGTTTATGGAGCGTTTTGGATTTTTATGAATAGGTTATCCGTTGGGGTCTTGGGGTTATCTGTAATAATAGTGACGGGTTTTTAGTATTCCGTATGTCTGAATAAAAAAATGGAACCCATATAGGATCACTCGTGTGTCTGTCTGTATATCTGTCACAGCCAATTTGCTCATAATCAAATGGACGATTAAGTTGTTTGCTACACTTATAAATTTTTCTGATCCAAACACGCGCGTTTTCGTAAATAAATAAATTTTGAATATGGGGTCACTTTTGGGAGATTTATAAGAATAATAAAAAAAGTTTTGCACACTGTACTGTGTGACTTATCGGTATAGTCCCATCTCGGCACCTTCCCATAACGGCATCCATGAATTATTTATCATGCCCACAAAAAAATCCCAATAAATTCATGGGTGCCGAGATGGGACTAAACCGACATATCAAATGAAACTGTGAGGGTCTCACTCAAGTATATTTTTTTATAATTTTAAAATAAACAGTTTTAAAGTTATATAGGAAAATAGATGAAAATTGGCTATTCGGTCGATAACGCCGAAACTACTGAGCTTTCAATTTAAAAAATACAAAAAATAGTTATATACCTACTTATAGATTACAGAAAAACCTATAAGAAGTCTATGGTCTTAAAATAATATGGTAAATTTCCCAATATTGTGCGTACAAACTTACATTTTCAGTAAAATGTAAGAACATGTTTTTCAACTATAATGTTCAGTTTGTTCTTGGGATAAATTCATTCCAACTACGGAACCAACTAAGACAGAACATAATATCGATATTTTAGTCAGTGGTGGTCCGATTTTGAAAACTCTTGTTCATTTGGTAGAGGAAGCTTGCGTGGTGGTCCCATAATTATGTAAGAAAACGTGTACCCCTGTATACATAGCAAGTAGTGGTATACGAATTGGTGTTGGGTTAGGTAACATAACTAAAAAGTGAAAAATAAAAAAAACCTTTTTTAGTAAAACAAAAAAAACAACCGACTTCCAAAAAAACACTACAAAGTGTAAAATAACTTTAATTTCAGGAGTCGGTGGCAAAAAACTAAAATACAGATCCAAAGACATGGACTTTCGAAATTAAAGTTCTTTTTCACTTTGTAGGGTTTTTTTGGAAGCCGGTTGAATTTTTTTATAAAAAAAGATTTTTTTTAATGCAAAGTAGTGGTAAAGTTGAGAATCCACCAGTGTGCGGCACTGTGAGGCACTGTGCTCCACTGTACGCTTATACGCACAGGTTTGCTAGTGAAAGCAGAGACTAACGAATCTGCAGCTCTTTATACGTGCACTGTTGGAGTTCTCCACAAAATGTTTGTGAACAAATGTGCTGAACACAATTTTGGTGTAATCGCACCTTCAGACTTGAAACAAAAGAGAATAAGCAGAGTAAGTTTAACGAACAGTGGTTATTGCGACTGCGCGAGAATACGGTGTGGCGATGCATGATTGGATAGTAAACTACAAATGAATATGACCGATGAGGCTAGAGCTATAAAGGTCAGATCGGCATCGACGGTTTCTAATTGCTTGTTAAATAAAGAGTTCTATGGATGTATCATAAAAAAGTTATTCAGTGTAGTGTAGTTAATCTACTACGTGATAAGTTTAAAGGTTTTTCATAGTTCATGTTATTCAGTTCTCCCATTCAGTAGCAGAATTTTGCAGGTATGTTAAGTAATCGTATGGATAATTATAATTTAAGATGGTAATTATAATTATAAATTAAAAATAGGTACCAAGAGTTTTATTCTATGAAAATGACAGTTATCTTTTGTTGGTGCAGTAAAGTTCATAAACTTTTACTGTTGTGTTTTACAAGTCTTCAGCATTCCATTATGACTGCGAGGTCATACTGCAGCGTTCCTGCTTGTTGGAAGATTAAATATTTTATGTTAGTCTTATTTGAGTAAATAAAACAATGCCTAAGAATAACGATCTGGTTTGGGTCATTGAACATCGATTGATTTGCAACAAGTAGGACAATGCACGACACACAGTTATTTGTATATTTGTATGTAGTTACAGAAGTCAATACTATTATGTTATTATCCATGATTGGCTTTCCAGATACTTATACTTAGCAATCACCTGTAAACCTTTGTTGCATTTATATAACCATGGCTAATAGCCAATCCTATACCTGCCGATGGGAGAGAAGACTTTCGCAAGGCTTAGCGTTGAAAACGTAACGCACGATCGTCACGATTCGTATCATTTTAAATGGTTGTTGTTTTAAAATTAGGTTTTGCAATAGTTGAGGTCGTTTAAGAGCGACCCGGTGATGTAGTTACGAACTATTTGTCGTTGCAGAATATGCAGTTCAGTACAATGACGTTGCAATAAGCCTAACGGTACGCGTACACCTAAACCGATATCGGCCGATCTTTACTCGGCCGTCTTCGCCCAAACTCGGCCGATCAAATCAAACGTATGTAAATGAAAGGGAGCGCGTACACTACAACAACCGCCATCGTCCGATGACGCCCGAAAACAGCCGATCAATCCGAACCTGTTGGGATTTCTCGTCAGTCTGCCGGCGCGGCGTTTAAAGCGCAAATTGAGTTTATTTATAGTTTAATTTAATCATTCTGTCTTTATTCTGTTGTGTTTCTGGTGTTGTTATCTACCTAAACGACTATGAATATTGAAAAATTCCGGTACAAAACGGACGGTATTAAATTGCGGTACGAATTTTCTAAAAGATACATATCTTCGAATTCCTCCATTTTAAAAACGCGTCTACACTCTATTAAGCTGCACAGTGAACTACAGAAGACCGGCAAAGTCCAATGTCGGCACAACAGTGTCGGCCGACAAAATGGTTTTGGTGTAACCGTACCGGTTCTTACACACGAGCGACACGCGTCAACGGCAACTGCACGCCTCGAAACACAGACGACCGCCGCCGAAATGTCGGCGGCAGCCGCCGACCTAACTATTTACAGTCTACTGACAAAAAGGTGAACGCGACACGCTACAGCTGTAAGCGTCGCTTTAGGTCGGCGGCTGTGGCCGACACGTCGGCGTCGCGTGGCGGTCATTGGCGCGTCATTGACTGCCGTCAACGCGTGCAGTTGACGCGTCGGCCTCTGCCGTTGACGCGTATCGCTCATGTACTGTAGAGCGGTTTTGCACTACGTCCGATCCGAATCCGAATTCAAGATCCGAGTTCAATCCGAATTGGGAATGTTCTAAATTTGGACGGACAGAATTCGGATCAAGTGCGCAACCCTTAATACAAGTAGTACTGTGGCTACTTCGGATCGACATTTCTCGGATTCGGATCGGACGTAGTGCGAAACCGCTCTAAGAATACTAAGGCTTGTGTAGTAGTGTCGGTAACCTGTAGATAGTCTGCAAAAACGTCTTTGCTATCGCCCAGCCGGTTAAAAATATAGCGGACTCGATCTAGTACTTATACTTAGTAGCTTTAGTATAGTTTAGAATGAATCATATACCTACTCCTATTTAAAGCATACTCATGCAGCGTAAACTCAAGTTATATGAGAGCTTTTGCAATGCAACGATGCCTATACCACAGTATAAAAACACCTATACCATGTCTATACACGGCACCAACCACCTTTTTCACTTCCATTATTAAAATGCATCGATTCCAAAGTCCAGTAAATGGTCCATGACTAACATACCTACGATGTCTGTGGTCATCGCAGATATATCGATATCCATATAGCATCGTGTTGTTTGCGTGTTGATTGCTCATTATCCTTCAAGTTCTAACTGCGATGCCAGCTCATCGAACGTATTTGTTTGAGAATCCAAGTGACTAGAAGGCGAAAAAAAGACTTTCAAAAAGTTATCTGCTTGATTTTTATTGGTGCGTTGCCTTTCTTGTAATTTTTCGTCATGGGGAATCGGCAACGAATTAAGGGAATCGGGGATAAAAATAACAAGAAGTCACTTGTTTATTTTTGTATTTTGATCTTATTCAGTTTAATATTTGTTCAAAATATTTGGTCTGCTCTGAGAATGACTAATCCACCTCAAAATTAAGGATGCAAGAATACTAAAGAATATCTTGGTGTATAAAAGCCATTCAAAACACGATTTGATAATATTGACCTAGAACATTAAGCACAAGTTTATAGAGAGATTTTAGCAATCATTAAATTAATTGTTCACAAACACGAAGAATACCTACTGTTAAAATGTAGAAGGCAATAGTTTTAGTTTAGAGGTCGGGAGTTCACGCGATTATAGTGCTGGGTATATCTGCCAGAAGAGGTAATTAAAGTCGATTTCATTGAAGCGATTTCCGAAAACAGATTTTACTGAGCATTTGTTTTCGACTAGGTTTGCCTTAAGATCCTTATTATTAGACCTTGACGTGGGTCATCACTTCATCAGGTAACATACGTTTCTCAGTCTGAGGTTACTAATAGTTGCATATAATTTTGAAAACTCTTGATGTCTTTATAGACTGTTGTGCATGAATTGACAGTTTTGCATTAAGGCAATCCAATCGTATAGTAAATAGCAATATACCTAACGCCTAGCGGTAAATAGACATCTTGTGTGAATCAAGATACTCATAAATACATACCTACCGTAAGTAGATGGTTGGCTTGGCGTCAAAATAAGTACATAGAGTAGGTACATGACTGTGTAATGTCGCCATTGTTCGGCAAGTGCGGGTCTTTGTCTGCTTTGCCTCTTTCTTGAAGATGAAGGTTATTGATTTGTTAAACATGATACACTTATGACAACGTTGTTTATAAAATGAGAGACGTAAAAGGTTCCTACTATGACGACATGTGACGTAGGTGACTCAGTAGGATATAGGATGTATGAAAACATTTGATTGCAACATCTTGACATCCGTTGCAGACAACATTTTTTTTAAATTTTTATAAATAACTATTATACTTATATATGTATAAGTATATTTTTTTAAATAATAACTATTCTAGCCGAACTAGGCCAGTTCACATTAGAAAATGCATGAACAGTTCTACCTGTTATAATGATGTGTCGACCTTTTAAATTTTATACATAATGATTGGCAATAAATTTCGCCAAGTAATAATGTTTGGTATTCGGCGATAAGAATTAAAAAAAATATCTACTATGTATAGGTACACTATCTACTATCTCTCTCATTAAATGAAAAAGAAAATTTAGTTTTGATTGACTTTATACCAATATAAATATATTGGTATAAAGTAGTAATCACTTATTTGTGTTAGAGTATTAAAAAATATTAAACTTACTCGCATTGTTGTCGTTTTTAAATTCACGATTGCCGAAAATGAGTCTTAGAACATCTACCTGCTGATAAACCGAAACCAAAAACGTCCCTATAGGCTTCAAAGCAAGATAAGATTCTCAGAATAGTATGGATACATACTATATAGTACGCAAAGATACATTGACGTGGACGTCGCAGTCGTATTCATGAAACTGTTGTAAGCACAGAGAACGAAGTAGGTATGTAGTACCTAAGCGTTATTAAAACTCTTGTATGAGGAAAATATTTCTTTTAAGAAAATGTCAATCGTTCTTTATGTCAGCGCCTTTGTATCACGTCTAATGGCTAATATTTCAACCTACATGAATGAAAATTTAATAAACGTGTTGGAATGCATTGCCGTACATAACATAACAATTATAGTAATCTTAGTTTTGTCACATAATTATTTTACACATTAATAACTTAGCCTTACCTTTAGTCAGACACTCGTTGCAGTCTTGATATCCAATACAAAATACAGGAATAGGTCGACTAAACAAACAACAGAAAAGCTACTTTCAATACATTGAGGACTTAAATCTGGTTCCGCGATACCGCTATGCACTTAAAGAGAAGTTTATGAACGCATACCTCGGTTGTTTCAAAACCGCGCGCACTCTACCGCACTGTTAATGTATAAAAATTGTCTTGTTGTTCGTTGTGCTTAGAATACAATATAGTTCGTTTGACGGTGGCGTTCGTTCGATCGTTTTATCGTTGAACCGGTAGGACGGGGCGCGATACCTGCCGCGGACCCGTCGACTAATCGACTGTCTGCGCTATAGCTATAGGGCACGTGTTTACATGAACTCCATTGGTGTGTGTGCGTGCGAGAAGGCTTCGCTGCGCTTGCGAGTGTGCGGTGTTGCCAGCTTAACAACACTACCAATCGAGTAGGTAGGTAGTATTTCCCAGGTTCTTAGTTTTGACAAACCAGTAAGGTCCTCTTAGTAGTATGCCCAACGTCATTCTGGAAATTATTCGGTGCACACGTCTCCGTTTTTAGGGTTCCGTAAAAACGGGACCCTATTACTAAGACTCCGCTGTCCGTCCGTTCGTCCGTCTGTCACCAGGCTGTATCTGATGAACCGTGCATAGTTAGACAGTTAAATTTTTTACACATGATGTATTGTTGTTGCCGCTATAACAACAAATACTAAAAAACAGAATAAAATAAATATTTAAGGTGGCTCCCATACAACAACGAGATTTTTTTGCGTTTTTATAGATCGTGGTACGGAACCCTTCGTGCGCGAGTCCGACTAGCACTTGGCCGGTTTTTATTTGAACACACTGTCCTTCTACTGGGCAAACCTTTTAGCTAGTGGCTTGGCTTGGGCTTGGGCTCTGTCCAAGTCATCACTTCTTTACAGGCCACTGTGCATTCAATAAGTGGAGCTCAACGGTCAATGGTCAATGTGAATGGCTCGCTTAATCCCATTTGAGCCTGGCAGTCTAAGGAGCGTAGCTTGGTGTGCTGTAGTTTGTCCTTCTGGGACTTAAGATGCGGGCTATGCCTGAGCCTGCCTGCACTGCAGCAAACGCCACAGCAAGAATTTTGCGATTGGTGGGCAACCAGCTCTGAGTTCGAAGGTTTGAACGGCCAAGACACACAAGTTGTCGATAGGATTGTGCTTCAGAGAACTCGGTAGATACTTTATTACCATTTAATCCATCCAATAGCTTTCCCAGACGATTACGATTGGAAAAATGACTTCTCTGTCCTACCTATTTTCAAAAGAAACTCAAGCTCAAGTTGATGGTTACCTACCTAAGTACCTACTCATCATTAAATGTATTTCCAGCACATGTACTTGGGTCCTTCCGCTGCTGTTGGTCATTATTTAAGTTTTAGGCAGACCGGTTTATCGCGAGCTCTGCCTTGAGTTCACCTCAGTTCTTGTAGCATGGTCAGTTAGTAGCAACTGTCGGTATCTATTAAATGTCCAGTAGTATTTCTTCTTTATGATATCCACGACACTGTCTTTTTGAATGCAGTGACAAAGTCGGGAGTTAAAACCAAATGTCAGAAATAATTTAAAATGTTTATTCGGGAACTATGTTGTAAAATTATCCAAAGTCGTCGAGCAGTCTTGGTTTACGCGTTGGCAACATCGGTAACTTAGGCAGCTACGTATACAAAACTGGAGGAGCTTTAATAAAGCACTGTGAGGTATCCTTCGGGTTTAGTTTTATTTTCGTTTATAAATAGCCCACATACTGGTTTGACTTCTTGCGAACAGAACTGTGTAATGGTTGGGTTTCTCAAAACATTCCATGTAAACTTTTATAATTAGGTATCATTTTGGACACTAACTAAACAGGTTTATCTGGTCGTTTCTGATGTCCGTTCGTTGTTCTAAATTGATTAGTCAGCTACTTTATTATACAGGGTTATTGGCAAAACATCAGCAACTTCTTAAGGGGTCATTGTACTCATAAAAAAAATTAGCTGTTCAGTACATTTCTCTACATCAAACTCGTCAAAATGTAGGAAGCAGCTAATTTTTTTTTCGCGATTTCAGGTTTGGTCCCATAGTAAAAGTTGTTCATAATGATGAGTAAAATGACCCCTTAAGAGGTTGCTGATGTTTTACCAATAACCCTGTATATGAACATATGTTGGTGAACATGCATTTCCCGTAGCCTGCTGAATTAGTGATAGTGGGAAGAAAATTGCCATATACGCAGTGACATTGGCATGGCTAGGAGAGTGATGTTTTCTTGGGTTAGTGGCTCAATGCAATGCCCCAATCCTGGAGGAACACGTCCCGGAGGGCCACGGTAATTATCTCGATAAAATCGATTAAAAGTCAAAGTACCATTAGTGATGAGTGGAGATTAGTGCTCCTGGCACTAATCGGGCGTCAAAACTTTTTTAAGCAACTTTTTACTACAAAAAATCGTAGATCATAATGTGGATTAAATCGATAGGTATGGTACTCTGCTATCAGTTCGCACCAGCTTGACACCTTAAAAGAAACACCCTGTATATAAAAACACAATTTTTAAAATATGATTTTGTAATATTTTAAATTTAATTTTATAGCTACATCCATTTTATTTAAATTATAATTAAAATCAATCTGCCTAGCCTTATCCCAACTTTGTTGGGGTCGGCTTCCAGTCTAACCGGATGTACCAGTAATTTACATGGAGCAACTGCCTATCTGACCTCCACGACCCAGTAACTGGATAAAACGATACCCCTTGGTAAGATTGGTTGTCAGACTTTCGGGCTTCTGAGGACCCGTAACGACTGTCAAAGATCCATGAATGACAGCTGGGACCAACGGCTTAACGTGCTTTCCGGAGGAGTCTCGAGTTTTAATTATAATTATTGACATCAAATTACTGTCGTCCCTGAGTTACACGTATTTTCCATAATATATTCGGAACCACTAAGCCGGCAGAAACCAAACAAACACATTATCTAAACCTTGAAGCACTTTTATGTCGACGGTACAAGTTGAAAACAACAGAAAAAATAACAAAGAAATTTTTTTATCAGAATCGAAATTGTGGCCCTCCGGGACGTGTACCTGCAGGATTGAAAGCCTCAGCCACTAACCCGTTTTCTTAGTCTACTATTACTCACACACCCCACACTGATTGCTTTCACTGTTTCCTTTTGTGAAAATTTGAGTGTACCATTGAATTTTCTTGACTGTTCAAGAAAGTTTTAAAAGGTATTTTACGTAATATTTAGTTATTTCGATGCTTTGAACGTTTCACAACAAAAGTTAGGTAGGTGTTATCTAAGACTGTGAAGTTTATTATTAGGTAAAAATAAAATGAAAGTCGCACGCTATAATTTTTAGATTTATTTTATTTTCAATAACATAAAAATGTTATGTTTTTTTCATTTTACACATTTCGAAATGAATTTAGTGGGTACCAACCGGATTGCTAAACTTTTCACATAATGTTCAAATGTTAAATACGCTACAGTACAGTTTGGCTTTGCATTAACTTCCGAGTCATGGGTTGCATATTACCTTATTTAGAATTCTTTTTCACTTATTTCCAAATGCTGCTTAAATTTGTACGAGCACAAATCTACTTCACAGCAGTTCATTATAATATCCAACAAAATATATAATATTGTAATGATTTACTCACTTGGATGAATCATTCGATTCGACTTTTGATATTTTTATAATGTGATATGCTATAAATTTTTTGTGATATTTCAAATTTTTATATAAACAAATTCATTACTTTTAAATTACCAAAAATAGGTAAACATGTAAAAAATTACTATTTGGTCACACAAAAATCGTTGCGATGATCCATCCAACAGCAATATTTACTACAATAAATAGATCTAGCTAACTGGAATTGAAGGTCCCTTAAAATTATGTAATTTATGCTAAAGCTGTGATCAACTAGACACACAATCAATCAACCACGAATGGACGACAACAAAAACTTGACAACAATTCGTAAATTATTTCTAACTTGTTTGAATAATTGACCACGGCTTTGTATAATACTAATTTTATTGTTTTTTCGTAATAGTTTGACTAACTCTAAAGAGGCGTCCATATTCATAGCATGAAGTAAAGATGCGCAAATCATCAATTTACATAAGATAGTGAAAGTATCGACAGTTTTACATACAACTCTAAGTAAGAGATACCTTTCTAAGCTGTTATTAAAAAAAAAATATTAACCGTAAGTTATGTTTAAAAATTTTACAACATCTAAAATGAATAATGGTGTCATGATTGTCATATTTTATGGGAACTTAATTCCATTTAGAAACAAAATGTTGTTGACAATTTGCGCTGCGCGTTACTCTAAATATATATATAAAAAATTAAATAAGTTACAACAAAATATATAATTGATTTTGCTTGCGCAACATTACTCGAGACATCAAAATTGGAACCAAACATTTGAAAATACGTGAAATAAGATGTTGTCAATTCGATGCTCATCGCAATTTTTATTCCTATTTAGTGTAGGTATACTTAAATACTTTAAAATAAACAATTTTAAATAAAATTTATTTTATCAGCACTTTATTATTATTGCTTCTATGTATATCTGAGGTGGGCAAAACGAAACAAAATTTAGATGAGCACGGATATAACACATTTTTCTATTAATGTTTATATTGGCGGTTTGCACTTGTAAACAGAGAAACGTTTCAGAGCACAAATACAGTACTATCAACTTAAACTTATGTTATAATGTGAATATATTGAACTATTGAATGAAATTGTAGATGTTCTAGTGCGAGAGATAACTAATTTATTGAAAAAATAATTATAAATACCTAATTTCAATAGAACTCAAGTAAGAGGAACTTCCGTTTCGTACAAAATCAATGCAATACAAAGGGACTAGTTCAGTGATATGATATTAAATGTTGAATTAAATTCAAAAGGTAATGAAATAATTCTATTAGTTGCAGTTTTCAGAGACATTTAAATATTTAGAATATGAAGAGACTTAACAGGTGAAAGGAAGTTGTTAGCTTACTGTACTGGGCTCCAAACGCATAGACTTGTATAATAGGTATGGTAATTTTGTATGTACATGTAAAACCATGTGTAGATTTTTTTCTTTAATTTAGTAATACTATACTAAACTGGCCGTCATATAAGTATCTGCCATGTTCTTCTCCTATATATAACTAGGTAATATAATATTCTTATCTAGATTCATATTTACAAATAATACAGTTCATTACTATTTATATAGAAATTAAAATATATTTCTATCATTCTTCGATTCACATAACGCAAAATAATTTAACAGAGTTCATTTTTGCACTCACATTTACAATATACTTTTGTAACTAATTTGTTACCATTTATTTGTTGATTTCAAACAACTCATTTAGAATATATCACCCAAAAGCGAGTAGCGTTATACTCACGAATCCTATCATATCTTACCATTTAAAAATGCAGAATATGCGAAAACTTGAAGGAATATGTTTACAGTAAATGGCAATTGAACATTATAGTTCGCTCGCATCCAATAGGAACTATAAGATTCACAATGCCTCCGGACGGGCCGGCCGCGCTCTGCTAGCCTATACGTACAAGGAGCCGCCCGGCCCTGCCCACAGTACACAAAACAACTAGCACAAATAAAATAACTCCTCTTTATTATTTACACCCGGTGAACTATTCACAAATTATGGACACAAATCAAAAAACTCTAATCGATTACATTTATATCGAATAAGAAGTTGAATTATTAATGAAAATTTGTGTTACAGTTTATGCTAGAGTTTAGAATATTAAAGGAGCTCAGTAGCGCCACCGTATGTGCGGCGGTGCGAGGAACTATACATGCACAACACCGCAGTGTCTATGGCCGTTTGCCTCCAATACTTTACTTATATACCTAATAAATGTTCTCCAACACCATTGTTTCAACAATCGATGCCTCGGTGTGTCGCTGTGTTCAACACGACAGTGGGATCGGAACTTCTACTAGACGATAACACCTTTACAAGGTGACAGAGATTCTGAAGACATCTACTGTTCGAAAGCTCTGCGATATTCAACCCAGCGACACGTGGAGAAGGAACTAAAATCTAATATCACAATATCGGGCTTCTGGCTTGATTGCGAGTTGAACAAACGCCTAGTTTGACTCTCAGACGAATAAATCTCTCAGTGTAACTAGCGAGTTACGTAGACGGTTATAGATGTTAGCAAGAATTTTCTCCGCTCAATAATAATGAACGAATAATCCATGAAACGGGCGAAATAGAGTATCTTCTCTTAAGTACAAAACGAGATCTTCAGTTTCCTAGTGGTGATTTTAATTGACGTAATCCCGTCTACGTATTTCTCGGCAGGTCACCGTGTGTTCACTCGAATAGTGCCAGGAGGTCGTCGGAGGAAGGCGCACGCGGTGGGTGACTGCCCGCCGATGACGACGACGACGGTGGCGTCGCTAATAGCTCACCAAGCGCAGGTGCATCTAAGTACGACAGAAGCTCCATCGGGTCCACACTTGTCTCCGGCAATAACTGGAATAAGAAAATAACAGTCAGGCTTGGCTCGCTTTTACAGGTCTTGAATGCTTCTTAGTAATGTTTGCTTGAAAGTATTGCATCCCAGTTAAATATTTATTTGGTTGCTATTATTTGAAGTAAAGCGCTTCAGAATACGCTCGGCAAGGTAAGTACCTAGTATTTTATTGTGGCATGTTTCACTTGTCTATATTATGTAATTATGTATAGAGATCCCATGACTCGGCAATGTGCTAAAAACTTCTAAATTCAAGCCAGTATGTTTTCATTGTCGTATTGCTTTTCTAAATTACCTGCATCCAGGTACAGTTCTTTTATCTCACGAAAGTGGGTGAGCCATACGTGTGGATGTAATGCGTATAGACACGCGCTCTTGTGTTCGTACTTGCAGGTAGCGCGCTCCCGAGCTTACGCACACAAAGACAATGTGCATGTAACATTTACACATACAAGTATGGCTCGCCTGCTACTGTGAGATAAAACAACTATTATGTATTATTGCCGATATATCTCATCGATAGCAGTAACTTCATAAAGTGTTAATTTAACAGTCTCAGATTAGATAAAATACTCACATTGAGATTATCTGTCCCTTCTCCATCTATGACGGCGGCGGGATCAAAGTTGAGGTCGGCGGGGATGTCGACATCGGTGAGCGAGTGGTGGTCCACGGAGGGCGGGCCCGGCGTGTGCGACGAGCCCGGCGTATGCGCGCCGCCGCCGCCCGGCGTGTGCGCCGAGCCCGGCGTGTGTGGCGTATGCGGTGTGTGCGGCATCTGGACAATTCATGGAGATTGCTCAAATTAGAGGTAGGTAGTAGGTAGGTAGTAGGTACGGGAACATTTCAATTTAAGACTCCTTTCATAATAGCTGTTTAAAGCTAAGTACCGCGAGAGCTAGTTCAAGGTGGCGCGGGAAAAGAGTTCCTGGAAGGACTTGACCTTTGCCCAGAAGTGGGGCAGTATAGACTAAAAAATTACGAGCACGTTAAGCCGTTGGTTCCGGCTGTCATTCTTAGATCTTCGACAGTCGTTACGGGTCACCAGAAGTCCGAAAGTGGCAACCAGTCTTACCAAGGGGTATCGTGTTACCTAGTAACTGTGTTGTGGAGGTCAGATACGCAGTCGCGTATAATCTGCTACAGTGTGATTTGAATCAGCTGATCCCTGTTTTTGTTTCCAAAATGTGTACACTTGTCTACATTTGAAAAACACGTAATATTTGTTTACCTGATCGTTAAGGCTCTTCTCCATCGCGTTGAGAGGATCTAATGAGTTGACGCTGTCATTTAGATGCGAAAGAGGTCCATTTCCAGCGTACTCGTTACTGCCAGGCCCATTGTTCATCCCGAAGTCGTAATTCTGATTGTTCGAACTTGAATTTCTGTTCTGGCCATTTTGGTTGTACGAAGAGATCATTGAACCACTGGCGATAGTATTCATGTCAGGAGGAAGGTATGGCGATAGTGCTTGATTCATGTCCCAGTTATTCATTGTAGGCATGTTCATCGAGCCCGGTGATACTGCTTTACTTCGCTTTCCTACACTGCCATCATTGCTATCTTCTTCTTGCTGCAAAAAGTAAAGAGCATGTCTTGGAAACAATTTATAATTATGAAAAAGTTTAACATTAGTTGGAATCCTAACTAATATTATAAATGCGACAGTGTTTGTTACGCTTTTGAATGAAATTTGGCACATGCGTGACCTGTATTAGGACATAGGATACTTTTTATCCCGTAGTAAGTTCCCGTGGGATAATTTTGACCTCACGCGGGTGAAGCTGTGGGCAAAAGTTAGTAAATAATAAAAATGCATTAGTCGGTTGACAAATACTCACCTTAATGCCAGTATTGTTGGCGATTTTAGTTGCCTTCCAATTAGCACCATTGTCAATCGTGACTTCGTCTACATCTGAACTGTTCAACGTGTTAAGGATACCCCACATGTATTGGTCAACTTCTAAACCTTCTAACTGTGCTGGTTTACTGTAAAGAAATCATCTTGTGAGACATTTGTACCATAAAACAAAAATATGGTTACGATTGGAATGTCGGGAGCAACACTCACTTGCAAACCGGACACCGCCATGACCCTCGTTCACAGTTTAGTTGTAAATACGACTCTAAATCGAAGCATTGTATGTGTTTGCACTCGTGGCCACGTGCCGGTAGCGTGATCTTCTTAAACGTGATTGGACATTTTAACGATACTTTTAAAGCTGTTTGTTCAACGCTGTCCCTATCGTTAGCTGTGTTAGATCCATTGCTACCATTCGTCGGCGTCTGGTTGAAGTTCATCTTGATCTTCGCGATGCAGTGGTCTGCTGTTAATAGGCGCTTTCTTAATAGACCTTGCAGCACACTTCGTACGCTCGGTCGGTGAACTAATTGTAAAACAAACAGGTGCGACTGAAAAAAAAGAAGGTAAATAAGTTTTGTGGCTGTCTATTAAACATCTCTTGAACAAGTTTCATGTATGTAATGGTCTAGAATACTGGCTGCTTAATATTTGGGTTTAATCTTGTTTAATATAGAAGACGTTAGGAGATACTTACACAACAGCAGGCTGAGACAGTGATTTGTATCGTATTTCGGCCTGGCTGGCACACTTCTTTCAGGTACAATGGTTTGTGTGATGTTTTGTTCTCTCCTCTATCTATTTGTAATGGAGTCGCGTTGACCGACACTTGAACACTCGCTGGCCAGTTTGTGTTCATCTGCCTATCCTCGTGGTGGAAGCATTTTAATTGCAACTCAAGGTCCGATCTGTGAAGAAATAAACAAGTTAAAATCCTTGCCCGTTACGTTTCACTTTTACTTTAATTATGTATTACTTTACTACAATATTTACCTCCATATTAACGTCGAATGGACCGTGGGTTTTAATTGAAATACATGATTGCTAACTGCTAAATTATGTTCTAATCTAAATGGTGGTAGTATAATACCATCTCTTACGGGGAATGTTAACCGGAGCTCGTCATCTGAAAATAATAAGAACTGTTAATAGACTTGTTTCATACATATAGATTTTTTGTTCCACAAATATTTTTGAAGTATCCTTACTTTGCATGCCCATTGGTGGTTTGAGCTCGTTGAAGTGGGGTTTGACATCACCATTAGGGCTGATGTAAGGGGGCATACTGCTGGCGGGCGTTAGCGGTGGCGTCGGATTGCCAGGAACTGGACTGTGCTGATAGCTCATATTAGTGCGCATGGCGACCTCCTGCGCGTACTGTCCGCCGTATTGCCCACCATACTGTGCGTTGCTACTCTGGTGCTGAGGGAACTGACTTGGCACGCCACCATTGAAGTACTGTCCCTGGTTTGAGTAGGGTGGCGTTGTTTGCCTCATTGTTCCTCTCATTGCCGCACCGAAGTTACCGCTAGGCCCTAATGGTTGCTGCGGTGGGTATTGCCCTTGGAAGCCCGGTCTGCCGCCGTACCCCGCCGGGTACTGAGTCGGCCCAAAGCCGGGCTGCCCACTCATGTACTGCGTCTTCCTCTGACCCATAAGCATGGTACCGGATGGATACGGCGTATGTCGCCTTTGGTATCCTGGGCCCATCTTCGCTGAGCTGCTCATTTGTCCAGGCCCCATCTGCGACGGCATCATGTTGGCGTGCATGCCCATGTTGGCCATCTGCGCCATGGGGTTCATACCGTTCATAGCGGCATTTCCCATCTGCGCCATGCTGGTCATTCCGTTCATCCCGCCGTTGCCCCCCATCCCCATCCCGGTCATAGCCGGATTATGGCTACGTTGTTGACCGTAGCCGTTCATCGCGCCATATTGGGGATTTCCCATAGCCATGTTGTTTTGCATCTGCAAAATGAAAATAACGTCTGTAGAATTTTATAGTAGATACACTACGGCCGATTTAAGGCTCTTACAGACAGAGGCGATATCGCGGTCGCGACGCGATATTTCGATATTATATCCGTAGAAAAATATCGCGTCGCGACGCGATATCGCCTCTGTCTGTAAGAGCCTTTATCTTGACAGGTCGGAACATAGGCACTAAGAAGTTTCGCGCATGTTCTTTCACTCACGCTCGCCTCAGAAGGCTGCGCAGTAAGATTTTTCAGGAACCAAATGGTGACATGGTTCCTAAAAAATCTTTCTGCGCAGCCTTCTGCGCGAAGTTCTGACCTGCCAAGATAAATCGGCCGTACTGTACGTGACTGAATTCACGTTTCATTTGTAAGTCCTTTTGATTAATTGATTAATATTCAGTGAGGTTTGCTTTGAGTGTGTCTGTGTGAAGGTTATGATTTCATGAATTTATTCAAAATGTAATAATTTCTTCGTTAGATGAATAGAAAGTTGGCATTTTTGGACAATTCTTATTGCAATTTTTATGTATGCGACTAATCGGGACTATGATTGGGATGGTGTTTTACCTGCGAGAAAGGCTGCGAGTCCTGCATCGCGGCCGTGGTGGCCGCGGCGACCATTGCGGCGGTGGCGCCGAACTGCGCGTTCTCGCCCCCGCCGCTCATCGCGCCCGAACCGCCGGCGCACCCATAGCCGCTATAACAATATCAACACAATCATGTTAACTACTTAACAACAAATGTTGATCTGCACAACATATTATAGGTAATAGATGTTTCTGAAAGCATTTTAATACACATTTCGCTAAAAGATTACAAATATTGAAGTTCGTAACTACTCTTTAACTGAAATAATTACTTGTAGAATGGATGAAGTAGATACACGTGTACTATATTAAATGTGAAATCGGTCCAGTTAATATTATTTCACTCACGATACGAGTAGTTTCTATTGCAAGCGGCCTTGCAGAATCGAACATTCCACACGTTAACGCTTCGATTATTAATAAACTCAGACTCAATATTCAACCCAAATTCTATCGACGCAAGATCTTTTTTTAATACGCGCCTTGATTTTATTATTTTACTAACAATGAGAGAAAAAATCAATATGGACGTATAGTGACGCGTTGTAACCCCTGTGTTTCTCTCGGGATGTGTTTGATTTTTTGTACGGCGCCGGAGTGGGAGAACGGTTCATGTGAACTGCTTTTGGGGCGAATTCCCGAGCCTTCCCGGAGCCCTTTCTAATAATTCTCATTCGACAAATGCACGACAAACACTCGCACGGGCTACCCATTGTTGCGAGCATCTGTAGTGGAGCAACAATATTGGCCCTTTGTGAACGTGTATGAAATTATTTTAATGAATATACATTTATGTGTGTGCGTTTAGAATGTACACACAGAAACTGATTACGTACAAAATTAATTGAGTAGTAAAATCTGCCTTTATATGACAATTTTTTTCAAAACTCTTTTAAGAGGATTGTGAAGTTCCGATACGCGGCGCGACTAGGTATTTTCAAAAATGCTGTCTGTTTCATACCGCTTGCTCTGCCTCCCTCCGGGCGTGATTGAGAGAAGTTGCAAGTCTTGGAGGCAATTACCTACATTTCGTTTTTGAAATATTGTTTCGGGCGTTAACGTTATCACCCCCCTAAACCTTTACAAAATGAGACAATTTTGGTCTCATTAGATTTTGTACACCTTAAATAGGTCTTTTCTTTTATACTAATTCAGTTTAGTTTTAATTAAAAAAAGCAAAAACGCTTGAGGAAGTTTTGAAGTCATAAATATATATGTATTTAGATACTAATAACTTCTATCGTACGGTCTGTACGTTTTCTATTTTAGTAATTCAGTTTAGTGTGATTAAAAAAATAACGTATAGAAACGTTATTTTTTTTAATCACAAATAAGTAAAAAATACTGTCTACTAAAACTAAGTCAAAAATATTGATAATTTAGATGCTAATAACTTTTATCGTACGCAATATTTCACTATAATGAAAACTTACGGACCTAGTTTTTCATTATATCTACAACATTTCCAAAAATTATGAAAATTAGACTATGTTTACGAGAGGAACAACGTTATCACTTTTTGTATGAAAATTTACAGCTTCACAATCCTCTTAAAATTATGTTGTTGGTTAAGGTTACATCGCTAAGTCAATTAAATGTCACTAAAATTAATTGTATATTCTTAATAAATCTTGGTGAAGCGGCAACTCGTGATACTTCTCGTAAATAGCTTAACAGACACTTAGTAGCGTCGACAACCAATAAACACACGAGTCAACAACGCTCATCTCGACATCGTCTCTATTCATCGTCGCTGCAGATGATTTACAAGGGTTCTTCCTTAGGTAAACTCGGCCCGGCCTGCACTTCTTTTTATAGTTTTGTCTGGACCTTTTTCTTTTTGCCGACCGAAATGTGTAGTCAACAAAAAATCTGTGTGTTCTGTATCCTGGTACACTTTTTTTGTAAAAGTGGTACCACATCCGAATAATCACTTACGGTCTGTTCAAAATATTTGGGTTGTTGAATGCGAACGTTCGTCTCAGGCATTCTTTTGGAACAATTCTCGGAACACTTTTGTAAAAGACTATGTTTCGGCAAATGCGCCTGCACCAGACAAAACGACTATTTTAGAAATTGGTACTAAGGATCGTAAGGGCGAGCGCGCATTGCGGTGCGTTTTTCTACCGCATAATCTGTGAAGTATGGAATGTCTTTGAAGTGCGCGCACTGCGGTCATGCGTTTTGTTACTGTAGGCCCCGCCCAGTGCGGCAGAACTACCGGAAACGCACCGCAGTGCGCGCTCGCTCTAAGACCGGTGATTTGTGCAGAGGATATGACACGATCTATATGAAGACGCGTTACACCCGTTCTTCGATATACGAAACTTCTAAATAAATCAATATGAATGAGTAGGCAAGCCGCTATTTTGAGAAGCTGGAAGGTGTTTGGCATAGTATTGAGAGATGTGCTAGTAACGCGTAGGTATTTTGATACATAGGCTGCAGTTAATTTTAGATTAGTGCGCAGACGTGTCGGATTCCTGGTTAATTGGCAGTCGGGATAATCGTGTATTGAATCCAACTGCTTAAGAATCGTGCTTCTACGTTCAGATTTGCAACTCTAATTATAAAACAGGCATTTTATTTTGTAGTAATTGTAGCAGTACCCAAATTACTTGTCCTAAAGTTTTGTAAGCGTGTATGACGTGGTTGTTTAATTTTATTTGAAGTGAAGTGTTAAATAAGGCATTAATTGTGAGTCTCGTATAGATTACTATCGCGGTAGCGTGAAGCCGTGGCGTGTTCCACCCCTGTGTTTCGACGACAGTTGGTCACCCCCATTTAAATGCCACTTCACATTGTGGCTTGTGCGCACACTGACATAATAAAAAGCGTTAGCTAACATTAATATTATGGGATCGATGAAGTATAGGTTTCTTAAATAGCTGCTACCTTTTTGTGTATTGATTAAAATGACCTGTTATCATTATATTCCTATCTCATTTTTATTTATTTTTTAGAGGAATTAACACAAACATTAAAATATTAGGAGGATACGAAAAATTTCGAAACTGTTTGTGTGGCATAATGGTTTCTAAATCAATTAGTTTAACATAGCACTATACTATCTCATTTTCATCAATTGACGCGGGGTCCGGAGAATGAATCATGCTTCAAGGAGCGGATTCCGGGGGTTTACAAATGGAGCCGAGCGTTCCGGGGTAAATACGGTACAATGAGCGGGGAAGGGTCGGCTACGTCGCGTCGCCTAGGGTAAGTGGGGCCGGTCACGTCAATATGGGGCTTTATTACGACGACGCTCCTGATAATAATTTGTTTGGCTGCGATGATATTGAACAAACAGGAGTCGCGAATTTAACAGCATAGAATAGAATTAACACGAATATGTTTTTAGAACTCGGTGAGGAAGTTATAGTCACTTCGTGACAGAAGTATTATAGGAATATTTAAGGTTTCCATTGAGAATCCGTTCGGGCATGCCGCACGTGGTGTAATGTATGTTGTGTCAGTGCATCCGCCCCCAGACGTCTCGCTCGATTCAAACTGACGGTTTTCCCACGATAACTTACTAACGGTTACAAATCTCTTTATGTTACAGCTCACTTTTAACATTCTCAACACTTCATAATTTGATATTAATTGAATGAGAAACTTTAGTTTAATTTCCCTAACTTAACTTTCCTACCCTTGAAGTTAAGTAGACTTCCTGTATTATGTTCACACAATCTCGCTGCCGGTCCCAACTTTTATTATTATTTACTTATTGGTTTTGTATAAAGGCAGGCTGCCATCAACAATATGTCGTTTGTAAAGGTGACTACTAAACAAAGCCGTTGAGCGCTTCGACTTAACACCTGCTCAGAATTTTTTAATCATTGTAATTTTATGTAGCTCATAATTTGGATTTAAAACGGTTATTTAAACAATCTTCTATTATGCGTTATTCAGAACAGTAAAAGTTGAAAAATATCAAAGTAGAAAGTAGAAACTTAAAAAATTGTATCGGAATGATTCTTAATTGTCGATGCTCTCGGTGTTGCTAGTTTAAATGTTTTGTTTATTTGTGTTTATTGTAAGAGCTAAAGTGCAGTCACCGCGTGCATTCCCATTATGCGCCTGTGTGAGAGTTTCGTAAATGTGTGCGTGCGTCTGCACTAGTGTGAGTGCAATGACGTGCCACTGTGTGAGTACTGGGTGCCCTAAAGCGTTTGTGCGTGTGAATGGAGGAGCACATTTCATTTATAATTGCAGCGATGCGCGGTCGACAATGTCACACTTGTGTGTACATTTAAAGTTATGTTTGGTTTATTAGAGGAAACTTAATGCTCGTTGATTAGAAAACGTTGATTTATATTTTAATGCTTTATCTTATTAGATAGCTTTTGTAACAATAATTTCTCAGTCAATTTAATACATGTATCGTATGGTAGTTTAAAATATTTACATAGACGGTATATTTTTGATTTTATTGCTTGTTAACTACGATAAGGTGGCACAGGTAAGCCGAGTCACGTTTCAGCGTTTTGTTGAAATGTAAACAAACTTGTTCCGGATAAGATAAAAACAGTAACGGCAACGAAGTAGTACCTACACAAAGCGTCAAGTTTTGGTAACTGATAACAAATTAGAGACCTGTTTACTTATTATTTTTGATTCATAATTTAATTGCTAAAGAGGGATTCAACTTATGTAAAAAATACTACGTAGACAACAAGTAGATTTCATATTGCGGCTGGAGATTCCAATTACATGCATGGTCTTATCAACATTATTTCGTATACCTACCTACTATCACTGCCTGTTTTGAAGTTTCTGTTATTACTTAATCAGTACCTGGTCGACCGAGCTCTGCTCGGGTGAAAATAGAGAAAACGAATTTTCCCAGATATGAGACTTAGTTACATCGATTCGCCCCCGTAAAACCGTACATTGCAACTTTCATCTAAATCGTTATAACCGTTTTCATATAATTAAGGATATTTTCCTGAACTTCACCGACTTAAAATTTCACTTTGGGCATAGTTTTGCATTGTTACGATTCAGATCTACTTTCCTTAAAAAAATAGTTTTGGACTAAAAAAATATTTTCGGACTCACCTAGGGGCGTTGACTCTGTATCCAATGGTCCCTTGCAATGGGTTGTGTTTTCCACTATCGGGAGCTTGTGCTCCCCCGTAAGTGATGATAGAGCCCGCGTACCCGGCCGTACTATTGGAGTGCGCCGTCCTGCCGTTCCAAGGCACCCCCTGAAACACGATGCACCTGGTTTGTTGCGACCCAAAAACATCGACGTCAGCTCGTAACTGACATCTTCACTCGGCAATAACTCCACAATATTTCCATAATTCTACTCTTTTCTCCAATATTGTAGTCGTGTCAGTCGCGAGCGTTCGGTCGTATTTTCTGTTATCGCGTATCGCGCGTAAATTTCGCTCCAGCCGTTCGTTGAACATCAACAATTGACGAAACGTTCATCGTTTACCTTTGTGAAAATTTCATCGCCGTCATCCATCAGTCTATCTATTCTGAATCACTTCTTGTCCATAATTACTCAAGTCTGATTATAATTTAAATTTTACGGCCAATTTCAATAACTTAACACATTATTAAATCAACACTTAAAAATCATAACTGTTAAAATCACGTATAGATTTTTCATGGTTCACAAGTTTTCTTGCATATTTTATAAGCTGTCAACGATGAACGCTTCGCGAATTTATTCAGTCTTCGAATCAGCTGAGGCAAAATCCAGTGTGTACGTTTTACGACAGGTGGTGTGTACTAGCGTTAAACCTTCCACAAGTTTTTATTTTATATTCGATATCTCATTAAGCGAAAAAAATATTTTTTTCTCTATATTTTTCTGTTTGTTTCCAAAAAATATTTTGAAAACTTGTAAAAAGTATTAAAACCAGTTCAGAGTCTAAGAAAACACTTGTATTTACTTGAATGCCACTTTCACGTAACACAGTTCTTGAATTCACTGAAGAAATATTTAATTCATAATCCAATGTTGACACTTAGAAGAAATCCTTTTTTGGTGATCCACTTCACTGTTTGTTCAAAAATCCAAATAGTCACTTAACACAACTCATCAAAATCCAAATCCAGGGAGTAATGAGATCAAAACTTGTCACTGTGTTCCAGCATTCGATACCCAATAAGTTATCGTTCACTCACGAGTCCGACTTTGAAGTCACCGAAACATCATAGACGTGTTGCACGAGTGTCGACACCGACGTCACTGGCTACGACGACGAACGACCGCGCATTCGACCGTCAAAGGTAACACTGGATGATGGCGATGGCGAGCCGGCGACGGTGAGTGAGAGGTTGCGGCGCGGGGCGCTCCCACCCCGCGCGACGTTGCCAGCTCGCCGCGATAAGTGGCGCACCCCCGCGTCCCCCGCTCGTAAGTCGTCGTCTCGGCACTCGGCGATCGGCCGTGTTCGGGCGCCATCGTCACCGTATCGGCTCTCTGCCCCACCCCGCGCGCTCGACGTTTTCACGTAACGGTCCTCAATCGAGCGCGATACTGCCACTGCGATAGTTGCAATGTTCTGCCGTCATTGCGATTTCAATGATTGAAGTAGAGCGCCTTTGATAATTATGATTATGAATGTTTAGTAAAACTGCCCAAGACACTTTAGACCTTTTTCGAAAATGTTTGATGATAGGATTTAAATAAATTATTTCGCCTTATTCTCAGGTAGATATTGTGTATCTCAGTTTTTGCGCAGCGGCTCGACGCGCTGCGGCGGTCGACAAGCGTCTGCGTTGGGGCATAATAATTAGCAACGATAAACAATGGGCTTGTCGTCCTCTGGCCGCTACCTGCGCATGACGATAGAGGACGAGTGACTTGTCCTGAGATGTCCTTGCGGTGTGCCGCCTTGTTACTGCACGCATTTAGCACACAATCATCTTAAATAATGATTAAGTACTCTAATTGCTGACTTATTTGTTTTGACATACTTACATGTCATCACTTCGTACTCTTTAGAGAAAATTAAATCTCTCAAAAGTAGTTTATTGATGCCCTTTTAATAATAAGTGAAGTTTATTACCTACCCCTTTTAAGTTTCATCGTCACATACAAGAAACAAAAGGATTTATTTTATTTATTTTTACCTTGGCCAGAGGATTAGCATTGCCATACAACGTGGCAATACCGCCAGTCTCTTGGGTACTTACTTTACCAGTCGACAGCGATGCGGAGGAATTTTTCGACGCCATATTTTAGTTTTTTAACAGTTTTAGTTAGTTTAGGATATTATATTTTATAACTTAATACTACTATTTTTAGTTCAATAAACAATAAATTTTCGCCCATAAAAAAAAAGAAACAAAAACATTGACAAATTTTGTGAAGATGAACATTGTTCATTGTCATTTATTTTCATAAGTGTATGACAATTATCTATATTTTTCCTCATTGTAAAATATTTTATCGTAACTTCAAACGATAGTATGAAAATGGTAAGGTGATCTGAACATTTGTTAAATGGTCTACATTAGTTTTGTTCGGCACGCACATCGCCTGCACCGACTGGAAAGTCGGGAAAGCGAACGTAGAGCAGCGCGCGCGACGCGTCTCGTCCGCGTTCCGATGCGCCCGCGCGCGCCGCCCTCTACTCCATTCATAAAAATAATTAACTACCTATCCGCTCAACGGGCTCTAATTATAAATATTATGTATATATAGCAATTTTCACATTTATTTCGTAGTTAAGACAACACCGGGAAACAAAACCCATTTTCGTAAAGTATAGGGAGTTTTCTTTTACTTCGTAAAAAATATCTTGTCCTGAATTATTATTGATTCACGTAATGCATGTTGATATTATAATTATGTCTTACGCATAAAGCTACGTAGACAGTAAGTAGCTATTTTTTTAACGTCAGAGCTAGACTAAGTAGTCGATACAACATAAAGTAATCCAATTTATTCCATGTATACGTACTATGAAACAGTTAAAACAGAATGATTGAAACACAGGCTCTGTTTACTTACCTACATCAATCCTGAGAACACTAGCGCACTATCTTTTACGGGGGCTCCGAAGTTACTCGCGTCGTCTCTCCCTATGGCACTTTGCAGGAGACAATTACAAAGTTTAAATTACAAATTAGTTTCAAATATGTACTAGTGTGGCTTGTTGACTATAGATTACATGAACTTACCGACTAGGAGAGTCTCTCTTAATTTATTTTTACTACATACCTGTTTGAGAATCAGACACGTTTTGTTACTGGAATAGAACTTGCCGTTTTAATAAAAGTTGAAGTAGATTTAAAAAAAAGCTTTATTAGATTGAATGTATTATTATGCTAGTCATACAAATTATGAGGACAATTTGTTTTATGAACGGAATGATATTCGAGCCAAACTAACTCAACGAACATTCAAAATTCCTGAAACCGGAAAATTTTAACCTAACAGTGGTGATTAGTACGTGTTTAGTTACCTTTCTTCCGTAAAACGTTATCAATACAGATAAAGTTCGTGACGTAGGACAAAATTGATAAGAAACATATTCCATAAATATGTGTACATTAACACACGTAGCATCCATACTTACTTTACTGATATTATTGTTATAGGTATTCACATTTTTCGGTGCTACGTGACTTAACAAAACCCAAGGTCAATAAGAAGTATTGGAGGAATCTAATCAGTGTAGATCTATACAATTTGTAACTTAATACACAAATATAAATTATTACAAAGGCATTTTGATTGTAAAAAATAACATTATCAAGAAAGGTTTCGTTACCTATTTACTAACTTCTTTCTTAACCTTGGGCGGGCGGCTGAAATTCCTTGCCTGCCTATTTATTCGCCTATTCTTCATTCGGTTAACGTAACTGAATATATTAAACTTATTGGGTCAGTAAAAGCAGATTTTTATTAATTTTGTCTGTGATCTTACTGATCATTGATTCTTTGGGCGGGCCCCGTGGGCGGTGAATGAGAACTCGAAGTTACTTCCGAGAGACGATTCAGGGGTGTACATACGCAAAAGGGCAACACTAAGGCGGAAAACTATTTGTTTGTAAAGCGTAATTATTTATTTGCGAGAATGACAATGTTGAAATGTAGATTCATGTTAATAAATTCTGAGTCTTATTTAGCGTTCAGGATATAATTATAAATCTTATGCCTACTATTAAATGAGTATGATATATATTTGTAATCACGTTCTCGAAAATTGTTCTAACGATTTCGATGAAAGTTGCAATTTATAGGTTTAGGGGGGCTAAAAATCGATTTAGCTAGGTCTCAATTGTGGTAAATGTTGTTTTTTCTATTTTCACACGAGCAGAGCTCGGTTGCCCAGGTACCTACTAAGATTTGATTCGTATAAATATTGAAATAGGCAATTGTCTGTAACTATCAGTACTTATATAAAAATAAGATTACTTAATTCTTTTAATCATGATATCAGCAACTCTTAGATATTACCCGGGTTTTCCAAAAATATTATCATTATAGCATCGTTTGTATCGCGGCCATTACTTCTTAAACTAAACGACATAGAAAGAGAACGACTAAGATAATGTGGCATTTGCATGCTACGCGTGTTGTTTATTTACTATACTGATTATTGTTTATGTTTAATTGGCTTGAGGATCAATTCAGATGTTTTCGCTCTCTAATTTATATGTATTTCGCAAGCACATAAAAATCACGCACGTAAAAGCATCGCTTTTAGTAGATACTTAGTATTCATAAACAAGTAGCTTTTGCCCGCTGCTTCGCCCGCGTGGATTTCGGAAAATATCCCACGGGAACATACTACCAGGAATTCCTTCCTTATTCCTTGTCTACATTTAAAGGGAACCTCTGTGCAAAATTTCAGCTTTCTAGGTCGAAGGGTTTATGCTGGGCGTTGATGAGTCAGTCAATCAGTCAGTCAGGACTTCTCTTTTTATTTATATAGATAGATGAATACCTATATGGCGTATCAGAAAACTAGTAAAAAAATGGAATTGTTCTTGAGCCGGTCGTAAATCTTAGATGTAGGATTCGAGATCATAGAATTTGTCGTAATAAAATAACAAAGAACACTTCTGCATAAAAGAAAGAAAATCAAGAAGTTTATTTGATTATTTATTTTTAATCACATCATCGAGTAGATAATGAGGTGAAAATTAAGTGCCGCAAAGCGTAGGTAGTTTAAGTATATAATATACTAACTAAGATACCTACACGTTACTGTAGAGGAGGTCACGTGCGAGTATGCAATTCCACTCTGTAATACAACAATAGCTCATCATGAAAGTGTTGAAAGCGGAGAATTAAAAAATCAGTTTTTCCTCATATGTTGACAACAGTTATAAATCACAGTCGCCGTGTTTATTTTATGATCCAGCTATTATCGTCAACTCGGTGGTTTTGCAACGTGGCCGCTGCGCCTCGGAGCTGAAACGCGGGGGTAGGGTTGTCGAATTCCTAACACGTCCGTTTGTTTCATGCAACCCGTAAACGATGATGATAATGCTCATCTTCTTTAAAAAGCACTAGGTGTGTTTTTTTAGTTCTCGTTCTGGATTTCCTTTGGCCATCCCTGTCTCCAAGTTTATTTTAAATCAGCTTAACATGTAAATCTATGCCATCCCTACGTTCGTAGAAGTCGTAAAAAACAGATATATTATATTTGTACATGCATCAGCTATTTCTGTATCGCTCTGTACTTCCATTCCTGTGGTGTTTCGCAGCCACATCTTATGGTATTCAATTTTGTGTAGCAATGTTAGTCTTACTCATAACGAAAGAAAGACCTGCCTATAGGTTTGGTAATAGGTAGATAATGAATATTATGAGTAACGTAGGTACCATTTGTTTATTTATTACTACAATTACCTACTTTGGTTTACATTCAAAATCATAAAAAAAACTGTGGAGGCTTCTATATCTTTCATTAAAATACTAGCTACTTAAGCTATTAAGACGTATAAAAAAGGAGGACTCCGCGCCACACATTCGAAAGTGAAGCACCGTACTGATCTATGTGTGCGTGATTTGAGTAACTGCAAAGACGCCGTCGCGCGTCGCTCGTGCGGCCGTTCGGCATACTATGATGTAAATGTGTGCGTGAGGCGTGTTTGTACAAACGGTCGGCATACTTACTGTGCTTCACTTTTTGTTTTTGTGATATTGAACTACTTTACAATATTCTTTTAACGTTGCATTGAAGTATTAGCACAATAAACATTGTGTTTTTACATTAGGATTATACTCTGATCTGTAAAATCCTTCATTCTTATAGCTTTCAGCTCTAAAATGATCCAGAACACAACCTTTGTTGTTTTGTGACTGTAAAATGCTTGTAACTTTGCAATTTACCATTGCATGCGTAATTATTAGTTTATAGTGAATTAATGAAGCGATTTTTGCTTCGAAACATAAATAATGTGCTCTGTACGGAGCAAATAAGGACATATACAAAATCATACATTAGATAAAACTAGTCTATATTATAGACTAGTTTTAAAAAAAGCTAGTCGAATTGCAGTCAGTAAAGAACTAATTAAAGCAAATAAATCTTCAAAAGCTATATGGCAGGTTATAAATAGTCATAGAAACACAAAATCAAAACGCGAAAGTAATATAAACGTATAAAAGTTAATAATAAAATCGTATCAAATCCCCAACAAATAGAGACATCTTCTCGAACACGTTTGACAGTGCAGAGACAGTTGGCGACTCAAATTCTTTTGATCAAGCTATAAAAACTTTACAAAATAGCGTAAAACGTGTAGATCAAGAAAGGACTTGCGATCTAGTCACTGCCTCCGAAATAAAAAACTAGTCAGTTCTATGGCTACCAAGAAATCTTCTGGTCATGATGAAATACCTATACAAACTGTTAAAGATCACATTGACATACTGGCAGGACCTCTGGCACATTTTATAAACACATGTATAAATATGAATATATTCCCTGAACAACTAAAAATTGCAAGAATCTTACCACTTTACAAAAAAGGTTGCAAATTAGTAATTAGATCCTAATAACTATAGAACCATTTCTTTGTTACCAATAATCTCGAAATTTTTTGAGAAAATACTCAAAATAAGACTACTAAGACATTTCAATCGTAATAAAATACTTAATCATAGACAATTCGTCTATCAGAAAAATGTGGGAACAAATGACGCAATTAATACGTTAATGGAGCAAGTAGTCGACAGAATTAATGATAAATTGAAAGTAGTAGGGTTATTTTCGATCTTAGTTCCGCTTTTGACACAGTTAATCACAAGTTACTATTAGAAAAAATGGAACATTATGGAGTAAGAGGACCGGTCTTATGTCTATTCAGGTCTTACTTAGAACATCGAGAGCAATATGTGGAAATTAAAGTGGTTGGAGATAATAGTCAAAAAGTTTTCAAATCGGGACTTAAACTTAAAACAAGGAGTTCCACAGGGTTCAATAGTAGGACCAATCTTTTCATTTTATTTGTAAATGATTTAATTAGCTTTATGCGGGATTTAAGTGATACTGAACTTGTGCTTTTTACTGATGATACGAATGCTATTATAGCCGCTAAAGATGTTTACACTCTCAGTAGTAAAGTAAATAATGCTCTTGCTCTCTTTCATCATTGGTTTACCATCAATAATCTCAAATTGAATGTCAATAAAACGAATGCTATGTTATTTAGGACGACGTCGAGAAACAAAGAAAAAATAGACATAGTATTGAATGAAAATACAATCACATTAGTAGACAGCGTAAAATTCTTAGGTATTCACATTGACGAAAGCCTAAACTGGAAAAAAGGATTGACAGCTATAGAAAGTTCAATTAGCTCAGCTTGCTATGCCCGAAAGTCTTCGAGATGTGATCGCTTTTGAGCAATTAAAGGTAGTATATTACTCGCTTGTTGAGTCAAAGTTTAGGTATTGTATCACTCTATGGAGAGGTAGTTATGCTTACAATATAAATACAGCTTTCATTATACAAAAAAGGGCCATAAGAACCATGGTGAAAATTCCCCAGTGGGTTTCGTGTAAGGAGTACTTTAAAGAAATTCAGATACTAACGGTCCCTTGTTTGTATATTTTAGTTCTTCTCACTGATCTTATGAAAAAGCTGCAGAATTTAGAAACACCAGAGGAAAGAAGTAAGCGGGAAGCTACTAGGCGTAGGGACTTACAAAATAGGGTACAACCTCATTTAAATAGAGTGAGTCATTCTGCGGGTTATCAGTCAATTAAACTTTTTAATAAACTACCAGTACACTTAAAGTCAATATACAACCTACATCAGTTTAAGCAGCAGTTAAAATCATTTTTGATAGAAAAGTGCTATTACACCCTTTTTTTTTTTTTTTTTTTTTTTTTTTTGAGGGTGGGAAATCATCAAATAACTTCTCCCGCTCTGGGTGGAGCGGGAGGGCGTGTCAGACTTTTACTGACTAAAACCCACCCGTGTTCCTTCAGTTGCCTATGCCAGGGCCGCGGTAACCCTTTCAGACAACCCGCGACCCCTGCTATTACACCCTTGAGGAGTTTCTGTGTGCCACATACAACTAGCACAGTAATACCCAACTGATATGGCTTACCTGCGCAGAAGATGAATTTTCAAAGCGCGGGAAATGATATTGACCAATCGGCACGCTTCACGCACTGTGCTTATTTTTCCTGTACCGCTATTGGTCGGCAACTGCTGCCATGATGTTAGTCAGCCGCCATACTTGCGAGTGAGATAGAACTAACAGCTGCAGTGTATTATGAACCTTATTGTAGTGATCTAAGGTTGATTGTAAGTTTTAAGCATTCTCGTTAATCTTCGGGGCCATACTTTCTTTTCTGTGCGAACGAAGATTCACGACGCGCCTTATTAGTTGGGTACTACTGTACATACTATTTTTATTGACATTATGTATCTTTTTTTTTGACATTGTTTAACGGATGACTGTTTTATTATTGATCTATATTGTAATTCTTTTAATTTTTAATGTTATAATTTAGTATGAATTTTTATAATATCAATGTGTAATTCGTTTAATTTTTAATTTTTGTAATTATGTCTGAAATTTTCAACACAATGTAAAAATTGTTTATGAAATAAATGAAATGAAATGAAATGAACGCCTTCGTTCCTGCATATACTACCTACCTAATGGTACAACACTGATTCACTGACTGATGCATTATTAAAGATGACGAACCTGACGAACAGCTATCACTAAAATAATATATCAGTAGATTGTAAACACACCGGATTTCTCATGAACAGTCGCTTAACCATAGATGGCAGAAGAGGCCTAAACTTTGTTTGTCTGTTTACGTTATTTTATTTATTTATCCGCCTTGTAGCAATCATTACGGGTTCCATTATAATAATAATAATAACCCCACCGCAGTATCTCTACGTTGACGTCGTGGTGGGGCTTGCGCGCTCCGTATTCTGGGTCTGTGCCGGTAGAGTTACTTTGCCGGAACAGGTCTAGGATGAGGAGCCAGACCAAGAGAGATACAGAGACCCGCAGGGCAGCATGTGGCGAGCTGTTGAGCAGTAGCGACCCCACGGACCCTATCTCCCGGGAGAAGTCTTGTTCTTCACCTCTGGCTTGCCTTTATTGGCCGGCTGGAGTGAATAATGACGAGGAACAGTGCTCCCACCTCTTTCTTGCCTTTATTGGCTGGCTTGAGTGGAGATTCGTAAGAGCAAACGTGCTCGGAGGAAGGAAGTATCCCAGTAAGTGTTTGTAGGGATCTTGACCATCTTCCGGGCTCTGGGATAGTTCTGAGAACCGTGGGATACCTCTCCACTCCTCACAAGCACCTCAGGACATGTTGCCCCCTTGCCGCTACGACACTATGTGCTAGCGACCGTTTTTGGGGGCCCATTATTGAGTGCGCAAGTCACCCTCTGCCTTTTTATCCGTGTATTATAAAACATTGATCCGGCAGGGGCCATAGTCCTTTCATAGTTCTAGGCAACCAGTCCACTTTAGCCACTCAAATCCATAGTCCAATGTCTTTGTTTCCATATACTGCAATAGTCCTACACCAACCAGGGGTTGTCCTTGGGTGAATGGGTGCACTTGCATGGTGCGTACAGGGATAATCGTCGGTTGGTGCCTCATTTCATTGCAAGCGTCTAACGGGCCTCTGCGAGTTGGCTTTGGCCCCTCGTATGCCTTCTAAAGGTCCGGGACCCCCAGGGTCCCGAGAATTGTCAAGACACTTAAAAATAATAATAATAAATATTTATTTCCATCAAAGTAGGTACAACAATTTCTTAATCTAATGACAATTTAAATCTTAGTCAGTTGGTTGTACGCTGTCACATAGAAATATGGAATTCTCTAACTTTTAAATTAAGTGAAGCTTGAATTATAGGTACCTAATGCGTATAGTACGGTCTCATAAAAAGCATTTAATATTAAAATTATTTACAATTTAAAATTATTAAGAATTTAAACCTTTAGAGTACCTTTCTGCTAAGTAGGTAGTCGTAAACGTAGTGCAATGGTGCCCTTCAGTGGGAGAAATTGGCAGTAAGGTTCCCAATTGTCGAGAATTTTATTATGGTAGCAAATATCATTTGAAAATCAATGGTAATAAAACTCCTAAATGTATTTTAGTTTTGGAAACAAAAATTACTTTGATCTTTTCTTGATAGCCGTTACAACTTTTCATAAATCTAGGTGACTTTTTATAGATGAGCTTTTATATTTGAAATTAATCGATCGCTGTTTTCATTTTTAGAACAGCTCTGATTTATTTAATCTTCTTTGGTTTCAAGATACTTGCGTCCATCTTTCTTTGAATGTCTTGGCAGCGTCTATTCTATACCTACCCTTTTCTTGTCATCTCAGTTATTAATATTTGATTTGGTTTATAATTGATTGTTTTTTATTTTACTCGTATTACCTTCTTCTGTTTTGGTGTAAGTCAATAACATTAATTATGTTAGGTCGATCTAGTACGTGTTATGAAATGGGCTGTAATATACAGGGTTAGGTTTTTTTTTTATTGGCTAGCTAAACTTTGCATGCGCAGACATACGCAGATATCTAAATACGATAAAATAACAAATAAAAAGATTTGATGTTTTTTTTGGGAGGTCACTGACCGCTGTTTGTGTTGTTGCTTTAAGTATGAGTTGAGAAAAACTGTTTTCTTATGTTTTATCTTGTTTAGATATGAATACCCATCACGTCTGTTTAAAGTTCAAGTTCAAGTTTAAAAAACAAAAAAAAAACAGATTTTTTAAAACTGAAATTCCAAGTGACTATAGTAACTACGGTCGATGACCTCACAAAAAAACCATCAATGTTTTTTTTTATTGTTTTATCATGATTAGATATCGATACCCATCGCGTCTACGGAGTTTAGCTAGCCAATTTAAAATAACCCTGCATAACTGAAGATTAACTAACGGAGACGGACAAATAAGTGATGCTTGATCATGGTTAGAATTGGAATAATATGCTACCTACTTAAATGGCAGTTCATTAGTAACAAAGTTTTTTCGGGTAAAATCATCATATCAAAAACCTACAAGCTTGAATATTCCGCGCAGATACATGAATTTGCAAGTTTAATCATACACATAAAAATAGTTACGCATAGCAATAGCCAAAGTTGATGATTATGTGTTTCAGTTAGAACTTGTGGAAGTTATATTATTTATATGTATAGTAGTTCGCGGACAAATTCATAACGGAACTTGCGCTCGGTTTACTTATCAGTAGGCTTCAGACGCAGTTTTGCTTTTGGTTTAATTTCTAGTTTGCAATGCACTTTAACTGTGAATAAATACTTAGTATCAATTTTATTGAAGTTAAGTAATACATTATTGCCTTTAATTCATTATCATTTACAACCATATTATTTACATTTTTAAATATTTTAAAACATTTAAAAATGTAAAAAAAAAAGTTATTTTAATATTATTCATTTATTAATTCAAGTTACAATGACTCATACACAATATTCCATACATTACATAATACACATATTTAAGTACTTACAAGAGAAAATATAAAAAATAAATTAATAATAATAGGTCTTTACCTATGTAATTGGAGATTCCACAACGAGCATTTTCAGATTTAAATATCTGTGGATTGGCGCGCAATTCGAAATTCAAATAAATTTTATTCCAAAGCCGCTAGCCGTGTTAATTTGATTTCAAATGACTGTTTTTAGATAGTTTTTTGTTTTTGTGAAATTGTGGTAGTTTTTGGCGCCATGGATAAACTGAAAATTCGTACAATTTTCGAATATGAGTTCCTACGTGGAAATGCTGCTGCGCAAACAACACGAAACATTAACGACGTGTACGGGCCTAACACTGCTTGCATAAACACGGTCCATTATTGGTTCAATCGTTTTAAATCAGGAAATTTTAAGTTGAAGAACGAGCCTTGCGGTAGGCCTATAACCATTGTCGACAACGACGAATTGAAGGCGATAGTGGAAGTGGATCCAACTCAATCTACGGCTGAGCTTGCTGCGGGCCTTGGAGTTAGTGTCAAAACAACATTGAAGCACTTGCGGCAAATCGGAAAGATAAAAAGCTAGACAGGTGGGTGCCACACGAACTAAGCGATCAACAGTGAGACTTACGCGTCGAAGCATGCATAGCACTATTGAATCGGCATAAAAACGAGGGAATTCTAAATCGAATTATTACCTGCGATGAAAAGTGGATCCTGTACGACAACCGTAAGCGTTCGTCTCAATGGGTGGACCCGGGTACAGCACCTAATCAGTGCGCTAAAAAAAAGATTACTCATAAGAAGATGATGGTGACTGTCTGGTGGATCAGTGCCGGACTTGTAAATCACAGCTTCTTATCGAATGGCACAACAGTGACGGCAGATGTCTATTGCCAAGAATTGCAAACAATGATGGAGAAGCTCGCAATTCAACAACCAAGACTGCTCAATCGCTCTTCCCCATTACTTCTCCACGACAACGCGCGAGCTCACACTTCACGACTGACCATCGCAAAGCTACAAGAGTTACAGCTGGAAGCTCTCCGTCACCCACCGTACTCACCGGACCTTGCCCCAACAGATTTCTACTTTTTTCAAAAAATTCAACACCCGAGAGGCAGTACAAAACGCTTTCGCTGACTTCATCACCTCCCGTCCGGCAGACTTCTACAGTAAAGGAATAAACAAACTGCCATCAAAATGACAAAATTGTATAGATAATTTGGGCCAGTACTTTGATTAGCTAAAATAAAAAAAATTACCAAAATTTTTATATTTTAAAATTTTCATACAAATCTCCAATTTCATAGGTAAAAACCTAATATGATTAAAATTATGATTTAAATTGTTATATTGAACGATTCGATTTTCAGTTGGTAGCTGCGCTACTATATATTTTTAAATGTATTTAATTGCTTAAGTGCGATGGACAGTGAATGTTTCATTGGGTGTTAACTTAAATGTATGAACAGTAAGAAATCGCAAGTTCATTATGTATTGTAATTGGGCTTTGTGTTACTATTTACTACTAGGTAGGTAGCGAACGAACCGATATTTTTTTCTATGTTTTTTCCATACGATGTTGGCTCTTATATTTAATTATTTTCATATTTAATAGCCTCGTATTGAAAATTATCGAAAATATTTTATTTCGGAGCTTCAAGAGTATTTGAAGTAGGAAAAGTTACAATATTAATAAGAATAACAATAGTCGAATAGTTAGAACGTTCGCAAGTGGCACATAACGCGGTGTAGCAAGCAGGCGTATCGGCTGCGAGTTACCTACATGCATTTAGGGTTACCATGACAAACATTGAACATCGGAAAGGTATGGGGCCAGTCTGGGCCCTATTTAATATAACTGATAATGCAACATATTTGTCGAAAAATTACAAAATTCACACATTTTCCACGACTGCTATAATAAAGCAGTGAACTACAAAATACTCTTGTAAAATGTTCTTACTTGTACTGGTCTTTATCTCTTTTATATTTTAACTTATGTAGAATTGCCACCTGTCGGATTTTTGTAAATAGTCCCTAGGTCAAGCAGTGGACATTAGGTAGATGAATGGACGCAATAAAGAAAAATAACATTTTTCTTCTCTACGAACTCTACGAAACAATCTTTTTGTGTGAAAAAAATCTATTTGTAATAGTTAGCAGGCAAACACGCTTTTAGCCTTTTGATCGAAGTAGGTCCCTACTTACTTTTAAGGGTTCCGTAGCTCGTTCTGTCTGTCTGTTAAGACCCCTTTTTCTCAGGAACGCGTGGAGGTATCAAGTTGAAATTAATATCGAATACGTAGGGCCACGATCTCCTTGGAGCTCAAAAAAAAAAAAATCTTCTAAGTCCACGCAATAAAAAATACGCCCATTTATGCAACACATTTTGATACTCGCATGTTAATCAAAACCTACAGGTTATAAACTTAAATTTGAAGTTGGAGAATTGAACGTGACGTATTTCAATGTATGGGAAAACATGTTTTCAACTACAAAGTTAAGTTTGTGCGTGGTTCGACACGCACTTGGCCGGTTTTTAGGGTTCCGTACCTCAAAAGGAAAAAACGGAACCCTTAAAGGATCAGTTTTTTTTTTTTTTTTTTCATCTTTCAGATCAGTCCGTCTGTCAGTCTGTCAAGACCGTTTTTCTCAGGAACGCGTGAAGGCATCCAGCTGAAATTAATATCGAATACGTAGGTCTATGGTCCCTTGGAGTTCTAAAAAGATCAAACTTCTAAGTCAACGCAATAAAAAATACGGCCATTTATGCGACATTTTTTGACACTCGCAAGTAAATCAAAACGTATAGGGTACTTCCCGTCGTCCTAGAATCATGAAATTTGGCAAGAAGAATGGTCTTATAACACATATTTCCTATATTTTTTCTGGACCTTTCTTCTGGTTCGAAAATTGTTAATTTGTAATTTTATCACATAAAAAAATATTTTCAAAGTTGTCAGTGTGTCAAGACCCTTTTTCTGAGGAACGCATAGAGGTATCAAGTTGAAATTAATATGAAATACGTAGTTTTATGGTCTCTTGAAGTCCTAAAAAGTTCAAGCTTCTAAGTCAACGCAATAAAAACTACGGCCCTTTGCGACACATTTTGATACTCGCAACTCTCGCAAGTAAATCAAAACCTATATAGGGTACTTCCCGTTGACCTAGAATAATGTTATTTGGAAAGAAGCAAGGTCTCCCAGCAAAAATAAAGGAAAAAGTCCGAAAATTGTGAATTTGTAATTTTATGACATAATTTTTTTATTTTTCGATATCCAATGTTAAGTTTGTTTTTGGGATAAATTCTTTTCAACTACGGAACCCTTCATTTTGGCCGGTTTTTTTTATTAAATGTTTTAATTTTCGGTACCTACTAACTTACTATTCCGCAAGCAAGCTACTTGTCAGATTTTCTCATAGTATGAGAGGAAAATTAAAGTGTTCTTCTGCACCATATTTCTGTTAGCAGTTATTAAAATCCTGATTGTTTTCCTGATGATAACTAACATGACAGTCAGAATCTCTACGTATGGTGAACCTACATTTGCCTCGACGCAAACCTGTTCCACACTTCGGGAAATATGTCGCCGATCACGCGTGCCCACCGGCTTGTTCGCTCTTCGTTACACTAATATGCATTTTTTTCGCGATTATTATGTATATAAGGTTGCACTTATTCAGTCAACTATTAATAATAAGGATCATGATTTTTCAGAGGTTTAGTTTTTCTCACTGCATTTAGACCTCGATTGTTTTTGTTGTAACTAGGGCGGTTTTTCGTTGACGCTTGTGGCGCGTAAGGAAAGTGGAGCACGTCATATAAATTTTCACTCTTTTTTCAGCGCTCATATGTTACAATTTTTATTGTGGAGTTTGCTCACTCTTCTGCGTTTATATCGCTGCTTAAGAATTGAGAAGTTCAAAACCTCGAATAGATGCAGATTTCTTAGATTGTGTTGATACAAAACTTATATATCGATGAGAATGTTATTAACACTTGGTATTCTTGTATAGCACCTGCTCTCGCTCTCTCTCTTCATTTGTGCCGCACAGTGTCGAGTTAGACTTAACGCGCGTCTATATTTATTATTTACAGGCGAGCGATGATTTCCATTCTTCGCGCTTGATGTCGCGGCTACGAGACGAGAAAGCCACACAACATGAAAATAACACATTCTTCGCTCTACAAATGAGTACGTTCTAAAAATCACATTGTTTATTATTATCAACACCGTTTTATTTAACCTACGCTTTTTACACTCTTATTCCTTTTTCATCATTATCATGCTTCTTTAGTATTTTTCTTACGAATGTAACAAGATATTATTTGTCTCTTAGAACTTGCCCTTGACGTACCTGCTTATGTCAACGTCGTAAACATCAGTTTATTAATTGTCTTGTTATGTACGTCAATTCTGTTTATTGTACCTTGTAGGTACAACGGTTACACTGTGAGACATGTACCTATACCTACCGGACACAAAATGACTCTAACTTAAAGACAACGCGGTGACGAAACGTATCCATACGCCGTTGTAATTTTAATTAAGCACTACAATAATTAACAAGAGCGGAGGTAATGAAACAATGATGCGCGTGAGATGGAGTGTTTTACGAAAATAAAGGCAACAGAACGGGCACAATGACTCAGATGGAATTCAGCTTTGCCCGCCATACTGAGCTTCGTCGGAATCAGAAATACAATCCTAATTATAATCGCACGCATCCGTCCAGCACCTCAATCGGTCGCTAACGTTCCGACTAAACCGCACCGTGCTCCTGGACGCACTCATCTCTGTGGATTGTGTGCAATGAACGTTTAATAATTATTTTCGTAATACACGTCACGTAAAGTTCAAGCACTGGCAACACTGCGAGGGAGCCGCACCGTGCCGCACCGCACTCGCTTTAATAAGCTCGGAGAATAAACACGCTATTGATATCTTGTTAATTCTTAATAATAGCTCCACAATATTGTTCAGTTACTTACTACATTAGTGGCGAGTACATCGTTATTAGCAACTTGCCATCCGAGATTATAATGTGCTAAACATAGTACTCAAGTGACTCGCGATTTAATGTAGACGTCACCTATTTATTTCTATCTGACAAGGTTATATTAAAAAATTATGCCGTTCAAATATTCCCATCGAATGAATGAATCGCCGATTTTTTTAAAGCGATTGCTCCTCGTTCGATTCGAAGTTATTTTAGAATGATATGCACATCATCCGTTGTTTATTGTGATCGTTTATTGCGTCTAATATTTTTACGTTCGTTTAAACGATACATTTTATAAATACGGTGCGAGTATTAGCCGACGGAGTGGTTCATAATAACGTATGTGTACATAGGAGCAACATTGCCGCATTGCGGTGAGCCGCCCATATGTCGACATATCACTTCTGCCCTTTACTGGAGTGTGCCATACTCAAATACCTTTTAGATCGGACCGCGTGATATTACTAACTTTTTCTTTAGTTTAGTCACAATCTGTTTGACCATGTTTGATCATTGTTTGATGTGTGCTGTGCATTACTAATTAAAGTTTTAATTAATAAAAAAATACGAAAAATTTGCCTAATTACGGAAACTAGGCAAATTTTTCGTATATTTTTAAAGCATAAGGATCAAGGGTTACAAAATAAGAGTTATGTAGGTACCAAAAACGATGGTATCCTTTCTGTCAAATATTTTAGTAGAACACTAGTTTATTGAATATCAAAATAACAACGGAGTCGGCTCATTATCAACAGAATAGTAAAGAAGTGCTTATCGAGAACTCGTTTCCGGGTCCGGTAGTTTTGTTCCACACAATGATTTTGAGCACTTTGGCGCTAACCGAATAATAAAACGCGTTAAGGAATAATAGAATATGTATAAAGTTTTTAGTTGTTTTTAGTTTCACGCCTCAGACGCGCCATGTATCGGGTTTGTAATACATTAGTCGGGCGTTGATTTACACGGCTACATATCGTGGGCGCGTCTATTCATAGTACTAATGTACTATATTTAGTAGCGATTCCCTATTATTTCTCGCGACTGACTCAGTATGTGAGTTGTTCCGCTTTCAAAAATGGGTTTTAAATTAACATCGTGAGATTTATTGAATTTTCCTTACTGTGCAATTACCAATAATCAGGGATTCTACCCCACCTACTCAGCGTCACAAAAATTAACAGTAAGTACGTAAAATGTTGGATTTGCATTATAATGAATTAATAAAACGAGTGTTTTCTATGAAATTCTCATTACAAAGCTTGGGCGTTTTCCGGCGCGATATAGGTACGGCTGTAGCCGTCATAACAATAAAACTTCTATTGTCTCGTTTACCGCGCGCGAACCTGTAAGTATGTATAATAAAATTCATTAAATATCAATTAACGTATTTAACATAGACTTAACGCATAAGTAGAGTTGTAGTTTCAAGGTCGGTGGGTCTATGTAAATAGCAAATAAGCGCATACGGAGAGGCGCCGATGCAGGTAGAGGCAACAGCGGCGGCGGCGCGTCGTCGGCTGCGTTTGCGCACATCTGCCGGTGCGCGCGAGTGGCGCGGCGAGGCGCGTGCCGGGCGCGCCTAGCACCCGTCTCGCCGGCACGTAAGCTACGAGCGACATATCGACAATTCGACACATGTCGATACGATCATATTTTATTATGTAGCTATAGCATTTTAATCCGAAACACCAATGTCTTGGCTGCTGCATTAAAACAGTGAAATTCGGTAGATACCGTAAGTAGTTAGAAAAAAACCAAAACATTCTGTTATAAACCGGATCTAGGTTTATTTTTTATGTACCTATTCAGTATTCTAACACAATAAAATTATAGATCACTTGCATACATAGTGTCCTCTCCGTAAAACTGCGTGTAAACAACTGACTACATCGTACATTTATCATTAACACCTAGGTATGTACGTATCATAATTAATCTATGTTCCGCCACTTATTATGATGATGGTGTGACTGGTGTGTTTACTATTTAATCTTGCACGTACCTAACTGTGAATTATTTTATTTAACTAGTCCAGTGAATGTCACAATAAATAAAGAACCGATACAATTACCTAATACTTTAATATATGACTTGTTTAGACATCGACTGCGAGAGTGAAATCGCTTTCGCTGATTAAATACACCACTCGCTGTGGGTTGGCAGCGCGGCTAATTATAATCTACTAAACATCATCGAGTGCTTGTAACTTAGGGTCGCACCTCGTGTATGTATTTTTAAATACATTTATCTAGTCTCACTTCCTTAACTTACGCACCGATTTAGAAGATAAAATTAAAAGAGGTGCTGTGGATAAAATTGATGCGTTCTGCTCCTGCCAGTAAAGCGTGCTGAAAACGCTATTGGCTCGAGCTAAATAAGATATTAATGTAGTTACTATATTTACTAATAAAGGTATACCAAAGTTGAAACAGCCCTAAACCGGTGTACGGAGGCGGGCGTGCAGCTCCGCGCGGCGGGCGGGCGGTGCGTGTGACCCGATCACACATCGCACCTTGTTGAAGACTGCACGATGCGTGGCGTGGCGTATTAGCAACGGCATTAGCATTATTTATTTATTGATTTATAGACCCTCGCGTTCCACATCAAGTTATGATTATGTTACGTCTGCTGTTTCAATCAGCACGCGCTAAACTTTTACTAATTGCTCCACGTTGACAACATGATAAAGATCTTGTTATTTAAATGCGTGAATATTAAACAAAGTCATGTGTCATAATAATTAATCTGCCTACTCGTGCTCTATTTAAAATTATCTTGGGTTGATGCCAGCTATTCTAAATACCATACGTGGTCGCGTTCAAATTTGTCAATAACAATAACGAAGAAATTCACATGAAATAGAAAGGTAATCAAATTCGTGGCAAATTTTATGTATTCGAATGGCTTCGTTGCTGAGACTGGCGAGTCCATTGTTCAATCCGTAGCATGAAAATCAAACTTCCGTACTGCTATTAAAGATATTACAAACATTTGTAAATATCTATTGTAGTCTGTGCGATTTTCAACAGATAGGTCCTACCTACGTTAGTGGCCAGAGTATTTTTAGTGTTACATTCGCGATTGTTATTGATGTAGACAGGTATGCCACCTACACTGTTTCGCCAAAAAACAAGGCACTTGATAAATCTAAAGCACTATCTCTGCTTCTAATAAATGACGTCAAAGCTAGCACTAAAATAATTATGCCGGTTTGGTCAAATCGACGCGGGCGCACAGCGCGACCGTTCAGACGGTAGAGATTATCCAACACCGAATGAGCGCGATTTTTTAATCTGTCGCGCGTTTCCTTGTAAATCATAATTCGTATGTTCCGTTACAGTAATTCCAGCGTGAGGGCATGGACGTACATTTTTTCTCTGGAAACGTATCACCTTGTCGTCGGGTAGCCGGTTACTTACCTACAATTAAAAAGCGAAAAGAGCGCGGATTCCGAGGCGAATTTCGAGAAATATCGACGGGGTCAACGAACCATGTCGACGCATCGTGGCCGCGTCTCTTCACTTGATTTTTTTACATTTTGGTATTATACGGACAATTTGGGATGAAGTTTTATTGACATGCTTTACTTAAACTCTTTTCAATGAGCAATCAGAAACATAATTGTACGAATAGTGAGTCTCTGGTTTTTCAACTAGTGGCGCTAAGTTTTTTCTCTGTATTGTCAGCCTACTGTGGTCTGTGTCACATTAGGTACGTGTTATTAAACGTCTGTTATATAAAATCTTACGCCTTCAACAGGCGTATTATCTTTTATAAGTAGTATAACGATCCTACTTTTTGTTAAAGTGCGCAGACGCCCGTGATTCGGAGTCATCAATTTGGAAACAAAAACGCTACTAATTGTGCAGGTATCGACCGGCAGGCTTTGAAGGGTTAAACGTATACCAAATATTAGGCCGGATCTTTTCGATCTGGCCGGTTTTAACTTGGAGATATGTATTTTTTGCGCGCGTCTCGGAGTAAGCCGTGATCGATTCTCAGTAGCTTACGCGAGATGAGACCCATACTCGTCGAAAATATACCAATTCGCAGATCGCTTTGTTCTTTTATATCGTATATAATTTAGTGATGCATATTATTCGGTTACGAGTTCTCGAATTCGGTATCAAGTTCAAACTAGGAAGACTACAATGATTTATGTAACTTCACAATTCTTGTTTTTCATCTTGTTGGAACTACTTTAAAGACTAAACGCTTTGAATGTGTCTCTTGTATACACTTTATCTAAATGCCCCTATGTTTTATTGCATGAACCGCAATACAAGTTTTATTTCGTGCAATTTATTTTGTAAACTATTCCAAGTTGGCTGCATACTATTTTTAGAACAGTATAAATATCTAGAAAATGCTACCCAGCCTACTTAACATTTCATTAGCACGAGCCGTTGATTGCAAATGCATATCTGTAGCTTTCTATTGAATTTCTGTGTTGTGCAGTAGCTTATGTACAGAACGCTTTAGGATAAATACAAATTCATATTTCATGAATCTTCACGTCGGTTATTTTTTAATCATCTCAGCAGGATAGAATGTGATCGTATGTAGACAATTCAGTTGACGAGTGAACATAAAAAGGTGCACACACTCGCACCGCATTTCATTTGTGACCGCCATCGCTTGCGAAGGCGAACAATAAAAATATCACCGACGTTGAAATAAATAAAAAGAGCAGCCGGTCCAGGTGCCGCAAGGGCAGGTGGAATAATTGGCAATTCTTTGTCTCAACCCATACACCAGCTACGAAAACCCACTTATATGTCTCAAGCCGATGTCTTATTTTTGAAAAAAACTTACGCATTCTGCATTATGACGATTAGATAAAGCCAAGAAATACCCATTAAGTAAATACGGTAGCGTGATCGTCTGTTAAGTTCTTGTTTGCCGTTGTGTCAAAATATATAAGTATATAAAGAAAGTTTATCCAAAACGATTCGTGTAGATGTTGAGCGACATCATTTTGGAATAACAATATGTTGTTGTATTGTTGCGATACATGTCAATCAATCTGCCTAGCCTTTTCCCAACTATGATGGATTGGGGTCGGCTTCCAGTCTAACCGGATGCTGCTGAATACCAGTATTTTACATGGAGCGACTGCCTATCTGACGTCCACAACCCAGTAACTGGGTAATACGATACCCCTTGGTAAGACTGGTTGTCAGACTTTCAGGCTTCTGACGACCCGTAACGACTGTCAAAGATCCACGAATTACAGCCGGGACCGTGCTTTCCGAGGCACGGAGTACGGAGGAGTCTCGGTGTGTAAAGATGGTCACCCATCAACGGCTGCTGCGGCTGTTATTACTTAGCCACGAGCTCCTCTATGTTGCGATACATGTGCAAGCTGAAAATAGTCAAGTTTTCATACGGATCAAGAAATCGTCGTTGAGTAGCTAGGTATAGAGTGAATCTTACCGACACTTATGTCTACATGTATTAATTATTCTTTCATGTACGCAAACTAATACAATTGGTCCAGGAAGTGTAAATGAAAGGTAGTAAATTCCAATTATAAAGATCTATAAATTGACAGTGTTGCTGAGATCGATGAAGACAATTTCTAGGGTATCCACCTACTGGCGACGTCGGTAACCGTAGCAACGGTACGTTTTGACAGATCGTGAAACTGGAACTCAGATGCACACCAGATTAAGTATCAGTAATGGTTCGCGAGGTAGCCAGCTGAAGATCTGTACAAGATAAATACGCGAGAATTTCGAAGTTAAATAATTATTTGATACAGTTAACTGATACTTTCAACTGCAGTCGGATTAAAAAAAAGGATCGATGAAATTAAAAATGAATTTCATAATATCGTTACTAATACTAACTAATAGCGTCCCAATATTAAATGTTCAGTGATAAATAAAATGACTTTTGAACGTATTTCAAGTAAATTTACTCTAATCGCTTCAGCTGTTTGGCTGCATTGCTAATTTCCATTTAACAACGGCGCAGAATTAATCTGATGGACATCGATAAACACAGTCATTGTATCAGTACACTGCGAATGTCAACGTGAGTGAAATTCCGGAAGGTAGGAATGTGGGTGAGGTAACCCCATTCGGTTTGTGCACATGCGCCATGTTCGCAGCGATTTCTGTTGTAATCCGACCGAATCGAGAAGCGTGCCAGTAACCGTAGTGAGACGTTTACCAAGTTTTTATTTACAACTTGGTTGGATATTAACCTCATTGTGCGAGTAGGTAGCGCAACCCGGTCACTTAGCTAGTACGCATATTATCTCCATTTGCATAGCGCGGACAAGTAGCGGTGTCGACTTACGCGCCACTGCCGCCTATAATGCTGTTGCCTTCAACTGTATATAGAATATGCAGAATGTGTCATCTGTGGTACTAACAGCACTAATTGACACCCTTCGTGCCAGCTATCCCAACCGATTGGTTTAAATTCGGATCTAATCCCTGATCATCCACTGCAAAACGAAGATACAGAATGCCCATGTTTTCTAGATTAGATAGCCTTAGATAGATGAGTGGATTAGAATAGACTTTGTGAATATTTTCGTCCCTGAAAATTTTTAGTCCCTGGTTTATTCTAAAGTCTTCTTTCGCTTTTGTGTCGGTTATTACTCGTATAGGCACATATACCTAATGTTTTAGTTCAAATTCTTATATCTTCTTTCGTCAGCCTATTTTCACTCGAAAATCTAGTAGTGTTCCCTGTGTAAAATTATAAATAAATCAAACATAATTTCCACAGCGTAAAGAAGATAGTATCTGTAGCACTTATATAGCAGCGACATTGAACAAAACACGCGATCACAATGGTTATGAATACGTACCCGGATAACGATGTTATTTGCTTTTGCCTTCCGTCATCGAGGATCATTGCCGTAAATACCTACTGTTGCACTAAAAACGACATCTTTGATTATAATTAATTAAATTTAATGTGGTTAGTATTGGATAAATCTATTAGTTTTGCCGATCTCAACTTTTCTAATTTGTGTTATCATGTTAAGTTACCCCGGATGCTGGTAAATATTCCTTTTATACCATAAAATTATTAAAAACGAGATGACCCGCCAGACCTTGTCCTGTCAAAATTCAAACAAAGAGAATAAAACAAAAAAAAAAAAATCAAATCGGTCAAGCCGTTCTCAAGTTATGGCGTGACCAGGGGGAAACAGGGATTCATTTTTATTATTTACGTATATAGATTACGGGAAATACCAAATGTAAAATGATATATTATCCCCTACATGCTTTTTCTTTTAAATATTTTTAATAATGTTCCTAGTCATTTTAAGTGCACGTCTTAATATTAGATAGATGCATAGGTACTTTCCAGTAATACCTACTTATATAAAATAAAATAGTGACTCATCAACCCAGTCACTCGTTTATCACGATGACAGATTTGGCTGTAATTATATCATGTAGGTTGATATTTTTATCTTTCACAATGCGATATATCGTTGCATAAATTATACGAAAGGCTTGAAATGGCATACCTAACTAAAATAATTTGATGTTTATGTGCGTTACAATCACGCTGATGAACTCACAAAAAGTACCTAGTGCTCTACAATTACACCTAATTTATTAGGGCATTACGCACTTAAACATCAAATTAACCCCCACCCCCTCCCCTCAATCACTTTTTAAACACAATGTTTTTCAAATCAGTATTCTTCCACAAATAAAACTTTTAGCTTGAATTGTAAATTGAACCGAAATCACCGCCAATAATGCAATTCCAATAAAATAGAGTCACGCATTTTGAATTGATTGCTTTACCTAAGAGTTCATATTATCGTATTTAAGCGACCAAAGTGTCACAGTAAAGAACGATTAACATTTGGACTTTGGTACAAAGTCTAAAAGTCGTGCATTTTAGTAATGTTCGTTGAATATCCTAAATTTAGCCGCCTTTATAACTAGACAGAACGTAGAGCTACAGACATATAGCGTTACTGTTATTAATAATTCTGGTATAAATAAAAAGGGAACCGTGAATTACGTCATTCGTCATAAGCATAACTGCTGTATCCTTGTCGCGTGTCGGGGTTGTTTCAAACAACAGAACGGATTTTAATAAATGAAGTATGAAAGTTCCTACCTACTTCTGTGAAATGAAGTCTGGTTCAAGGTAGTTTTGTCTAATTTTGTAGTTATATTCCACTTATCCAGTTTCCCATCTTTCAAAACGGGATGCTGACGATGACTAGGAGTCGTGATTTTAGCCCATAAACTAATAAAACAAGGTTCTTGTTTCATTAGTCCACTATTACACTCCTTCGCACACTGATTGTCAGTGATGTCGGAAATTATCTCCAGAGACTGTCTAAAATCGCCGTCCAGCAGTACCACCATTAGGTATACATTCCGTGATACTTTGGTTGCTCTTGATATCTTTGATAGTTCGATTTAGTTCTTCGATTACACTTTTGTAGGACATCGTACACTCATTCCAAACTAACAGTATACATTGCTGCAACAATCGTCCCCACTGTTTTTACTAATGTTACAAACTAGCATTTCCTCTTGAGCTAGTTTAATGGCTGTTCAAGTACAGAATGTGCCGTTCTGCCACCATTTAGCAACGTGGCGGCTGTTCCAGAGGATGCTACTGCAACAGCAACTCTCATCTCTCCGGATTTGAGTTAAAATCAGATTTAAAAGAAAAGCTTATCGGTACCTACCTAGACCTACCAGGGCATCAAAAAAAAAAAAACGGCCTTGTGCGGTTCACGCACAGTGAAGGTTTCCGTAGTTGGGATGAATTTATCCCAAGAAAAAACTTAACATTTTAGTTGATAAATATGTTCTCCCATAGTTCCAAGTGCAAATGTAAGTTTGTACGTACAATATTGAGAGATTTACCATGTTATTTTAAGACCATAGACTCCTTATACGTTTTCATGTACCTAATCTATAAGTATATAACTATTTTCTGTATTTTTTTCAAACTTTTCGGCTCAGTAGTTTCGGAGGTAATGGGCGGATGGGAGAATAGACCAAAAAAAATATATATATAAAAAACTCAATTTGAGACCCTCACAGCTCTTTCACCGTGTGCGACATATCAAATATGTCGCACACGGTGCAGTTTACAAAACTTTTTTTTAATTTTCTTATTTGCCACCCAAAAATTACCCAAGCTGATCATTTTTGGGTGGTTCAAAATTAATTTAGGTATATGAAATAAAATACGTTACAAGTCCGTGTTTGGGTCACAGAAGTTCATATGGGTACCAAACAACTTAATCGGTCCATTAGATTCGGAGCAAATTGGCTGTGACAGACAGACAGACAGACACACGAGTAGTCCTATAAGGATTCCGTTTTTTCCTTTTGAGGTAACCCTAAAAAGTAAACCTGCTTTACTTAAATAAACGAACAGGCCTTGTTCCGAGTCGATCCGAAAAAAATCGAATTAAGCGCTATTAGTCATCAAGGGATGTTTTTAGGGTTCCGTACCAAAATGGTAAAAAAAGGAACCCTTATGGTGACACTCAGTCTGTCTGTCTGTCTGTCACAGCTGGATATCTCAAGAACTACTAATGCTATCAACTTGAAATTTGAAACAGTTTTAAATGACGTTTACCCAATTATTTTGCAAATAAGAAATAAATAAAAATATTAATATTTTTTTGCAACACGGACTGAAAGAAGGTCTTAAAAATTCAAAGTGGAGCTACTAGGGCATTTAGGGGCATCATATGAAAGAGCGCTATTTGCACATTCTCAAACATTTTTTTTAGGCCGCATAGTTTTCGACTTTTGATGAAAAATGTAAAAAAAAATACCGTTCACCCCCCTTATCTCCGAAGTTTGCAAAGAGAAAAATCTGAAATTATTCTATGTGTGTGATAGAAGTTTATGTAAAGATTACAGGAAAAATAAAACGATGTCTCTAAATAGCTAACTTTTTCAGAAATCGGAACGGAACCGTCGGGCGCGAGTCCGACTTGCTCTTGACCGGTTTTTATTTTTTTTAATAAGAAGAAGTTTCTCTCATAGCCATACCACTATAACGTCAACTCCTGACGATGAGCTTCTGTACAGTCGAAAACCTGTTCATTCGTTTTAGCGAGATCATGGGTAACCTGCTTGATAAGATAACCCATCAAAACAATATTCACTTTATTTTAATGTTCCTTTCCATACCGAACAGGTAAGTAAAATGTCATTGGCGTAGTTTGAATTTGATTATGGGGAGGTGTTCAAGGTAGCTGTGCAAGGGAAGGGGTTAGATCGGCGTTGCTGATGCGTATGAAATATATACATACAAAAAATCAATACTGGATGCATCAAAAAGCGTATAAGGCGTTATTTTACATAAGAAGCCCGGTTTCTACCTACTTAGGTACATCTTTATTTTTATAAACGAAAGTTCGTTCATTTACTTACCTACCTACTTTATAAAATTACAGTCTTCTGTCAATGCGATATAACTGTTGACCTTAGCCGATATACAGGTTTTCATTTCATCTTCACGCGCATAACCTTTTCCATTATGACTGAAGTATTAATGTTTTTAATTAGTTCTTAATCGGGTCAGGTTCACATTGTGTCAATACTATGTGCCTTGAAAATGTCCGCTGAGTACATAATGTGTTGGTTCGTCACACTATTGGCGTCCTTGTCACACTGGCCAGTGTGTATGAGTGTGTTGCGACGCCCGCGGCGATTGTTATTGTCAAGTATGTGTAAACAAAACCGAATCATGCGCCCGCCGATGTGACAGCGGCACGTTATCCAAGTTACGTTATAAATCAAATTACAATCGTATAATTAAATATTTTTGAGTGTTACGTTAATTTACGTTGAAAGAGGTGTGACATAATTTTGTCAATAACCAATTGTTATAAACTAGAAAAAGTAACAATAATTTCAGTAAGTAATAAATGTTCCGAAACGTGATTTGTTTCTAGTGATGAGTGACTTTAACCAAAAACATAAGCTCCACATAGGAAGTGTAGGTGTAGGCATCGGACTATAGGGTGGTAATCGATACTGTATGAAACTAATAAAACGAACGTTTGTATTAAAGTATTAAAACATAAATGAATGAATAGGGTAAAAAGAGCCGACTTTGAAAACGAAAACCGTGAAAAAACCGAGATTTGGCGACTTAGAGGTGTTTGCTTAGTAATATCTTTATTCTCAAAACGGTTGTAACCGTATGAGGTCATTTATGGTTATTTGGAAACATTCTGGTTATCATGACTCACCAAATTCAAGGTACGGGGGCATCAAAGCACAACCGTGCACTGGCTTCGACACACACCGGCAGCAAACACATAGTTAGAATTGTATTATTGATTTACCTGCTTAATTATGCATGCCTTTGTGGTCACTTTGTCAGCGAAGATCTACGATTTTTGAATTATCTAAACTTATTTAATTTATAAAAGTTATTATAATATTACGTCTTTACCAATGAAATTGCCGTTCTGCAGTACTGGCCATTTCAAATCAAAATAATTTTTGTTTGGCTAAGAATTCTAATTTCAAATTAATTTTATTTTAAAAACATGGATTTTTTTTTCCAAAAGTAGTCATTTGTTTATTGATTAGTGTTACATTTTCATCGCATTTCAATCTTTTTCGTCATCATGGATACGTTAAAAATTCGAGTAATTATGGAATATGAGTACCGTCGTGGCAGCAACGCGGCACAAGCGGCACGCAACATCAACGACGTTTACGGAGCTAACACTACAAACCAACGCACCACCTGTTATTGGTTTGCTCGCTTCCGTTCTGGAAATTTCGACCTGAAAAATGAACCTCGCGGTCGTCCGAAGACTTTGGTCGACAATTACGAATTAAAGGCGATTGTGGAAGCTGATGATACACAATCTACGGCTGAATTAGCAGCAGCTTTCGACGTTAGCGTCAAAACAATATTGGTCCATTTGCGTCAAATTGGCAAGGTAAAAAAGCTTGACAAATGGGTGCCCCACGAACTCAATGATCGCCAGCGCGAAGTACGCGTCGAGACGTGCCTTGCGCTGCTCAACAGACACACAAATGAAGGAATTTTGAACCGCATTGTTACCTGCGATGAAAAATGGATTCTGTTTGATAACCGCAAGCGCTCAGCAAGTTGGTTGGATCCTGGTTCAGCACCTAAACAATGCCCTAAACGAAAACTTACCCCTAGAAAAGTGATGGTCACTGTTTGGTGGTCTAGCGCCGGTGTGATTCATCACAGCTTCTTACCAAACGGGGTGAGCATTACTGCAGATGTGTACTGTGAAGAACTGAACACAATGATGGAGAAGCTGGCACATCTCCAACCAGCATTGGTCAATCGCTCGTCTCCGCTGCTCCTGCATGACAACCCGCTACCTCATACTGCACAGCAGACGGTCTCCAAGTTGCAAGAACTGGGGTTGGAAGCTCTCCGTCATCCGCCCTACTCACCAGACCTTGCACCTACAGACTACTACTTTTTCCAGAATTTGGATAACTTCTTGGCGGGAAAAAAATTCAATACCCGAAAGGCAGTACAAAATGCCTTTGAAGAATTTGTTGCCTCCCGACCAGCTGATTTCTTTAAGAAGGGCATCAATAAACTGCCACTGCGTTGGCAAAGATGCATTGATTGCATGGGTGATTACTTCGATTAATACAAATAAAAAATACATGAAAAAAATTCGTTTAAATTTTTTCATACAAAACGGCAATTTCATAGGTAAAGACCTATTACAAGTTAATTTTTGTACGAGATTTGCTTAGAAGATAGGCTAGCCGCACACACACAATAATATTGTAAATGCAAGATTGTCAAAAATGTCGATCAATAAAAGGTCCCGCTCACTACGCCTTAATATTGAACATTTTTCGTGGTAAAATCTGGCTCAGTCGCTCAGCGGCTTGATTCGAGTGCGCACGTTTTATATATTGGATAGAAAGAAAAAAGTTGTTGCATTCATCTATTTTATCAACTTAATAAAATATAATAATAATATTTGTATTTTCTTTGACTGGTTGCTCATCATTTGATAACAACAGCAATTCATAATACGTCCAGGAAGACGGAACGTAAACATCATCGGTTCCCTTTCCCGATGATTTGGATTTGTAGACCTTCTTTAATTCTGTCCGTAAATTTGTTCGTAGATAAATTTTTTTTTTTACATCTGCTTTTGATTTTTTTATAAATATCTAGCAACTTTTCCTACGCATTATTCTTCTGTACTTTATCGCGAAATGCTTCGATAGATTCCATAGTTCAGGACAAGTTTCCCATGTTCAAACTCAACTAATATTGCGTTTCCGTGGGAGTACTGGTAAAAACAACTATTTTATTTTCCCATACAAACTGTTCGTATCTGTCAAACAGAATGTGGCGGTACGAAGTAGCTAGTAACTAATCTGGTGGACTAAGGGAAACATAATTTCCCATAGTCCACCTAGATGAACTAGGCGGGTGGACCATGGGCAATACACGTTACTATTATCAAAATTATTTTCGCTTTAGATAGGTACTGGTTTTATCCTCCATTTTTAATAAAAAACACGAACGTCTGCCTGCCTTGAAATCTTTTTCTCAACTAAAATATTGGCGCGCGCCCGCACACGATAATATTATTGGCAATTCCCCCGCCTCCCCCCGATATTGCCGTGAAAAAATCAGAATTTCTGGAAATCTACAATAATATTGATCAGTACCGAAATACGGGCCGCACACACACAATAATGCTGACATTATGTTCTTTATTGACAATATTATTGTGTGTGTGCGGCCAGCCATAGGAAAAACAATAAGTTTTCCAAGTACCTACCTATCTGAATATTAATCAACTTCAAATGGGAAGTCAGTATACAGGGTAAATTATTTTTATTAGCACTACAAAACCCAGGGGCTACCTCTAGAATAGCTGCTAGCTCTTTTTAAAACAAAGGGGTTAGCATGAAGCCAAAGGCAAATTCATTCTCTGAATACTTATATATACAGGGTGTTAGGTTAAACGAGGGACATACTTTAACGGAGTGTAGTACTCATCATTATGAACAACTTTTACTTGGTCCCATAGTAACCAAGTAAAAGTTGTTCATAATGATGAGTACAATCTCCCATTTCGATTTGGTGCATGTTTTCAATTTCACTTGTAGATTTGTAAATATTTAAGCTTTAAAGTTGACGAATCACGTATGTCTTAAAAATGAGTCGCCCCGAAACCACAAAGACAAGACTGTGTTAGGTATAACTATGAGTAATGATTTAAGGAATTGCCCACCCACTGTCACTGTAACCAATATGTTGCAACACCCGACGTTACCATATTGTTAAAAATCTTTTCGAGTTTCATAAAATATATTGAATGGCAATTAATGCTTCTTTAATTTAGTAAGACCTGCATCTAGTAAAATATGAAACCTCACCAATACCTAATCTGAATTTACACATAATCTTCGATTGCTTGCATAATGGAGTCTCCCGTGTAGTCCTTCTTTTTCCTGTTAAATATTTGACTATCTAAAGCTGTATGTACTCAGTAAGTTTTCATGAAATGTCCAAATTATGTATAGAAGTTAATCATGTTTTGTTTTGTTTCAGGAGACGGGACCGAAACTTATTGCACTCAGGCATTCCTCCGTTTAACAAGGTATAGGTCGCGGGTTGTTTGAAGGGGTCGCGGGTTGTTTGAAAAAGATACCGTGGCCCTGGCATAGGCAACTGAAGGAACACGGGAACATTTGACTACACTGCACTGCATCTGGATTGTCCAGAGATAAACTTGCAAAAACAAAGAATAAATGGAAAAACCTAATAACTGTTCCCGGTCAATGACTACTTAGCACGTCAGCGATAAGAAGCGTCCGTTGCTATTTATTGGGCATCGTGCCGGGTTTAACTGGGAATATTTTAACCAGGAAAACCCGCGACCGTAACCTCTGTTATAAACTCTATAGGGATACCATTAATATCTGAACTAGCAGGCTTTTTTTACATACATGCAAAGATCAACTTAGGAAAAGTTGAGTCCAACCGTGGTTGTTGTTTATCGGAGTTTAGCAGACTGTTAAGCTAGGTTTTGTGTAGCATTTTAGTAATGAACTGGGTGTTAGCCTTTTGATGGGTAGGTTTAATAAGAACTCACAAAAAACAGAAAGACACCAATGCGTTAGTTGTTTGTACGTTAAAAAGAGTTATAAAGTGTAATTTGTAGAGTAAGTACAGTATGAGAGTTATAACGTGTGTGTTTATCGGTTCACTTTATTTATGTGCACGCCAATTTACTTATTTTTCAACGTTTGCTGATAATATAATGTGCTAGGGCAATGCAAGTCCTTACATCTATGACACGTCGCTATAATATATATTTTATAGTACCTATTCATTTAATGTCGGAAATAAAGGATTACCTACATTTCTTTACTTTTATTTTGCGTCGACATTTGCTCGTCGTGAAAGAATGGTGAAATGTTTTGATACCTGTCTACTGAAATGACTAAACGGGATATCCAGTATTATCTAGTTATCCAAAAACTAATTCAAATCATTGGTATTAGTGAAATATTGAAAAACCTACATCGTCCATTACCGTAGGTAGGTAGGCTACGTACTTAGTCTTTTGATAAGGCGAGAAAGCAACTAAAACACAAAAAGAAATATAATTTGAAAACACGAAACAATGTGTAAATTCTGTAATTTAAATCAGCTAATGTCAAAATTACAAGGCACGTGTAGCTAAAGAAAAATACAACAGTATTGAGTTGAAGAAATCATTATTACGTTAAGAATTTCACACATTGAATGTAGTATGGAGGAGAAGCACACAATATCCTGCTTCCTACAGATGTCACCTCGATTGTACGCGTTACTTCCTATTTCTAAACGTTATAACTACTAGAATCTAGTAGTTATAAAGTATTCGTTATAAGTTATAACCTTTTCGTTTAGAAATAGGATATCCCGCTACCTATCTAGTAACTAGATAGATAGCGGGATATCCTTTCTGGTTTACTTATGTAGGTACAGTAGAGATTGCAACCCGGTATGTTTCTCAACCCGGCCGGGCCCGGTGGCATCCGTCGCCAACCCGGCCGGGTTCGCCGGGCCCGGCCGGGTTGTGTTAGCGATTAATCCTTTAAAGTATATTATGAAAATTTTCTTTATTTGAATGGAAAAAGACAATGATGTTAATATTAGGGGTTAAAGTATGAAATTGCCGATTTGTACTGAAAAATTGAAATTGTTTTTTTTTTTAATTTAACATATTTATTTAATCAAAATAATTACCGTTATTATCATTAATAACATACATTGCTGCCATCTAATAGGAAGGTCATTTATGCCTTTGCGATGGAACTCTCGTGATCTAGATTCGACAAACTGTGTGAAAGCATTTTGTACTGCCTCCTGAGAAGAAAACTTTTTATCACGTACAAAATTGTCCAAATCACAAAAAAAATGGTAGTCCGTTGGAGCAAGGTCTGGCGAATACGGAGGGTGACGAAAGGTGTCTAATTGCAGTTCCTGTAGAGTTTCCACCATCTCTTTCAATTCATTGTTACTTATTCACCTGTGTGGGCGGTCTTCCACGTTGTTCGTTCTTCAAATCAAAGTTTCCATCATGAAAGCGTTTAAACCAAAATCGCACGGTGCGTTCATTAGCAGTCCCCTCTCCTAACGCAACATTGATATTGCGAGCTGTTTCTGCCGCATTCATTCCGCGTCGGAACTCTTATTCAAAAATAACTTAATGTCGATAATTTTAATAGAAAAACTTCATAGGTACCATGTGAAAAAAGTTTCACTCAAAAATCTCTAACCATGAAGGTTCTATGTCAATTCGAAGTACCTAATACAATAAAACGGCAATTTCATACTTTAACCCCTATTATTTATTTCAAACTGGCTTATGAACAATTATCACAATAATCAGTCTAACTCAAGTCTGAAAATGACACTTAATACAGAATTGATTACTTTTACTTCTGGACGGAAAAGTAAAATTAGTATTAGTAATTATTAATTTTTATAAGTTTAAACAAGCAGCTCGATCTTTACTCCTTCTTGTGTCTATCTGAAAACATAGTATTAAAATACGAAACTAATAACGCAGCTTAAAGTACTAAACGTCTCATAACAACTTAGATTAGATAGATAGATAGCTTTGGTAGCTTTGGTATAAACAAAACAAATTGTTATTAGCTACCGTGCCCGGTAACAATGACCGGGCCCGGCCCAGCCGGGCCCGGTTTGCAATCTCTAAGGTACAGTAAGCAGCACGTCAGTGGTAACAAAACCAGTAGGTGCCTATAAGCTGGCCTCTTATTCTATTGAAACTCCGTACTACGCTAGGCCCGCTCAAAATGTTACAACTACATACAAACAAACCAAACCGTACATAGAATAAAAATAAAAAAACCAAACCGTGCGGTTTGCTGTACCTTCCTGCTAAAATTAAATCACTATCCCTACATCTATATAAATTAAAATAAATTATTGGCAAAATGTATGTACTTACCTACGTTTTTTGTTGTTTTGTCCTTATGGTGTGACTCAGTCTGTCTGTCTGTCTGTCACAGCTGGATATCTCAAGAACTACTAAAGCTATCAACTTGAAATTTGAAACAGTTTTAGGTGACGTTTACCCAACTATTTTGCAAATAAGAAAGAAATATTTTATTTTTATTTTTTTTGCAACAGGGGCTGAAAGGGGGTCTTAAAAATTCGAAGTGTGACTACTATGGCATGTGGGGTAAAGAGATAAAGAGCGCTGTTTGCGCATTCTCAATAATTTTTTTTCTATTTTTTAGGCCGCATAGTTTTTGATGAGTTGGTTACCTAACTAAGGCATCTTTTGTGTGGTAAGTGAAAGTAAAACTTACCCATTCCTAATAAAGGTATTCTTACAGATATTTGCAGGTTTTTCTTTTTGTACAATATGTAGGTAAGTTAAAATGAATAGGTACGACTAGGTTCTTATTTACAAAGCTATCGAAGCTGATTATAATAAATTCTGACGCATTTATTTTCACCGCCTTAGAAATTATATCTTTCGACGGGCCGGCGCCATATCCGCTACTATGACAAAGAGAGGTCAATCAAGAGTTCATTGAATTAACGAAACACGAATTTTAATTACACTGTTTATTATATTTATTGTAATGCGTTGCGTGGGTACCTACTTACGTTTCTAAGTACCTAGGCATCTATTTTAAAGTGGAGTAACAGGTCTTTTGCCTGGTGCTGATAGTGGTTGGTACAGTCAGCAACAAATGTCGATTAACACTTGAGTTTTCTAAATCTTGATTATTGAGAAAAATACTTAATTAAAATCGGAACAGATCTAAATTTTGAAGAAAATTAACTCTCTCTTTATCTTTATCTTTAACTCTTATTTAATAAACGAAATGCTAAAAAGTAGGTTATCTTATCATTTTGTGTTAATTTAGATGATGTCAAAAAGTAGCAGTGTTAACTGACTTCTGTTGCTGACCGTACTTACAAACTTATGGTTGACTCACCAAACTGGAATAATGTTTACATGAAATTAATCAAAATGTTTGTTTACTTTATGATTTACAACTATTTGTGTGTGAAAACGAAACGTCAGCTTATTATAATGATTTCCTACCAAAAATGTCAAAACAAGTATTTAAATGCGCTATTTAATATTAAAATATGCACTATAAAAGTCAGAATATGCAAAACGCTGTTAAAAGATTATTTAAAAAAAACTAGAAAAATCATATCGTATTTTTAGCACTAACACGTTGTTAATGCTTCAGTTATCCCTCCAATAAACTAAATACTTACCTTGAAAAGTTACTATAGCCAAGTTATGGTAGTTATCTAGTTTATGAAACTGTTGCATAATGAGTGCTTTAATTCCTAGTTACGTGCAGTTTCATACACTACTTTATTTTACTCTCATACATTGGGATTGAACCTACTAAATAAAAGATCAAAGTTGTTGTTTTCAAGTAAAAATTGGAATCAAAACTTTTTTGTAATGCTATAAAAATGTCGCGACCAATACCAATACGATACAAGAAGTTTGGTGATATTAACTTCTTGTATCGTATTGGTAAATTAATAAATTGTTTTATAACATTATTTTGTTAGAGAAAAAGTGTTATGTCAATAAAAACTCCTTTTGAAGTTTATTTATTTTATTGTAATCGGAAAACAAACAGTATTAACAACTAACAAATTTAATATCAAATGAATCAACTAAGTAACCAATTACATGTTTTCGCATTTAATTTACTATGAAGAGCAAACTTGTTACAAAGAAAAAGAAAAAAGAAAGATATGCACTTTAAACAATGACACACAATCAAAATAATACCTTGTCATGAAGTGAAATAAAACAGTTATTGAACCAATTCGAACCAATACTTAGTAAGTAATCGAATAATTAATTACGATTCGAAATTTTACGTTATAAGGTTATAACTTATAAGAGTAGATAAAATAAATATGATTCAACGTAAACCATCACCTTACTAAAACTAATTTAACCATCAATATTTGCGTTCCAATCCATCTACATACATAGCAACAAATTAGCCGTGAGTGAATTTATTAATGCAGCTCCTATCCAAATAACGGTCTATTAATTTAGGCTAAACAATTGATAAGTACCTGAAGTGAATTTTATCCGATCAACGGTGAATCAAACCTACCAAGTCTACCGACAGGAGCTGCTTTTCGCAATGCTCGTAAGTAGTTATGAGTGTTCTAATTTATAAGTCAAACAATCACAAGACTAACTTTTTTCCGACTACTGTTGCGGCTATAATATCCAGTCTAACCAGACGCGCGTGAAAATCAGGATTTTTCACGGTTTGGTGGCCATGTGACCTCTTCAACCCAATTAACTAGTGGAGGACACTGATGCTACTGGTTCGTCTTGTTTTCAGACTTTCGGACTTCTGAAAGCCAGGGCCAACAGCTTCCTACGTGATCTTCAATGCTTAAGTCTCGACATGAAAGGAACAGTTAGTCGTCATAGATTAACTTTATACATAGAACGTTAAATAATATCATTGCATACATTTAATTCTATTGAGTCGTCACAATACTCACATATGAATGTCTTGTTTGTGCTTTGTAACACTGGTTACGTGAGCTTAGTCAAGTTGCGAAAGCACAGTTCGCACTGAAACGAATTTAGCGCGAGTCGAACAGGAAGCCAAATGCGCGGTACTATTGCCGAGTTGTATTCTACTAGAAGTGACTTGATCACATACAACATAAATACATACTTACGTATAATATACAGTTTCCTTCTGTGTTTTGTCGCATAGGTACTTTAGCCTTGGTTTTGGTAAAATTGGTCGTGGTCAAGAAAATAACCTACCTATATAAAATTATTTACACAATTTCCGAGTTTTTGAGTGGTAGCTTATATGCAACTTGTGTAGTTTAAAAACCTGAGAAAATATTAAAGTTGCTTTATCTTTATACAACATTTGGAACAGTTTTTGATTAAAAACAAATGTCTATCTATTAGTCATGTACCAATGCTAATGTAGGTCTGCCTTCATTAGAATCCTTTTATAAGAGAGATATACCTATAGGTACTTCTAGTAACATATGAACGTTGCTTGCTCCCTGACATTTCTAGTCTACATAACTCTCGGTGCATTTGGTAAGACGCGCAGTGAAAGTGATTGCGCGGATGTCGCGTGCGACGGCGCGGGCGCACCCGCCGACCTTGCCATATAGGCGGCGCGCGCGACGCATCGCGTAGTGCGTAGCTACCGGTTGTACATCGTGCGAGGCTAAGTAGGGATTCAGGGTCTTTTAAACACCGGTAGCGAAAATTTTGAGGGTCAAAACAAATACAGCAATTTTGTACGCCTATTTTAAGGGTCAAACATTCATGCGTGAACTATTAAAGTCAGGTGTGACGAAATGTTGAATCAGGTTATTATGTGCACAATTCATGTTGTACCACCAAATGGAAGGTGCAAGGCCTTTCTATAAAAGCGGCTCATGTTTCCCCACGCCTGCCCTGCATAGATATGGTACAGATTATAACTTAGACAGATTTAGTACTTACCTACCTTATAGAGGCAATATTATTAAAGCTAGCATGATATCTACTTATATCACCGAAAATTCAAGTTTATCAAGCGTGCTAAAGCTCATGCTAGACTAGACGGTTGGGTCGTTTAACATCACCTTAGAATCGGCAATCGTTAAATCCTTGCTACAAAGATACTATAATAACTACCCACTACATACATACTATGCCTATATTTTGTCACGTCTAGTGAGATTGGAAACTGTGGTTTATACCCCAAAAAAGTGACATCCTCTTTTTATTGAATAATTCTCCTGGGCTTTTCACAACAAATGCACAAGTAGAACACCCGTGTGTCAATTTTAAATGCTTGAATTTTTATTAAAAAAATTAAGTTTCGTGATCTTAAGGCGGTGAGAGCCGTAAAAACGTCGTTTTGTTTAGTGTTTTATTCGTAGATAACACGGATTTAAATTTTGAAAAAAATATATTACTTAGTTCAGACTTCCATCTACAAATTTCGGCCGTCCGATACACGATTACTTGCACTTTACTGCATCCAATTAAATCGCAAAGACAAGTCTAAATTATGATCTATATCTTATTTCATTTGATTTATATTAGGCTTTGAACAATAAAACTTATGCCATAATAAAGGTCGTAAAAAATGTAATTTATAACGGCTATCATAATTTGAAATATCAAAATATTTATATCACTAATTCCAATGTCAAGTGTTTTGCGCTCGCTCCGTGTCGTTTAGTCCCGAGCGGAACGTGATGGAGGTCGGACGTGTGCCAATTTTTCGAACCCGCCACCCCTGCTAACTTCTGTCACCGGCTGCGACCGGCACAAATTAACATGTGTTGAAAACAGTTGAATTTGAACGCTATGCCTATGTAAATAAAGACGTCACGCGCGCAAAAGCTTTATTGGTATTTATTTTTATCACGGCCTATGTTTACCAATCGCATCAAGTGTGTAAAACAGTTGAATTTGAACTCTACACTGGAGCTTATAAAGCCGCCTGACGCGCAAATTTTTGGTTCACTAGTTTCAAATCTCAAATAGGTAGGTGCCACAGAATAAAGTTAGTACGGGTGGTTTTATAATGAATATCGGATAGGAAATGAGATTTCTTCATAACATCACGCCTGAATTCTTTCAAAGGGTTGGGCAGGGATGTTCAGAAAATAAGTAGGCCCTCAAATGTATTTTTCTGTATACCTACATAAATAAGATTTTTTTTTTAAATTAAGTTTTTTTTCTAATTAGGTATCTTCTTATTTTTTTTTTGTATTTCAAGGTCAAAATGAAAATCCAAGATGGCGGCTGCAAAAATTTCCAATTTTTCGTCATGGGTGTCGTTTTCGTGATATTTTAGGTCGCTGAAAACGATAGTGGTGTCAAAATGAAAATCCAAGATGGCGGCTGCAAAAATTTCCTAATTTTTCGTCATGGGTGTTATTTTCGTGATATTTTAGGTCGCTGAAAACGATAGTGGGGTCAAACTGAAAATCCAAGATGGCGGCTGCGAAAATTTCCTAATTTTTCGTCATGGGTGTCGTTTTCGTGATATTTTAGGTCGCTGAAAACGATAGTGGGGTCAAAATGAAAATCCAAGATGGCGGCTGCGAAAATTTCCTAATTTTCGGTCATGGATGTCATTTTCGTGATATTTGAGGTCGCTGAAAACGATAGTGGGGTCAAAATGAAAATCCAAGATGGCGGCTGCGAAAATTTCCAAATTTTTCGTCATGGGTGTCATTTTCGTGATATTTTAGGTCGCTGAAAACGATAGTGGGGTCAAAATCAAAATCCAAGATGGCGGCTGCAAAAATTTCCTAATTTTTCGTCATGGGTGTCGTTTTCGTGATATTTTAGGTCGCTGAAAACGATAGTGGGGTCAAAATGAAAATCCAAGATGGCGGCTGCGAAAATTTCCTAATTTTTAGTCATGGGTGTCATTTTCGTGATATTTTAGGTCGCTGAAAACGATAGTGGGGTCAAAATGAAAATCCAAGATGGCGGCTGCGAAAATTTTCAAATTTTTCGACATAGGTGTCATTTTCGTGATATTTGAGGTCGCTGAAACCGATAGTGGGGTCAAAATGAAAATCCAAGATGGCGGCTGCGAAAATTTCCTAATTTTTCGTCATGGGTGTCATTTTCGTGATATTTTAGGTCGCTGAAAACGATAGCGGGGTCAAAATGAAAATCCAAGATGGCGGCTGTGAAAATTTCCAAATTTTTCGTCATGGGTGTCATTTTCGTGATATTTAAGGTCGCTGAAAACGATAGTGGGGTCAAAATGAAAATCCAAGATGGCGGCTGCGAAAATTTCCTAACTTTTCGTCATGGGTGTCATTTTCGTGTTATTTTAGGTCGCTGAAAACGATAGTGGGGTCAAACTGTAAATCCAAGATGGCGGCTGCGAAAATTTCCTAACTTTTCGTCATGGGTGTCATTTTCGTGATATTTTAGGTCGCTGAAAACGATAGTGGGGTCAAAATGTAAATCCAAGATGGCGGCTGCGAAAATTTCCTAATTTTTCGTCATGGGTGTCATTTTCGTGATATTTTAGGTCGCTGAAAACGATAGTGGTGTCAAAATGAAAATCCAAGATGGCGGCTGCAAAAATTTCCTAATTTTTCGTCATGGGTGTCGTTTTCGTGATATTTTAGGTCGCTGAAAACGATAGTGGGGTCAAAATGAAAATCCAAGATGGCGGCTGCGAAAATTATCAAATTTTTCGACACAGGTGTCATTTTCGTGATATTTGAGGTCGCTGAAACCGATAGTGGGGTCAAAATGAAAATCCAAGATGGCGGCTGCGAAAATTTCCTAATTTTTCGTCATGGGTGTCATTTTCGTGATATTTTAGGTCGCTGAAAACGATAGTGGGGTCAAAATGAAAATCCAAGATGGCGGCTGTGAAAATTTCCAAATTTTTCGTCATGGGTGTCATTTTCGTGATATTTAAGGTCGCTGAAAACGATAGTGGGGTCAAAATGAAAATCCAAGATGGCGGCTGCGAAAATTTCCTAACTTTTCGTCATGGGTGTCATTTTCGTGTTATTTTAGGTCGCTGAAAACGATAGTGGGGTCAAACTGTAAATCCAAGATGGCGGCTGCGAAAATTTCCTAACTTTTCGTCATGGGTGTCATTTTCGTGATATTTTAGGTCGCTGAAAACGATAGTGGGGTCAAAATGTAAATCCAAGATGGCGGCTGCGAAAATTTCCTAATTTTTCGTCATGGGTGTCATTTTCGTGATATTTTAGGTCGCTGAAAACGATAGTGGTGTCAAAATGAAAATCCAAGATGGCGGCTGCAAAAATTTCCTAATTTTTCGTCATGGGTGTCGTTTTCGTGATATTTTAGGTCGCTGAAAACGATAGTGGGGTCAAAATGAAAATCCAAGATGGCGGCTGCGAAAATTATCAAATTTTTCGACACAGGTGTCATTTTCGTGATATTTGAGGTCGCTGAAACCGATAGTGGGGTCAAAATGAAAATCCAAGATGGCGGCTGCGAAAATTTCCTAATTTTTCGTCATGGGTGTCATTTTCGTGATATTTTAGGTCGCTGAAAACGATAGTGGGGTCAAAATGAAAATCCAAGATGGCGGCTGTGAAAATTTCCAAATTTTTCGTCATGGGTGTCATTTTCGTGATATTTAAGGTCGCTGAAAACGATAGTGGGGTCAAAATGAAAATCCAAGATGGCGGCTGCGAAAATTTCCTAACTTTTCGTCATGGGTGTCATTTTCGTGATATTTTAGGTCGCTGAAAACGATAGTGGGGTCAAAATGAAAATCCAAGATGGCGGCTGTGAAAATTTCCAAATTTTTCGTCATGGGTGTCATTTTCGTGATATTTAAGGTCGCTGAAAACGATAGTGGGGTCAAAATGAAAATCCAAGATGGCGGCTGCGAAAATTTCCTAACTTTTCGTCATGGGTGTCATTTTCGTGTTATTTTAGGTCGCTGAAAACGATAGTGGGGTCAAACTGTAAATCCAAGATGGCGGCTGCGAAAATTTCCTAACTTTTCGTCATGGGTGTCATTTTCGTGATATTTTAGGTCGCTGAAAACGATAGTGGGGTCAAAATGAAAATCCAAGATGGCGGCTGCGAAAATTTCCTAATTTTTCGTCATGGGTGTCATTTTCGTGATATTTTAGGTCGCTGAAAACGATAGTGGTGTCAAAATGAAAATCCAAGATGGCGGCTGCAAAAATTTCCTAATTTTTCGTCATGGGTGTCGTTTTCGTGATATTTTAGGTCGCTGAAAACGATAGTGGGGTCAAAATGAAAATCCAAGATGGCGGCTGCGAAAATTTCCTAATTTTTCGTCATGGGTGTCATTTTCGTGATATTTTAGGTCGCTGAAAACGATAGTGGGGTCAAAATGAAAATCCAAGATGGCGGCTCCGAAAATTTCCTAATTTTTCGTCATGGGTGTCATTTTCGTGATATTTTAGGTCGCTGAAAACGATAGTGGGGTCAAAATGAAAATCCAAGATGGCGGCTGCGAAAATTTCCTAATTTTTCGTCATGGGTGTCATTTTCGTGTTATTTTAGGTCGCTGAAAACGATAGTGAGGTCAAAATGAAAATCCAAGATGGCGGCTGCGAATATCCTAATTTTTCGTCATGGGTGTCATTTTCGTGATATTTTAGGTCGCTGAAAACGATAGTGGGGTCAAAATGAAAATCCAAGATGGCGGCTGCGAAAATTATCAAATTTTTCGACACAGGTGTCATTTTCGTGATATTTGAGGTCGCTGAAACCGATAGTGGGGTCAAAATGAAAATCCAAGATGGCGGCTGCGAAAATTTCCTAATTTTTCGTCATGGGTGTCATTTTCGTGATATTTTAGGTCGCTGAAAACGATAGCGGGGTCAAAATGAAAATCCAAGATGGCGGCTGTGAAAATTTCCAAATTTTTCGTCATGGGTGTCATTTTCGTGATATTTTAGGTCGCAGAAAACGATTGTGGGGTCAAAATGAAAATCCAAGATGGCGGCTGCGAAAATTTCCTAATTTTCGGTCATGGATGTCATTTTTTGTGATATTTTAGGTCGCTGAAAATGATATTTTAGGTCGCTGAAAACGATAGTGAGGTCAAAATGAAAATTCAAGATGGCGGCTGCGAATATCCTAATTTTTCGTCATGGGTGTCATTTTCGTGATATTTTAGGTCGCTGAAAACGATAGTGGGGTCAAAATGAAAATCCAAGATGGCGGCTGCGAAAATTATCAAATTTTTCGACACAGGTGTCATTTTCGTGATATTTGAGGTCGCTGAAACCGATAGTGGGGTCAAAATGAAAATCCAAAATGGCGGCTGCGAAAATTTCCTAATTTTTCGTCATGGGTGTCATTTTCGTGATATTTTAGGTCGCTGAAAACGACAGCGGGGTCAAAATGAAAATCCAAGATGGCGGCTGTGAAAATTTCCGAATTTTTAATCATGGGTGTCATTTTCGTGATATTTTAGGTCGCAGAAAACGATTGTGGGGTCAAAATGAAAATACAAGATGGCGGCTGCGAAAATTTCCTAATATTTCGTCATGGGTGTCATTTTCGTGATATTTTAGGTCGCTGAAAACGATAGTGGGGTCAAAATGAAAATCCAAGATGGCGGCTGCGAAAATTCCCTAACTGTTCGTCATGGGTGTCATTTTCGTGATATTTTAGGTCGCTGAAAACGATAGCGGGGTCAAAATGAAAATCCAAGATAGCGGCTACGAAAATTTCCTAACTTTTCATCATGGGTGTCATTATCGTGATATTTTAGATCGCTGAAAACGATAGTCATTCATTTTGACCCCACTATCGTTTGCAGCGACCTCAAATATCACGAAAATGACACCCATGTCGAAAAATTTGAAAATTTTCGCAGCCGCCATCTTGGATTTTCATTTTGACCCCACTATCGTTTTCAGCGACCTCAAATATCACGAAAATGACACCCATGACGAAAAATTACGAAATTTTCGTAGCCGCCATCTTGGATTTTCATTTTGACCCCACTATCGCTTTCAGTGACCTAAAATATCACGAAAATGACACCCATGACGAAAAATTAGGAAATTTTCGCAGCCGCCATCTTGGATTCTCATTTTGACCCCACTATCGTTTTCAGCGACCTCAAATATCACGAAAATGATACCCATTACCGAAAATTAGGAAATTTTCGCAGCCGCCATCTTGGATTTTCATATGCCCCACTATCGTTTTCAGCGACCTCAAATATCACGAAAATGACACCCATGTTGAAAAATTTAAAAATTTTCGCAGCCGCCATCTTGGATTTTCATTTTGACCCCACTATCGTTTTCAGCGACCTCAAATATCACGAAAATGACACCCATGACGAAAAATTAGAAAATTTTCGCAGCCGCCATCTTGGATTTTCATTTTGACCCCATTATCGTTTTCAGCGACCTCAAATATCACGAAATTGACGCCCATGTCGAAAAATTCGAAAATTTTTGCAGCCGCCATCTTGGATTTTCATTTTGACCGTAATCACATCCTCTCAAGAAAAAAAAAACTAGAGCGTAAGAAGTTATGCCCCTCCGTTTTTTTTTTTTTGTGTTGACATAACGAATAAAATAAAAAAAGAACTTTCCAAATCGGCTTCTAAATGACGGAGTACTGCAGTAACAAACATAAAAAAAAAAAAAATACAACTGAATTGATATTCTCCTCCGTTTTTGAAGTCGTTTAAAAATAACACATCATTGTTACGTTTAAAAATTATCTGGACATCACTCACAATGCAGTCATTGGTGTCGTGGGGAATACTAGTTTCTGTCATTTCCGACGACACCACCAGTGGTGTCGTGGGGAATGAACGGTCATTTCGTGGTATTTAAGTTCGCTGAAAACGATAAAGGTCTCAAGCTAATTTCGACCTTATTGACATTTTACAAACCCTTTGTTTTTTTGGTCCAGAATACTCGGTAAATGATCTGGAAGCTGAATTTAACAAAAAAACATGAATGTCAATAAGGTCTAAATTCGCTTGACACCTCAGAAAGTGTCTAGATTATTATGCACATCATTTTTAGGGTGTCAAGCTAATTTCGACCTTATTGATATTTTACAAACCCTTTGTTTTTTTGGCCCAAGATACTTGGTAAATGATCTGGAAGCTGAATTTAACAAAAAAACATGATTGTCAATAAGGTCTAAATTCGCTTGACACCTCAGAAAGTGTCTAGATTATTATGCACATCATTTCTAGGGTGTCAAGCTAATTTCGACCTTATAGACATTTTACAAACCATTTGTTTTTTTGGTCCAAGATACTTGGTAAATGGTCTGGAAGCTAAATTTAACAAAAAAACATGAATGTCAATAAGGTCTAAATTGTTATGTAACACATCATTGTTATGTAGCTGGACATCACTAACAGCACAATACAGTCGGTGGTGTCGCATGGCGTGGGGAATAGTAGTTTCTGTCATTCCCCACGACAGCGACACCACTGAAAACGATACCACTGGTGTGGTATCGTGGGGAATGACAGAAACTACTATTCCCCACGCCATGCGACACCTTCGTAAAGTAAAATGGTGCGCGGCGCGTAGTTTTGAATCGTACGGGTAAAGGTCTTCGTGTCAGTCAGATTTTAAATCCACCTTATTCACGAAAATAAATATGTATAAGTAGTTATTTTTATTTATTTTAACTGTTCAAGTTTACAATGCATACCTAATCTGTCTAAAACTTTAAAAAATACTTACTAGAAAAATAAAACAAAATAAACTTGTATACTAATCAGTTCAAGTTTATCTACTGCATTGCTCTATTCTGTGACGCAACATAGTACCTACTCGAGTTCATGAACTCATGAGCGGTGCGCTTGGCGCGCGTTTCCCGCGCATCGTAATTTATTACGTATCGCTACTCCTTGCGGGGGCTGCGGTAAGCATTTAATACCTACGGCGCTTGCTTTCACCCCGCCTTAATGATAAAAAGACATTACACTACAATTGAATGTCGTTATTTTACAAGTATATGAAGCACATACAAGAGCATATTATTCAGTTTTTAGTTCACTAATAATGATAAATCCCCTCAGTGTCGCGGCCATTTTGCATGAAATCGCGCCTCATAAAGACCGGTTTTCACCGCGAAAGAGTAATGAGCCGGAAATGGCTAAGCGGAGCGGACTTTGTTTTCATGTACCTATTAGGTTTGCGTTTCCACCAAGAAAGAGTTTAGTCGTCTGATTCCCACCGCAAAAGAGAAATGAAACAGAAGAATGAGCAGAGCGAGCTGAACGGAAAATGAGAAATAGAAAATGATATAGAATAAGTATATAAATAGAAATGATTTATGCTTCTTTTTTATGTATGTTTCGGTATTCTTTGCTTGATACGTCCCATAAACATGGGTATTGTCGTACAGCTTCTATGAATCACAGGTCCACTCAATCTGTGTGGTTCTTTCCTCAAAAGACCATTTCAGACAGCAATCTACATGGTCTTCACATGATCTGACCAAGATTATGTCTGGACTTTAAAAGAGACTGACCTCTGAGGCTCGTATTTATAATCAAAGTAATTACTTGAGTAATTACTTACTAGTAAGTAATTTCATACTTGAGGGTAGAATTCTTAAGTAAAGAAAATGGTGACTATTACTTGGCTAAGAATTCTAAGCTTTGACAGTTCTAACTTCAAGCAATTACTAAACTATAGAAAGAAAATCATTGCTTGAGCAATTAATTTTACTTAAGAAATTACTTTTACCTGACTATAAATACGACTGTGAGTTTGTTTCGGCGTTTCTTCTGAGAGTAGTCAGATGGGAAACGTCGATCCCATCTAGTGTTAAAAAAATATGATTGACATGTAAAAGTGTACAAACCTACTTACAGAAAATAAATCATTTATCATTTATCATTTAATCGCTCCATTTCGAAAAACACGTCGGTCACCTCTGCTGTCTGCCACAACACCGCGCGGATGGGGCGGGAAAAGCGCGGGGCGGGCGGCAACAGCGAACGAGACCGCGACGCAGCGGACCTTTTTATTCGTTTGGACCGCTCCGCTCAATTCTTTCTCTGTGGAAACAATACTATGTCATTTTCAATTGCGAGGTAAAAGGAGTCATTAATGACTCTGCTTCGCTCTCTAGAAATGAGCGAGCTCATTTTTACTCTTTTTGCCCGCTGAGTCATTTCCGCTCGACTCTTTGTTGGTGGAAACACAAGTATGCACTTTACTCTTGCGAGTTAAACGGAGTCCTTAATGGGTCCACTCCGCTCGCGGTGTATACCGGGGTAAAGCCTGGTTTCCACCGCGAGCGGAGCGGACCCATTAAGGACTCCGTTTAACTCGCAAGAGTAAACTGCATACTTGTGTGTCCACCAACAAATAGTCCAATAGTATACAGTTTACTCTTGCGAGTTAAACGGAGTCCTTAATGGGTCCGCTCCGCTCGCGGTGGAAACCGAGCTTTAAGAGCTATGGTTTATCATTAACACCCACAAAAATACTAGATTCCACTTCAGCGTAGGTTTAGTTAAATATATTTTTTGTACTGAGCTCAACATTCCAAAGAACATCGGCCAAATTTCTATAGAAGCTGGACCTGAGTTTTATTTTCAGTGTACAGAAGCAAATTATAGTGAGATTTGATTGTTATATGTAGTAAACACCATCCCTTTCGAAAATAATATCTAAATAACCAAGATATTTAAATAATGCAAAAAATACTTTTGAGGTTATAGGTGTCCGGAAATCAAAAGCACAGAATAATCGTCACAAGCGGTACCTAGTTATCAGTCTGTAAAACAATGCCAAGGTCAAACAACAGAAGGAAATCCAAAACAGTACAGTACGTATCACAATATTCACACTAACAACAACAACAACACAACAATGCGAGATCGCCGGGTGAAAACACTACACACTACAGTATATTAGTGTCAAATTGACAACCGTTGTAATTGACAGTATTGACACTGTCAATCCATGGCGCGCGTCGATGACATATTATGACGTTCCGTTGTACACAATTGAACAAAATGCTGATACTTACTATGAACCCACATAATTATTTTTATGACAAGAATCCAATACATAATAAAAACAGCACTAGTTGGTTTGATACACAAGTATATAGAATTGAATTACATTTAATAACTATTCAGAAAAACGTGAATAATTATAATCTTTGAGTACTAAATCATTTCTTAAGCAAAATGAATCGTCAACGGTGCGTGCTGAACATGTTATTCTAAATAATTTGCAAATTATGCTATTAAAAAAAAATGTGTTTGTGCTTTTTTTTCTGGCGACTTAAATATCTATTTCTTATGTTTTTTAAGACCTTAAAAAATACTAGATTTTTTCATATATGTGGCATATCTGTACACCACCGCCTCGTAGTCAGGTACGATTTGGCCGTCCTTCTTTAGGATTGTCCAAAAGGTCCGAAAGGCTAAATTTAAATTCTGTTTTATTTTTAAAAAAACTTTAAATTCAATTCTTTATTGAGACAAGATGGACTGATGATTATGCTCCTCACATAAAATAAACATTTACTGTACCTATCTGTAAATATACTAATTCATTTAATTTATTCATTAATTTTATTTCATATCATTCGTCACATGTAATCCATCATCAGAAATAATACAGATAAGTAGGATGAGCGGGATTTGGTCTCGGAAATAGGATCTCGATTTTTGAGAATACTAAAACTGCGTAGAAAGTTAGAAACATTATTGATTAGTTCTGTCCCGTGACATAAAGAAGAAACAAGCTGTCGATTTATGTAATAAAACGTCGATGTCACGTTATTAATAAAAATTTCAAATTTAGTGCCAACCCTAACACAGTTATTTAAAAATCCTTTTCTCTTAACTTACGCTGAAGTAGAATCTAGTATTTTTGTGGGTGTTAAACGGTAGCTAAAGGAATATTTTATTTTTACACAGAGGTTCTACTTTGGCATAGAGCCATTATAAAAAAAAACGTAATTCGATAAAACATTTTTTTTTGTGTATGTTATTATCATTATTGATTAACTAATACCTAACTTAATAAAATGCGCCTAGAAGTGCTTCATATACCTGCGAAACATCAACATTAAATTGTGGATAGTTTATTTGTACGAATTAATTTCTGTCATTTTACGCTAAGGTCATAGAAACTTATATATTTGTTTAAAAATCAAGAATTAGAAATTGACACATGGGTTTTCTACTCGTACATTTCTAGTGAAAAGACCAGGACAATTATTTAATAAAAATAGGATGTCACTTTTTTGGGCTATAAAACACTGTGCAGTGTGATAAAAGTTTTAGTAAGTATGAATATTTCTGCAGTGCACACGGTTGGTTTCTCTCAGTCAGATTTCCCTAGCAATCGTAAATAACAGTCTTTACGAGCTTGTACTTAGATAAACATGCTCAGTTTTGCAATTAGGTACAATAGTAAAATAAATACTGAAAGGTTTACCTCATCGCTTGAGAGTGCCGGGTGACATATTTTTCCGTGACTTCAGCAATTACGCGCAGAGACACGCCTGATACGATCAGGTAGTTTTTGTTCCGGTATAGGTATTATTAATATTTATGAATATTATACAGTAATTGTGGCGTGGTTCAAAGTGACGTGTCGGCCTGAATCCTGGCCACTCGTAACTTTATACGCACAGAGCTGCACTACTTACCTTGAGACGGTTTTTGCTTCTTTTTCCATAATCAATATGTCAGTTGTCGTGATGCCACCAGCCCGGTGCTACACGACCGGCCACACATGAGCACCACCCGTTATTATTTTCCCTTTGAAATTACGTTAGTAGAACTAAGCTCTATAGTACGGTTCATTTTAATATAGGTTAGTCGAGATTCTAATACGTAATGCCAATGCTTTTTGCATTGGCATTTCGGGAACCTTTATGCAAGCCATCATATAAATAATGGAAACATCATTATTTTTTATTTTAGTAAAAATTTCGCGGCTGTTCACGTCGCGTTTAGTTTAAAGTACATATGCACTTACGTATCAAGAAAGTTTATACATAGGCACTTATGTTATTATCTAACTTTTTTCTGCCCAAAACCACTGACGGTTGTCGAAGTCCATTTTGTAATTTTTCCAGTGTTGGCACTATATTCAGGTGTGAATGTATTGTAGACTCGTGTCAACATATTTAATTAGTATTGAGCAGGGTGATGCACATATTAGTTTGCGCATGTGCTCTGCTAGTCGTTATTGTTATAATTGTCCATGCGGTCACGTGCGCCTTCGAGGACACCCCCACTTCCATGAAAAGTAGATTTGTTTCATTATTACACACTAGTTCTACATACCTAACATTCAAATTAGTTACGAACTAATTTGCACCCAGATCTAGTTTTCACTTATTTAACCGAAATAACTGGGCACATATTTTGTGCGCTATCGTAAATTCTAGCGATAATGACGTAATGCAGTTTTGTCTAACAGCATTTCGGCAGTTAACCTTAAATGTAGCTGGTAATAAAGGTCCAACAGTGAAATGTTTCAACAAATCAGATTATGCGTGTTGCAACACATTAGTATAATGCATTAGGTTAATTCATCCAGTAGATACAGAGACACAGAATTGAGATGGACGCGTATTGGCAAATAAGTGCGCGTTTGTTTGGGGGCCGCCGTGTTAGAACGGGCGACCTCTCGCCTCCGCGGCCCGCGTTCTCCGTACAACTACTAGCATTGAGGCATTTACCTTTCTTAGGTCGGACTTGTCCTCAATACAGGCTAGAAGCGTTGATTTATTACGATGCACGGTATGCCGGCTCAATTTAGAGACAAATTTTGTGCAATATGCGCCCAATCCGCGGTATGTTTACATTCTAGTCCCTGTGTGGCGTCAACATTAGCCCCGTTGGCCTGATATGTCGATTGGTAAATATTCTCGGGTACAAATCGGTGGCAAGTAAATACTTTTATATGTATTATGACTAATTTTACAAGGCTTTTTAAGGATAAATTAGTCATAATACATATAAAAATTCAAACAATCTATTAGTATCTGGTCTGGTTGATTTCTCACACTTATACATATAGAAAGGCTGCTTGTTTTTTTTGTTATTAAAGTTCCAAAAGCTCTAAATTGAATATAGTTTTTATTCCCTATCTGCTATAGTTACATAGTATCCAATTCTGGTTTTAGGCGTCAATTCATTACTAAAACTTTACATTTTGCCCTAATTTGGACATTTTCGTTCTGTAACATAGCCAGTTCGCCCACGTTACTTGTACATATTGTTCAAAAATATGTCCAAGGTTGTATATAAAAGACCCTGGACAATATTTAAGTAACTTTTAGCTCAACAAATGAAGTATGGCTAATTAGCACATTTTTTAACAGACGACTTTTGTGGAATTTGAGCACAACAATTAGGTAACTGGCTACGAATTTATTTCTTCTCATTAGTAATATGTTGTTACCTGTTTAATAACTTAATAAAATTACGCAGTATGGACGCAAAGTTAGAAACACTGTTTGGTTACTTATGTACCTACGCATTCATTTTCCTACCTATAAAATATTTATATATAATACTAGCTTCTGCCCGCGACTTCGTCCGCGTGAAATTTCTTTTTTGCTCGACCCATTCGACCCATATCGCATTGCCTACCCGCGCTATTACTTCGTTTTCACTTAGCGTTCTTTCAGACTTTTTTTCTTTTTGCTCGGCACCTAAGGGTCCTAGAGTGATGTTAAATATGCCTTCTATAAGATTTGGGCTATCATTAATGCAAAAAGATTTTTTAAAGTCCGACTGGTAGGGTAGTTCCAGAGATTAGGTCGTTCCTTCACCATATCCCCTTCCGCTACCTCTCCCTCCCCCTCTCACTCACTCTCACACCCCCTTCACCACTTCCCCTTCCCTCTCTCTCCCTCACCACGCCGTCCCCTCCCTCTCCCCCTATACTCCACCTCCGGCTCACCAACCCCTACCCTCCCCCTCAGCCTTCACCACGTCTTCCTCCTCTCCTCACCAAGTCCTGCCCCTTTCTCCCTGCGTCCATCATCCTCCCCCTCACCCTCCTCACCACTCCTCCCCTTACCTCTCCCCCTCTAACCCTCCCGCCGGGGTAGTTTTAAAAAACTAATAATGACAAACTTAGGCAAATATTTGTGCCAAGTTTCAAGTCAATTAAAACCAAATGAATAACATTTTTCATGTAAATTGTATCCCTGTTTTCACCCCCACAGGGGTGGAATTAAAAAAAATTGGTTTGAGATATTTCCACAACTTGACTGAAAGATTATTTACACCAATTTTTGAGTTAATCAAGCCACGCAGTAAAATCCTCCCCTGTGAAATTGACTACCCCTTTTCACCCCGTTAGAGGTAGATTTTCGAAAAACCCTGATACACATTATTCTTTATTTTTGGTTTTTAGTATAAATACTGAGTTTTGAATTAATCGGATTGCGCGTTAAAATTTTTCCATACAAACTTTGAGACCCCCCAATTCCCCTTTAGGGGGTAGTTTAGAAAGACAAAAAATCACAAAAATCATAATTTACTTAGATAAATATTCGTGCCATGTTTCAAGTTTATTAACTCAAGGAATAAGATTTTTCATACAAAGAATATCCCCCCTTTTTACCCCCTTGAAGGTCGAATTTCCAAAAACCCTTTCTTAGCGGATGCCTAGGTCATAATAGCTACCTGTGTTCCAAATTTCAGCCCAATCCGTTCAGTGGTTTCAGCTGTGTGTTGATAGATCAGTCAGTCAGTCAGTAACGCTTTCCTTTTATAGATATAGATAAATCAAACCGAATATTTTTACAGTAAGTACCTATTCAATAAATTAAACTATGTAGTGTAAGTACAAGAGATTCGTAGTACCAAAGTACCTGTTACTGCGAATTCATAGAAATTCTGTGAAACAAAGCTAACTACCTAATAGGTTTGCAGTTAGGTAGATATCTAAGGTGTGGTTCGTATACCTATAGATCTTTGTGTAGTAGGTAGTAGATATCTTAATATTTTTGTGGGTTTTCTTCTGAACCATTGTTTTACCATTCACTTTGACTTAGGTGGGAGACCCCATGTTCAACACTAGATTAAATAAATAATATAATAATAATAACACTAGATTTCACGAACAATTTCTTGAACGTGTCTAAAAATTTATAAAAACTGCAATTTACGTCAAAACAACGAAATCAGGGATGTTTAAAGTCAAGGTTGTGTGATATCGGTGAGGCATCGGTGTTGATATCAGCCTAAGTGACTATTTACTGTAAGAAGATTGTATCGGAGGAAGCGATCTTTGTCCTCTTTGAGGCAGTAGTACCTTGTGAACGCTTTGCCGCCTTTCTGTTGCGTTAGTTATAAGATGAAGCGAACACCTCCATTACTTGATCAAAGTAAGCCTAAATGTCTGACAAATTATATACTTACTAGGTATCGAGTTCATTCTTATAACATTATTTAAATACTACAAATGCATACATCTTTGACATTTCTCGTAGGTAATTCTAGTAGCATTAATGCGAGATCGCTTGGCGATACTTAATTATTTTTAACTTAGATATCTACCATTATTAGTACAACTATCTACATATAAGTATGTAAGAAACAAGAATCCAACATTATTATTTGCATAATATCTTAAACATAGCACTAATAATTACGTGACACATCAGTTCACATCACACTAGACATATAAAGACTAAATTATTTAAATATCGATCTCAATGATATCGCGTGACTGCTATTTATTTTCTTATTATGTTCACTACTAAACGTGATCCTGTCAATATTATAATAATAATAATGAAAAAATACCTGTAGGATTGTTAGAAAAAAAAAAACAACTACTTCTGCAAAATGACAACGAACTCTCAATAGTCACCTCACACACAAGTGCAGCAACCACCGCACGAGCACAGTCTCATGGACAGACACACTCACCATAACAAATCCCGGACATACCATCATCTCATCATAATCTAACCAATTTCCAGGGGTGGCACTTGGCTTCGGCCCGTACTACCCCATAAAGCCGGCGCAAAGCCGAGATACGTAAAAGTATAAAGAAATAAATAATATAAAAATCTCTTTTTTTGACAGAAAATACATATCAAATAGTTAGTAATTACATGAATAACATAAAAAAACTAGTGTTAGTATGTACGGAGTGTACCTAAATACTAAATATATTATTGGACCCCGAGCTTTTGGCATACTGACCACACTTAGTAATGGGTTTGGTGATCGTAAACTCATGTACTTACGACTAGGTTGGCGGTCTTATTGATATTAGAGAACAAGAGCATTCTGATTCAAAAACCTCCTGATAAAAGCTTTCAGGCTCTTGATAAAATTCCCAAACGGTCAATTCTACCACAGAAACTACAAAAACTATAAAACCTTCGAGTACCTGTTGGGAAAGGCCATAAAATCTAGTTGGGAAAATCGAAGCTGTCAGTCGCGCTCGCGACATCTCTTACCTTACATAGCTCTGACGTGGGTGACATTGAACGCTCGGCTCGATTAAGCATAAGCAGACGATTCGCGAGGTCGCGTCCCAATGTCCACATTGTCCACTGTCCTACTCTAAAGATTTATAGTTCCATCATTCTCACACCTAATTACAACTGTTTAATCATTGGTTCTTCCAGAGATTTTCATTTTTATTTTTTTACTAGCCATTATTGTCCTACTGTGGGCAAAGGTTTCCCTACTTTGTTTCCACCTTTCTCTGTCCAGAACTGCCGAGAACCAATCTTTATTAAAGGAGTCCAGCTCATCCCGCCATCTCCGTCTGGGCCTGCCGCGATGTCGCTTGCTATTAAGCGGCACCCATTGAGTCGTAAATTTGTCCCATTGCATAGGGCTCTTGCTTTTATTTACCTACCTAGTTATGGCCAAAATATGATTTTAATTAAGTAGTATAAAACAGTGCGAAATTACTTGACTTTCCCTCAAAGTAGGCAAGGTTATATTAGTTTGAACGTTAGATAGAGGAGTAGATACAAGTTAGCCATTAAGCAGTTGTAGTGCTTCTAGTTCAATTAACGGCACATGACTGCTAAGATAGCCATCTAAGTATACTTATATATTGTCCAGTATTGAGGTGTAAAGGGTGAGTCGCACGCGACCGACTAGAACCTGCGACACCGGTTGCGCTCGGACCATTTCTGATAGGCTCATTGTCGGTCACTCAGTGTGCAGCAAGATGCCAAGTTATTTATACATTGCTTGTAATAGTTTTTTGAAAGGTGAAGAATAAAATACAAACATAAAGGGCAAGATAGATAAGATGTTTAATGATAGGAGTAAGTTGAATTATTGTAATTGGGAGCATCAATAAATTAATTTGAGATATTGTGTAAGGACTAAGCGGTAAGCAGCTGAAATAAAACCTAATGTACACACGGTTTCATATCAAGCTATAATGTACAGTATAAGCTGATCTCGCATTGTATAGGATTTCCGTACAATGAGACGGCAGCTTATACTGGCAATGTACCTATAGCTTGTATAGTTGTGTACAAGACTTTAGAAGACTAGATTTTTTTATGAATGAATGAGACTAAAACTATTACGTCAACTAGAAATTAGAAGCATCTATTTTTAAGCAGCTTCCAAGTGATTGTTAAACTTGGTTTCAAAGTTTTGGTAAACCCTGAAGAATCACGAATTGTACTAAAGCGGTTTTGTGTGATAAACCACGTGTCTGGTCTGCTGCTGATAACTTATTTTTTACACCTTTTTAATAAAATCTAAACATTCGAAAAGTTAATCACATTCGAACGTAAATGGAGAATCTTGAATGTTATCTAATACTCCAGCTTTCATAAAGATTTCATTCCAAATGTTTCAATTTCAATGATAAAGGTTCATCGTAACATAGACTAGAAAGAGGTCAAACGACGCGTCGAACAACTTAATTTACGATGTCTAGGCCAAATAATAAATTAAATCCAAATTTAACAAATTATTATAACATTTATATAAACAAACGGCCGAATCGTTTGGTGCCAAAGTCTCATTTCTATGCGAAATTTATGGATTTTTTTATTCTACAATTTGGCAATGTCATTTATAAGAAAGGACGAATTAGTATTCAAACACGTACGATTGGCCACATAAAAATATCAAAAATTATAGTTAGGTACCTACTTAGTCGTTTCAATACAACTGTTACTGACTATTACTCCATTTGTTTTGCAATTTGCTGAACACAATGCTTGTGGTCAGTGGAACGTCTGCTGGATTAGTTCATAGCCACAATGTTACATTTTCAAATTATCTCCACGTTATAGGCGTGATAACCCTCTTCGGATTTCCATTACATTCAATTTTGTAAAATAATTCATAAGGTACTTTGTAGGGCTGTGTCATCCACATAATATTGTACAGGACCTACTGAAATAAACAATCTCACTGCTAAGTGTTTAAAACATTGTCTTGAAGTTTATTGTCAAGAAACGTAATGCCATGTATGCAAATGCTATAGAAACTAATCAGCGTGTTCTTTCTCAATGTAATTTCCACGTGTAACGGAAAAATAACAACCGCAAAACTGATTATAATTGTAATCCGATAAACACCATTGATTTACGAAGCAAACAGATGAGTTTCCAATTTGAATCCATCCGAGGAATTGACGTGTGCGGCCAATTATTTGTTAGCACGTTAAAATAGGAGTATATTATAGTGCTTGTAAATCAATAGGACGATAATGTAAATCGTCTTGATTGTGATCTCGGCTGTCGCGAGCATGATGTCACTTGCCTGTGCGCAGCGACAAGGCCTCGAGATCGAGACTGCCTCCTTAGTTTGAGCTACACAGGTAGACACATGAATTTATAATGTGATGTATAAATATTGAATTTTAGGTTTTGTTTCTGTTCGATTGTGGCAAATTGGCACTACTTTGATATCGCATCCTCTACTAACGTAGGTATATATCGTACCTACTCTACTTACCTACGTAGTCCTCTGTTTCGTACTCACTACAAAACGCAGTACCTACCTAATAGGTACAATTGGCAACGTCCGATCTTCCCAAATTTGATCCATTTTTCCGGACATTTTTGGAACTTGAAATAGGTATCCGTATCCGGTATTACACACAGTCGCTAGATTTTGCTCTATCCTCACAAAGTAGAGTTTTGATTTTAAAATTTTAATTGAACTTAAGTTCATATAATCAAATAAAAGTTTCATCAATTCAAACGTTTTTCTTTTATAGCGATATCGGGAGAAATATTATGATTTACGTTGATCAGTTCCACGTCTGTCAGCTTCACCGATATGACATATTATTATTTTAATATAAATAACAATTACATTAGCATACCAGTTTGACGCCATCAGACCCAACTTTCAGTACATCCACACATTCTCACCATATTGAGCGTAACAACTTAATTTAGAAGTTTGTGTGCTCAAGGCAATTTGTGTTTAATTTTTAAGCGGATCTCTACGCATTGAGAGGTGGCTGCCAGCCTGATGTCATAATCATGGCTCGTTATTATATAACTACTGGTTTCAAGTATTTTTTGTGTTCTTATTTTGCTTTGTTACGCGTTTATGTCAAATTGTTTGACGGCAGCCCCCCCTATTTATTAGCGATTTTAAAACTTCTTTAAAGCGATCCATGATCTGCCTAGCCTTTTCCCAACTATGTTGGGGTCGGCTTCCAGTCAAACCGGATGCAGCTGAATACCAGTATTTTACATGGAGCGGCTGTCTATCTGACCTCCACAACCCAGTAACTAGTTAACACGATACCCCTTGGTAAGACTGGTTGACAGACTTTAAAGCAATCCGCGAAAATAAATGAAACGTCGTTCGGATTGGTGCCCCACAATGCTTCAAGAGTATGACGGAGGTAACTCGAATGCTGTATTATTGTTCCGAACCCGAAACCAAAAGACAATCTGCGCAATGGATGTTTCCATTCGAAGATTTGCCGACAAAAGTAAAGAAGGGAAGAAGTCAAGGGAAAAGATTATTGCCTCATTCTTTGGACGGACGGGGCATTTCGCAACAATTATTTGTCCTAGAAGATAAAAATACTGTTTCGGCAGATTGGTATGTCAGTCATTGTTTACTAGTTGTCTTGGAAAATCTTAGACAGCAGCGCCTAAGCAGTAGGATCCTCCTCCACCACGACAATGCTCTAGCTTACTCCGCCAGACGGACTATCGAATATTTGTCTATCGAAAGTGTGGAGTTAATGAGTCATCCTCCTTACTGTCCTGACCTGACCTGACCTTGTGACTTTTATTTATTTCCAAAAATCAAATATAAACTTGTAGGAATTTGTTTTATGAACACCAACCCTGAGTATGCCGTGGCTGCATTTGAAAAAGGCGTGGAAGAAATCCCTAAAGAAGAGTGGGCCCACTGCTTCAGTCAATGGTTCCATCGTATGCGACGGTGTTTAAAAAAAACGGAGACTACTCCGAAAAGCAATAAAAATATTAACAGGCTTCTACATCATTCCGTTTTTTATTTTCTAAAAACTTTCAGTTCCACGTAAATAATTATTCACACAACTTTAATAAAATTATAAATGTACTTATTTAATTTGGCTCTTTTCAATATTAACTGCATGCAATTTTTTTCAATTATTGGTTATTGGTAAATTTTACGTGCTGACCAAAGTCAGTAGCATATGCGCTTAAGCAGTAGGTACCTAAGCTCAAAAATGGATGATGCGAACCGCGTACAGCAACATGACAAAATAATTTCGCAATATAATCTCAAAGTATTCAAAATATTGAAAGCTTGTTGTAAAGATAAGCCATCTTTTCCGTTCGCTACGTCATAACTACCTACGTAAAATGGTGACGCTTAGGAATTGTTAATATGTTATGTTGTCTTTACCTATGAAATTGCCGTTTTGTATGAAAAAATTTAAACGAATTTTTTTCATGTATTTTTTATTTGTATTAATCGAAGTAATCATCCATGCAATCAATGCATCTTTGCCAACGCAGTGGCAGTTTATTGATGCCTTTCTTAAAGAAATCAGCTGGTCGGGAGACAACAAATTCTTCAAAGGCATTTTGTACTGCCTCTCGGGTATTGAATTTTTTTCCCGCCAAGAAGTTATCCAAATTCTGGAAAAAGTAGTAGTCTGTAGGCGCAAGGTCTGGTGAGTCGGGCGGATGACGGAGAGCTTCCAACTCCAGTTCTTGCAACTTGGAGACCGTCTGCTGTGCAGTATGAGGTCGCGCGTTGTCGTGCAGGAGCAGCGGAGACGAGCGATTGACCAATGCTGGTTGGAGATGTGCCAGCTTCTCCATCATTGTGTTCAGTTCTTCACAGTACACATCTGCAGTAATGCTCACCCCGTTTGGTAAGAAGCTGTGATGAATCACACCGGCGCGGCGCTAGACCACCAAACAGTGACCATCACTTTTCTAGGGGTAAGTTTTCGTTTAGGGCATTGTTTAGGTGCTGAACCAGGATCCAACCAACTTGCTGAGCGCTTGCGGTTATCAAACAGAATCCATTTTTCATCGCAGGTAACAATGCGGTTCAAAATTCCTTCATTTGTGTGTCTGTTGAGCAGTGCAAGGCACGTCTCGACGCGTACTTCGCGCTGGCGATCATTGAGTTCGTGGGGCACCCATTTGTCAAGCTTTTTACCTTGCCAATTTGACGCAAATGGACCAACATTGTTTTGACGCTAACGTCGAAAGCTGCTGCTAATTCAGCCGTAGATTGTGTATCATCAGCTTCCACAATCGCCTTTAATTCGTAATTGTCGACCAAAGTCTTCGGACGAGCGCGAGGTTCATTTTTCAGGTCGAAATTTCCAGAACGGAAGCGAGCAAACCAATAACAGGTGGTGCGTTGGTTTGTAGTGTTAGCTCCGTAAACGTCGTTGATGTTGCGTGCCGCTTGTGCCGCGTTGCTGCCACGACGGTACTCATATTCCATAATTACTCGAATTTTTAACGTATCCATGATGACGAAAAAGATTGAAATGCGATGAAAATGTAACACTAATCAATAAACAAATGACTACTTTTGGAAAAAAAAATCCATGTTTTTAAAATAAAATTAATTTGAAATTAGAATTCTTAGCCAAACAAAAATTATTTTGATTTGAAATGGCCAGTACTGCAGAACGGCAATTTCATAGGTAAAGACCTAATATTTCAAAATCATGGTTACGCTTTATTACTTATTTGTTTAGTTTTATTTCTATTACAAATCATAAAGTATAACTTATTTATGATATATACAGTTATGATAATAGGTTCACTTACTTATAAATATTACTGTACATAATTTGCCACAGTTCCTACAATGTCTTCTAATCATGACTAGCATAGTTAGTTGCTTCTAGTATTATCGGTCTCAGTATAGGCTTCGCTTTTTGGCATTGTTTGACTTTCTCCTTGCTGTACTTCCTTAGTATCATAAAACTACTGTACCTATCTCATGACTAAATTGTTTTAACACCATGTTCTTATTTCTTATTTCAACTAAGGTTTCTTGGGTTCAAGAACAAAACCCGCCTCTTGGGGCACAAGCACAACCTCGCTTAGTTGTATACATAATTACGTTACAACTTCGCGAGTTAATTCATTATATTGTAGGGCGTTACCCGCCAACGCCTCTAAAACACTTGTGTGATCATGTAGCAAATCTCGTGTAGCTTCTGAAGCAGCCCTACTGACCTCTCGTACACAACCATTTAAATTAATCCGAGGATATATGATCATAAATTCATAACTGAGCAATTATGCCCGTAATGTGTCTGTTTTGTCTGGAAACTTGTTATTTTGTTAATTTTTTTGCTATCTGCGTTAATGTCACTATAGAATTGTGATGTCTCAGTGTTAATGTACTGTTTTTATAACAACTCGTGAGTGCCTGAACTCTTACTTTGTATGCACGGTTTTCTATTTATCACTGACTTGTACCTACGTATAGTTTAATGTTCGTGTGGGTGTTATGGACATGATTAGTAATTAATTCAAGTATATCACAGACTTCGGTATGTGGGGTGTTGGTATTCTGTAATAAAAATGGCGTCCATTTGATGTTACTATTAACATCCCGCTTGGTGTTGCATCAAGTGAAATGTCACAGAGTTACTATGATATCTATTGATAAGTCACTTAAAGCGTCAAGTGGCTTTTGTTACAAAAAATGTAATCATTACATTCTTGAAAGAGTTATGATTTACTTCTAAGAACTGTCTAAGGTACCCCATTGGAGGTCTGAACAGAGAAGTAGGACTTAGCTACAAGAATTTAAGTTTCCACTTTTTTAGGAACCCTGTTCTGAGTTGCATCCAAGAAAATATTGTTGCTCATCTCTGCAATCGAAAATTTTCGGAAAATCGAGTTTTGAACTTGAAGAAGTCCATATGTCAAATGCCGCATCCAAAAGTCAGTAGTAAGCATCCAACAGCGAGAACTTGTTGTGTAGGTGGGCGTGCGCGGTCTACTAAGTACAAATAGCTGGCCGCTCCGGTCAACGCGTGTAGATACACCACCGAATGATCTCTCGCTCCTCTACCAATGCAATGTACATTATAATTTCTAGAAAGCACCAACTGACTCGTGTTCATTTGCTTAAACTTTCAATTTGATATGAATTTATGAACAAGTCTCTGTTTTCTCTCGATACTTTCTTAGTATTACGATTTACTCTATCAACCAGCATTTACAAGATTAATTAATTTTAAAAAGTGGTACCTATCTTGATTCTTGATATAATAGGTAATATATTTAATGGAACAGTGATTGACAGTTACTGTTGCTACACATGTTAATTTCCATTTTTGTTTGTTTATTTATACAAATACTTAGTGTCTTTTTGTGTAGTTGTATATTTACATACATTACATACTTAATCGATTTGGCGTTCGCTCAAAAGAATATTGCAATGTTAAAATCAAGCAGACGGTACATTCAACAGGATAACTCTTAATTTCGGAAAACTTGTTTTTTTTGCCCACATTGTTTCATGTAACATGCTGATTTATTCCGTATGGATAGGGAAACAGGGGCTGCATGCGCCCAAACACCAAAACTAAGTGATATCACAAACTGTTGTGTTTACAGACAAGATGCCAGACCATTTCCTTAATCTTAAGCGGCGGTAACATTTACTAAAGATAAAATAAATTAATGATAATCTCATACAGAAGTGTTTGCTTTTTAAAACGCTACAAAACTGTAAATTACAATGGAGCGCGATGAAGAGTGTGTATAAATTTCGCTGGCATTCCCACACACTAACGTCACCCGGCGGCGTACCTACGTAGATGTCCTGTGCGTCTGTGTGAGTGTACGTAACGTAAATACACCTCCCTTGATTGACTTACCTAACACCCTTTGGACTTTATAACGATCCAGTAGAGTTCATTTTAGCGTGTGTTTAATTAAACAGGTACATGAATAAGGTTGTGTTACTGTACCGTATTGTTTCACGTTTACGCGTCTCTGTGTGGCGAGGTTAAGTAGAGCGGCGTTATCTTAGAACAGAGATTCCATGGAGTCTGGATTAACGATAAAACAATATGTTGATGTAATATTTGACTTTAATTGCATAGGTAAGTAGTTACGTTCAATTATTATTTTAGATAAATATTTTTATAATAATGACGATTAAAGAGGCAAAGTGGATTTTAAACACAGGCGTAATAAATCTGCTAAATGACAAAGTAGCTAATTGTTCTATAGTTAGTTTTTAGATCGTTTTTTATAGATACATAGGTACTACTTTCGTACAACGGATCACAACTAGCATTCCTAAAAGAATGGTGATGATTACACTTGATTAAAAAGTTACGTCACACCATATACCTGCTACACGAATAATTACGTTTCATAATTACCGAGGGTTTAGAGCATTGTCCGTCCAGTCTAAATGTCATCGAACGGGGTTTCGCAAGAGCGTCAATCACGGGCGGTCACCTACTTTCGCGATCGACTCGAGGCGATTAGTCGACTACATTCACCGAGGCCTCGGATCACCTCTACGCAACAATTGTTTCTGTAGGAATCTTTTATTTATGGCAGCGTGGAACTGCGCCTGTGTGAGTGGGCCGTAACTCCGTAAGCGACCGTGCCCGTGTTTTACCTGTATGATAAAAATCTAAATTAATTTAAACCATATTCATATCGAGATAGAGTCTTATTTCTGTCGTGCAGAACAGACACAGAAATGCCCTACCGGCAATAAGTCAACGCTCGAACTCGCCTGTTTGACAAGATTCCAACCGCGTCTGTCCTGTTTGTTTATTGTAATCGGTTTGACAATGAGCTTAAGGTGCGGTTTCGAGTGATCTCCTGGCTCGCGCTCTCTTGTGATTGTTCTCGGCTACTCGGTGCGAGACTGTGTTTGTGTTTGTATTATACGTCATGTATACCGGCTTACTGTAGATTCGCCTCTTAGCATTCATAATTGCTTGGCGACCGAGCGGCTTTTAAAGCTTGCCGTTGATTGCTTTTTATTCGCGATTTGAATTCAGTTTTTATTTATCCGTAATTATCGAAATCGTTACGAGTTAGGTTTATGCCGTATACGCGTTGTTATTTGATGTAAAAAGGTGAGGACTGAGGTTTTAGTTGAAAAGACAACAAAAAGCGGTTGATAAGTCAAAGACAATCCTACTGCAGATAACGGAAGGTCAATGAGGGATACGTCAGTCAGACGATTGAAATGGCGCGCTTCGGCAGTTGGTTTGATGTTGCGTCGCGCGGGAGGAGCGTGTCGCGGCGGCATAGCGGCGTCTCTGTCGCGCGCTCCAGCGACCTCCTTGGATGTGCGGCCTGCAAGGTCGGCCGCCTTAATTAATAAACTCACCGTAAAGTATTTGAGGTCGATCGGAGAAGCGTCTACAATCTTACTCGAACCTTTGTCTAGTTATTGACCCGTACGCGTCGAACGATGAAGGCTTTTTATTGCTCTATCTATTCTATGTATTGTGGGACTTAAAATAAATGCTCAGCTAATTAAATATTTTATTCAAACATTTGTGTTTATAAATACATGCTGGTTATTTGAGTTTAACTCGTGCAGTCTCTTTTCTTATTGTGTAATGAAAGTACACACATTATTTTGTTTTATTGTGAGATTAAAGTGAACGATATGACTTTAATAAACGTGCTTGTCGTTTAGAAAAGGTATCAAATAGTCATAACAATGCACAATCTATGCAAATTGTATATCGCATAGAGTTCCCAGTGAAATTGTTAACGGTGAAATAAAAAAATGAAAGTTTTTTTACTTACCCCTGCGGTAGTGAATTAAGACGTTTCGTCACATCCGTGTCTGATTAAATCTTTAATGCATTGCTCTGTCGCAACTAAATATTTATTTACTGGCTACAAACATTACTATCACTGCTTATATGTTTTTAGTAAATGTCACGTGATAGTAAGTAGCTATCTTTTTTATTTTACGTTTGCATTTAAAATTATGATGATATGATTCGTAATTTTGAGTTTAATAAAAATGGTTTTATGTCTAACAAAACCTCTACTAATTTAACACATGGGGTCGTATTAAAACTATATAATGTAACACAGTTATATCATATCTCACTTAAAATAGTATCAGCTTAGAATCATCGTGCAGGTTCGTAGTGAAGGCCTCTTCTCATACAGAGAAAGAACGCAACACCTGTAGTTGACATAGATACATTAAGTACTAGGTATTTGAATTTTATACATCAATTTTTTAAATCAGATTTATACCACTCCTCTTTTCGCATTACTACCTACTTTCAAGATAAATTAATGCTCTAAAATCACTATTACAGTTAAGCACACTAAGCAAAGCTTTTGAATTTTCACATAATGAATAGATCTTATGATGCCGAAGTCTAAAACCGCTTAAAAACTATGGGAAAACCTACGCCCCAAAACCTGGTTTATACAAGTTTTTATTTGGTACCACTTGTTTGTATGCTCATGAATGGGCCACATCCTCTTGGAGCTAGGACTACCTATAAAGTTAATGATAGTTATTTTTTTTAAGTTGTTCAGTAATTAAAATTAGTATCAATCTAAAGACAGCATTACTGACTTCAGTTTCATGACTGCTAAGTAATGAAAAAAACTGCATGTGTTGAAGCTGCTTTGTAAGTAGTTAAGCACGGCACCAAGTGAAGGAAATAGCTTATCGTGCTTACGAATCAGTCGGCAAGTCTTTATTTATGCACTACTGTGACGTATGAGCTCAACAACTTAGGTATTGCACATGGCTTTGAAAGGTGCCGACGTTATAGCTATTAGGCCTCGATTCCATTACGCATACCTAACAACTTGGTGACATGTGGCATAATGCAATTTATGCTTGGAAAATTTAAATAGATGTTCCGGTGCTGGCTAACCAACCGGTTCGTATGAATGGGAAGGAGGCTTTGGCCCCCCAAAATTTTGGCGGCACATCACAGGGACAAAAAGTGGGTGGGTAGTTAGTAGTCAGATAGGTACGGCGTCGTACGTCCAAAAGCAAGAATTTTCCAATTCCATGTTATTAACACTTTTTAAGACTTACAAACACTGCTTATAATATGAGTCAATTTCAATTAGCATGTTTTTATTAATTTCGGAGTTATTTTTATGTAAAGTTTTAGACTACTTAGTCACCAATTCACCATGTCAATTGTATTGGCAATAGCACTTCCGGTTGTATGGAAGGGACGGTGAAACAGTCGGGCCGTCATAATGGGAACAAGGCCTTGTGTATTAGGTACTGCTCTTAGATTTACTACTCACATGAGTCGGTACTAACTTACTAAAAGGAAATCAAGTATAGAATATTGTAATTTTGTTATCATTACGAAATGCGTCATTAATTACGAATACATAAAACTATATCAGTTTGTACTGATATATTTTATTGCCTTGATAGCAATGTTTTTATTTAAGTTGGTAAGTACCTACAGCTACGTACAAAAATTAATAAGACTTTGAAATTGTTGCAGATTAGATTATAAACAAATTTCGTTTATCTTCACTTCCTTGACATCTTTGAAGACTTTTTCCTCGAATTTATTTTTAAATCTTTAATATCAGAACAAAATGAGATTTATCTACGAGTGTGTCTAATGTCTTGCTTATGGGATTGCTATAAATAGCGGTTTTGCAAATAACTGGACTGACGCGGAGAACCATGGCCGTGTCGAGACGTGTATTCTATATAATTCCCATAGATTAGTCCGCAGACACGAGTTTAGGCATAATAATTTTCACCTTTCGGAACAAGTGTTTTTATTAATACGGGTCCTTCATCCGGTGTTTTAATTGTTTTAAGATGGATATTACTAAATAATAAATATCCATCTTAAAACAATTAAAATACCGGACAAAAATGTGGATACGTTACTACGTAGGTATCTACATTTTATATATTTTAATACTTATTAGAGAAAATATTTATAGTTTCAAAAATATTATATACTATTTAACGAAGATGTCGAGGTGTGTTCTCCAGATAACGTACTTTCTTTAGGTAGATAATTAACTGACGTGTGTGCTAAAAGTTTCGAATGTGGCATCACCCGTCTGCGTTGACAAATCATTATAATCTATGCGTAGCGTTCGGCGCTGGCACATTGTTGCCTGCTTATGTAAGTCGGAACGTCTTCCACTTTCGAATCAAGTTTATTGACACGGCAAGCTCGACAAACGCAGACGCTTCACAGTTACATCGGCGTCGCTTTGATTCTCGGACTTACCTGCCCCTGACACCGGAATACTCCGTACTTATTAATCTTTTGGAAACACAATAAATTATGATTCGATGAAATATTTGACGACAATTACTAGTTCCAAATTTCAGTGTACTTAGCACAGACCATAACTCATCGGGGCGGTAAACACAAGCTGTTAATAAATTAATTCGCGTACAATTTATATACTTGTATTAAGATGTTTTATGTTAATTTTATGTATGGTCCGCCCCCAACTGTATTAATTCTAAAGACTTTAGTCGAAGCGCACTCATTAAGTTTTTTATTTGCAATAAATCTAATAGCGTAAATGGTTTCGTCGCTTCACAATCGAACTTACTAAATGCTGACTAATCGCTGCTTAAATCGCTAAGCTGCTTTCATCAGCAACAGCGTCGACTTGCGGTCTGCCTGTGACGAACGCGTGGCGTAACCTCACAAAACAAATGGTTTTTCAGTTCAACCGTATCAAAAGGCTCTTACAGACAGAGGCGATATCGCGTCAGCGACGCGATATTGCGATATTATATCCGTTACATCCGTAGAACAATATCGCGTCGCGACGCGATATCGCCTCTGTCTGTAAGAGCCTTAAGTTTCCGGTATGGGAAATATAATTAAACTATTAGAACAATTAAGTAGATAGGTACCTATCTACTTTCTGTAAAATTCACCGTACCTAATTATAATAATCAATATTAATTGATGTAACGTTATTGTTCGGCTTACCTATAAATAGAATTGCCAAAATGTGTTCAGTGTTTTGAAAACGTCTAGATCCTCATCCTATATAAATCAATTCTCCAATACTATTGTTTTGATGTTCATAGTATACGAGTCGTAATTTTAAATAACTGAGCACGTTTTGGTGAACTCTGCTAACCGCAAAGTGTGCTTTGCGTAGCACTTGAATACAACTCGGGTGTTATGGTAAATAAAAATAATTGTTAAGTCATCCGTATCGTGCATTGTTTGGATGACTATGAGTGTGCTAAGTGTGCTTATTGCTTAGCATCTGGTTAGACTGGATTCCGACCTCAACTTTTATGGGAAATGCGTTTGAGCTATCAAAGGTTTCCCCGTTCTTAAAAATAGGTAATTATTTACCTATTTACTTTGGTTAAAATGTAAACGAAAAACTCCGTTACCTAACATATTGCAAATATTTCAAGGATGGTTTTCATTCGATTTAATCAGTTGATTAAGCTGACGTTTAATAGCCTCTGTACACAATAGCCGATGAGTATTCGTAAAGGTAATCAAATAGTGGATTATATTAAGAACATCAATGGCCGAAATACCGTCGTCTATATAGGTACAGGGTAGTCCAAATAGTGACGTCAAAAAGGAAAATCTGAATTCCTCATACCGAGGGGTATTCAAAAATATCTCACCGCGAATAAAAATAACGCGATTTTTTGTTGTTTTCGATTTATTTTTGTTTTTGTAGTTATTTGGAATTTTCTAGCTTCAAAAATTATTTTTATTTTGTGTATTTTTCAGATTTTTTTGTGACATGAACGTAACATTCAAGACGATAATGTCACAAAACAAAATGTATTGCACCCGCTACAAAAAAGATATGAATTTTTAAGTTCCACCGGCAGAAAACTCGTAACTCTTTAAACGTCGATTGACACCCAGGTGTGTAGATAACAATAAACAATCTATTGTGTCTGCTAATTGGCGTGCGACGGGTTAATAATTACAAAAACAAAAATAACTCGAAAACTACAAAAAATCGCGGGTTTGGGGTGTTTTCGAATATCCCTAGGTATGAGGAATTCAGTTTTTTTTATTGACGTCATTATTTGGACCATGCTGTATAAAAAAATAGATGTGTGTATGTATGTTCCATATGGACTCCAAATCAGCTCGAGAGATGTTGATGAAAGTTTCATGCAATCTTCAGATTAGCCCAGCGGATGATCCTGTGAAGTTTGGTAGCGATCAGGCTACCCGTGCGAAGCCGGGGCGGGTCGCTAATACATTATAGATATTCATGGTTTTATGACATTTAGCCACGAAAACGTTTTGCAATTTAATCTAATGCTTTCTGCTGACATTTTCTGATATCTCATTACTAGTCATTACCTACTACGTTGGGACATGAATATTTGGTTTATCAGTAGCGTAAACGCTGGTAGCCTCAGAGGTTGTAGATCGACAGATTATAATGACCGGCTGCCGACTAGCGTCCTGTTAATATCCGCCCATTTAATAGACGTTACACCAACTAATATATCATGATGTCTTACATACCAGTATCTTGGGTTAACTACACTGCCTGTAGAGGTCAAACGGCACCCGCTCCGTGTAAAATCCTGATATTTAACCGCATCTGGTAAACAACAAGTCAGCTACAACCAAAGGAAATACTAAAAGGATAATCTTAACTTTAACATTTAAAAAATACAAGTTGAATAAACTTTTGCTGAGTAAATAAAAACTTAATGAATCCCCTTTTGAATATCAATTAGCAAGTGATTTTACACATGAGGTAAATAAAAATACTTTCACATTGATTTATGGTCTAAGTTAGAGTACCACGCAAATACCCCATGCCGTAGTGTAGGTCAACGACCTACGCGTGCCCGAGGAAACAGTTTCAGTCACTACGAATGCAATTGATATACTATTATTAAAAGAATTTGGTATCACAATCGTTTATTTTCCGATTACTTAGAATATAAAAGTCACTTTATATAGGACACAAAAACTGGGAACGCTCTTTCCTAAGCGGAATTCTTGGAAAGTAAAAAACCGTGATTAACTATACAAAATATCAAAAGGCTTTTCGGAAGCGCATTATGTTATTGTTTCTTGAGTTTAAAAGTAAAATGTTGTCATGATGTTATTTGGCCGGACAGATTTTGTTCATTCGGTGAAAATGTCGCCAGTACAGCCAGCTGGTCGATTCTGCTAAAATCTCACCGTGAAAACTTCGGTGCAGTGAGCTGTCATTCCAAGGGATTCACACTATTGACAACTCACTTCACCTAAGTTTTCACAGTGAGATTTTTACAGAATCGACCGGCAGTACACCAGTAGAAGTGAGTTAATAAGTCTCCCAAATATTATTGACTCCTACTTAGGTATGTATAATTTTGTACCTAAGTAGGTACTCATTCGAAATATTCGTGAGGCCAAAGATCAGGTTGACGATTTTCAATTCAAATCTAATACACAACTATTAGTAGATATACCAAAAACGTTAGATTGGAATGATAATAACAAGAAATCGGAATAAAAGTTATAAATAGTTAATTGTATGGCACATAACACAAATGATTGGAGCTCGGGTGAGTGAATCCACGTATCTTTCACACATAGGTACACACACGTACGTAATGTTTAGGTATATGTGTAGTATATACAATAGTCTGCGGTGGAAGCGTGTTTGTAAAGTAGACTGTAATCGTTAGTCACTGACATCGAATCGCATAGCCGAGGCAAATCTTATAGATGTGACACTTTTGTCCGTCGTATATTTCGTACACTAACTTAAATTAAAACCTGATTACGAGAGTTTCTAATAATTTAAATGCCACATCAGTACCTACTTGGGAATGGTCTATCCCTAGCAGTAGACCGTCAAGATCTAGGACTAGGTCAAGGTAGGTAGAGCATCGTAATTTCTCCAAATCAATTTAAATCTGCTGTTTAGTTAAACACTTTTAAATTGTCTTTCATATTTATGTTGAAATCCACAAATTTTGTATTTGTAGGGTTAGGTTAATCACTCAGTCCATCATACTAGGTCAAAATGCAAATGAATCCAATTTGAATTTCAAATAACAAAATCGACAAAACACTCGTTTAGTTAATTATTTTATTGCATTGAGCGCTATAGCATAAAATCAATGAATGTCAATTCTGCGCCTGCGTCATCTTTGATATCATCTCGAAAGCGTACCGAGCGTGTAGGCATTTACATAGATCGCGCCCACTCGACTTCATCCACCGCGATTTTTACTGAGATACAAACAACTATTACACGGCCGAGTTGTTGTGTTAATAGAATATGAGACAATGTACCGAGCGAAGGTGCTCCTTAACTCGCGAGTGTTTGATTTCACCCGTTGGGACAGGTTTGAGGCCGGAATGCGCGCCGTGCCGTACACCAGAGGTTAATAAAGCGCGCACTTGCTCGCTACTTTATTGCTTTTTGTGGTCATAAATAAAAACGCTTTCGAGAAATAAACAATTTATGCATTATCGAGTCTGTCAATTTCGGTGCCCGGAACGTTGGATATTTATATGGAGTAAAGCATTACGAGTGTCCCTAATTAATTGAATATTCAGTTAAGAAATATTTAATCATTCTGTATGGACTACTTAACTGTATTCTTTATAAAAAAATAATGAGATGCACATTATACAGGAGACGTTACTTGCAGTGTTGAATCGTGTAACCTTACACGAAATATTTTATATTGAGTCAAAAGAACTCTTTAGAACATGAAATCGGTAAAAGGCACATGAAACTTGTGAAAGTCAAATTGAATAGTTATCGCCTTCCTGTTGAGCATGTCTACGCAGAATCGTAGCGGTCGTAGGCGCGTGCGTCACTCTGACGTCACTGCCCTACGAGGCGCTACGAGAGCTACGCGGCCCACGCGATGACGCGCCACACCCTCTGTTTCTACCTACACGTTTAGTAAAAGTGTTATTAGTGGTAATATTCGTACCACCCGTTTAATGAAAATGATTCTTAATACCCCTGTTGATGCCTAAGAATAATCCACCATCCTTTTTTGCGTGGGTGTCGAAGGAGACGGGTTCTTTCAGTAAAGTAGTAAATGCTTTTTGTGTTGGGTTAGACTCACGTTTCACCACTACTTATTTCATCTAAAGTTAAACGATGATGGGGGCCATGATGATTGATGGTGCATACTTGCCAAGAAGGACCTATTCACTGGATGACTTCCAGTCCAGGTTATTATTAAGCGAAGCCTAACTTGCGTGGTAAGGGCACTGAGCCTTATTCCTAATCCAAATTATGAATTATTATTTTTAATTTTATGTCATAATAATGTTATCACCAATTGTTCTGAATGCAGAATTGCAGACTTCGAGTGAAATGTAGTGGTAAAACCCTAAGGTTTTTTCCAGTTGAAACAAAGCACAAATAAAATCTTCAAAACTTAGTACCATACTTTTAAAATTGCAATAAGTTTTAAAGTACCTACACAAGATATATTTTCGAAATTAAAAGGATTCTAAAAAGAATTGAATTTTTTTATATAAAAACTTTATGGTCGATAATCTTCTTTTAAGGAATGCCTGAAAAAAACCTGAAGCCCGAAACTCCAGCAACTGGCCCCAAACTCGGAAGAGGGCATAGACATCGAGTAGCAAGACTGCGCTACGCCCCTGAACACATACAGTGTAGTGAAGAAAACTGTGTAAGAGTGTTGTTCACTGATGAGTCTCGATTCTCACTATTCATTTCCGATGCAAGGCGAAGAGTGTACAGGAGACCTGGTGAGCGATACATTCAAGCCTGCTTCACAGGAAGAGTCCAATACTGTGGAAGCTCTATTTATGGGCTGGCATCTCTTCAGAAGGTCGCACAGAGCTAGTGGCCATAGAAAATGGCACCCTGACTGGGGAAAGATATGCTCAAGAGATCCTTAATGAGTATGACGGGCCTTATTTGAGCAAATATGGGTGATGGATCGATACTGATGCAGGATAACGCCCGGCCGTGTATATAGAAATGCTAGTATTCAGTAGCATTTATGCGGAATTAGCATTTACTAGCATTTAAGTACGTGTGTTTAACGCCTGGAAATGACTCTATCGTCTCCGCCTGAGGGGACGTACTGAAGTAGCATTTCTATATACGCCGCCCAGCCACACACCACTTGGTCGTACAAGAGGACATTCAGGACGTTGGTATCAACTTGATGGCTGATTTCAAATCGATTGAGCACTCCTTGAATGAGCTCGTTAGGCTGGTCAGATGCCGCAGACAACCTCCTATCATCCTCAGGACCCTAAAACAGGCCCTGATGGAAGATTATTCCACAACATCGCCTCCGAAACCTCTTCTTCAGTATGCCAAAACGGCTTGCAGCTGTAATCAAAGCCCGAGGAGGCAATATCATCAGTTATTAAAATGTAAATAAGGCGTAAAACATACTTATAAATGTTATTTGCGTTTTTTGCCAGAAAAAAAACCATTGAAAAACTGTTACTAATTTATAATAAACTATAATTTCAAAGAAAGTTGATAAAATTTGACATAAAACGTTTTTATTTCAAGACTTCTGTAGTTTAGGAGATTGCGTTAAAATTGCAATTTTAAAAGTGTGGTACTAAGTTTTGAATGCCAGTATATTTAATTCAAACATAAATATGAGTCCATTTTTAGGGTTCCATACCAAAATGGTAAAAAGGAACCCTTATGGTGTGACTCTGTCTCTCTGTCCGTCTATCACAGCTGGATGTCTCAAAAACTACTAATGCTAACAAATTGAGATTTGGAACAGTTTTAGATGACGTTTTCCCAACTATTTTGCAAATAGGAAAGAAATAAAAATATAAGTACATTTCTTTTTTGTGGGACTATTAGGGCATGTGGGGTATATAATTATATGAAAGAACGCTGTTTGCACATTCTCAAACATTTTTTTTCTTTTTTTTAGGCCGCTTAGTTTTCGACTTTTGATGAAAAATGTAAAAAAAAATACCTTTCCCCCTTATCTCCGAAGTTTGCATAGAGAAAAAACTGAAATTATTCTGTGTTGTTGAAGTTGCGTTATAGAAGTTTATGTAAAAATTACAGGAAAAATATAACGATGTCTCTTCTTTAGCACACTTTTTCGCACACGCAGAAATCATCAACAAAAATTACATATGGTACGGAACCCTCGGTGCGCGAGTCCAACTCGCTCTTGACCGGTTTTTTCATTTATTATAGAAACTTTGAATGCAGTCTTTCAATGTGTACTCAGCTTCATTGTTTAACTTAATAAGTTTGTAACAAAAACAGCAACATCTCTTAGAAAATAAGCGTTTGAAATACCTACAGGTTTTTACCAAAGAAAAGCAATAACCAATAGTAACTGCGTAGAAAACAAAAATATTGTTTACCGCCATTTTGGTATAACTGGATGTTGCTGCCTTTGCTTTTATATGACTCAATTAATTAGGTCATAGGTACAGTAGTACCCAAGTAATAAGGCGCGTCGTGAATCTTCGTTCGCACAGAAAAGAAAGTATGGCCCCGAAGATTAACGAGAATACTTAAAACTTACAATCAATCTCAGATCACTACTATAAGGTTCAAAATACACTGCAGCTGTTAGTTCCGTCTCACTCGCAAGTATGGCGGCTGTCAAGCGGCGCGCGCTAACATGGCGGTAGCTACCGACCAATAGCGGTACAGGAAAAAGCGTGGAGCGTGCCGATTGGTCAATAGCATTTCCCGCGCTTTGAAAATTCATCTTCTGCGCACGTACGCCATAAATATAAGCCATATTAGTTGAGTACTACTGTACTCATATTCCCAACTAAAAGGCAGGGAGAGAGGGTGTACAGTAGGTAAGTACTACATACACCAATATTTTTCAGTTAAGCCTGTTGTCATTATTTAGACCATGGGCTGAGAATTTTCTAACAGAAAAATCCAACCAGATTTTGCTTAAGAGGAAACGCGGTCACGTGATTTTTGGTGTTCATTCCACACTAACGTATTCCTCTGTTTTGTCCTTGGTTAAGTATTATTTGACGATATAATATATATCTACCACTACTATGTCTCCTGTTTTGTGTCTGGTGTATGTACTTATATTAATATTAGAAAACAAAATAAAAGCTTAAAGTGAGAATCGAACTCAGGAGCTCACACTCAGCAGTCGCGCTTGCGACCACTACCTAGCTAGACCAAGTGTTCGAATGGTTCCACTATGGCACGGGAATGGGACACCGTCTATAATTAGGGTTCCGTACCAAAATAGTAAAAAGGAACCCTTACGGTGTTACTCAGTCTGTCTGTCACAGCTGGATATCTCAAGAACTACTAATGCTATCAACTTGAAATTTGGAACAGTTTTAGATGACGTTTGCCCAACTATTTTACAATTATGAAAGAAACAAAAGTACTTACATATGTTTTTTTTAGGGTTCCGTACCTCAAAAGGAAAAAACGGAACCCTTATAGGATCACTCGTGTGTCTGTCTGTCCGTCTGTCACAGCCAATTTGCTCCGAATCTAATGGACCGATTAAGTTGAAATTTGGTACACATATGGATTTCTGTGACCCAAACACGTACAGCTAAAGTAAATAAATTAATTTTGAATATGAGGGTCACTTTTAGGGGGCAAACTAGAAAATTAAAAAAAAAAGTTTTGCAAACTGTACCGTGTGACACATCAAATGAAAGGGCTTTCTATGAAAGTCTCAAATATATTTTTTTTATAATTTTAAAATAAATAGTTTTAAAGTTATTTAAGAAAATAGACGAAAATTTACCATTCCCCCCCCTTATCTCCGAAACTACTGAGCCTAAAATTAAAAAAAAATACACAAAATAGGTCTATACCTGTAGATTACAGGAAAACCTATAAGAAGTTTGGGGTCTTAAAATAACATGGTAAATCTCTCAATGTTGTGAGTACAAACTTATATTTAGGTACTGTTGGAATGTATGGGAGAACATGTTTTTCAGCTATAATGTTAAGTTTGTTCTTGGCATAATTTCATACCAACTACGGAACCCTTCATTGTGCGAAGTCCGACACGCACTTGTCCGGTTTTTTTTGCAACAGGGACTGAAAGGGCGTCTTAAAAATTCGAAGTGGGGTTACTAGGGCATAAGCTATCATATGAAAAAGCGCTGTTTGCACATCCTCAAACATTTTTTTTTCTATTTTTTAGGCCGCATAGTTTTGGACTTTTGATGAAAAAGCTAAAAAAAAATACCTTCCCCCCCCCTATCTCCGAAGTTTGCATATGGCAAAATCTGAAATTATTCTATGTCATAGATGTTTATGTATAGATTACAGGAAAAATAAAACGATTTCTTTAAATAGCACAGTTTTTTGTAAAAATCATCAACAAAAATTACATATAAATGATGGTACGGAACCCTCGGTGCGCGAGTCCGACTCGCTCTTGACCGGTTTTTTTTTTACTTGAGAACGCAATGGAACAGTGATTGGATTCTACTATTACAACATTGATGACTAACTACGGGATCCGGGCTTAATTCCCGCACCGAACTTGTATGACCTAAAGATAATGGGTCTGGCTGGGTGTTGATGCATTTAAGATTTGTGTTGTGTCTGTAAACATAGGTACCTAAATACTTACTTAGGTTCAGACAAAACAAAAGTCGTACAGTATTTCGTGTTATCGACGGCATTTTAATTATCTGTGTTACTTTACTATTCTGTGTTACTTCTCACATTCGGAATTCTGAATGTGTCGTCCACTGCCGCAGTGGCTGAGCGATTGACTGCTGGGCTTCGCGTCTCGGGTTCGATACCCGCACGGATTACACAGCTGACTTAATTTATCAACTTATGTCTACGGCAATTATAGAGCTGTGATATAAGACATTTTCATCATTTTAACATTAATAATAATTTTATAAAACTTACACCTAACAAGTTAAAACTTCTTACAACGTGTAGGTACTTACCATAAACATTCTTCGTGACAATTTAACATCGCAGCATTATTTGACTTAAAAGGATGACCTTTTATGTCAAAAAATAAAAACTACACTACTACTACTAGTCGGGGGCAAAAACCTAAAATACAGATACAAAGACACCGACTTCCGAAATTAAAGTTATTTTTCACTTTGTAGTGTTTTTTTTGGAAGTCGGTTTTGTTTTTTGTAAAAAAGTTTTTATTTTTCACTTTTTAGTGGGTCAGTTTGTAATTTACCTAAGTTACAATAACCCAATGTCAACTGCTCATCACGTTTTACAAAATATTGCTTTTCCCGATGCACGGACGTTAATTGTTGAGGAGTTCTCCTAGTAAGAACCAAGAGAACTGGAGCTCATGGTGAAGTCACCATCACCATTATGCATTTTGACGACCATAAACCATATTAAAGTAATCGAATCGCAACCTGTGATATACATAGATATAATTGAGTATTTCCGATGGCCATCTGTGGTCTTCATCACCAGTTCCAGTTCACCAAATGGTACTTTCCGAGAGCAAATGCACGAGTTACTATAAAAAATACCAAAATCGATATAAGTGTGCCCATAAAATTTGAGGGTTTCCCTCGATTTCCATGGGATCCCATCATCAGATCCTGACTTGATGATCATGGGACCATTTGGGAAGTATACCCTTTCGAACAAAAAAAGAAAAATCCAAATCGGTCCAGCCATTTTCGAGCGAATTGAGAACCTCCTCCTTTTTGAAGTCGGTTAATAATGATTTGAATGTTAAAAATTAAATTATCTAGTAGCACCTATCTTTTTTTAACTAAGTACTTAGTTATTTCACTATTATGAAATAGTGATATAACTAGGTACGCAAAAAACGAAAATAAATCTGAATTCAAATAATCTTTATTTCTTAATTAAAGACATTCATAATACAGAATACAAATAATAACAATAAGTTTGTGTTTATGAATTAGTATAACGACACCACGCAGTGAATGCGGTATCAAGAAACAAGCGCCGCCCGCCTCCCGCCTCCCCCCGACACCCGTTGCGAGTCGCGGCTCGCGCGCGTCCTTCTCTGCGCCGCACTGTCGTCGTGCAGAGGGAAAGAGGGGAGCGGGGGCCAGATAGTGGGCTTCCCCGCGCCGCGCGACGCCATTCAGTCCCCCGCACGTTGTCATAAGCATAACACGTATTCACGCCAGCAATTTTTTAACGCTCGCCTATTTAACTTTTAACATTAAAAAATGCCTCCCGAACGAAAATGGGCATGGACATGGTTAAAAAAAGATATAGCATATATCGAAATGATGAAACAATATGAAAATAATAACGTTTTTAAGAAGTACTCACAACAGAAGGAAATCTGGCAGGAGATATCGACGAGAGTAGGAATGCCAGGTATGTTAATAATGTAATATTTATATTGATTAATAATAATTGTTCGCTTTTATGGTATGAATTGCTTTCTAAGGTTTCGTACGTCCGAATGACAAAACGGAAACCTTATAATGATGATCACTCGTGTGTCTGTCTTTCTATCTGTCCGTGTGTCACAGCTAATTTGCTTCGAATCTACTGGACCGATTAAGTTGAAATTAGGTACTTGGTGTTTGATGAATTTTTGTAACTCAAAAAAGGACGTGTAATGTAAATAAATAAATTTTGATATTATGTTAAGGAGGTTATGATAACAAGTTGAAATGTACAATAGGCCGCCCATCAATGTGCGTATGGATTGAGGTCCCGTTTTTTGAACCCTTGCGAAACGAAATAAGACTTATAGGGTATTTAGTTAAAAATAGTAAAAACTTAAAGCAAAGGTCCATAAATTTCTTAAACGTGAATTAAAACTTTTACGATTAAATAACTTGGGCCCTCAGTCCAGACGCCTGCATAAAGTGGCATAGTCTAAATCTCAGTAAGTACTGTCTCTGGGTTAATAATTTTTATTTAAGAATTTAGTTAAGAATTTCTTAAATATTTTAAGAAATTCCCAAATCTGTAGAATATGACATTACAGATTTATGGCGATATACTAGGGCCCTCAATTCATTATTGTCTGTACTGAGGAATCTGCAAAACATGAATTTATCTGAAGAAATACATAAATACGACTATAACATATTTTACTTAGATATATAGGTGAATTAGTTAAAAAGAAATAATGACACAAAAGTTAATTGTTAAGAGGTAAATTAAAGTCGAATTTTACTAAAACGTCTGAACTGAGAGCCCAATATCTTCGGCTTTATTGACTAGGCGCGACCTCATAGATGAACACAAATTAGAATAAGATTTTTAACTATATCTTAATTAAATTGTAACATATCGTCCGTCCTTCTAAATATTATGCTTTAAGAGAAAATTTATTTTTAACTTTTTATATGAGAAAAATTGGTAGGGTGACCATAATGTTCATAGTAAGTACCTACCTACCTGTACATTTTGTAAAGCGCAGTCGGAAAATCATAATATTTGCAGGTAAAAGTATTATATTACCTACTATTTACAATTTTCTTTTCTTTTTTTTAGTTGCCTAAAGCAAATAAAAAAAACATTTATTTAGCTTTAACAGTGTTTCCATAAAATGAAAGGCAAACTAACCGACCAGTAGTAGTATGTTATACATATAAGTAGTCATCGTATATAAGGATCACTGTAGCACCAGAGACGTCGCAATGCGCAAATCAATCAAATTCATTCTGATAAATAAAACACGATCGGAATACTTAATTATAAAAACCATTTACTTCACATAAATGTAACCTTAAAATAGTCTTATATCCTAAAAATACAAAATTGCGAGTGAGCGAAGTTATTTTTAGTTAAGAGTGTAACTATAATGACAAAAATAAAAATAAAAATATCTTTACAAAACGAAGACGCGAAACCGTATAAGTACGTCAAATTAAAGTCGTCAAAGCAGCGGCACGTTGTATAATACTTTTAGCTGCAAATATTATGACTTTCCGACTGCGCTTTACAAAATGTACAGGTACTTACTATGAACATTATGGTCACCCTACCAATTTTTCTCATATAAAAAGTTAAAAATAAATTTTCTCTTAAAGTATAATATTTAGAAGGACGGACGATATGTTACAATTTAATTAAGAAATAGTTAAAAATCTTATTCTAATTTGTGTTCATCTATGAGGTCGCGCCTAGTCAATAAAGCCGAAAATATTGGGCTCTCAGTTCAGACGTTTTAGTAAAATTCGACTTTCATTTACTTCTTAACAATTAACTTTTGTGTCATTATTTCTTTTTAACTAATTCACCATATCTAAGTAAAATATGTTAAAGCCGTATTTATGTATTTCTTCAGATAAATTCATGTTTTGCAGATTCCTCAGTACAGACAATAACGAATTGAGGGCCCTATATATCGCCATAAATCTGTAATGTCATATTCTACAGATTTGGGAATTTTTTAAAATATTCAAGAAATTCTTAACTAAATTCGTAAATAAAAATTATTAACCCAGAGATAGTACTTACTGAGACTATGCCACTTTATGCAAGCGTCTGGATTGAGGGCCCAAGTTATTTAATCGTAAAAGTGTTAATTCACGTTTAAGAAATTTATGGACCTTTGCTTTAAGTTTAACTAAATCCCCTATAAGTCTTATTTCGTTTCGCAAGGGTTCAAAAACCGGGCCCTCAATCCATACGCACATCGCCCATCAGTCGTAACGAAACCAGTCTCAACTCTTGTTCTATTGTAACTCCGTACTAAACTGGGCCAGCTCATAGTCAAAGTGTTACAACTGACCACACGTCATGGGTAATAACACTTTGACTTTAGGCTGGCCTAGCGTAGAACAGAGTTTTAATTACCCTACTACGGAGAAGCAAAAAGGAGGGTTATAAAATAAGAAGCTAGCTTATTCTGGTATTCTTACCACTGACGTGCGCTCGATTGTACGCTTGACGCAAATATTAGTTGAACCTATACAAGGTGTAATTTAAATAACTAACAACCTCTTAAGGGGTCATTGTACTCATAATTATGTACAACGTTCACTATGGTACCAAACCTGAAATCGCGAAAATAAATCTACTGTTCCCTACATTTGGACGAGCTATACGAACATAAATGGACCATAGTAAAAAGTTTGGTATCATAGTAAAAGTTGTTTATAATGATGAGTACAATGGCCCCTTAAGCGGTTGTCATCAGTTATTTAAATTACGCCTCGTATAATCTAATCAACGCACCAAAATTATGATTTTTAAGGTTCCGTACCTCAAAAGGAAAAACGGAACCCTTATAGGATCACTTTGTTGTCCGTCTGTCTGTCAAGACCCTTTTTCTCAGGAACGCGTGGACCTTGGAGTCCTAAAAAAATCAAGCTTCTCAGTCAATATAATAAAAAAATACGGCCATTTATGCAACATATTTTGATACTCGCAAGTAAATCAAAACCTATGGAGTCGTTCCCGTTGACGTAGAATCAAATTTGGCAAGAAGCAAGGTCTTACAGCACAAATAAAGGAAAAAGTCCGAATATTGTTAATTTGTAATTTCATTACATAAAGAAATATTTTTAAATGTAACAAGACCCTTTTCCTCAGGAACGCGTGGAGGTATGAAGTTGAAATTAATGTCCAATACGTAGGTCTAAGGTCCCTTGGAGTCCTAAAAAAATCAAGCTCTGAGTAGCTTGATTTTTTAGGACTCTTCAACACAATAAAAAATACGGCCATTTAAAAGACATTTTTGACACTCGCAAGTAAATCAAAACCATAGGGGTACTTTCCGTTCACCTAGAATCATGAAATTTGGCAAGAAGCAAGGTCTTACAGCAGAAGTAAAGGAAAAAGTCCGAAAATTGTTTATTAGTAATTTCATCACTTAACAAAATATTTTTTTGGGTTTAGTTTGTTTTAGGGATAAATTCTTTTCAACTACGGAACCCTTCACTGTGCGTGGTTTGACACGTACTTGGCCGGTTTTTTTTAGATGTACCAGGAAATAAGCGATTTAAGAAATTTTTAATATGCCTTTTCTTTTCAGCAAATTATTGTAAAAGAAAGTGGATTGGTATAAAACATAACTATTTGCAATTAAAGTACATGATCCATATTGGAAGAGTGACAGAGGATATGGTCCGGAAGCATATAAAAACGTCAAAATATTTGGATGGGAGGCTTGATTTCCTTGACCGATATATGTTTAAAATACCTGAAGCGAAATTATCTTCTTCTGCACGTAATTTTTTTGATTCAGTGTTTGGAGTATTTTCATGCATACAAAGTGGTTCAAGCGTTGAAAAATTAATAAAAGTAACAGAAAATAATGTTATAGAAGTAATTAAGGACTATAAAGAGGAAACAGGAACAGAGCCTATGAGTATTCTGCCAACTATCGATATTGATGAAAGTGACAGTATGCATTTTAGAGAAGAATTTGTGAATTTAATCGATGACGATGCAAATGACTTAGTGTTCATGGAACCTGATATTTTACCAGACATACAAATAAGTAGGAGGGCTAACGAAGAATTTGTTAATGTAGGAATGGACCAGGCAATAAAGGAGGGTTATCGAATCGATGACGATTCAAATGACGTAGAGTTCGTGGAACCTTGTATGTTACCAACCACACAAATAGAACAGGAAGATCCAATAGGTGATAATGTGGTAACAAATGTTACTAGTAGCAGTCTCTTGAAAGATATTTTGATGTCAACTAAAAATGAAGACACAAAATCTTCAAAAAAATCTTCAAAGTCAAATTCAGAAAAAACTGATGATTTAGCCCGCTTTTTAGTAAAATACACAAATACGACAATAGACAGAGAAAAGGATGAAGATTGCAACTTAAAAGAATATATGAACGATTTGGCAGAAGTGTTGTGCAGACGATTGTTACCAGGAAAACGGAAGTATTTTTTAAGCCAAATTGATTTAATGGTAAGTGAAATATTGGAAGGAACAGAAAACTTGGTAGATTGATTTTTAATTTTTAACATAAATTAATTCAATTTATATATTAATATGTGCTTTAAACGTGTAACAAATGGTCTGCTTGGTTCTTTTCTTGCGGCAAACTTATAATATTGTCAGGTCAGTATACCCTGAAGGGTAGGCAGAGGTGTACATAAAAACACCAGCATTTCGCCAGTTATGATCAGCAGTTGTGAGCACTAGACCAGTCGTGGGCCAAAGGCTCTTAAAAAATATATTCTTATTCTTTTTTTGTATATCTGTATTTCAGTCGAACAGCGTTTTTACTCAGATATTCTATGTTTTTGTGAATCTAAATGTTTTTTAAGGGGAATGCACTAAGGTAGCCCGTGAAATTAAAATTTTCTTACGTCTTATAAAATTTGTGGGTACCTAAGTATAGGTTGTATGTTGATCAAAATATGATCCGCGACCGTAACAAATATGTATAATTACAGAATTATAATCATTAGAATCATCATTACGGTAGTATTGTAATGTTGTATTTTCCCTATGTTTGAATTGGCGTCCAATGTCATGATTTTATGAGAGTCATTCGATAGAGTATTTTGAACTTAGAGAGTTGTATTGGGCTTTTTTTCGTGCACGAACCCTTAAGCTATTCTTTTTTAGTTCCCCTGAGGAAACATATTTATTTAGGAACTGACTGTTGATTTAATGTTAATAACATTACATACTTTGACCTTCGCTGATTTTTACTTGTTAATTAGTAGGTATAAAACGTCACTTTTGTCTAGCATCGGACATGTCGATAGGTAAAGGGAATTAAATAAAAAAGATATTTGATAACACAACGTGTTTTATTTATTTGTTGTTTTTAGTTCGGAATCCATTAGGAATAGGTATAACTTGTTTACTACTCTCATTACATACAATGTGCATAAAAAGAACAGTGTGCAATGTCGAAATATCAGATGTTGTTTGTTAGGAGGAGGCACAGAATGCGGCGCTCACAAGAACCGTGACGGATTGGTCGCCGTGTCTTTCAAATCGCCGTTTCAATTGTTGTGAACTGGTTGTGGCTTAATATTTGTGTTACCAAATTTCTCTGCCCACGAACGAGCTGTATGTACCGTAAGTGGTATGGTTCACCGAGATACAATCAAATGGACTTATGCTTACTACAATGAACTTTCTAAACCATATTTTGTACCTGCAAAACGCTTCAACTTTATTTTAATACCTAAGTGTTTTTGGACTTCGAAGATGCACATTTTTTTAAAGCAGACTACAATAATTAATTTCGAAAGTTTTATCAAAAAGCGGTCGACAACGATAAAGCGCGTCCAATCTCCCCTAAATTGTGTGTGGTATAAGATAACGCTGCACTAGGTAGGTAAATATTTCCCATGATAAATGCTTTACTTACCTGTCGCGACCGCAGCGCGCGTTTCAATAATAACCGTGATATTGCGATGATACGGACTGGAAAAACTCGTTCGGCTGATGTCGATATCCTTAACGCGCACAAATCGACCGTTGATTCATATATGAACGAGCTTTTTATTTCATACATGGCGGGCTGGACAGAGGTGCGAGTGGGAAGAGAAGAGTATAACGCGCATTGGATGGATGGCATATCGTGGAGGTCGGTGTTTGTTTGGTGTGTGGCTGGGCCGGGACGATCATAGTGTGCTGTCAGTGAGCGGCTTTCATTCATGCCGCCTCGGGCCACGTTCCACGAGATCTCATCTCCCAATTACCAACTTTGCTCGAGTGTTCTGTTCCACGATTTTTGTCATTTTTACTCAATCGAATGTTCCATATGTTTGCGGATTCGCGATGTCGAGTCTACTTTTATTTTTGCCTGTTTAATTGATACCATTTAGTGTTTTTAATGCTGTTTTGATCTGGGAATTGGCAACTAAAACTTGCGTCAATATCTATTGTATGTTTCAATTCGATGTCACTTCGTTTAAATTGAGAACTTTAATGCTGAAGCAGAATGTTGCTGATTGACGCATAGCTGTTATTGAAGGCTTGTTTCAACACAGGTGAACAATTTCGAGGTCCAGCTGATTTGGTGGAGCATTGTGCCGGTGTATTACACAAACAGTACTGAGCGCAATCGCTCAGCGTTTCACAATCGCGGGTTCGCCGACCGACACCAATACCTAAATTAATTTTCTTTTCGGTCCCGCGTCGCCGCCGTTCATTGTTCAATTTGTGACTCCGATTTTGGAGCGCCAATGTACTATTTGGTGACACGGAATTCGTCTAGAAAGTAATCTCCAAAATTGTTGACGTCAAACATTTTCGTTCCGTAATGAATTCGAAGAGAACATAAAAATATTATAATTTCGATATACAAGTAACGTATTAAATCATCAAGTTGATACATACACACAACTTTGTCTCACATTTTTTGTTTACGATAGCACTAACCAGTTCGGGTTGCTCAAACACGAGCATGACATTTTATAACTGTAACAAGGTCATTTACCGTTCATATTGGGGAATTACTATATTATAACGTAGACCTCAGTATTGTACACGGTAGAAACGAGAATCTCTGATGTATTCGAATGTCAGAGTGAAGGTCTGTGTACATTTTTGTATCCGCTTTGAATGCGCATACGAAACAATATTCGCTCTTTGAATGTTCATTAGCATCGATAGTTTCAAAGTTGTACTACATACTTAAAAGTCGTAAACAAGTCTTTATTTTAGGTTATTTTAAATGGATTTTATGGCATTCTGACAATATTAGGATCTAGGGATTGAAACTATATTTACAACACGGTGAATTGGACATCAGAACTTCATAGTTGAGATTCCTGTGTGATTGGCGGAATTATGGTACTTTCCCAGCGAATCGTCGGCTGCGTCGGTTGCAAGGAGCGCGGCCTACGCGAGCTGCGCTTGCGACATTTTGACAATCCGCGTTTACGTAACGGTACCGCGACTGTCGCGTTACTTCTTTACTGCAATGTTTGGATTGAGATTGGTTCCGGGGTGGGTTTCATAGACTTAACAAAACGTGTTCCTAGGTGTTCTTTTCTTTATGCGAAATCTAATTTGTACCTGCCTGGTTACCTGCAGTTGAATTGGTATTTTCTAAGAAAGTCATGTAATTATTTTCAATTTCAGCAGTCCTAAATGTGCACCAACTATGAATATACAGGGTGTAAGTAAACAGTGGCAATCTTTTAAGGGGTCACTGTACTCATCATTACGAACAACTTAAATTACTATGAAAAGTTGTTCTTAATGATGAGTACAATGACCCCTTAAAAGATTGCCAGTTTACACCCTGTATATTATTGAGTATTACGCAAATATATTTATGTAGAGACAATTATATAAAATCCTAATTAACATGACAATATCATGGAGTTAGTCAAGTCTCTTGTAGGTATTTTGTTCTAATGAGTAAGTTACAATATTTTATGACCTACCGATGCAAGGTAGGCAGATACTCATTTATTGTTTCTGGTTATAAACTTATTACCTAATGAGCGCTGGAATTACTTATTGCAACAATACTTGTTTAAAATGCATGTGAACATTAGTTCATATTTCTATACGTGGTAGTTTACGCAATGTTCGTGTTCCTGTTGCGTGGTGTAGTATCTACTTGTGTCACTAGTGTGAAAGCGCGGCGCTGCCCGCCGCCACCGCGTGCGCCCGCGACTGCACTGGCACTGCTCGCATCAAAACAAACGGAGAAAGTCACGCTATATTATTTATACGTATGCTTCGCACTATTTCCTACTTCCCCATGAAGCAAATAATTGTAATAGAGAATAGAAAATTAACAATAGATGTTCAAACTACATAATTCTAACACGCAGCGTATGAAATTACACGATGTTTTCACTTACGAATGTTTGATGCACATATTATTTTGACTGCTCTTCCTTGTTGCTCGACTTGAATTAAGTACTAAGAAATAATTGAGACGTCCAAAAATAATTATATTTATTAGTTTGTGCGATAGCTGCAGCCTACGGTGAAATTAGAGAAAGTATCTAAAACTAGGTGACGTACTTAGGTTAGGTGTAATGAAAAAAAAAACAATCTAGCATCAAGAGCATATTTAAACTCTCTTGATGCTAGATTGTTTTTTTTTTCGATTAGTAAATATAGGTAGTGATTATAAATAACTTTTCAGTAAATTACTTATGATCAAAATTCTTCAAACAATGGGTAGGTACACGTGATTAGTTGTTTAGTTTCGGAGCAACATTGTGTAATGCTGGCGCGATTAGATTACCTTCCACCGAGATGTTTCATAAAATGATTGTTACTTTCATTTCACTTGCCGTTGCAATAGTCAATTACCACTGCCATTGTAGTAGGTATCGATCGACATTACAGTTTTATTTATTAAGTAGGAAGGTAGGTATAGGTACGCAGGTAGAGATGAACCATTCTAAAAATGAACGCCCCTCCACAAAACGTAATTATTTCGATGTGTGACAGAAAATACTTATTGCAACACTTTACTTGTGTGCGTGCGGCGACTTTACTGTCAACATGGATTCGTCGCCGCACTTAGAGGTTAACTAATCGTGCGATCAGTCCATGTAACAACATTGTACGGACCGGGGAGAATGCGCTTTGTATGGAACGACACGTTCGCTCTGTCGCGCATTCGTGTCATTTATACACTAGTTTGCCGACAAATCCGGCTGTTAGACGTTTGGGCAAGTCGGGTAAGTAACGTTTGCATAAAAAATCAGTGTTATTGTTATTAAACATTTTCAAAGAAGTGTGAAACCAACCAATGACCAAATTATGTGTATTGCGTCTTAGATACACTTCTTTGCATGTGAGCGAAACCGCTGTGGAAGGGCGTTCATTAGGGTTCAAAAAGGAACCCTTATGGTGCGACACAGTCTATCTGTCTGTCCGTCTGTCACAGCTGGATATCTCAAGAACTATTCATGCTATCAACTTGAAATTTGGAACAGTTTTAGATGACGTTTGCCCAACTATTTTACAAATAAGAAAGAAATGAATAGGTACTTATATTTTTTTTTTGCGAAGTATCATAATGAAAGAGCGCTCTTTGCACATTCTCAAACATTTTTTTTAGGCCGCATAGTTTTCGACTTTTGATGAAAAATGTAAAAAAAAAAATACCGACCGGACATAAGGGGTTATGTCCAAAGTTTGCATAGAGAAAAATCTTAAAACGATGTCTCTAAATAGCACACTTTTCTCTTGACCGGATTTTTTAGAATGGTTTATCTCTACGGTCAAGAAGTGATAATGTTAAGCAATTTTCAATCGGACTTTGATCGAACTCATTTCCGTCATAGCGGGGCCATGTCACCTTTCCGAACTGTAATTTTCATTGAAAATGTACCTTAAGGTGTTTAATAAAACTTATTTAGTCCTTGACTGTACAGTTACTTATAGTTTGTTAGTTTACCCTAGTAATTTCAAGTTTTGTAATGTTAATAATGGTTTATCACTAACATTAATTTGAACATAGCAGATCTTAATCTATAAGGTGCAAATAAGCAAATTATGGTTTCGCACAAATTTTGTTATTGAGGTGTGCAATTGTAAATTATGATTTAAATCACGGATAAAATTCAAGGAGATCTCAGTTTTGCTATTAACGATTTATTTGGCCTTAAAATTGTCTTCCTCGAAAGATTGCTAATTATTTTAATGTACTTATAAACAAACAAACATCGCATTTAAACCAAATCTTCTGGTTCCTTCTTCCCATTTGCATTAGTTTTTTAATTTCGTTTCTCTTCAAGAGTCAAGTTTAACTCTTCGTATTCAAGGCTTTATCTTCTTAATCTCATATACCTATTTTAAATTTTTCACTAAGCAACGTCCTAAAAAACGAATGCCAACGTGGGTGGGTATGGGTAGGCTAGCACTGGGCCTGCAAAAGTGCAGCAACCATGCAGTTACCTCTACTTTAGTAAGCGTTGTCAATAACTGTGCAATGATCTCGATAAATGGCACGGTATATCTATAGATAATATTGTACATATTTATCGCCTTCGGCTCGCACCATACCATAATGGTAGGGGCAAGTAGTCCATATCTGTCAGCCACATATCGACTATGTGTACCTACCTATACCTGCCTACAGTTCAATTATTGTTTATATATTCGTTAGTCATTCGTCACGGTTGCCAATACCGACGGCTTACATATATTTGTGTTCAAACGGCTTTCTTCAAGGCCAGTTACAAATAAATCATTCGATTTACGCGTTTCTCTATTCTTATGACGTGCAATTTTATCTAAATTATTGTAGGCTAATTTGGTAAATACATTTTAGTATGGTGAACATTAATAGGTAGTTCGATTTTTAATTAGACGAGACGGCACTATTGCAGAGTTGATATTTTTGCGTAAAAACATGGATACTGATATTACCTAACTAGGTACTTACGTAGATTTTATAAAATTTTCTTTACAAACGTAAGAACTCATTTCACTGCAAGTTTATTAAAAATATGTTAGAGAATTTTGGGCAAAAACACACATAACATCATGCCTGTATTCCCCGAGGGGTTAGACAGAGGTGTACTTATAGTACACGGTACACCTATATTTTGCCAGCTGGGCATTTTCGTCAAAATGTCTACCAACCCACTTATGGGATGTCCCATACATACAAGTTGCAAATAATTAACATTTTTATAACATAGAAGTATCGAGTAATTATTAAATAGTTCCAAAAGACTAGTTTTCTTTTTTACTTAAATTGCCAACAGAAATTTAAAAAAAAAGTAACAAAATTAAATCCTGAAATGTGGCATCTTACGTCTTGCAGTACTGTCCTTATTATTTGGTAACGGTCATGACCAAAACGTATCTAAGTTACTATTTATTTACATATATTATTTGAAATAAGCTCCATATAATAAAAAAAAATACATACCTAGCAAAATTCGTAAAATTTATCATTCGACTAAATCAAGAATTTGCTAAAATATCCAAAACAATATTAGTAAGCTGTTTTCAAAGTAGGTAGCAGTTTAAAAAAAAATGCCCAGCTATGCTTAATTAGTGTCATGTAATGGGGCGAGAACAACAACACAAAACCACCACACAACAAATACATTTTTACGATGAGTAAAGTTCCACCAATACTTGCTAAAGATTACGTGTGACAAAACGGCTATTATGTAAAATAAAATGACAAAGGCCATCTTATGTAATACAAGTACGCATTCGCAATATGTTTTTTTGTCAACTCTCACACTGCGACCTTAGGTTGCAAGGAAGTTCGATGGCAGTATTTCCCTTCTAAAGTGGGCTAGAACTGGCCACAAGCACAGTAAATAGAGATAACAGTATTGTCACTGCGAATATGTAACTGATATCGGCTCATGCTCATAGGTCGCTTCGCTCGGAATCTAAGCTAGTTTCACTAAGAAAAGATTCGTCATCTTACGCGCTCAGTAATCACAGGCTGTCTCTAAAGTTGCTGATAAACAGACCTTTACTGGCGATAGGTACCTACTTCAATTGATTGGCTAGTGTTATTTCGGCCAATCAGCAGTTAGGTAACGCAAAATTTGATAGCACATTCACTAACAGCTGTTACTTTTAAATATGTTAAATGATTCTTATCTTGAATGATTAAGGTGATATGTAAAAAGCGAACTGGGTGGGAATAAGAAAGTGACAAAGTCAATTACTTCCACATGCGAAAAAAAGAGAGCGCAATAATGCACTGGAACCAAAATAATAGCGCCAAATCAAATAAAAATTGTTTAAAAATAAATTAAGCTATCTATCAAAATTATGTTCAGCCAAAGTTTTCAATTAGGTAATACGCACATTTTGAATGCAATTTTGAATGAAATTACTTAGGATTTTAGAATTACAGAATGAAACATAAAAAAGTAGAGGTCTTTTCGGAATTAAATTTTATCGAGGAAATTTAACCCAATTGTGTTTTCCTTCAGTCAAAGTATTAATCAAATAGTCAGTAAACATATGTCCAAAAATAAAATCCCTACATTCTGCAATAGTGAAATAAATGTTTACGAAAAATCCTCCAATTTATTTTGGTAGCGCCTTAAATGTCTTCAGCAGTTGTTTCAAGAACAGAACGTAGTTGCGCTACTGTCCACAGATTACTGTGCCACAAGTAAGCCTGTGAATGGTTGAGCTATTAGTCACTGAAAGCATTCCTTGCGAGCCGATGGTCTGGCCCGATCGGTTTTGCCGGAGGGACAATCTGAGAATCGAGGGGAACGGCCAAAGAAATGCAGCTCTTTGTTCGCTTTACCAGCAGTGCTGTATTTTCCGCAAATGTGCTGTGTTGATTTGTTTACTTCCGTGTTAATGCTTAGTGCTTGCTGTGAAAGGTGTGTGTTGCTGTGCTTCTTGTGATGTGTGATTATTTTGGGCATAGAACAGCTCTTGTACTTAATTGTCTAAAAACCGTTATGTTTCTTTGTAAACCTGTAATTTCAATAATAGCTTTGAGCCTATTAGCTATTTGGCTTCGCTTTGGTTTTTTGCTCTTGATTAAAAATACGTTTCAGTCACGCTAACCATGAGGAGAATCACTTATCCCACCTTTCCAGTCCACAATTTGGTCTACATTTCTTTCCAACTCGTCTGCTACTGTAATAAGTATCGCACTAACTTAATAAGCCAAACAAAGCAATTGCTTCTAATGTTTATCTGACGAAAGGCGTCAGGAAGCAGCGGCCCGTGAAGGTGGTGACACACTGCGGCGGTTACTCAACGTCAACGGCGCGAATCGCGGTGCGCTGCGCTGGCGCATACCGCCCGTCCCCGATTATTTATAGAACCAATGGGAAGACTAGTTTTAATAATTGATTTATGATGTGAATATTATTTTTGATTGTGGAAAACTAGTATTTTGCGCGCGACTTCGTCCGCGTGGATTTCGTGCTAAAATTCCTATAAAACCAAATGTACCTATATGTAGCATTCATTTTGTTTTTTTATTTTTTGTTTATAAGTACCTATGTGTTATTTGGATTTTCCATAATTATGTGTTACTTGACTATATTGTCTACTGCTGTACTAAAACCAAAAACATGATTACTTTAAATTTTCTGTAGCACCGTCTATTTTCTGTTTTATACTATTATACGTAAACAGTTCCTTAGTGTGCAGTACAATTTGCTTTAAATTGAAGCTATTTAAATATGTTAAGAACTTACTAAACTAAAAATGATTTAAGTAAAGCATTTTGTCATAAATCTGTATTTAAACGAAGCGCGTTTAAATTCCGGTGAGCGTGAGAGTCTATCTTGCGCGTCAAACTAGACAGCCATAACGCCATTTCACTTACACGCCGAGCAAAACCACGCCTCGATACATCCTCTTAACAACCCCTTCACCCACTTTGAAGTTTTTTTCGAAAATTAATGTTTACGATCCTTATCATTATTTAGATACCGTAAGCGGGTTACTTTGACTCTAGGGCGTAACTTTGGCCCGAATCGAGACAACTGTTTAAACTGTCTGAAGTGTCGCGACTACAGCACCGAACGTCGCGTCGTATGACCTTCGGTAGGTAAGTAAAAGATGGCAATACAGACACGTACTTGCGGAACTTTGTGTGGAATTAGTGACACTAAGCATCTGTCTCGATTTGGGCCAAAGTTATCCCCTAGAGTCAAACTAACCCGCCCTTTACGGTAATAAGTATTCGGGCCAATTTTTAAGTTTATAGATCAAAAAAAAAAATAAGATTTTTCAAATAAACTGTGTCCTCCGTTTTAATCACGACAGGGCTTGTCAGGGTTCCGTAGGTACCAAAATGGTAAAAAGGAACCCTTAAGGTGTGACTCAGTCCGTCTGTCTGTCACATCTGGATATCTCAAGAACTACTAATGCTATCAACTTGAAATTTGAAAGTTTTAGTTGACGTTTGCCCAACTATTTTGCGAATAAGAAAGAAATAAAAATATATATGTTTTTTTTGCAACAGGGACTGAAAGGGGGGTCTTAAAAATTCGAAGTAGGGCTACTAGGGTATGTGGGGTATCATAAAAGAGCGCTGTTTGCACATTCTCATACATTTTTTTTTCTTTTTTCTAGGCCGCAAAGCTTTCGACTTTTGATGAAAAATTAAAAAAAAAATACCGTTACCATATCTCCGAAGTTTGCATAGAGAAAAATCTGAAATTATTCTATGTGATAGTAGTTTATGTATAGATTACAGGAAAATAAAACGATGTCTCTAAATAGCACAGTTTTTCAGAAATCATCAACAAAAAATACATAATATGAATGATGGTACGGAACCCTTGGTGCGCGAGTCCGACTCGCTTTTGACCGGTTTAAAAAAAAAGCGTTTGGTACCATTCCGTTGTATGACTTAAACATTATTTATACCCGTCGGTTTTAATTTTTTTTTGTTTAAGTTAGTACCGAGTTTCAAGTTAATCCGACAGCGCGTTAAAGTTTTTCCTTACTAACTTTGACTGCAACCAAATCCTCTGTGAGGGAGTTGTTATAAAAAACTAAAAGTGACTATCTTTATTATTTACTGAGACAAATATTTCCAAGTTTGAAGTTTATCATCAAAGGAATAAGATTTTTCATATAAACTGTACCTCTCTTATCACCCCGGGGTGGAATTTTGAAAAATCGTTTGATTTTTCCATATTCTGAATCAAAGATTATTTATATCAATTTTTGATTTAATCAAGCCACTTAGTAAAATCCTCCTCTTGAAAATCTAATTAACGGCTTTTCGCCCCATTAGGGGTCGAATTTCGAAAAACCTAAAAACTTATTATTGATTATTTCCGTCAAAAGTATTATACTAAGTTTGGAGTTAAACAGACCGTGCGTTAAAATTCTTCCATAAAAACTTTGAAGGTAGTTTTGAAATAATGAGAAACTTTATTGCTTACGCAAATATTCGTGCCAAGTTTCAAGTTAATAAGTAAGTTTAAGTTTTAAGTTTTTTTTTTTTTAAGTTTCGAGTCTGGGTGTTTTTCTATCTATAATATGTAAGTATTTACAAAAAAAAAATGTATATAAATAGTTTATCAGCCATCTCGTTACCATAACACAAGCATTAGGTTGCTTAGCTTGGGACTAGATGGCGTTGTGTGAAATGTCCAAGGATATTTATTATTATTATTTATTAGTTAATAACCAAATGAATAAGATTTTTCTTATAAACTATCTCCCCGCTTTTAACACCTACAGGGGTGGAATTTTGATTAAAATCACTTCGGGTATTTCCAAAACTTATTAACTTACAGATTCAAAGATTATCTAAACCAATTTCTAAGTTAATCAAACTACGCAGTAAAATCCTCCCCTGTAAAATTGACTACCCCTTTTCACCACTTTAGGGGTAGATTTTCGAAAAACCCTTATCCCTATTTTTTATTTTTGGTCTTAAGTTACTGAGTTTTAAGACTGCGCGTTACAATTCTTCCATACAAACTTTGACACCCCCAACCCGTGGGGTGGGTAGTTTAGAAAAACAAAAAATTACAAAGTTCATAATTTACTTAGACAAGTGTCAAGTTTCAAATTTATTAACTCAAGGAATAAGATTTTTCATACAAATAAGATCTTCCTTTCACCCCTTTAAAAGTCCAATTGACAAAAACCCTTTCTTAGTGCATTATAAAAGGAAGCCGTGTGCAAAATTTCACGTTCCTAACCCAGTAGTTTCAGCTGTGCATAGATATGTCAGTCAGTCAGTTTCTCCTTTTATATTATAAGGTGTTAAAAAATTTACTCTAAAAACTTTAAGGAGTGCTTTATACCATCGAACTGAATAACTTTTACTATGGGACCAACTATGAAATCGCGAAAACGAAATCAGCTGCTCCGTACATTTCGACGAGTAAAGGTACGACTAGCGACTGCATGCAATCGCTATACGTACATAGTAGCCGCTGCAGGTGCTGTCGGCAGTTGCAGTTGGCAGCTCGGTTCCAAATAGTACCCTGATTGTTTTTCGCGATTTCAAAGTTGGTCCCATAGTAAGAGTTATTTAGTTCGGTGGTCTAAAGCACTCCTTAAAGTTTTTAGAGTTAATTTTTTAACACCTTTTAATTTAAATAGATAGGTGTATATCACCCGTCTCTCCGCAATTCCATTGCTACACTTAGGATGCATATCTGGTAGGCTCTATAACCCTTCCATATTTTATCCTAAGGGCACGACTTGGATACCATTATCGCGCCCCCGGGTCTATTCCGTGATATGCAATGGTCTCTGTGGCACCATGTAACATGAGACAACAGGGGCTAGTGTGTATCTTTGGGTTCATTCAGGTAATCGAGTCCGGGCAAACCACGCTGGGGTTGGTTAATTTCATTCCTTCATTCATGGTGAATAAGTGTGGTTTGGTCAACTAAGGGTAAGAAGTAAGAACTTCCTCCTTTAGAAGGGCGAAGGGTCGTAATTTGACGTGTCACGAGCTTAAGTGTGTAATTGAGTAGGTATAATATTTTCAATAATGATCTCCCGAATACACACAATTACTCGGCTAACACAACTGTTAGGTAAGCCCGGTAAGCCACACCAACCGTTTAGTCATTTTATTATCAGAATCAAAAGCATTCCTTACACTACAAACAACAGGTCTAGGTAAATCACAGTGCGATTCAAGCCAACAAGCTGTAGATAAACGTTGAACGTGCACAGACGGCATCTGCATAACTGAGTCGCTCCGTTCTCATTAGCCGGCGCCCGTTAGCCCGACCCAACTCCCGCGCACAACGGGACTGCCCGACCTCGTCGGTGCGCTAGCTGCCTTTAGTGTGTTTACTACACTTTACAATCATGAAAACATACTTTAATGTTGCTGTTTTGAATGAGAATTGAGGTAAGTTTATATGCATTTCTTGAAGGTAGATTATGATTTAGGTCCTATTTTAAAAAGTAAGCGAAACATTTTATTGAAAATCTTCACAATTTCGGACGTGGGTAGTTCAAGAGAACGTCACAACAACGGAAGATTGTGTCTATCTTCGTTTGTTTTCAATTACAGCTAGTGTGCTGTTAAAATGTCAATTTATAAATAGAAGCGCAATTTATGCACTACCGTGCCGCGGGCACGCAAAAGTGCCACAAATACTGCATCGTAGTAAACAAGCCCCGTGGAGCTGCAGGTCAAAGGCTTTCTCCTTGAGCAGTTAGGTACCACAGGGGGACAAGAGTGCGGGGGGTTGGGGGGGGCAGACGCACGCGCGAATAGAAAGTCCTTAACTTATTGTTTTCTTAATTTTCTTCATTACGACATTTATCATTTGTCACTCCACGTTTGCTTATTGCATGAATTCAAACCCGGCTCATATTAATATGCATATAAAATAATATAAATATAAGTCGAAAATCTTCGAACTTACTGAAGTATCTAAGGGCAAATTTTTCAATAGTCGGCTAACTTTTATCTGAAGAATAATAAAAGTTTATTTATTTATTATAAATAAACTTTTATTAATGGAATAAATATGGCGGTTTGACAGCTTTTGTATAGAAAATATGTCAAACTGTCATTTATTAAATCTTTATGCACAAGTAAAAAAAATACCGTACAAAGGCGGACTTAATGCCTGAGGCATTTTCTACCAGTCAACCTTAGGGTGATGCAGATAGAAAACATGGCAGGTGCAACATAAAGGATAGATAACACGAAAATAACTATAAAATACAAGAATAAATACATACATATTATATACCTACATATACAGGGTGGCCGGAACATTGACGTCCAAAAATAAAATTTCGGTCCCTCGTATCGTGGGGTATTCGAATCACCCCCATGTATGTTCCGCGACTTTTCATAGTTTTCGAGTTATGAATTTTTTTCTGAATATTTGAAAATTTTCGACCTGACCAACCTAAAAAAATTCAAAAAAAAAGTAGAGGGTTTTATCGAGTTTCTTTTTTTGCAACTGAATTTTCATAAGTAGTACTTTTATGCATAAAATAATCAGCTTCGTGACTGTGATGAAAGTTATGAAAATGTTGATCTAAAGTGAAAAATTTACGTTCGGTAAATTATGACTTAAATTTTCAACCTCAAATTAAAAATCTAAACAGGTGACTTCATGGTTCTCAAGTAGGCTTCAAAAATGCGCCAGACTCTCAGCTTTCATAATCATTAAAAAACGTAGGACTTAATGGGGCTAACTTTGGCCTTAATCGGCCTTCAAAGACTAGCTGATTAATAATTTTTTTTTTCCATTTTCTCGCTCCTAAGGTTATTTAGTTTGCTAACCAAAAATGACTGCAGGAAAGCTAAGATTTAAACACGGAGATTTTTTTAAATATTAGTTTAATGAATTTTGCGCGATCCGTTCTCGTGGACTATGGGTTGTAAACGAGGGTGCAACTCTTTTACCTGCAATAACAATGGACCCAGAGGAAAAGAGACCGAATTATTGCTATCTCTCTCACGCAAGGCGCGCAACCGAAGCCAACGCAAAACAAGTACCTCAGTCGTACTCACATTGTGTTTACTGCTATACGCGTGTCGCCATTTTGTCTTTACCACACTCGCTTTGCCCACGGACTCCGCTGCCTACTTGTTTGACTACTTTGCTCGTTTATTGGACTGTGTTTTGCATTCTGATTTGGACTTTTTTTACGTGGAAGTGTAAAAAATGAGTTACACGTTAAGTGAATATGCAGAAATGCATTATTTTTATGGAGTTGCACAAGGAAACGGCCATGAAGCAGCGCGACTGTATCGCGAACAACTTCAACGTCGTGGTGGGCCGCAACCTGAGCGATATCCCGACCATCGTGTTTTTATTAACACGCACAACACTTTGATGGCAGGCCGCATTCCTGGTCGACGCGGCAGTCATGAAGGAATCCCTAGAGCTAACCCGGATCGCAGAGAAATGGTGCTGGAAGAAGTTCAGCGAAATCCGTCTACGAGTACGAGAAGTATGGCTCGTGCTCTGAACATCCCAAGGACTTCTATCCAAGACATTCTTCACGATGAAGAATACCACGCGTTCCACATCCGACGAGTCCAAGCTTTACTGCCTACAGATCACCAATTGCGCGTTGATTTTTGCCAAACCATGTTACGAAAAGAGCAAGAGGATCCTGGATTTTTCAATAAAGTTTTATGGTCAGATGAGTCACGATTTGAGCGATCCGGAATATTCAATATTCATAATTACCACACGTGGGCGAATGAAAATCCACTCGAAGTGAGAGCTTCGACATTTCAACATCGCTTCAGCGTTAACTTGTGGTCTGGTATCCTCAATGGCGAACTAATTGGTCCGTTTGAACTGCCGTCCAGACTTGATGGAGAAACATACAAAAACTTTTTGGAAAATGAACTTCCATTGTTGCTGGCAGATGTGAATCTCGAACTCAGACGAACCATGGTGTTGCAAAATGACGGCGCCCCGTGTCACTATGCAACCCAGGTCCGAAATTACTTAGATGAAACATACCCCAACAGATGGATCGGACGCAGCGGACCAATTAGGTGGCCTCCACGCTCACCTGATCTCAACCCCATCGATTTCTTTATTTGGGGCTATTACAAGGAAATAGCATACGCCCGAGACTGTTCAAGTGAACAAGAGCTGAGGCAGTTGATTGCAGAAGCTGAACGTGTTGTGAGAGAGAACAGAGACGCTTTTAGACGATTGCCAGACAATTTCTTACGTAGGTGTAGAATGTGTATTGCTGCTGGTGGTGGCCACTTTGAAAACCTTTTGTAAATGTTAAAAATAAATTAAGTACTTTTTTCACATTATCATCTGTGTTTTATTCAAAACCACTTTTTACGTAAAACTTTTCTTACCCAACTCTGAAACTATTTGTTGGTTAGTTTTCAGTATTCTTATCATTAATTAACCTTAGGAACGAGAAAATAGCCAAAAAAAAATAATTACTCAGATGGGTAATTTTAAGAATTTTTCCACCTCGCTGTCTTTGAAGGCCGATTTTAAACAAAGTAGCCCTATTAAGTACTTCATTTTTTTTATGATTATGAAAGCTGAGAGTCTGGCGCATTCTTGAAGCCTACTTATGAATTATGAAGTCACCTGTTAAGATTTTTAATTTAAAGTTGAAAATTTGAGTCATAATTTACCGAACGTAAATTTTTCACTTTAGATCAACATTTTCATAACTTTCATCACAGTTACGAAGCTGATTATTTTATGCATAAAAGTACTACTTATGAAAATTCAGTTGCAAAAAAAGAAACTCGATAAAACCCTCTACTTTTTTTTTAGAATTTTTTTAGGTTGGTCAGGTCGAAAATTTTCAAACATTCAGAAAAAAATTCATAACTCGAAAACTATGAAAAGTCGCGGAACATACATGGGGGTGATTCGAATACCCTACGATACGAGGGACCGAAATTTTATTTTTGGACGTCAATGTTCCGGCCACCCTGTATACATATATATAAATGGAATAAACTTTGTAAGGAGAAATAACGATCGGTAGAAGAGAAATAACGATCAGTAGAGGAGAAAATGAACCAGCAAATTAGCGCTGTGATGTTTTTGCCAACTTCTCACGTATATACTCACGTGTCTTCACTTTAAAAGACAACCGATTGGTTGCCATCCTGATGTTCAGAGGGAGCACGTTCCAAAGAAAGACCGCCTGTACAAAGAAAGAAGAGTGAATGAAACCAGAGCGGTGAGAAGGACATCGTAAAAGACGATTATTGGTGGAGCGAAGGTTTTTACTATGGACAGAGCATAAGTATTGAATATGGGAAGTCAGGTACGAAGGAGAAGTGGGTTTGTTAAGAATAGAAAACAACATAGACAGAGCCCTCAGCTCTCTGCGCTGACGAATAGGTAACCATTTTAAAAGCAAACGGTGCGCGGATACATGGTCATACTTACGAAGATTGAAAACGAATCGAATGCAATTATTGAGAAGGCAGTCAAGTTTATTGAGGAGATCTGCATTCAGGTCGTAGTAACACACATCACCATAGTCAATTATGGGAAAGATTAGAAAAGTTATCTGTCGATTAAAAAATTTGCCGTAAGTAAATTAAGTTTTATTTTACTGCTTACCTTTACGGTTTTCTAGAATTTTCTAGAATTTTCCAATATCATTGGTCCAAATAAAGGAGTTTACAGCTTGAGCATTCATTAATTTTATAAAGCATGAAAATGGTAAAACACAGAATGTAACTTGTAGAATTGATGTTTCAATTAAGTATGTTGCATTCACATTATACGCAGCGTTCTCGAAGGGCGACCACGGACCGGAAGGCGAAGCGTGGGACGGTGCTCCACTAGCTGGACTGGAAGGTCGCGGAGAGCCGTTGGTCGCAACTCGTCCAGAACCCTTCGTTATGGAACTATGCCTGGGATTTTATATGAATTTGACAACTGAAATCTACTGGGATTCTTACAGCGATGTCTCAGGCTATACTAGTTATTTATGCAACTGACGTATAATAAGGGGTATCAAAACACGAATGTGGGTTTATCACACGAGGCGAAGCCGAGTGTGATAATAGTATCACATGAGTGTTTTAATACCTAATTATGTATAGTTGCATACAAGACTTTATCTACATCCATGTTATCAATCCTCTATAAAAGGTTCTGCAACAGTTTTTTGCAATACTAATACTAGTATCGAACATGACGGCCGGCGTCATAGTATACGACGTGAATTTGAATAAGTTCTTTTATTTAAATTACGGCGCTATTGTAGTGAAACGCGCGTGCATTACAATGTTCTTTTTTTGAAAACGAGTTGCATTATGAAATTCAGTACAACATTAAAGCAACCGTTTGGATGCTATTATGGTTACCATGGTTACTATGACACTGGCTGTTTTAATGTTGGCAATAAGCTAACTGTTTCAGAAACTTTTATAGAGAATTTATAGTATGGGTGTAGATAAAAAAATAAATAATTGGTATTTGCTACAGCGATATAGATAGTTCATTACACAGCCGGCACTACGTACTTAATCTCATAACACTATAATATTTCTAGCTACATAAAAGGAAGCCGTAACTAACGTATAAACTAATGTTTTATAATAGGTAAGTAGAAACTACATAAGCGCTTCATTAAAATGAAGACATGGTTGCGTAAAACGAAACGTTAATTACGACAATAAAATCGACGAATGAATTGCCCGATCACATTCAGGAGCCGACTCGATCAGGGTCATGAGAGAGACGATTTCGAGAATAAAAAGGTCATCGTCTAACATACAATTTAAATCTCAATTTGTTGTCTGTCGCATGCGAGGAGGCAGACCGTGACCATAGGATTTCGGGTAACACATCATTTGTAGTTGCCAAACAGATTGGGTCATTCTTTTGTCCGCGTGGGAATGATGCAAATGAGCCGCTTCGCTATTTCTTTGTTTGATTTCGTGAAAGTTTACACGATCGACGAGGAAACGCGGTCGACGACGGCCCGATGTGAACGCCATTTTTATGTAATTGTTACGTCGTGATGTACGCCGGGCGTAAGTTAGTAGCGGGCGGCGTGAAATATGCACACACGACGTATCTGTAGCTGGTATTTGATTTTAAGTATTGTTGGATTTTGGATACCTGTTTTGGACCTAATTTTAAAATAGCGCAACTCATCTTGAGATGAGCTGTTGTACCTATTTGTCTGTATTCTTAATTAACAAATATATTTCGATTATTTAAATCTCCGCAAATATATTATTAGGTACTCCGAAAACTCCGCGCATAGCTGTAACAATATTGCCAATATTGTCACTAGTTACATCGTTGTTGATGATTCTAGTCAGTAGTGTAATGCGCTGTCACTAATTAGCCAACATCACAAATTACTTTATTAGTTAGTTACCAGCAGGAAAACCGCTTTACTCTTGTCACCTACATCACCACGCGCTGCGGAGGGGAACGCCCTTTATGAAATCAGCTGCACTCGGTCAAGCAGACGGATTTTCGTGCTTTAGGGAATCAAATAATATACCTGTTGTTATGTTTTATTGTTTATGGACAGCCCACAACATCTTTTCTTATGGAACTCCCCATTGAATGCATAAACAGTTATCTGATCATAATATTTTATACTTTTCTCAGAACCCACGGTGGTAGTTTGTTGTCAAATTAGTTTTGTTAATACATTTTACGCCTTTTTTCTAGAGGCAGGGGTATTATACCTAACCTATTGTATAAATAATAAACAGCTACAATTTGACGATACCGGAAGTACCTGCCTAGGCTATGTCTTACGGAGCCCGTAGACATAGCCTAGGCTTGTGACAACAATTTAACTTTCCAAAAAATAAACCGACGATGGAACTTTCTTCTTAGTAAGTACAAGGGATACCTTTCTAAGTTTCTAATAAACTTTTCGCTAAGTATTAATAGAGCAATAGAAAGTCACGGATTAGCAATACAAAAATAATGTCGATGCACATCGCTATTTATTTTATAATCCTAATCTAGTAAGGTAATTTATCGCTTATTACTTTTAAGCATCAATAACCGCAAAAGTAGGTCTGTAACACCGTCTTCACTTTTTCGCAGAACTCCCAAAACAGGTCCGTACATCTCACATTGAATATTACATATAGTTCATTACATATCACGTGACATTACGCCAGCATGATCTTAAACACAAAAACTACACAAACTGCATTCCCAAGCTGCTGCTTAAAAACTGGGTGTTTCTTCACAGTGTCTCACCTCTAGTACTTGTAATGAATGACACAATGTTTGTTTTCTCAACTCTAAAGGCTCACTTAAAGCTATCTGCCATGAAAATGGAGCATGCAATTAATCGAGCATCGTACGGTTACGAAATGATCGCCAAGACGCCATTCCGTAATATAAAATGCAGTTTTTAATACGCTTTACATTTGTGTACATTCTATTACTCGGCCGAGACTATACACTCTTCTGTCCATGCGTTGGCAAAGCGCAATCTACATGTAGTTTCAGTAAAAATATCGTTAGAACGAAGTGACCCTTCTGTGTCTGCATAGAAAAAAATCTGCGAACGGTATGTCATGCGTTTATCTACTCACTATGCTAGCGTAATTTACTTGACTTAATTTTCGCACCTGTCCCATTTTATGACTTGGTAATTTTTTCCATCGACATTCTTCATGAGGAAAACTTGGCTCCGTTGACTGTAAATAAATGGTGTTGTTATGGGTAGGCCAACTCTATGCAAAAGTGGTGGTGGTTACCTTCAAACTTTTGAAGAGTAGAGCTCGACTAGTACCTACCTATACATATAGAATACTTCTTTTTGTGACTCTGTTCCCTGTTCATACTGCTTATATCCATAAGAAGGTAAGTCTTAATATGTTACTATGTGATTTATTAAGGTAGGTTTATACAAAGATTACTACTATGTAGATAAAGTCGAGATTAGATTTTTTTTTGCATTTGGTTGCCCAATTCTCGAGCATGGTTATAAGCTATTTAACATCACGCTACGACTCAAAAAGAAAAACGTCAGAAAGAACAGCGGAAATTAAGTAATAGCGTGGGCGGGCGATGCAACGCGGCGGTTCGGGGGACGAGGATATTTTATTGAAATGTGTCTGTTATATTTTAGAGACATGAGGAACAGGGTGTAAAGTTCACTCATCCTCCATTGAAAAGGGAGGATCCTCCGACCAGACGGGTTTTGTGTCTGGTGGGCCACTGCCCGACGGTTGATGTCGGGACGTTGTAAATATGCTAATCGCGTGGTAAACTCTAATTGCGCGATGCAGGTTTTTGCGTGACGTCATGTCATTGATGCGTAGTTCATATGTGGCGATGTAGATGCCGCCACAATATTAGTATGTTGTATATCTTACGACTTTCACGCGGATGAAGTCGCGAGGCACAGCGAGTTAATAAGAATACGTATGAAACGCGTACTCAACGGTGTCTTTCAGGATGGTTTATTCGAAATTTCTAATAAGGCATAGCTGGGATCTTTAGCTAAAGCAGCTAAACTGATAATAATTATAGAACAAAATAAATACCTATCAGTTGTATCCATGAGCTAAGCCCACTCATAGCAAGCATATGAAGCACGTATGAACGAGCTACATAATAAAACGACGCTTACCTATAATTAAACAATTTACAACAATGTCAACGATTGTATGCGTCGCGTTATCATATGGACCACGCTTCAACCTTGGATCGAACTGGCACACGCTGTGATTACCTGCCTGTGCCGACTCCCTGACCTAATTCCCTATTTGTTGCTAGAGAATATCATTCTGTGACAAGAAGCCGGTACCTATGTAAGAATACCTACTTACACAATATCTATGTAGAAAAAAAAAGTAAAACTATAGTGCACTACACTACTAAGTACCCTGTATTGTTGAAATGATGTTATTGGAGGGAGGCGGGGGCACAGGGTGAACACCAAATAACAAAGTACTGAAATTGTTAACTATTTCCTAACAAACCAACAATGAGTTACCTTGTACCTATATTTTGTTTGATTTGACTCGATACATGGCAACCTAAGTAGTCTTCTCATAGTAATGACTCATAAATAGAGATCCAGAAATTTTCAGTTTGCAGAAATAACAGTAGGTAAACCAAAGGAGTAATGATAGCAATTTGTTAAAATAATATCTTCATAATATTCGGCCATAAAAACCAAAACATAAGTTCAAGTCAGGTCATGGGCTTTCCCCATGGCGCAAGAACAAATACTTTTGTTCCGATTGTGTTATTATTATCTGACGGATTGGTGAACGAAGTAGGTATTATTATCGATCAATTATTGATTGAAGAAATTAACACTGATAAAAATGTGAATAAAATATACCTTCATTTCCATTTCAGGGTCTACATCGCAAAATTTTGAACCTAGACAGATGGTACCTTACCTATGGCTTTTGGTATAAAGTAACTACGGCCAGCACACGATACATTATAGCTTTGTCTCTGGGATGGCAACACATCTTCGATGCTTCAGATATTGCAGATGTCCGTACGCGGCGGCTACCACTTATCACCAGGTGATCTATCAGCCTGTCAGTAAGCCACCCAATAATATAAAATGGTCTTACTAAGGGTAAGACCATTTTACCGTACTATGATTTAAAAAACCGGTCAAGAGCGAGTCGGATTCGCGCACCGAGGGTTCCGTTCTAATTTCTGAAAAAGTGTGCTATTAAGAGATCGTTTTATTTTTCCTTTAATCTTTACATAAACTTCTATCACATTGAATAATTTCAGATTTTTCTCTATGCAAACTTCGGAGATAAAGGGGGAGGGGGGACGGTATTTTTTTTACATTTTCCATCAAAAGTCGAAAACTATACGACCGGAAAAAAAATGTTTGAGAATGTGCAAACAAACAGCGCTCTACTTTCATACGACAACAGCAATTTATACTAAGCTAACTCATAAAAGTGTACTTAACAGTAGAGGCTTTTTAGGGAAAAACGTGGTAACTTTTTTAATAATTAAGATATTAATTTGAAATTTGGTACCCTTAGTCGTTAATTAATTCATTGTAAATCCTATATTTATTTTTCCTTGATTATTTATATTTTTTGATTTAGCGCAGGTTAGCCGTTTAGAAACGCAATTCCTCAATATTTTTTTACATATAATACACACGTCTATCTAATGTTAGCGTAGTGTAGGTATTATGGGATGTCATAGTGTTATAGAAGTGTTATTTTTATTGGTATCTCACTATTTTTATTAACACTCCTTAATGAATATTCCTCCTTTTTGGCTGAATCTACTAAATATTTAGCACTAAATATTTATTTGTAATAATAAAATAACACTAACTTTCAATAGAGTTTACTTAAATAACTTGTAACAGTGATGCTATCAATTATGATTTACTGATAAAGTTTTTAAAACTGCGCATGATCTAACAAAGCGACAAGAGTGTCGTTAGACTAATGTAAACAAACAAGCGGTGCGCACACTCCGCTAGTTAGAGTTGGCGTAATTTAAATCGAATGATTTCAAAAAGTACCTTTACTTAGCGTTGGTTAAGATTTGTAACTTCGTTATTTTTGTATATTTCTTCACGATTTTTTTATTACACATAAAAAAACCACATTTTAAGCAACTTGGCATAAAAAAACGAATTTACCTAAAATTCGAGATAGCGTAGTAAATGATACCCCACGTACCAGCTCCACTTCGAATTTTTAACAAATATATTTTTTTTTTGCAACTGAGACTGAAATCCCTGGTGTTCGTTTCAACCGCGCGGCCATGGCGTTAAAAAAAAAAAACTATGCCAACATTTTGTAACAATTTGTAAAAGTTGTCTCCCAAAACCACAAATTTGTCAAAGTTATGGTTAAAAAGTTAGAAGAGTTTGAACGTGGCCGCGCCATCGAAACGCGGAGAACCGCGCGGCCACGGAGATCTCAGAAACTAAGCGTTGCACAGACCTGAAATTTTGGTAAATAACAATTTGTAAAAAAATTTTGTAAACAATTTGTAAAAATTTAGAAAAAAATCCTAGGTTAATATTTTAGGAGCTGTCAGACTAAAACCCCGTGGCCGCGCCATCGAAACCGTGACAAAAACGTGATAGCCGATATCTCGCTGAAAAAGCATCGCAGACGTCTACAGTTTTTTGTAAAACCCAGATTTGAATTTGTCAAAACTTACAAAAATGCAACAAAAAATACTAGAGATATCGGCTATCACGTTTTTTTCACCGTTTCGATGGCGCGGCCATGGGGTTCTAGTCTTACAGCTCCTGAAATATAAACCTAGGATTTTTTGTTGTATTTTTACAAGTTTTGACAAATTCAAATCTAGGTTTTACAAAAAACTTCAGACTTCTGGGATGCTTTTTCAGCGAGATATCGGCGATAACATATTTTTCACCGTTTGAATGGCGCGGCCATGGGGTTCTAGTCTTACAGCTCCTGAAATATAAACCTAGGATTTTTTGTTGTATTTTCCCAAATTTTGAAAAATTCAAATCTAGGTTTTACAAAAAACTTCAGACCTCTGCGATGCTTTTTCAGTGAGATATCGGCGATAACGTGTTTTTCACCGTTTCAATGGCGCGGCTCCTGAAATATAAACCTAGGATTTTTTGTTATATTTTTACAAATTTTGACAAATTCAAATCTAGGTTTTACAAATAATTTCAGACTTCTGCGATGCTTTTTCAGCGAGATATCGGCGATAACATATTTTTAACCGTTTGAATGGCGCGGCCATGGGGTTCTAGTCTTACAGCTCCTGAAATATAAACCTAGGATTTTTTGTTGTAATTTTACAAATTTTGACAAATTCAAATCTAGGTTTTAAAAATAACGTGTTTTTCACCGTTTCAATGGCGCGGCTCCTGAAATATAAACCTAGGATTTTTTGTTATATTTTTACAAATTTTGACAAATTCAAATCTAGGTTTTACAAATAATTTCAGACCTCTGCGATGCTTTTTCAGTGAGATATCGGCGATGACGTGTTTTTCACCGTTTCTATGGCGGGTTCCTGAAATATAAACCTAGGATTTTTTGTTGTATTTTTACAAGTTTTGACAAATTCAAATCTAGGTTTTACAAAAAACTTCAGACCTCTGCGATGCTTTTTCAGCGAGATATCGGCTATCACGTTTTTGTCACCGTTTCGATGGCGCGGCCACGGGGTTTTAGTCTCACAGTTCCTAAAATATTAACCTAGGATTTTTTTCTATATTTTTACAAATTGTTTACAAATTGAATCTGTTATTTACCAAAATTTCAGGTCTGTGCAACGCTTACTTTCTGAGATCTCCGTGGCCGCGCGGTTCTCCGCGTTTCGATGGCGCGGCCACGTTGAAACCCTTCTAACTTTTTAACCATAGCTTTGACAAATTTGAGGTTTTGCGAGTCAACTTTTACAAATTGTTACAAAATGTTGGCATAGTTTTTTTTTTTTTAACGCCATGGCCGCGCAGTTGAAACGAACACAATCCCTGTTGCAAAAAAAAAATCATTCTTATTTGCAAAATAGTTGCGCAAACGTCATCTAAAACTGTTCCAAATTTCAAGTTGATAACAGTAGTAGTTCTTGAGATAACCAGCTGTGACAGACAGACAGAATTAGTCGTACCATAAGGGTTCCTTTTTACCATTTTGGCACGGAACCCTAAAAATAAGGAAATTATAAGTAGGTATAGCATGCTGTTTCACAATTGATCCTGAATGTTTGAAAAATGCCTTGCTTGACTGTTAAAGTCTTAAGTTAAAACGAACTGTTTTTAATTCCTGGGATGTTGACAAAATCACCATGCTTGGCCCAGTATTGGTGATTGCAGTATGTTTTCTAAAATAAAAAAAATAATTTCATAATTGATGCCTCATGCTCACGAAAATATCGATGAACATAAATAAAAATTGTGGGTGTACTTACTATAGGAAGAGGAGCTCGTGGCTAAGTAATAACAGCCGCACGGGTTAATCCATCAGGTTGCCGCTTGCCGGGGTTAGTCCGTGGATGGGTGACCATCTTTACATACCGAGACTTCTCCGTGCCTCGGAAAGCACGTTAAGCCGTTGGCCCCGGCTGTCAATCGTGGATCTTTAATAGTCGTTACGGGTAGTCAGAAGCCCGGAAGTCTGACAACCAGTCTTACCAAGGGGTATCGTATTACCCAGTTACTGGGTTGTGGAGGTCAGATAGGCAGTTGCTCCATGTAAAATACTGGTATTCAGCTGCAACCGGTTAGACTGGAAGCCGACCCCAACATAGTTGGGAAAAGGCTAGGCAGATCGACTTACTATAGGTACACCTCTGCCTAACCCTGCAGGGAATACAAGCGTGATGTTAAATATAACAATTAAAAAACATACCTACAGACGAACGTTTATAAGTACGTTCCTGCTCCTTTTTTGAAGTCGGTTAAAAACGGAAATGACGGTGCAAATATAGTGATACGACGAACCTCAGGTATTATTCCGTACAGTACTAGATTCGTTGATATCAAAGAACATTATCGCCACAACAGTGCTATCGATAGATTAGGCGAGTTGCACACGGTGTCCTGAACGTTTATTGTCAGTAATCCTTGTCTTGAAAAAACCTCAATTACCTCAAACTGAAAAAAAACAGGGTCAATAAGTCGTTCGAATAAGAAACACACAGACACACTGAAACATTTACCCCAGTTACCTAAAACATTGATTGCATAAAGGATTTAATTTCGTTTGTGAATATCTAGATTTCTGTTCTAGTTAATGTAGCTGAATTATGCATTATTTACAAGCCGTCAAGGTGCCTCGATAGTGAGACTAAGTCAAACTAGATAAATTGAGAGCAAGAAAATTTGAATTTCTGTTAAGAGGCCGACTTTAGTGTATAAGCGAAAGTAACGTCGGTTTTGTTGCTAAATATTAGTTAAGTTATTCATGTTGTAGCTCTCATTCAAGGTTGTCATGTCATGTGAATTATTTTTATCCTCTCGTAGCGGAACTTAAGTTTAGGCAAAGAAATTACCATACAGTTTTAGAACTTTTATATTACTACTTATACCTATGTAAAAATTATAAAATGATAGGTATCTACTTAAAAACGCTGCTGAAATATATATAAATAACTAGTCTGACCGAATTTTGGTTTTGGTTTTCGGCTGAAATATCCATTTTCGACAAAATAATTAAGTGGAAATCAATACTTTTAATTAATTTATTCGTAGGAAATCGTTAGTAACAAACAGTAACTTAAAAAGCACAAGACTAAAAATGAAGTAAGTAAAAATTGTTTTTTCTCGCATAATTATAACGTCAGATTATTTGATTATTATACTTAAGTAATTATAAAGTTTCATGTGATTTAAGTTTAAACTGTTAAATATAATATTATTATAATAATTAAAAGATTGACACTGCATTTTTTTAATTTTATCAAAGAAAAACCATTTTCGGTCGGACTATATACAACTGATTCTGGCAAAGTGAAGAAGCAAGTACCTATAAATAGAGGTCTATTTTTGGGCAGTCCAGAACTCAGGACTCAAGACCAAGGATACCTATTTGAATCAGCAATATTAATTTTTCGTCCGCACAAAATCGCAACCTTCTAGCAACATGTTAAATCGTATCACGTGTATCCAGCCTAAAACTGCATCGATTATTTGATAAATCGTATTGTTATCGGTACATAATAGCGGCCGGAGCACGTGCACACGTGAACTTAAGCCTATCACTCATATCACACGTTATCGCACTTATCGCTCTTGTGACCATACAGGATGTGTTTGTAGGACAATGATTTGCATGTTTATGTGGGTTTTCTAAGGGTTAATACGAGTAGGTTTGCCTCAGCCTTTTGGGCACTTTTCCTGATGACAGCAATGCGGACGTATTGACGAATGCTCTATTATTTTTTCCCTCTTTTTAGGGTTCCGCACCTACCTCAAAAGGAAAAAATATGGAACCCTTATAGGATCACTCGTCTGTCTGTCTGTCTGTCCATCTGTCAAAGCCAATTTACTCCGAATCTAATGGACCAATTAAGTCGAAATTTGGTACACATTGTATTTCTGTGACCCAAACAAGGACGTGTAACGTAAATAAATGAATTTTGAATATAGGAGTCACTTTTGGGAGGCAAATAAGAAAATAAAAAAAAGTTTTTCAAACTGTCCCGTGTCCCAACATAACAAATCAAAGGGCTTAACTATGTCTCAAATAGATTTTTATAATTTTAATGTAAATTGTTATAAAGTTATTTAAGAAAATAGACGAAAATTTACCATTCCCCCTTAACTCTGAAACTACTGAGCCTAAAATTTTGAAAAAAATACAGAAAGTAGTTCTACACCTTTAGATTATAGGAAAATCTATAAGAAGTCTATGGTCTTAAAATATTATGGTAAGTCTCTCAATATTGTGCGTACAAACTTACATTTGCAGTTGGAATTTATGGCAGAACATGTTTTTCAACTACAATGTAAAGTTTGTCCTTGGGATAAATTCAACCCAACTACGGAACCCTTCATTGTGCGTGGTCCGACAAGCACTGGGGCGGTTTTTAGGGTTCCGTACCAAAATGGTAAAAAGGAACCCTTATGGTGCGACTCAGTCTGTCTTGTCTGTCTGTCTGTCTGTCTGTAACAGCTGGATATCTCAAGAGCTACTAATGCTATCAACTTTATAATTGGAACAGATTTAGATGACTTTTACCCAACTATTTTGCAAATAAGAAAGAATTTTTTTTTTTTTTTTGCAACAGGTACTGAAAAGTGTCTTAAAAATCAAAGTGGGGCTACTAGGGCATGTGGGATATCATATGAAAGAGCGCTGTTTGCACATTCTCAAATATTTTTTAAATTTTTTTTTAGGCCGCATAATAGTTTTCGACTTGATGAAAATGTAAAAAAAAAAATACCTTTATCTCCGAAGTTAGCATAGAGAATAATCTGAAATGTGATAGAAGTTTATGAAAAGATTACAGGAAAAATAAAACTTTTAGGATCACTTGTTTGTCCGTCTGTCTGTCTGTCTGTCAGTCTGTCAAGACCCTTTTGCTCAGGAACGTGAGGAGGTATCATGTTGAAATAAATATCAAATACTAGTCTAGTCTATGGTCCCTTGGAGTTCTAAAAAATTAAGCTTATACGTCAACGCAATAAAAAAATACGGGCATTTATGAGACATATTTTGATACTCGCAAGGAAATCAAAACCTATAGGGTACTTCCCGTTGTTCTAGAATCATGAAATTTGGCAAGAAGCAAGGTCTCACAGCACAAGTGAAGGAAAAAGTCCGAAAATTGTTAATTTGTAAATCTAACACATAAAAATTTCAATGTTGTCAGTCTGTCAAGACTCTTTTTCTCAGGAACACGTAAAGGTATCACGCAAAGGAATAAATCTTAGTCCTTACATTAAGCATCAATACTGAATTGGGTTGTATCCCTCGGGAGTCCCAGAGAGTCCATCTAAAATGATTTATATCTTTTCTGTGAAAATTGCGTACGTAATACAACCGTATTAAAAAGTAGTGGTAAGGAAATCTGACAGTAGTAATTAACCATGAAAAAAGGTTTTCAAAGGCAAAAGTATTTTTAATGATTCGAACATTAATAATTATTTAATTTTTTGTCCTTCAGTTATCTCGTGGAGCCGTGGTCATCCTATTATAGTATCACCGCATACCATTATCTCAAGTGCTGGCAGTCGAATTTTATTGAATGTGAATACTGTGAAATGGGTACCATTATAATTTATCAAATTATAAACACATTGCGAGTATGACAAAATATAAATATATCCCAGTCCAAGGCATTTCGCCAAAAAACGATATTCAAAGTAGGTATATTCGACTGCAATCGGCATTTATTAAAAACTAGCTGACCCGACAGACGTTGTCCTGTCCAAATTTCTATAATTCATACAAAATTCCCATAGAAAATGTTTTCCCGAATTTTCCATCTTCTAGGCAACTTTTCCAAAATTTTTCTTCTCTTTGAAAAATCTTTGAATAAAAAATTGCTGGATTGGTCTAACTAGCCTTTCCCGAGTTTTGCTCAAGATTTCATAATTAGCAGTAACAGTACCTAATCGAACCCAAGATCTACTCGTCAATATCGCGATGCCACGGCCACTATTGATGTACCCATCCTTCCTTAACACAGTAATCAATAATCTTATTATCACTTTAGTACCTACCAAAATATCTAGCCTACATGCAGCTTAACAGAAATGTCATCATTCATTTAGGTCTAAACTTATTTCGAAAGGAATAAAGAAGGAAGAACTTTTTAAAATGGACGATACTTTACGACGCCTGATATAGGTAGGTACATTACCTAATTAATCAATTCCGTACATCGTTATCAATCTATTTCCGTGCAGACTAATAAGGAAGTAGAAACTCGGCCACTCAAACGTTTTAAACGGCACAAATTAATAAATCTAACACAGAATAGTAGATCGTGCCTACCTATAGATTGTAAACTACAGTTGTCGACGCAGGAGTGACGAGGCATGCATAGTCGACTCCTCTCAGCCGTGTCTACATAAATAATTTGTAAACAAATGACTGTCGAGTTATCAATTTGCTTGATTTCTTCTGACTGATAATGTAACCTTTACCTCCTGTGGTTAACAATTTCCCCATATCTACTGTCCCAGGTTCTGCTGTGCAGCTGCTTGTCCCTCGTGGAGTATTTAAATCCAATTTAAATACACGATAATCAACTAAGACTGGACAGAGACACAACACACAAGTACACTCTGCAACAGAGATAAGTAACCAGTGTTATAGTGTGCGTGACACTACAAAACTGTATTACTACTGTTAAAACGATTCATTACGTACAGCACACAATGCCCTCACGCACACATCGCGTTCATGTGCGAGTGAGTGCGCTAATGTCTTCTCAATTATAGTATAACATAATTTCGCATTGAAAACTTAAGCGTTCGTAGCCCAACGAATAAGGCATCATACTTCTGAGTACTACTCTGTGAGTTCAAATCTCTGAAGTGATGATTCTTTTTGCGATTTATTATTTTAAGCTAAAGCAATTAGAACATTTTTTGTTAAGAAAATGTTTTATTTATTTAAAATTGCTTAAATAAATAAAACCATTTTTAATAAATATCTTTATTTAAAAAAAAGAACATCACAAGTAAACATGTTTTATTATAAATACAACAATGTGTTTAGAACATGCTATTACATCTTTTTATACCATTATATATGTATACAACAATGGGCGGAGTGAATAAACATGTCACATAGATAACAAATAATAATATAATCTGATCCAGTAACAATAACATCACTCACACACTCCTACCTACACAGTACCGCCGACTTAATTTATTATGGCTAAATATGCTGTGAAAGTATTAAGTATTTCGTTTAGGTATCTATTATAAAATAAAGTCGCTTTTCGTGTCTGTCTGTGTGGCCGCGTTGTTCTTCTAACATCACAGATTTTGATGCGGTTTTCACTATCATGATAAATATTTAACTTATATAATATAGAAACCTCCATGTTTTGCCAAGTCGTAAAAACCGTGTGAATCAGGGCCGGGTCGCTAGTTCAGTTATATACAGATGTAAATTACCTACATTTTTGAAAATTAAAATTAAAATAAAAACATTTACCACCTGTATCGGGAACAGTAGGTATTATAATTATTACCAACCATTATTAATTATTTCTAGGAAAATAATAGATAGAATGTCTGAAACTTAAAGGTAGTATAGGTATATGTTACGATAAGTCGGTGGTGATTTTCGATGAAGACATTTTTCATCAGTAATTATGACGACATTGTTTTGTCAATCGAAGTGCCGATATTCCGCGATTTTGACGGTGCACGGTAGATAATAAGATTTTACGCATCGGTCTGCAACATGTCAAACCGTCCGCTTGCAGGTGGTTCCGTACAGTTTGCATAGTGACGTTGTGTGCTGCTGCTGTTATCCTGGTCTAAGCGAATGGATCTGATGTATGGGTGGCAACAATCTCACGCACGGTGCCGAGGCGAAACATTTGTGTAAGCCAATGGTGTCGGTCCAGGCAGGCGACGGTTTATTTCGCTTGTCTCAGTGTCAACCTAAGTAATACACAATATCATACTAATCACAAATAAAAAATAATATATAATATAATAATGACACTTATTATTTACTTTATTCATTAGTGCACATATAAAATGTCATTTTTTATTTTTTTATAAAAGTATTAAACAATATTATTATACTTTATTTAGAATATAAATCCTTTGTTTAATTACCATACATGCAATTTACATTTTTAAATGTTAAAAAAAAAAAATCTTTTCAAAATTATATTTTATTATTATTTTATAATCATTTATATTTTTGAATATTTTATTACAAAACATAGATAAAAAAACTATTACTGTAATACTGTGTAAACCGTTAATGGAAATGATTAAATAATTATCGATATAATGAGTGGCAGTTAACAAAATTAGTATTTATTTGTTAACTGCATAGCCACTCATTATACTAAATTCAACTATTCCGGTGTCATTTTCTATTAGATTCAACTATTCATATCCACAATTCGTTAAATGAGATACAACAGACAATCATAATAAAATTACTGGGTGGGATCACGGTGACACAATATGTAAATTAATACATTCTTATTAATAATAATTTCACTCACCGATAGCATTGGGCGCCTTGCGATTTCACTAATATAAATAATTTTTTGCTCATGCAAAACAATAATCTGAGCTTTTTGAAATCTTATTAAATGATGCATGGTCTAAATTAATCAATATATCACAATCACAAACTTCAAGTGCAAAAGAAAGAGTATATGTGTAGTTGCTAATGCAGACTGACTACATAAGTTCACAATTAAAGGCAGGAATATATTTTTAAAGCGGGTAGTTAGCTTCTAAACTGGGAAATAATTTTAAGTAGGCGAGATACTTGTGGTAGATTCTCAAACTGGTCAGAATATTGCTTTATTCAGTTAGTATATTCATTTTAAATTACGAAATCTCAAAAATAATATTTTAGTAAACTCGTGGCTCGAACTCGGATCATTCTGTCCCTGTAGGTTGAATGCTTACCTTTTGCGCCACGAGAGCAACTGTCCTACATTGCGAAATCATGTTACACTATCATTTAAAAGACGTCAGCGCACTCACTCTATGAAAGGGATGTGTGCGAGGCTGTCATTGTGAGCAGTACGTACAGTAGCGATATTGTTTTGTAGTGTGCGTGTCTGGTTACTTAACTCCTTTGCCCTGTGTACATGCCACATCATACCGAAAATATGCAGTAACAACTAAAAACATAGTACAAAAGTGAGTTGTAACTTGTAAATACGTGGGAAACAGCGTTTTAATGCGTGAAGATCATCGGAATTATTAGCAACCAAGGTGGCGCGTGCGCACACCAACCTTGCGAATAAGTACTAGTCTACAGTCAACCGTACGATAGTAACTCAGTAACACTGGAAGTACGGAAACCGCCCTTACTGCTAGTGCTACGAAATAAAGGCACTGTCAATCAAATTGTTCCTATTAATAACGAGAGGTTGACTGTACCAGATAGGAACTTGCAATCATGTTTATATCATTCTTATGACGAATGGATGACACGAGCGTTTATTATGTAGGTACGGACGTAATTATATACAAGGTGTTACAGTAATTGGACGGTACGAGATTGAATGATGCATCTGATTCTGTAGTGTTGAAAACATGAATAGATGCACGTCACACGTGTATTGACGGGAAATAAGCATTATTAAACAATCGATCAGACACAATACCAGGTACCTCCCGAACTTCGGGTTTCTGCTAATCTGGAAACCGAATCTATCGACTTCGTGTTTGACAGCTACATTTGCGACCCGACTTACCTAATGCTAAACACTCAGAACAGATAAAAGAGCTAAACATCCAACCTCCTAAATTATGACAATGTTTTTGTTTCAGAAGCTGGACTTGCAGTGCCTCGCCGTGTCTGATAAAGTAAGTAACACGATCTGACGACCGCAGCTTCTTCTGAAATGTTGACCTTTGATCGCGTCTGCTCGAACATATTTCTAAGGTCAGTTTTTTTTTTGGAACAAAGTTCACTAAGAGTGGCTTGCGGTAGGAGTAAACTGGAAGAAATCGTCAAAAATTTTCAAATGTTTCGTCGTAGGTGTCATTGTCATAGTTTTCGAGGGTGCTAAAGTCGATGGTGAGATCAAAATGTAAATCGAGGCTGCGAAAATTTTGTTTTTGTTTTAAATTATACGGACGGGGGTGGGCGACCGCACACGTTTTTTGTTCTTTCTTTTGCCTATGCGACTTTAGCTAATTCATCATCACCAGTCCATATCAATTCTATGAAGTTATGTTTTTGATAAGTAATTAGACTAATTAATACTAAGTTCATTTATAGATGCGAATAGTAAAAGATACAAAAAACTAATTGACTAAAGTCACATTCACGCGTATTTTCAAATACTAGAGGTTACTTAATTGCTTGCTGATATGTTTAACTAATTATAGATTCATTGGGATCAATATAACATTTTTGGACTACCTTGATATTTACGCGAGGGCATGTCCGAGAGCGTAGTATGTTGTTATTGTTGCTTATAGGCTTGCCGTTTTGTACTGACCATTTTCTTATCCTTATTGGCATTCACACTACTCCTCCAACAGAACTACACAATGGTCAAGAGTCAAGGCTTCATCCTTTAATCAATAAATATTTATCAAAATTACCAGTTCTCTTGTTTAGACTTACTGGCTCTAAAATAGGTACAATATACAGTTCAGTGATAGCCAGAACCATGTTCAACAATTAACCCAACAATTAAAACAGACTTGGTGGTTTAACCCATATGAATACAGTTTTTCCACACGCGTGTCAATTGATTTGAAGTAGATGAGGAATAAAACTAATATGTATCCGCCGCTAAACCACCCACGCAAGTCGTAAGAGTTAATTGAAAGAAATGGGTCATACATAATATATGTTGGTGGCTTAGCAAGCGGTCCGTTTGTTTGTTACGCATCATTCACTCTAGGAGCAATTTTTGTAGGGAACACTCCGATTCGTAATATGAAAGTCAAATTGGTATTAGCTTTACTGCATTCTAAAGGTGCAATTTTACGTTGTAATTGTTTTGATTTTGGGTTAGGCTTAGGAATCAGAAAAGTTTTATGTTTTTATTCGGTTATATAAGACAGCTGCTTCAGGTAGAGTACTCTTTAATCGTACCAGCCCGTACCGCATCAGTGTTGTACAAAGTCCATGCTGCAGTGGTGATCGTGTTCTTTAATACCCATACTTGGCAAATGGGTTAATGAATGTTGCTAGTAGTAACAAATAGCAATCGGTGACCTATACTCATTAGATCAGCAATCAGCAACAATACGTACTTACATTTATCCGTTAATTTCTCAAAACATAGCACAGAAACTCTTGTGCGTAAATCCTTTTACAATCATTCAGCCTAGGACCACCGGACCACGCGTTAAAATATAATATCATAGTGCAATGTTTATTCATCGTTCTTTTATTATAGAACTAGCTTCTGCATGCGACTTCGCCTGCGTGAAATTTCGTGTTCCCCCGTCCCATCGCATCGCCTGGTCGTTTTCGATTAGCGTTCTTTCTGATTTTAAATTTTTGCTCAGCTCCTAAAGGTGCGTGATGATAAATAGACCTTCCTCAAGAATTAGACTATCAAATTAAAAATATTTTTTCAAGTCCAAGAGGTAGTTCCAGAGATTAGTGCGTTCAAACAAACAAACGAACAACCCAACTCCAACTGCAACTCCAACCAACAGCCAACCAACTCCAACTCCAACTCTTCAGCTTTATCCCTGTTATTAACACAAACGGGACATTTTACCATGTTTCCTGTTTTTGAGTTCCCGATATCCGGTTCGGTTCCGGTTTGTGTTAATAACAGTGTTAGTGACCATGACAGTTTAAAAACGTATATCTTCAGCTTTATTATTAGTACCTATAGATGAGATAGCGGGAGATCAAGGGAATGACCTCAGTGACCCAGGATCATGATAAAATTAATTCTAGTGAAACAGACAAAGGATTTATAAATAGTATCAAGCATTCGTAGTTCTTGAGATATCCAGCTGTGACAGACAGACTGAGTCACACCATAAGGGTTCCTTTTTACCATATTGGTACGGAACCCTAATGAAACAGAATCTGGAAGTTAACTGCCCAATAGGACTTACATCCGGAGGTCAAACAGACCATTACACTATTAAATCAATAAACCTACATAAAATGCAAAAACATGACCATTGGTAGTGTATTTAAGAATAAAATTGTAATAAACATAGGCCCGTTACGATCAATCAGTGGTTGGTACTAAACAGTGTGGGAGCGCAGATGACCCGTGAGAACTGCGCCGGAGCATTGTTTCTAGTTGCGCCCGCACATGAGCTCATTCTGACTTCACTACTTGAGCCGCCGTTTCGAGGGTAAATGTGTGGGTTAATTCGATTACAATGGCTCTATCGGACGTTTTTAATTTAGGTTTGTATTTGTTTTGGAGGAATCTAATGTTTCAGTTACTTCTTTCGTGTGAACATTAGAATACTTCTTAGCTCGAAGTAAATTTTGGCAATCAGCAAGGTGGTAGCGGGGCTGACCGGGTGCGTTGGACCTTACATTAATTATATTGCCACTCCTTAAGATTTTCAATTTCATATTTTTTATAAGTTTCATCGATCAGTCTCTCATCACGAAAATCTAGCAAAAAATGTAGTCACCGATAGTAGTAGGTATTATTGATAACAGTACCCATGATAGGTATAAACATTTAGCAAAAACCGTGTCACTGTTATCGTGCCATTATCGACGATTTTTAAATAAATTTTGTAACAGTATTGTAAGTATATTTTGATCTAAGCAAGTCACGTATGGGAATTTTGAGATGAAGTATTCTTGGGTACTTATATACATTTTGTAGTTTACCATGTAGGTTAGTACAACATTGCTAAACTTAGGTAGGTACCTACTACTTCCTACTACCGGTCATGTGGTACCTACTGCCACCAGTTACGTTGCAGAAGTCAATAGTATCTAGCGGTGGCGGTGTTTTCATGTAAAATACTGATATTGACCCTAACTTGCTTAGCAATTGTAGGTTGGAAGGAAGTGCAATAATGAAGCAGTATCCACCTAAGTAAGTAGTTAAATTTTTACAATGTTTTGCTTTAAATAATGACCTGACTGGACTATAAAAATAATAGTCTTTAAAATCCAATGACGCATGTAGAAAATATTCTGTTAATGTAGACAGTAGACACCAAACAAAAGCGTACCTACACTAGCGTTCTCCCACATTTTGCCATTGACAGTTATCAATCCCATAATGATAGGGGCCTGGGGGGACAACCTATTGCCGTTTATTGAGCAAAATCTGAACTTCGGGCCCCGGGAATATCCATGGAGAAAAACCAATACCCTTCATGAATCCTTCTTCTCTCATGATTAGCCAGTCGGCAGGTTGGTAGCGTGACATGACTGGCTTTTATTTTATCTCACATAGAATTAGTTACATTTCTACACTTAGCAATCACAGTCGCGACCGCCAGACTAATCAATCAATTCTAAAAATATCCAATCCATTTGTCAAAAGCGATTCGTCAAGTTCTAAGCTCGTGCGTAGTCGTGATCGTTCGCGGAAGTTTGTCATCTATCGAGGTCTTCAACATTTAAGTGTTAATTGCTCTCATTATTATTAAGCAACTGGTTTTGGCGCCAGGGCTCCTCATTTGGACGAGGCCTTACCGTTCACGAGACGGTGATGTGCGGGGCTAAAATGACGCTTTATCATATTTTGCAAAGTTATGGTGTCAAATAAGTCAAGGAAATTAATTGTTAAGCAAAATTAAATGACACCCTTAGTTAATTTACCGTGTTATAGCATTTCATATTATTATACTTGTCAAAGAATGACAGTTAAGATTTCAATATTTAAGTACGGACAATATTTATGTTGGTAGGCAAATTGCTTAGCAATTAGTTAGTTTAAGAATTTTCCATGGCTATAAGAAAAGAGGTAGAAAGAAGAAATGATGAAAAATCAGGATAGTGTGATGAGATGTATACAAAAAAAGTGAAACTTGTAAGATAGAAGAAAGACGATTTGGAAGAAAGTTACACACTTACATACTGCGCTGATCACAAATACATTCATGTAAGGTCAGGAGTTGTGACGGCTCTCAGACTTCGTTCTGGACATATCCCCTTAAATAAGTTCGAATACCTAATGAAAAAAGTTCCTTCCCCCAACTGCACAGTATGTGGAAAAGTGGAAGACGTTCTTCACATCATGGTGGAGTGTGCCCGGAACGAAGATCTCAGAGCTGAGCTATTACTGCACTTTGGTGTTGATGTTAAAGAGGTGGGAAGATGCAATAATATTCTAGCATTCCCCTTATCAGAGACAGCGAGGCTATTATATAAGCTTGTAAGAATTGGCATACGTTGAAGATAGTTAAGTACTCATGTATAAGAACTTTATTACATTTATAAAAATGATGTATATTATATTATAAGAAAGCTTTACGGAGCGACTTAGTCTTGTTGACCAAGCTCCTTAAATAAAGATTTTAAAAATAAATGTAAGGTCAGGAGGATCATGAAGAAGGTCAATTTTCTATCTCTGGGATAAGAACTTCGAGGTAGATCAGAGTGTAAAATATTTCATAGGTTAGGGTTATCAAAGTACAGGCCAATATTAATTAAATAAGGAGTTTATTATACACGCCATTTTTTATTAGCTGCGGAGCTGTCACTATAGTGTTGTACTAATCATTATGAACAACTTTTACCAAACCTGAAATCGCGAAAAAAATCAGCGGTTCCCTACATTTTGACGAGTTATGCGAACACAATCGTGGCAGCTCCTTAGCTAATAAAAAAGGAGGGTGTATAAGATGCACTTGTTAGTTAGTGGCTATGCCAGGATTTAAAATAATTAGCGTAGCATTATAAAATAAATTTGTCTGTACCTACTTAAATTTTAAGTATCGACACTAATCAAGCGTTACCTATTTCGATAAAAACTACTAACATGAATAAGCAATAAAATCGATTTTATTTGTCTGACATAGTAAACGAAGTAGAAGCATCGATACGTCGCTAAAACGCAAACACTGATAATAAATAATAATAAAAAAAACATACAAAATGAGACACTCTAAGTCAAGTGAATATGACAGCAACATTTTAGTGCATTAATATGACAGTCAGTGGTCAGTTCTATCGACGGCCGCGTCGACTCCCGCTAGCCCGCTACTGAAGTCGCCTACGTGAATCGTCTTCCAATCACCAAGGACCCACGTGACTACTCAAAGATTACCAGCTAAAACTAATCAGACAGACCAACTTACATTGGCCGCTCAACTCTTATCGCCTACGCGCCGTGCGCCGTCAATGTTACTATGGCGCCTTTTTGCTTACTAATTAAAACTATCGGTCTTTGACACCCGACTGATGTTTGAACAATAATTTAGCTTGTCTATGACAGATACTTTCGTCGGTAGCCTCTTCATGGTCATTTTGGTGAACGCAACTAAATGTTTCTGTGTATATTAAACCACTTTTTGCATTGGTAAACAAACATAAGTTGCGTGGTATTGTTACAGCAACATGTTTTGCTGGAAACATGTTACATAAACATAGTTCGCTTCAAACTTAATGGCGGCTCGGAAGTTAGCTGCGAGTGCGGAAGAGCGGTACAGTCAAGTCGACAATAATTTAGGCTTCATTTAGTTCCCCCCGGTGGCGGGTTCCCGCATTGTTGAGGCGGGGGGGCTCAGTAGCCGTGGCTTGGTCGGTCACCCTCGGTGAAGTGAAGAGGTTGGACGCTCGTCGGGGCTCTTGCGGTGAGCCGACCACGTAGTGGCCAACTGGTTGTGGTGCCGCTTGGCCGACATCGCAACTGAGGCGGACCGCGATGTCGGTTGGGAGACATCGCGGCTGAGGGTTGGAGGCCGCGGTGGGAGAGCAGCAGCGGACGCGATGCGGCCGGGGACCAACGGTGCCTACGGGGTCGTTTGGCGCCATGTGCTGGTTTGGGCCTTTGGGGTGGTCACGGCGTGTAATCTATTCTGGTGCGCCGGTGTTGAGGGGTACTCCCCAGAGGAGGGTCCGGGGGCATATATAGAAATGCTAATTCAGTACGTCCCCTCAGGCGGAGACGAATAGGTACCTAGAGTTAGCGCATTTCCAGGCGTGAAACACACGTAAATGCTAGTATTCAGTAGTATTTACGCGGAATTAGCATTTACTAGCATTTACGTGTGTTTAACGCCTGGAAATGACTCTATCATCTCCGCTTGAGGGGACGTACTGAAGTAGCATTTCTATATACGCGGTCCGGTGGCGGACAGCCGTGGTGGGTTCGCGGATGAGTGCTAACGCGTGCCCGCCATAAGTGGCAGAGGAGGACACCGTGGAGTCTTAGTGGGTTGGAGACCTACATAACTGCACTATGACCCCATAGTTGTGCAGTATGCGTGAGTCTAACTTCCGAGCCAATCGAACTTTACGGCATGAAATGTTGCCAACATGTTTTCCGCAACACAAACCAGCTGCAACAATGTTGTGCCACTTTGTTCACCATGATCATACGAGCCTTTAGAACACATCTAAAGGATTTTGTTAACATGTGTGACTTGTGTCATTATTGGTCATAATTTTGTAATGATGTATTGTTTACGTCTGTTTACCTACAGACATGTATAGTTATTTGCAGATTGTCTTGCGCATTCGTGTAGCGCATATAGGATGCGACGAAAGCTATACGCTGATAGCGGTTTTTACGTTGGACTACTTCAAAATTACTGTTCTTATGGTTTAAAGTTGGTCATAGTTACTAATGAGTACCTAGCTAATCATCAAATAGACATATAGAGATTCCTGCCTAAAATTTTGATACTTCTGTAGGTACTTGCATAAAAATCTAAAAAAAAGCTAAAATTTTTATTTTATGGTAGTAATAAAATTCTTCTTTATTAATTTTATTATTTTTTACACACAGTAAAATACCTAGAGATACAATATGATTATAATTTTGAGTACGAAGTTACCGCTTATTTCTTAGAAAAATTCTTCCAGCATCCCGCGAAGGAGAAATGAAAAAGAAATGTAGAAAAATAAGTATAGTGTGTGAGAACAACAACAGAAAAAAAAATGAATACCTATGCGAAGTATAGTACTCGTAGTAGGTACTTATGTATTCATAACTCTACTAAATCTAATTACTAAATCGCTTGATGGTCATAACTTGTGCAAAGCGTCAGATATGAGGTCTCCGCGCGGCCATGACCAGCAATTGTGCCTCGAAGTATGTAGGTGACCTCTCGGGCGAACCTTCGAAATTTCGGTCTTTATACATTGACATCCCGCCAAATATATTTATGACCTCAAAGTATCTCTGGTGACTGTAGCCTCAGTTCTTAGACTTACCTAATTAATACGATTCTGGAAACTGAAATTAAACTACCCTTATTAAATGTGTCGCATGAGTATTTGATAGGACGTCAATAAGTGTAGATGCAATTATTATGATCAAAGGTGATTTGGTTACCTATACCTACACCTACAGTATTTCATATATGAATTATACAAAAGTGAAGTTTGAAGTACTTAACTAAATAAATAAAATATTAGCAGTCCAAATGACTTGTTAATGAAACTAATAAATAAATAAAGAGTAAAGAAGCACTTTAAAAAGGTTTATTAGTCATTAAAACCGTTTCCATACGATGTGCCGGTGAAGAGTTATAAAACCTCATTTAAAGGAGAACGAATGTAATTAATACCTATGCCTTTTCAACATCACTGGCTTGAAAAAATGTTTCTATTACGAATAAATGTTGGTACAATATGTACTAATAATAACCTAGTTGACAGTTTTCAGAAACCGATTAAAAATTTTCCTTGTGGTCTATTTTCCTTAAAACATGAATATTTCATCAAAATACTAATAATACTAATTTTTAATTTATAAAACTCGATTTAGTTTTCAACCACCGGTTAGGTATTTAAACAGTTGGTTTTTTTTATCAAATTTCCTATGGAAAGAACTGATTCACTAAAACAGCCGTTTTAAAAGTCGGTGAACTTCGCCCTTAGGCCTCATTTACGAAGACGCGGGGCGTCGCGCGGGGCGTCGCGCGTCGCGTTGTGCGGCGCGACGCGCACTAAATTCAATTAAGGGCGTTCTATGAGAGCGTTTACGGAAAAGCGATTAAGATTTCTTACACTTGACAGCCCGCAGCCCGCCCCGCGCACCGCGTCTCCGTAAATGAGGCCTTAGTCGTCAAATCTGTGACAGATTGCCTGATGTCAAAAAAGTAAAAACAAATAATCAGTTTTCCACCCTCTGCTTTTGCATTTCCCCTATGATGTTCGATATCGATTCAAATAATTGATTATTTATTTGTAAGTTTTTTTTACTAATTAACGAATCTAAAAAAAAATCGAAGTCATCGATTATTACTGTCGGATCAAATCGAATAATTGCGATTTCAAAATAAAGAAGTGATGACAGTGATCTAAATATCTAAAACGCAAGGCGGAACGGACACTCAATAGCTCTTTTTTCAAAACGTGACGTTTTCGTTTTGATATTTCTTAAAATCATACATTTCAATCATATTTTTTCTGACTATTCCATAGAAACAATTTAAGTTAGTAGTCAATTTGCCAGTGGTACCTAGCCCGCGAAATTCAAATTTTCTTGCGTTTTTGCAACTTGCGTCAGTGCCAGTTTGTATCTGGATCAAAATATGATTCGAGACAATAACAAATATGTAGATACATATTTTCATAATTATAATCAAGAGAATCATCAATACATCTCTTTCAGTTAGATTTGCCGTGGTTTGATCTGAAATCAGACCAAACCACGGCAAATCTAACTTACCTTGACCTTAAGGCTTTACCAGTAAGTATTGCTCATGCCGAGGTGAAAAGATTAGCCAGTCAGTAAAGTAGCGGGGTATAAAGTCCGGGGTGCTCTTGACATTCTCAAGCGCAGTATCTAAATTAAATAGGTAGTATTTTTTTTTCTATATCCCTTTCTTTCTATTAACACCTCTCCTTATTCCTGTGCACTTATAAACAATAGCAATGTTATGTTGATTGAACAACGATAACACATGCGCGTCTCTAAAGGTCGTTATTACACTACGTCCCCACTACTGGGCGTACAGCGTAAAGGCTCTTACAGACAGAGGCGATATCGCGTCGCGACGCGATATTTTGCTAAGGATATAATATTGAAATATCGCGTCGCGACCGCGATATCGCCTCTGTCTGTAAGAGCCTTAAAACGTAGCTCAACTTTTCAAGTCATCAATTAAGTACTATCAACAAAAGAGATAGGTTGGTAGTATAAAGGCACTTGCAACTTCTTTTAATCCATGTTGTGCGATTTGCGACCCGCCCAAGGTTGACCGAATTCTTGACGAAGGACGCGGGAATTCGCTGGATGCGGGCTACGCAGAATTGGTCCTTGAGGCGAATATGCTTGGAGAAGGCCTCACATTATTATAAAATCTTAGACATCGCTCTTCTGTATGTTACTTAAGCTTAAGAAGTTATCAGTTAGTCGGTAGTTAGTTGATAGTGGTCGCAAACTTTAAGGCTCCTACAAACAGGTCGCGAAACGCGACGCGAATTGCGCGCGACACAGGCCACCGCTCGTCACTCGGGTACGTATCAAAATCCCGAAAGTTCATAATATGATTGAAATACCGACGTCCAAAACACCGAAATTTAAAATACCGAAAGTTTTAAATGCCGATAGTCGTTATATCGAAATACCAAATACCGGTGTTCGAATGCCCGAAAGGACGAAATCCCGAATGGACCAAATACGAATAACTCATCGTTAGTTGACCAAAATGAAAAATACCGATCTAAGTACAGACGCCAGCACATCAAGCTAGTAAAATCTGACAAATTTCTTTAATAGATTTTCATCTTTATTGCTAAAGCATTAGGTTCAAGGTTGATTGGGAAAATTTGACAGTTTCGGGTGGCTTAACCTGCTGGCGTCTGTACTAATGTAAAGTTCCTGAGGTCCTACATTTTTTCCCTGACCTGCTGACGAAAACCCTAACCTTAGACGGTCGACATCAGGGGCACCCCGAGGTTCGGTTAGTTAGGTTCCTTTAAACCCCGCAGACAGAAATAGGACCGTCGACCTGCTGACGAAAACCCTAACCCTAGACATATATATATCTGGATATGGATTTTCGGGATTTTAAACTTCGGGATATGGATCTTCGGGATTTTAAGCTTTCGGGCAAATGAGCTTTCGGGTTTTTAAACTTTCGACCAAACAAGCATTCGGCGTTACAATTTTCGGGATTACGTCCTTCGGTATTTTAAAATTCGGTATTTTAAAATTCGGGGTTATGATACGTACCCCGTCACTCGACACGCCGCACCGTGCCTTTGTGTCGCTGCGATTACAGTCGCGTGTCGAGCCTGTTTGAAGGAGCAGTTATAGTTGGACAATTTTGGCTTCGCCTTTCAGGTCCGGTAGTGTTATTTAGATTTACATTAGGAATTTCTCAATAGCAGCCCGGAATCGGGATTTATGACTAGTTAATGGCAATAGGTTCGCCTCCTAATACAGCGTAACAGGCTATACACCGCTGCCTAACCTTTCGGGGAATACAGGCGTTATGTTTTGTACGAAAGTGTTTATTTTTTGCCTGTATACTGACAGGCAGGTTTTGTAATACCTAACTCTTTTGTCGACGGTACTAGAAACATGGCGGACCGCGGTGACATGTGCCGAAGCCACGTGACGACTAGCGCACGTGCTGCACAAATCTGTCGATTCTCGGCCATTACCTGAGAGCTATAACTAAGGTTAGGCGTTCTGCGCTCTGTCAACTTATTTGTATGGAAATAATTGGGTTTGTTCGGATTATGCTGTTAGTAGGTACTTATTATATTTTATTTATTAGGTACGTGAAAACTTTATGGTTTTTTTCATAACAATTTTCCCTGATTCTTGTAGACGTAGCTATAGATGTAATATAATGTCGTAGACGGTATTTCCTGTGCTTGAAGATTACGTTTTTTTGGGTATTATTTGGAGTAGAGGATGCCCATTTAATGGTTTGAATTCTAAATATGTTTATGGTTTATGTTTAATAAATGCTCCAGATATAATGTCCTTTCTTCTTCAGCTATAGTAACATGACAATACGAGTATAAATTAATACACTGGTCATGTTTACCAATTTATTGACGGTATGCAGCGAGCCTTAGGTTATTAATAATACCGCTTTGATGTCTTTGGAAACTAATATGCGAGATGCAATAATTGCGCCGTGATCCGCTGTATGTCATAGTTCTTGGTAGTTTCTCGAGCTGTTATGTATCTACAGCTCCTGGAAAAGCTAAATATAGATCATCCAACTATGTTAAACGATATGGCGTCAATAATAACTTTAATACCTAGATAGATAGATAGAATACTCTTTAATTTGCCTAAATAGTTCCCGGAATTTCTCGGTCCTGCGTCCTTAGATACCTAATAGGTTTGTTACAGGTTCGGTTTCTGTAAATTTTAAGGGTTTCATAGGGTGTGTTCCTCGGTTACAGAGTATACCTCTCTAAATCGTACTTTAAGGGAGACGCCAAAAAATTCGAGTTATAGAATGTCAGAACTTATGAAGGAATGCGAAATAGACAATTTTTTTTAGGAAATGTTCGACTTGGTCTTGAAATTTTAAAGATTTATTCTAACTAACTTTGAGTTAGAAGTGAAATAAATAAAATTCAAGTTACTGAGGTAATAAACATAATATTCACCCAAGTTCAAAATTACATAATTACTACATTTAAAAACTCATAGATAAGTATTTCAAAATATACTTAAAATAAAAATATGTATTAAAGTCAGTAATTTTTTTTGCTTTTCACGTTCAGTTTACGTTTCACAACACTCATAAATATGTACCAAAATGGCTTGTAGGAACTCACTGATTATTTCGACTTATAGAGGGTAGAGATTTCGAGTAATGGAGGGTATCGACTTATCGAGGTTAGACTTAAGAGCCTATACAACCTCAGCTCAAATTCAAATTTCGCCCCCACTTCCCCGCGCCACCTCACTCTTTATTTCGCTCGCACACTACTACTCGCGGTGACGCGGACACACAAGGTCAAAGCGATTTTGTTAGAGTAAACTACACTAATATCGGACGAGTACTAAGTAATAAAATTATCAATAATAATTTAATATTAACTTGTCATTATAGGTACGAACATGAAATTATATATCGCAAAATTAATTTCAATGTACTAAGTACCTACTAACTTCTCATCAAGCTATATTTTCCAGTATAAGCTGACCTCTCATGGTACGGAAAGCCTATACAATGTGAGATCAGCTTATACTGGAAAGTTATAGCTTGATGTGTAGCCGTGTGCAGTATTTTACCTACTGCTACAAAATACTAGTCAAGAGCGAGCTAGCTTAGCGCTGAAGGTTCCGCCCATTGGTTTAGTAGTAAGTTTACGTTTTATAGTTTGCGCCGTGTATTTATGTAGGTAGTAGGTCTATGCAAGTACCTACATATACATACCTACGTATATGTTACATATTTTGCAAATCGATTCATAAATTCCAGTGTGCGTCTATCTGACAGGCCCCAACGAGATTCATCAACAGGTGATAGCTTGTCATAAAGACATTATTTTGTACCTAAAGAAAATAAATAAGATATATTTTGTACCTCGACAGTTTTTGATTAAATGACGTTTTTATGAAGTGTCTTGCTAGCGGGCCCTTTATGGTTATTTTTATTGTTATTATACTTTCAGATCGCACAATAGTGTTAGGAGCTTGATACTATTATGTACCTTACAAATCCAAAATCTCGACTTTCTGTGAGCTACACTTCAGAAGATATTCGTTATTTAAACAAGCGTCCAGCCAGCGGGCCCCCTTTTAAATACTACTATTTTATATCATACAATAGTGTTAGGAGCTTGATACTATTATGTACCTTACAAATCCAAAATTTCGACTTTCTGTGAGCTATAGCTCGAGAAAGTCGAAATTTTGGATTTGTAAGGTACATAATAGTATCAAGCTCCTAACACTATTGTATGATACTAGCTTCTGCCCGCGACTTCGTCCGCGTGAAATTTCTTGTCCCCCCCCCCCCCACCACCAACCCCGACGCATCGCATCGCAACGCCTGCCCGCGCTATTACTTCGTTTGTGCTTAATAGCATCCTTTCTGACATTTTTTCTTTTTGCTCAGCTCCTAAGGTCCCTAGCGTGATGTTAAACAGCCTATATCCTTCCGCATCGCCTGCCCGCGCTATTACTTCGCGCTCGGCTCCTAAGGCCTTAGCGTGATGTTAAACAGCCTATATCCTTCCGCGTCGCCTGCCCACGCCATTACTTCGCGCTCAGCTCCTAAGGCCCTAGCGTGATATTAAACAGCCTATATCCTTCCGCATCGCCTGCCCGCGCTATTACTTCGCGATCGGCTCCTAAGGGCCCTAGCGTGATGTTAAATAGCCTATATCCTTCCGCATCGCCTGCCCGCCCTATTACTTCGCGCTCGGCTCCTAAGGGCCCTAGCGTGATGTTAAATAGCCTATATCTTTCCGCATCGCCTGCCCGCGCTATTACTTCGCGCTCGGTTCCTAAGGGCCCTAGCGTGATGTTAAATAGCCTATGTCCTTCCGCATCGCCTGCCCGCGCTATTACTTCGCGCTCGGCTCCTAAGGGCCCTAGCGTGATGTTAAATAGCTTATAGCCCTCCCCAAGAACTGGGTTATAAAATGCAAAAAGATTTTTTCAAATCCGACTGGGGTAGTTCCAGAGATAGCGCGTTCAAACAAACTAACAAAAAAACAAACTCTTCCGCTGTATTCCACCGACATTATTGAAATAATAAATCGAGAGGGTCGTCAATCCGCGGAAAATCTCGCAATTCAGAAAAATTACTTATTTGCACAACGCCATCTATGGGTAAATTGATAAAACGTCCGCACTAAACATGTTTGCTCAAGAGCGACCGGTATGAATTAAAGTTATTTTGCGTTTTAGTAATTTTGTATTATCTCCGAAACTGTATGACCAATTGACATACTGTAAATGCCAAATCTCCATGATGTCCTTGTGATCATAAAATAACTTATTTTGATAAGGATTAATGATTTGTTGTTTAAATAATCATCCAAACGTAAGTATGTCTAAAAAATACTTTTTTAAAGCAATAAAAGATGTATAAAAGATAAAATATAAAAGATAGAAATATGGTGTCGCGGACTTTTTTGTAGAATTATTTAAGACGGACCAGACTGCTATACATTGTTCTCAATTTTAAACAACTGTTTAGGCAGCGCATGCAAAAAAGTCTGTTTAAAGAGGTATTTCTTTCCGACTTGTTAGACAAAAATTGTGATAGCTCGGCTAATATGCATGATATAAATATAATTTATAGCCTATAGCACTCAGGAATAATGTAGCTTTCTACCAGTGAAAACATTTTTAGAATTGGATCATTAGTTCCGGAGATTACCCCCTACATACAAACTTACAAACTTACATACAAATTTTACCTCTTTATAATATTAGTATAGATAAAATAGTAGTATTTAAAAAGGGGCCCGCTGGCTGGACGCTTGTTTAAATAACGAATATCTTCTGAAGTATAGCTCACAGAAAGTCGAAATTTTGGATTTGTAAGGTACATAATAGTATCAAGCTCCTAACACTATTGTATGATATAAAATAGTAGTATTTAAAAAAGGGGCCCGCTGGCTGGACGCTTGTTTAAATAACGAATATCTTCTGAAGTATAGCTCACAGAAAGTCGAAATTTTGGATTTGTAAGGTACATAATAGTATCAAGCTCCTAACACTATTGTATGATATAAAATAGTAGTATTTAAAAAAGGGGCCCGCTGGCTGGACGCTTGTTTAAATAACGAATATCTTCTGAAGTGTAGCTCACAGAAAGTCGAGATTTTGGATTTGTAAGGTACATAATAGTATCAAGCTCCTAACACTATTGTGCGATCTGTAAGTATAATAACAATAAAAATAACCATAAAGGGCCCGCTAGCAAGACACTTCATAAAAACGTCATTTAATCAAAAACTGTCTTGTATCAAAATATATCTTATTGATTTTCTTTAGGTACAAAATAATGTCTTTATGAAAAGCTATCACCCGTTGATGAATCTCGTTGGGGCCTGTCAGATAGACGCACAGTAAATTCCACTGCTACAAAAAACTTGTCAAGTGCGAGTCACCATTGCGTTGAGGGTTCTGTAGGTACGCATAAGGTTTGTATAAATATAAGATGCATAGGTATAGGTAGGAATGGTAGGATAGGGATGTAAGTAAGTATGTAGGTAGGTAGGTAGGATAGGTAGGTAGGTAGGTAAGTATGTAGGTAGGTAGGTAGGTAGGATAGGTAGGTAGGTAGGTAGGTAGGATAGGAATGTAGGCAGGCAAGTAGGTAGGTAGGTAGGTAGGTAGGTGGGTAGGGTAGGTAGATAGGTATGGTAGGTATATACGATAAGTATTTTGAAAGTAATTAAAGATCGTCAAAATTATACAACAATTATTTTAATTCGCTTAAATCTCTAATTGGCATATTTCGAACATGTCTGGGATCGCACAGCTCAGGCAACATGCATGTAATGTAAAAATGTTCTAATTTTGGTTCCATTTCTTCCCAATATTGGTCATCTCTCTCTATAATTTCAACTTTGATGTCTTTGTCGCATCCAGACCATACTCCGAAAATACATTTTTGCCTACCGGTGACATGTAATTGTCCCTGCACTTGTATATACCATGGATGTTGGCACCGTCTCCGATATTCAGGAGAAGTCCTGGAGTGAGGCAACATTATAAAAAAAAACAATTACCTACTACATAGATACCTACCTATTTCTTGTATATTGTGTCAAAACAAAAACAAACCTATTTAGGTAACTTTTTATTTTTTATAAAAGTTATCCCCACCTGGATTTATCCTAAATCGTGGACAAACACAATCTTCACATGCCAACTATTTTACGTGTAAATGGCGTATATTTTGATTTGTCTAAAGTTAGCAACTCAACTAAGTCGCCAACCGGCGCAACTACCCTACTTACTTCAGTACGTTTATCATATGTTTGCCTGTTTCTTTACGCCAACCCCGTCGCTTCTTATTTTTATTACGGTTATTTCCCATTGCGCCAACACTATAAACCTAAGTACTTCAATGTATTTTAATTTTACGTCGTCCTGTTGTGTAATTTGTGTTCTGAGCGCAAGCGACACAGCCCTCGCGTACGACAGCCGAAGCGAGACTGAACGGGGGTGTCGGGTGGAAGGGAATGAACGTCAAGACGCTGATAGTTTAGGTAATTTCTTTTTACAGTGAAAATAATGGTAATTTAAAAAAAGTATATAACATAAGACCTGCTTTATAGTTAGTTCAGTTAGTATGCAAAGTTTCATGATCCAATTTGACGTATTTTTTGAATAACAGCGGTTTTTTGTTCGGTTTGGAGGTAACTTTGGGATTTTTTTGTATCGAGAAAATTTCAAGGAATCGTGTTTTCGTCTAACATAGTACCTAACATTAATCCTCAACTTTACCATATATTTAATTCAAAATTAAAGCTGCTGTATTTTCGACGTAACGGAGGATCATGCTAAGCCATTTGAGGTAGTATAGGCTCTTAAGGTGATTGCGCTGTGTAGCCCGCGAATTTCGTTTTTTTTTTGGGTTTTTTGCAATTTGCAGATCCGTGTCAGGTTGTATCTTGATCAATGTATGATACGCGGAGATAAAACATATGCATTTATATAATTTTAACCATAAAAATCATCAATACATCACTCTTAGTTAGATTTCGTGCAGAGTCGTTAGATTTCGATCGTTTGACGTTTGACACGGACCTGCAAATTGCAAAAAAACCCAAAAAAAAATTGAATTTCGCGGGTTACCACTGCGCATCATCCTTAAAGAGATTCGACTATACAGGGTGTAAGTGTAAACAGTGGCAATCTTTTAAGGGGTCATTGTACTCATCATTATGAACAACTTTTACTGTAGGACCAAACTTGAAATTGCGACAAAAAAAATCAGCTGTTCAGTGGGTACATTCATGTTCGCATAATTCGTCAAAATGTAGGGAACAGCTGATTTTTTTTCGCGATTTCAAGTTTGGTCCCATAGTTAAAGTTGTTCATAACGATGAGTACAATGATCCCTTAAAAGATTGCCACTGTTTACACTTACACCCTGTGTTATTACTGTGATGATAATTCAGTTTGAATTTTTGGAGTAAGACCACTAGTCCCACGCAACGAACGAATAACCCAAAAGGAGGTGTAGAGTGCGTGAGCTGGGACGTAAGCGACCGAAGTTTGAATAGAGAAAAATCTGAAATTATTCTATGTGATAGAAGTTTATATAAATACTACAGGAAAAATATAAAAACTTTTTACAATAAAAAAACAACCGACTCCCAAAAAAACACTACAAAGTGAAAAATAACCTACGATGTCTTTGGTTTTTTATTTACTTTCGTGTTTTTGCCACCGACTTCCGAAATTAAGGTTATTTTTCACTTTGTAGTGTTTTTTTGGGAGTCGGTTGTTTTTTTTTTGTAAAAAGTTTTTATTTTTCACTTTTTAGTGGTGACTACCCCACACAAATCTGAATACCACTCTGCAATATAAATTAGAGGAGCATTATCCACATAGACTAAATGGGAAAAATGCGTATTAAATTATTGAAGCTAATTCAAAAGCCACTCATCAGAACTTGAAGATATTTTTATGCGACCATCTCAGGAGTAGGTACTTATACCATTTCAAATACAAACTTTGCAAAAAGGCAAATACGTCGCGATAGAGTAGTGTCAGAAGTTTGGTAGGCGTAGTTTTAGTTGACAGATAACGAGGCTACGAAATCTGCGTTCTGACAATCAAGGCCACACATAACATACAACTCAAGTAGCGCAATTTGAAGCGGCATATAGTTACCATTAAATCATTTATAGCCAGAGTGCACCTCATGACAATTCCAATAAGCCCAAACACGGCTAGGATACATTGTTTTATTACTGAGTTCCGATGCCTACCTTCCGGCTTCTTCATCAGATCGGTTCGATGGTACCATTTTCATCAGAACCATTTATTTAAAGCTTCGTCATAGTCGCTTAACTATTTTAATCGAGATAATATATCATAACGCCACCCGTGAAATACTTTTACTATCGTTCAGGAGTTCCCGTGGCCATCTGTGGTCTTCTTCATCAGTTTCACTTCACCAGATGATACTTTTTGAATGCATACGCTTGAGTTTTTGATGAAAATACCAAAATCTCTATATGTATGCCTACAATATTTGAGGAGTTCCCTCGATTCCTCATGGATCCCATCATCAGAACTGGATTTTGATAAAAATGGGACCAATCTGGAAGTATACCCTTTCAAATGAAAAAAGAATTTTCCGAAACGGTTCATATATGACGGAGTACTGAACTAACAAACATAAAAAAAAAATTAAAAAAAATACAACCGAATTGATAACCTCCTCCTTTTTTGAAGTCGGTTAAAAACGATGTCTCTAAATAGCTCACTTTTTCAGAAATCAGAACGGAACCCTCGGTGCACGAGTCCGACTCGCTCTTGACCAGTTTTTTATCCATCGTAACTATTATTATAAATGCGAAAGTTAGTTTGTTTGTTACGCTATAACGCTGAAACTGCTGAATAGATTTGGATGGAATTTAGCACATGGGTAGACCATGACCTGGATTAGGACATAGGATAGGTACTTTTTAACTCGGTAGTACGTTCCCGTGGGATAAATGCGACCTCCACGCGGGCGATGCCGCGGGCAAAAGCTAGTAGATAATAATACGACAAGTGTAATATTTGCATTTTTAGATGATATTTTTATCGCAAAACACATAAAACTATGTAAACAGAGTCACAGACACAGACAATGCGGTCATCTGGAAATTCTCCTTCGTACTTCAGTCTATGATATGCCTGGACTAAATTAATGAGAAGGTATAGCAATGTTGCTATTTTGGAAATTGGTTGTCATGGCATGAGCATGGTTTAATATGTAGAAGAATGGGGGAAATATGGTGAGTAAAGTTTTGAGTACAAATTATGACTTATTGAAGGAGATACGACAATCCGCCGCCAAAGGACAGGAAAATGAAGATTTCAGTATGAGAATTAAACAAACACGTAGATTAAACACCGTCTCTATTTTTATTCTCTTAACACAATAACTATTTACGTATTTTTAATTAGGTATAGGTACCAACAGTTTTCATACAATGTAGGCACCCAGTTATTTAAGGTTGTGGCGGTCTACATCGCAAGCACTAAAATAGATATCTACACTATAATAATTTAATTGTTTCGTTGTACGATCGAGTCAAACCAGTATTGTAACCGTAATGATGTCTATATCAAACAGGTTACCAGTTTTCAATTGGTTTATAAAAATGGATTGTTGTTATGTCAATTATTTTGTAAAAAAAAATATCGAAAGTACCGGTCATTCAATACCTGAATGCATGTTACCTTACACTGTACACGTGCTGGACATCTTATCTTCATGCTCATCGTTAGATAAATCAGACCATAAAAATGTGTAAAGATAATCATTCAGGATCAACCCATGTTTGATCCTTGTCGTATTAATTTCCGATAACTTTTTGGAAAATGTAGATAATTGTAGCAGTTGCAACCACGCTGATTTAAACTTGAGACCATAGAATTAATAGGCTCTTGAGACCTATTTTTCGTTGTAGCGTAGGTCACTTCAGCACAACATATTTTGATTAAACATTATGTTCCTCTATTATTTCCCTGAAGCGATATATTTTTTAGCACCAGAATAGCAAGTAATGGCCAGTGGAATCCAAAGCATTTATTCTCAACATATCTTAATTTTTTGTCTACATAATTAATTCAAGAAACACTTCACAGCGACAGCACTTAAAACTAGACACATCAAATTGAAATCTGAACTTTTTTATTATGTGCCGATTCAGAATCATTTAGTTTTTATTTCCTACTTACGTTTGACGACGGCCTTGTTACTCCCGATTCGCGAATGTTACAATGTTTTTACAATGACGACCGTTGATTGTTGATACGATGCTAACAAAAAAGTAATAAGCTTAAATGACCTTACCGTGTGATATTTTTGAAGTTCTCAGCGATACTCAAGAGGCTGGACTGAGCTTTTTGTCTAGTTTTGGGTACCAAGATTGTTTTTTTGTTACAGGTGCCTGATACTATCGATAGGCAAGATGGTAGTCAATTCTATATCAAGTTGCATTTAACAATTATTTAAATTTTCCTGTGCCGATACGATATCGGAACAGGAAAATTTAAATAATTATGTATAGGAAAGGAAAGGTAGGCGTCACTCAGAATTGGTATTAACCATACCTACTCAAATATGCGATTCATTTTCCAATATTAGTTAGTAAGAGTAAGTAATTAATTAATCATTCATAAACGATCTACTTTATTTGCAATCGTTTCATCTATTTAGCTCAGTTACAAAAAGTTTGAAGCAGACGAAGCCCTCATCACCCTCTCAACTCTTAGTTCGTAGAGAGGCATCAAGTGGTTCTTTCATTAGGCCAATTAATCTACCTAATCCCATATGAAGAGTTAAAGTTCAAGTGTAATGACTATTACACAATGAATAACTCTGGCCTTTTGACGTGCTCACACTCTATAGCGTGTCGCTCGAAGGCGATTGTCAAGGGGTTTCCCGACATGATTTAAGTACTTCCTAACAAAAATTTGACAAAATGTTGAAACAGCTGTAGATACCTACTTTCGATCAAATTGACACACTCTATTTGCTGACTTTTAAAAAATGACAGTTGTGATTAATTTAAAAACGGCCAATTTTAGTTGGTAGTCAATTTGATAAACAATTAATTTCCCTGACTTTACATAAAATCTTTATCTTTTGCTGGGATATTCCTTGGGTATCTCAGGGCAGGAATCGGTAGGATGTCTTCAGATGAATTGCGATGAAGTGATAAATCGGACAGTAAATCTTAATTTATCTCGTTCGATTTCCTGCACTTTAATACTCATTGATTTCATTCGAAATCGATAAAGCTTTCATTTTGAATGTTCGATTCCACAACACAGTTATTGAGACGGCGAATTTTTAAAACATGGGCTGCAATCATAAATATCAATGGTCAGTATTTATTAAGTTTAGTAACGCAGTAATGTAGGTGGCATACCCTCTGTCATATAGGATGACTAGCTCTTGCCAGCGGCTTCGCCCGCTTGGATGTCGGAAATTATCCCACGGGAAAGTACTACCGGGATGAAAAAAAAAAAGTAGCCTATGTGCTATTCCAGACTATAATTTATCGCTGCGCCAAATTTCATCCAGATCCCTTCAGCCGTTCTGGCGTGATTGATAATTAATTAGTAGGTACTAGTAATATTAATAGGATAGGAGGATGCCGCCGGGGTCGCGGGTTGTTCGAAAGAGATACCGTGGCCCTGGCACAGGCAACTGAAGGAACACGGGTGGGTTTCAGTCAGTAAAAGTCTGACACGACCTTCCACTCCACCCAGAGCGGGAGAAGTCATTTGATGATTTCCCATACACAAAAAAAAAGTAGGATATTAGGATAGGATTAGTAGGAAGTAGGATAATAATAACTTTATTGACGAGCAGGGCGTATCAGATAGTAGCTCTGCCTGACGCTTCAGGGTGCGGATGCGGTATCTATTGATCGATTAGGTATTGAGAACTTTGTTAACTGATTTGTATACAAAGGCAACAGTAGACGCCAAAATTACATAACTTCATTATGGCTGCCATAATATTACTGTGATCACCAATGTTGGTATCAAAATTGATAAGAATGTAGTTCCGGAAAATGGTTAGATCAAGAATTCTTCAGTAGCAACCAGAGTCTGTATTGAGGTCCCTTTAAATAGCAATAAGCTTGCCCCCTACGTGTGACTTAAATACATAGGTATTATATTGTATGTGAAATGTCGTTCTTTACATCGCGATGAAAACAATTGGAAAGATTACAAAGTAACACGAGTAGTCAATAAATCAAATTGACCTGATCCATAGTGCATAGGCCTGGCCGCAAACATTTGGTATCTCATCAGGAATTCCGGTTCAGGATTCCTGTACCAATTTCCGGATGCAGCATATAATATCATTGATTATTTGATTCCACCGCAAAGCATCCGTTCCTATTTTGTTATGGACCTCATGAATTCGCAGCTTGTTTTTTTGCACCTTGTTATTCTGCTACTCTGTAGTAGTACCTACATCAAGTACCAAATAGTGTGATGAAAATTCCCGCGTGGTTTTCTACAAAGTCCCAGCTGTAAGGAAAATCTATTCTGTGCCTGTTTCGTCACCAACGACATGTAGAGTTTCTGATTGTTATAATTGATCAAGAATTACTTCTTCCTCCTGTGTGCTAAAAATAACTTCAGTGCTAATGCTAATATTCTCTAAGTATTTTTCTGGGCCGTTGAGTAGGAAAACCACTTTTAGCTTTTGTTTACAGGCGGAAAATGTTAAATTAATATACAAAGCATTCAATTAAAAATGTGAGTCACAAGTTTGATGCCCTATTCTAAACGTTAACGTAAAAAATAGAAGCTTTTTATTTAGATTAAAGCAAAAGTAATGTTCAAATAATACTTATTAAAAATATATTTTATCAGATCATCATAATATGGAAACAGAATGAGCAATACAATAAGTTCCCGAAGTAGATACAAAGAAAAGCAGTAGGTATCATACAAAATCATATAGCACGAATAAAACAGGAAATATTCAGAAAATTTTTTCTTTTTCAATATAATAAGATTGTTGTCATGTTGACGCTAAGCTATATTATCGTACACATACTTTGACTACTAATAGTGTATTAAGTAAGAATATTATACTAGTACAAACCGATTATTTTAAGAAAAACTAACGAGTAATTATAAATACGCATGTGAGCTAGATACTGTATAACACAATTTGAATAATCGCCAAGAGATTATTAACATTACTAAGTCATCAGATAGAAAATTAGATTTGGAAACTGGAATGAGATTCAATGTACTCTGAACGGTAAATATTTAGACAACAATTATCAGTAAAGCGTGATCCTCTAATAACAGTTGCTACCTCTTGATCCAGCGCAAATTTATCTCACTTGAACATTTTTCAACGCTTACTTGAGATTGGAAAATGTTTTGAAACGTACTACAAACAGCGTAATGGATACACAGCTGTGCGAACTGTTCTACTGGGTATTACATGATCTGTTGCCGTGGTAACTGGTTTGATTACTACGTAATCGTCTGGTGTTGGTATGATATCATTTGTTGAACATCGTGGTCACGCCCGCTACGAGATTTCAAACGCACCAAGGCTGATCGCTCACTTGGGCACTTGCCTCATTGCAACTCAACTTATGTCGATGTCCAAAATATTATCATTCATTTTATCTGTATCTGCTGTTATAACATCGTTTAGCAAACCAATCGGTTAGCTTATTTTTGCGTCGTATTATTGTGAGCATATCTTAATTCCTCCGTGTGGCGTAGTAGGTACTTACATGTTGTTGTGAAATGGAACTCAACACTGATCTTGCTCAGACGTTTTCTTTTTAATGTTATGTCTAGACCTGGGCACAGCGTTACTAAAAAGCGGATTTGTTTTCTAGTTTCCCTTATATTAGATGTTTTGATCTTAAGAACCTTGTCTTCATCCATAGATTTAGAAAAACCAAAATATATATTTCGGAATCAATTTTGGCCAACTTTGGGTCTCAAAAATGCTAGCGATTTCGGTTTGTTACGTTTTGTTAAACTTTGTCATAACTCATAGTTAGGTGTATGCAAATATCTTATCAACATCCTGCCTCGCGCATGGCATTCAGAGTGGAGTTAGCTGCTAAATATAGTCGGCGACATAATCGTTGATACCGTCGTGTCTCGTTCCACATCTCAATTGTTATTTAATTAATGTCGTCGCCTATATTACTACGGTTTCGGTGTATGATCACATTTCCTTTTGTTTTGGATGCTACAGTGACATCTGTTTTTGTTGGTTTTGTGTGTCTAGTTTATTTATTTTCCTGTAGCTAAGTGGTTTGAACCTAACTTTATTTCTTGTGTCATCAACTCATCACTAATCAGATCAGTAGAGAGAATCAGATAGCATTTTTCTTGCGTTAATTTCTTTTGAATTTGTCGACGTCAAGAGATTAATGACTTTTATGAAAATTCTACCTACTTCGCGTAAATTATGGCGCTATTTCAGGTTGAAATACTGCAAACACCCTCGGGGATGAAATAGTCTATGGAGACACAAGTGACTCATTGATACGATTGGTAAGAAATAAGCAAGTTTTCAATAGTTTATCTTACAACAAAGTAAAACTCCTCTTTGTGTCTATGAAATTTATAAGAGAGCATTACGAATTAGGAAGTGTATTGCACATTAGATCTTAAATGAGTACAACAGCGGTTGAAGTCAGTAATACTGTTCAGTGTGTAAGTAGGTTTCTGTTATTGTAATTCCTGACGCTAGAAAGTAATCCGATGTTAGACACTATGGTTCTGAATGTTCTGTGTTGATTCGGGTTCTTTGTAACCGACATCAAAAAAGGAGGAGGTTCTCAATTCGGATGTATTTTTTTATGTAGGTATGTTCGGACATAACTCCATCATATACATCTAGACGGATTTGCAAAATTCTTTTTTTGTATGAAAGGGGTATCTTTTCTTTTTGTTTGGTCTCATTGTCACCAAGTCAGAATCTGATGAGGGAATGCCATGGAAATCGATGAAAACCCTATACCTATAGTGATTTGGCTATTTTTATAGTAACTCGTGCATTTGCTCTCGGAAAGCACCATTTGATGAAGTAGAACTGATGATGAAGACCACAGATGGCTATTGGAACTACTCAATTATACCTAAGTATTTCACGGGTTGCGATTCGATTAGTTTTATAGAGGCTTGAGGAAAAGGGTGTAAAGTTCACTCATCCTCCATAGAAAACGGAGGATCCTCCGACCAGACGGGTGTCGTGTCTGGTGGGCAACTGACCGGCGGTTGATGTCGGGACGTTGTGCTAGTCGCGCGGTAAACTGTAATTGCGCGATGCAGGATTTTTGCGTGACGTTATGTCATTTGTGATGCGTAGTTCGTATGTGGCGATGTGGATGCCGCCACAGTTTAGTATGGTTGCTAAGCAATTTATGGTCGTCACAATGCATATGGTGATGATGACTTCACTATCAGCTCCAGTTCTCCTGGTTCTTACTAGGAGAACTCCTCAACAATTAACGTCCCAGCATCGGAAAAAGCAATATTTTGTAAAAAGGTGGTGAGCAGCTGTTGACATTAGGCTGTAGTAACTTAGATAAATTACAAACTGACCCATTATAAAGTGGGTCCATATTGGCTCACCTAAAGTTCTTTACCCGAAATTGTTCTTCCTAATGATTTGTAAACCGAACTTTTCCAAAAATTTTTCATCCTAAAGTTTTCATTCATACAATTTGTAGTGCTACCGGCGATGTTCATAACACTCATGTTTCCGAAAATTGTAATTAATAATATCATTAATGTAAATATATTTAAACTCCTACTGTTTTTTATCATAACGCTTTTATCCCTAAACATAATTACCATTATATTTTCACGGTCACGGTCGAAAGTTTAAAAACCCGAAAGTTCATTTGCCCGAAAGCTTAAAATCCCGAAGATCCTTATCCCGAAGATCCATATCCAGATATGTATATATGTCTAGGGTTAGGGTTTTCGTCAGCAGGTCGACGGAGCCCCGCTGCGCGGGGCTCCTATTTCTGTCTGCGGGGTTTAAAGGAACCTAACTAAACGAACCTCGGGGTGCCCCTGATGTCGACCGTCTAAGGTTAGGGTTTTCGTGCTGATGAAAACCCTAACCTGCCTGCTTTTTTCCCTGACCTGCTGAGGTCAGGGAAAAAATGTAGGACCTCAGGAACTTTACATAAGTACTTAGATCGGTATTTTTCATTTTTGTCAATTAACGATGAGTATTGGTATTTCGTCCTTTCGGGCATTTGAACACCGGTATTTTGTGTTTCGATATAACGACTATCGGCATTTAAAACTTTCTAGAAAAGAAATCTAAACAAAAAAGATATGACTTTGAATAATAGTGTAAAAGATGGTTATGTTGAGAAAATATAGGAAACAAATAAAAGTATAATAGATGTTTATTGCTACTGACATTATGAAGTTGAATGCTTCGGAATTATGAACATTAGAGACAGAGTAATTGTGATTGTTAGGATGAAAATGTTAGGAAGAACATTTTCGGATTTCCAATTATCGGAGTGGAAAATTTAGGTGAACTTTGGCGCACCCTTATAAAGTGTGAAACAGAAACTTTTTTACAAAAAAAAACCGACTTCTACAAAAAACAGTCATACCTAAGTAATTTATTTCATAACAAACAAAATGTTTTGAAAATTACAGTGATGATAGTGCGCGTGCAAGTGAAAAATAACTTTAATTTCGGAAGTCGGTGGCAAAAAACTAAAATACAGATCCAAAGACACTAACTTTTTCACTTTGTAGTGGTTTTTTTGGAAGTCGGTTGTATTTTTTAATAATAATATAAATAGGAGAATCAATATCTACCCTTTAACAAAAAATGTACTGAGGAAAAAATTGACAGACTGGCTTAAATTGATGTCCTATGATGAAACTGAACAACTTGTGATATCATAAATAAATTGTCACGCTAGCGGTCTCTCATATCATAGACAAAATGCACATGTTACACAAGAACACACACACAGACCCCCACATCCTCACACACAAACACTCTCAACATCACTTCCACTCCACCTCACTGGGTAGGTACTTAAAAACTTATAATATATATATATATTTTTTAATTTTTCTTTTGTATTTTTTTTTTTTTATGACATGCTATAGATGTTAAAGTCTGGAACAAAAATGTCTTCCTTGTATTTTGTGTTGGGCGTTGGTAGCTGCGCCACAGTATTTTACTTTTGCAGCTATCTTCGTGACTATTGTTATGTTAAATACCTAAAATTGTTCCTAATAAACTTTATTTTAATTTTTTTAAATTTATTTTTTTTTTGTAAAAAAGTGTTTTTCAGCAATATAATGTACTTATGGAAAATTTTCTTTTGTGTTTTCAATTTTGCATTAGGAAATTCCGTAAATGTTTTCTTCTTAAGTAAGATTTTAGTTAATTTGTTTTTTTGAATTTACCTACAGTACGACAACGTGCAAAGGTTCCATTGTTTATCTTCGGAAAAACCGAAATATCTATACTTCTATACTAATATAATAATATAATATAATATTATATTATATATAATATTAATAATAATATTATAAAGAGCTAAAATTTGTATGTAAGTTTGTAAGTTTGTATGTTTGTAAGTTTGTAAGTTTGTATGTAGGGGGTAATCTCCGGAACTAATGATCCAATTCTAAAAAAAATTTCACTGGTAGAAAGCTACATTATTCCTGAGTGCTATAGGCTATAAATTATATTTATATCATGCATATTAGCCAAGCTATCACAATTTTTGTCTAACAAGTCGGAAAGAAATACGTCTTTAAACAGACTTTTTTACATGCGCTGCCTAAACGGTTGTTTAAAATTGAGAACAATGTATGGCAGTCTGGTCCGTCTTAAATAATTCTACAAAAAAGTCCGCGACACCATATTTCTATCTTTTATATTTTACCTTTTATACATCTTTTATTGTTTGAAAAAAGTATTTTTTATACATACTTACGTTTGGATGATTATTTAAACAACAACACATTAATCCTTATCAAAATAAGTTATTTTATGATCACAAGGACATCATGGAGATAAGATTTGGCCTTTACAGTATGGCAATTGGTCGTACAGTTTCAGAAATAATATAAAATTACTAAAACGCAAAATAACTTTAATTCATACCGCTCGCTCTTGAGCAAACATGTTTAGTGCGGACGTTTTATCAATTTAACCATAGGTGGCGTTGTGCAAATAAGTAATTTTTCTGAATTGCGTGATTTATTATTTCAATAATGTCGGTGGAATATAGCGGAAGAGTTTGTTTTTTTGTTAGTTTGTTTGAACGCGCTATCTCTGGAACTACCCCAGTCGGATTTGAAAAAAATCTTTTTGCATTTTATTATCCAGTTCTTGAGGAGGGCTATTTAACATCACGCTAGGGCCCTTAGGAGCCGAGCGCGAAGTAATAGCTCGGGCAGGCGATGCAGAAGGATATAGGCTATTTAACATCACGCTAGGTCCCTTAGAAGCCGAGCGCGAAGTAATAGCGCGGGCAGGCGATGCGGAAGGATATAGGCTATTTAACATCACGCTAGGGCCCTTAGGAGCCGAGCGCGAAGTAATAGCGCGGGCTGGCGATTCGGAAGGATATAGGCTATTTAACATCACGCTAGGGCCCCTAGAAGCCGAGCGCGAAGTAATAGCGCGGGCAGGCGATGCGGAAGGATATAGGCTATTTAACATCACGCTAGGGGCCTTAGAAGCCGAGCACGAAGTAATAGCGCGGGCAGGCGATGCGAAAGGATATAGGCTATTTAACATCACGCTAGGGCCCTTAGGAGTCGAGCAAAAATAAAAAATGTCCGAAAGGATGCTAAGCGCAAACGAAGTAATAGCGCGGGCAGTCGTTGCGATGCGATGCGTGGGGGTTATTGGGTGGGGGGGACAAGAAATTTTACGCGGACGAAGTCGCGGGCAGAAGCTAGTACCGAATAAAATGTGACTGGTCCACTAAGGGAGTGACGGAATTAGTGCGTCGATCTATAATAATTTAGGTGGGAATGTAAATTAATTTCTAATGGTCGATAGTCACATTTTATTCGATTGGTCTATAGTCACAATTTAGGTGGGAATGTAAATTAATTTCTATGGGTCGATAGTCACATTTTATTCGCAATACAGGGTCAAATTAAATTAGCTAGCGAAACTCCGCAGACGAGATATCTAAACACGAATTCCTCGCAGTGCAATAACACCACTCTGTCCACCGCAGAGAAGAACGATCCTGCGCGCCAATTCCCTATTTAAGGTTGTAAATAGCTGCAGTGATCAAATCGATTTACACTTCGAAAGTTTGGGCAAATTGAAAGCCTTATCTTTCAGTTCTAAAATAGATCAAACTTTCATTGTCATTGTCTCGCTTGAAATGAAATGTGTTTACATATAATAAGTATATTAATTAATAATTAATATTAATTATATTATTATTATTTTATTATATTATTTATTAATTTGTTTATTATATTAATTATTTAGACGTAATTTAAAACTTAATTAAATTATTATTAAATTTAAAAAAAAATTATTGTTACCCATTAAGCATAAAACCAGTGTATATAAACAATTATTTATTGTTGGTGAACCAATAAAATAAAAAAATATATAAATAAACTGATTTCTCAGCTCATACTGCAAGTAACAATAGTACCAGTGGTCGTTGATCTCAAAAAAAGCTTTTTAAATTTTAATTTTGTCGTGTTATTATATCGTTATATACCCATCACGTCTGCGGAGTTTCGCTAGCTAATTTAATTTGATCCTGTATTTCGGTTTTTCCGAAAATAAACGAGGGGGCCTTTGAACGTTCTCGTACCTTAGTGCGAGTTTTTATACTTACTCGATCACGTTAACGTAAACAATTTGCACAATTTGCAATTTGTACTGAAACTGAATAAGCGCCGTCTGGTAACTATATGGGAAACACAATTATTTCATACAAATTGACATACGTCAACGTTAACGTAAACGCGATCGAGTAAGTATAAAAACTCGCACTAAAGCAACCTGTGGTCTTAGTGCGAGTTTTTAAACTTACCTACTCGATCGCGTTTACGTTAACGTTACCTTATGTCAATTTGTATGGATTAATTGTGTTTCCCATTATAGTCACCAGACGACGCTTATTCAGTTTTAGTACAAATTCAAGTTGACGTTAACGTCATCGAGTAAGTATAAAAACTCGCACTAAAGCAACCTGTACCTGTACCTGTACCTAATTCAAATAAATATGAGCATAAACGTTTTAAAAATTGTTGATAGTAATTTTTTTTACAGGAAGTTATTATGTCAAAGTCTGTTTGTAACTTACTTATCTGCCAACAGAAATAAAAACTATTGACTTTGACCCGTTCTTTTTGGTACGGTTCACACGCAAATTGTCCTTGTGTATGTGTTAATGAGTCGTAAGAAGTCGTCTCGTATTTGATTGGCGGCAGGTTCCGCGTCACGTCATTGGACCACACAAGATGCGCGAGCGCAGGTACCCGCGCCTTACCGATCGCCCTTTATAGCCGCTGGGAACAGCCTTCCGATTTCAATCGATCGTTCCGATTAATTAATTGTATCGATTAATTATGTTTGTTCGTGATGTAGTAGACTGAATTGTAGGTAAGTAGTACCAAACCAAACGGTATTTTTATTTTTCTCAACTTATTATTTGGTGGATTTTAAAGTCATAAAGTAGGTAAATAATTCTTCAAACATGACGCCATGGGAATAACCAGTATTTTGCCAATCCTTCCAGCAACTCTTAACAGCGGCAACCGAAGAACAAACAAAAAATATTTGAATTTGTAGCGTAGGTACCTACTAGCGGTACCTCTGACGAATCACATACAACAGACACAGATCTATATAGTTTTAATTTTAAAGGGAGCAGGTAGTAAAAAAATGTCTTACGGCCACCGCTCCGGTGTCGGCATCTATCAAAGTACAAGATGCTCCCACGACACTATTTATAAAATATCAAGAGATTTTTTAAAGGTTTTACAACTCTTTTTGTTGCTCCTCGTATGTGACTAGTATTTATTTGTTTTTTTACGCCGCTTGTACAGGCTCGCTCTGGTACGTAATCGGTGTACTTGCAGGTAGTGGGTACCTACCATAGCATTTACAATAGAACTACATACATAATGCATGTTTACCTACTTGAGATCACATTGTGAATTTGCTGCTTAATACGGGATTAGGGATTTCGCATTTGACATCTGTTACAATCCGAAGACTTTGTTGTTGCACTTTTTTGATAAATATTATACAATGTGTAAAAAAAAACCCTGTTCGATCCGACAAGAGGTCATGGTACTCATCATTATGAACAACTTTTATTTGGGACCAAACTTGAAATCGCGAAAAAAAAAATCATCTATTCCCTACATAACTCGTCAAAATGTAGGGAACAGCTGATTTTTTTTCGAGATTTCAGATTTAGTCCCATAGTAAAAGTTGTTCATAATGATGAGTACAATGACCCCTTATCGGATCGAACAGGGTTTTTGTTACACATTGTATTTAAATAGCCTTTATTAAGCTTGAATGGGAAAATAACAAGTTAATAGATAAAAACTTTTCAAATGAATTCTAAAACCATCCATTGGGTAACAGAATCTATTGAACCCGATGAATAATCTCTAAATTCCACAGTGAGGCGCATCATCATCATAAGCCACAATAAAATAAACCACGCTTACTAATCGTTGCAGGTTAAAACCGGCTACAAATGGTAATAAAATAAAGGTACACACATACACGTGAAGTGTCGAAACGCAGTTCTCTCTTTCCGATATAAATAGTGCGAGGCGAGGCGAGTCGAGCGCGGCGCACTGACCGACCATCGACAGCGATCCCGATAATCGGGCGAATGTTTGAGTTTCTCTATTTTCAAATCGGGCGACTGCGAGTCCCTAAACGGAAACAGAGGTAACGCGCGCGTTTGCGTCGTACGCGCCGCGCGTGTTACTTGCGCTGGGACAGGTTAACGCTCGTTACGCGGATGGTGTGCGGGAAGGGTATCGCTCGACCGGGTGGTCGTGTGAACGCGCCGCGTTAATTGGCGTGCGGAGTGTCCGGCTGTCTTCGCGCCACGCGCCTGCGCGCGCTGTTCATCTCGCGCCCGTTTATATTTGAATTTAGAACAATAAAATAATATTTTATTACGGATAAATGTAACTTGCCTATATTTTTATTGGTAAGTATACCGTATAAAATGCATGAAATGATCAAAAGCGTAGATGTAACAGTCGGAACTAAGTTCGTTATTAAATAAAACGCGGAGCTTTGGCGGCGTTTATCGATAAATCAAATGAAATAGTATGATAATATTGAACAAAAACTGTATGGGTATTTTGGTAAACAGGCACGCTTATAGCAATTCGTTATCAGCGCAGAGCTGTTGTTATCGATGCTGTAAGTCGAACAAGGACGTCGATAGCACACCGCACTCGTCCTGTTTGGTTACAGCACGTATCGTATAGGTACCATCTGTCATACCTACCTAACTTGTTATCAATACCTATTTTAGAAACAATGGTATCTATCGTTACGTATCTACATACCTACCTACCTAATTAATAACATTTATGCCTACTACAAAGCTGAATTTGACTAACAAATAAGTATAAGTACCTACATACATATATGTTTTTACAAAAGCTTAGGTAGGAAATAGCCATACTTAGTTATGATGTTAAAACAAATCTTGCCACAATATGCATAAAATGTTTTGCAAAATTACTGTCTGACTGAAATTAAAATGTTTAATGCGTCGTCGTACGCGTTCCTACATAACTTCAGTTGACGAAGTACACGCTATGAAAGTTTATCACTTTTGCTGAGTTTGCATCAGCCAAGAAAACTTAGAAGTTCAGAACCGGGTTAAGAGAGTTCAGTCTTGTGTTACCTATAGATTAATTTATGATTCCAATAAAAAGAAGGAAGAAGAAAGGTATTTTTGGAACGAAGTTCTTTAATGCGGCTTGCGGTAGGAGTCGACTGGCAGAAAGTGTAACGCGCGTTCATACTTTAAAAGCGTTAGTGACTTTTAAATCTGTTAGTACGCCTACAAATAATGCAAGTAAGTTAGGTAAAAAATGTATGTTAAACTAGAACGCGTAGACATCAATCCTAGACGATAATATTTAGGTGTTCTCCAAATGTTGTTTGTTGCCAAACGTTAGGTACAACGTTTTAAATAATCATTTTTATTTATTTTTTTGAATAATATTTAAGCATTGTAGTAAAATACGAAATAAATTCAGGAACCCAAAACATAAAAAACCGGCCAAGTGCGAGTCGGACTCGCGCACGAAGGGTTCGGATACCATTATCTATAAAAACGGCAAAAAAATCACGTTTGTTGTATGGGATGCCCCCTAAATATTTGTTTTATTTAATTTTATTATTTATTTTTAAAGTGAATACTTTATTAATTACTAAATATTCTGTGAATATTTCAAGCGTCTACCTGTTGCCGTTATCAATATCGAGCAAAAACGAGCAAAAAAATCACATTTGTTGTGTGGGAGCCCCCTTAAATATTTATTTTATTCTGTATTTTAGTATTTGCTGTTATAGCGGCAACAGAAATACATCATCTGTGAAGATTTCAACTATCTAACTGTCACGGTTCATGAGCCTGGTGACAGACGGACAGACAGACATACGGACAGGCGGTCCCGTTTTACCCTTCGGGTACGGAACCCTAAAAATAAACATTAAAACTACTTATTCTTTACTTAAAACAATTAAAAAAGAATTTGAATACTATGAAATTGAATTTGATTACAAATGCTGGGTTTTCTTTTTATAATACTTAACAATTTACATTTGATCAAGGACACTTTTCTTAGTTAACTTTTTGTTTAGGTAGAAACTGTCAAAAATAGCGCGCCATTTTGATCCTATAGACTAGATATATCTTTTAGTTTATGATTCCAGGTAAGAACCAGACATGCAAAGATGTAGGTAGATACGATATACGAAATATTATGCAAAAAATTATAAACAACAAAAAAATGCCCAGATTTTTAACTACCACTACCATACCTACTCAATTTGTGTGCAAATTCCTGTACCATCAGTTATTGTTTTTTTTTAAATAAACTATTTAATTTCAAACGATGAACTTCGTTCCAACCGGTTGTCCTGCGAGACCCTTTTTTATGTACTTAGGCAATACATAATAGCCCAGTGCTGGACAAAGACATATTTTCAAACTATTTACATATTTATATTATACTTTTATTGAAGTCACCATGAAATTCAGGCTTTTGACTAATTAAATAACTAAGTATTTCTTTATTTATCAGGATGTACGGTAAATCTGTGTTATTATAAGCTTCTGATCTGAAACAGTTTCAATATTACAAACAATTCGTAGAAATCAATATTCCTATCTTTCCAAAAATTCGAAAAATTCGTCATAATTTTTGCATACAAGGCAAATAATTTCCTAATAAAACGAAAGTAAGAGTAACAAAAAAAACCTACATGTTAAGTCATTAATAGGTAGGTACTCCGTCAGGTCGTTGACCTGTAGGTATCTTTTGTTTAGTCGTTAGTACATAGTTTGTTAATTTATGTCAGTAACTTGGTAGGCTTGCGTTGTATCCTACTCGCTCTTTCGAGTCAGAGCACAACCTCTGTCACAATAACCAGTAACTAGTGGTACTTTGCCTAAGTCATATTGAAACAATTTGAACTACTTAATGCAGGTACAATTGAAAGTTGCCCCAATAAACACATAGGTATGTGTGCTGTGAAATATTTGTCATTCAGCTGCATTTAGTCAGACTTTCATTCTAACTAAATGCAGCCCGGCCGAGCCCTTCATACTTGAAAACTAATTATTAGGGTTGAAGAACGAGTACAAACGATAAGAAGTACTTATTAATAAACACATTGAATTTTTTAAAGATTTTTTTTTTCATCATAAAAAAGGACAAGATACAAGCCTAATAAAATTGTTGAAAAATCCTGCAAAAAAAATTGAACCAACAAACAAATACAGTGCCGGCTACGGGCGCGACGCCCGTATTCTTCTGAATATTCATGAAAAATTATCGAAAATTAACTGTAAAAGGGGGGCGGGGGGGTCTATCTTTAATGTTTTTCGTGTCATTCAATTTTTTATTTTTGAGTAGCGTTTATGACCTTGCATTGTAAAAATAAAATGTAAAATACTGGTATTCAGCTGCATCCAGTTAGACTGGAAGCCGACCCCATCATAGTTGGGAAAAGGCTAGGCAGATTGATTGTTTGTGCCCTTGTTTTACATTTTTTGCCATTTCTCCGATGTTATTGGCTCAATTTGGATTATGTTTATTATTTCTAAAAGCTTATGAGTTTAGCTTTGGAAAAAAATGTAAAGTAAGCAAATCCTGTATTTTTCATGTTTATTCAGAAAAATACTGACGGTCACATGCCCATTTCACTTTCGTATACAATGCCGCCCGGCATTGCATACGAAAGTGAAGCTAAATTAAACCTTTTAAAAACAATACATAATCGAACGATACGTTTCGGATGAATTACGTTATCTGATTAGTGATTAAGTATTAGGATCCAATTAGTGTGATTAAGATCGTTTCCGCACGTTTCATGTCCACGTAAAAGTACATAATATGGAAACGAAAGACATGTTCCGATAACAAACTGCGTGACTTGTTCTTTTCCTGTCCAGGCAAAGGAAATCAAAGCAGTTGATGAAAAGTGGTGGATCAGCACACGTGCCAGTGAAAAACCTCTCTATGTAACCTTCGCAGAGAATGCCTAAAGGCTTTTCAAGTACTACCTACGTGAAAAGTTATGTAATTATAATTAGGACACTTACGATTAATTTATTCATTGACATTGTGATGATTTAGTTGATTGTCTTTTATGTAGGTCTCGTTCTTTGGACTTTCGTTTCTTGATGGCACTGATCCTGCAAGGTAATTTGACTACGCTGTCTATAAAAAGGCTCCACAATAATAAATCTTCGACCCCTAAGCTCACCAATCCTGTAATAATGAAAACGAACTCCGAATAAAAAATGGGAAACACAGACCGTAATAACAAAGATATTAAAGTCGATAGATGTAGGTGGTCATGTGGAAAATAACCAAGAACAGCTCCTTTGTATACGTATGTATTGAGTCTGTATGACGCAGCGTCTGGGCGCGATCGGGATACGAACATTGACGCTCCTGTGACTTTGGACGATCGTTAATTTCAGCGGTTTTTAGCAGGAAGTAGGTATGATAACTGTATTTTTGTTTACACGATGTAAGGCATCGACCTGCAAACTGTTACCATGAACATTTAGCACATGATTCTATAGACCCCCGCTAGTAACAAAGGAATAGTCAACGGCAGAGAGTACTTAGCTGTTAAACTTTTTAAACTTTCGCGATTTGAACACATTATAAAATAATATCGAGAACGGGTCTTATCGCGATCTTCCTTTTTCCTTTTTGATCGCGATAAGACCCGTTCTCGATATTGTTTTACTTAGCTCTTCTTCAAAAAACCACATGATTTTGAAACTTCGAGAGGTCTTACCATCAAAACTAGCTTGAAAAAGTAAAAATTGCGTAGCAGCTTTTCTTTTGTCATGAAAACGATTAACACACCCGCATTGCTCAAGTCCACACTTCACGCAGTAGTATAACAAATACTTGTAGTGAAGTCGGTTTTGTAATCTGTATATTGAGGTATGTTTAAGTTCAGCCAGTCGCGTTCACAGAAAACTGAAGCTATTTATATTGATGCAGCCAATTTTGTACTATTTGTTGTGGCGCATCACTGTGATTCGGCGCTAACTTTATCATTTATTTACCATGTTTGTTATTCTTACAAAATTGATCTGTTTCTTGAAAAACATCTGTGTTTTTCACAGTTTTATTTGAAGGCTCTAACTTGTAATCATGTGTGTTAATGCGGTCAATACACAGTGTGATTCATAAAGGACGGATGTATACGGATACATGGATAGATAGATTATGTACTTAGTAATTGTATCTACACATAGTTATATTGATACGATCAATTACTACTGTAATAAGTAGAATCATTCTGACAAGTATATTTTTGGTTACGTTTAGTTTAGTATTATCAATAACAATTTATGAGAAGAAGAAGTCATATTATGACAATTTATTTATTGATCCCACCGAATGTGCACAGTTTTGTGGCCTTCGATAATTAAAATATTATCCACAAATTAATTAATATGTAGAATAAGCTTGGATTATTCTACATATTAAATAATTTTGTATATGAACAGAACACTAATATTAGTATTGTGCATGTGTATAAATGAGCGTCATTGGCGATTCGTGCAACTAGTTGCCGGCTGGCCACTTGAAATAAATTTATGATTATTTTGAAGCGCCGTGCCAACGCGTCGTTCAAAGAAGGATGGAGGACAACAACAATGTAAGATGAAAGCTCCAATAGCTTGGATGTGATAATCGTCACATAATCATGCCAAACAATGTCTTGTGTGTTGCCAAATCTCGTTTTATGACACTGTTTATTTACTTTTGTAGTTAGAAAACGTGTTGATAGAGAAAACTTTCAATGAATTTGCTAGGTTTATATTGTTTGAATTATTTTGTGTTTTCGTACTAGTAGTAGGCAACTACATATTTGATTAACCTTTACTTATTCAATTTTTAGTTTACCTGAACAGTTTTCATTTACACAGATACTATTCAATCATGAACATTGAACGATAACAATCAAGCAAAACTGAATCACGTAAAGAAATATCATCATGAAAAATGCCTTCTCCATGTTCACGGTGTTCGTAACAAACACACATGAAAGGTGCGCAGTATTGACGGTGCGCAATTCTGTTATGGTTTAACGACGAAGCTGACATTTTGTGCATAAGGAGATCACCGCCGGATGCGCGTGGAATACGCTCTAATACTCATGATGGCGAAATGTTGTTGTGAAACCATGAATCTTCATTAGATTATTATGTTACTGAAGGACTTCAAAAATTCTAGTCGTTTTTCCTTTGCGGACCGAGAGCGCTGAAAATTAATAATCCATCAGCACGCTTTTATTTAGGCATTAATTTAAGTGTCGCCTAGTGCTAGTAAAAACGGCCTCGTCAGAAGTTAGATCAAGTATTTTTTTATAAACGATTTTAAATGATACAATAAAATCTTAAAATATACAAAGTAATACTAAATTATAATATACTATGTACATGTATAACAATAATAAAAAAGGGGGAAGAGCTCATAGGGCATAAAAAAATTCGTCCGCATAGCTGTCATTTTAAATAAAATGACATACAACAAAACAAAGAAAATTAAATACTAAAATCGTGAAATAAAATCTTACAAATTGTTGTCGTGGCTCATAATATTGTTATTCATTGCATTAAATAAATCAACATTCGATTTTAATTAAGTACCAAAACTACGATCTTAATTACCAAACCGATGATTTTGTAATGCCTAATTGCATTATTTTAAATCATACTTTTTAGGGTTCCGTACCTCAAAAGGGAAAAACGGAACCCTTATAGGATCACATCGTTGTCCGTCTGTCAGTCTGTCAAGACCCTTTTTCTCAAGAACCCGTGGAGGTATCAAGTTGAAATTAATGTCAAATACCGAAATACGTAGGTCTATGGCCCCTTAGATTTCTAAAAAAATCAATTTTCTATGTCAATGCAATAAAAATTACTTACGACCATTTTTGCGACATATTTTGATACTCGCAAGTAAATAAAAATCTATAGGGTACTTTCCGTTATCCTAGAATCAAAAGATTTGGCAAGAAGCAAGCTCTCACAGCATAAGAAAATGAAAAAGTCCGAAAATTGTTCATTTGTAATTCTATCACATAAAAAAATATTTTCAAGGTAGTTAGTGTTTGTAGACCTTTTTCTCAGGAACGCGTTGCGGTATCATGTTGAAATTAACATCAAATACGATGATGATATATATATATACGTCTATGATCCCTAATGTTAAGTTTGTTTTTGGGATAAATTCTTTTCAACTACGGAGCCCTTCATTGTGCGTGGTCCAACACGCACTTGGCCGGTTTTTTTTTAATTAATAGAGCGTAGGTATGTAGTAAGCAGATGACTAAGTTTTCTGGGAATTGTTTTTAGTAAGTACCCATAATTTACTCCAGTAACCAGATACTTATTGTTAAAAACGTAAAAAATCTCACTTAAGTAGGAAATACATAATATTTACCAAGTTACATACGTTGTAGTTTCCTAGCTAATCTGAGTATAAAAATATGCGCCTTATCAGCTGTTTATCAAAAGAGTATAAATTTGAAAGAGTTAGTTGCATAAAACGAATTGCATTGCTAGAATTTGTTAGTAACAACTTTATTTCTAATTCCGTCAATAAAAAAGGTATTTCTTTATTGGTCCTACCTACACATTAACATTTTTGTCACCAATTAATTTGTCATAAAGTGTTCTGGGAATCTGTGTTTAGCACTAGGGGTTTACTTGATGAAGTTGCAAATGAAAATGTTTTTTGAATGGTAATTAGCCGCCTTTGGAAACGATAGACTCTGTTATCGGTGAACAACAGAGTTTAAATGACCGGAATTGGCTTATACCTACATATAAGGTCCCATTAAAATAGATGGACAAATTATCACAGGGTGTTCTACCTGGTGGTCGCCGGAGCTGACGGCTCTGCGCGAGGCGTGCGTCGCCGCGCGACGCCTGTACACCAGGCACCGCAGGCTCCGTATCCGCCCTCCGGATACGGAAGCCATTCAGGCGGAGCTGTACGAGGGGTACAGAGCGGCGAAGACCGCCCTCCGAGCGGAAATCTTGCGGTCCAGGGATCTGGGCCGCTAGGAGTCGCTGGAGACTCTGAACAGAGACCCATGGGGGCGCCCCTATAAGATGGTGCGGGAGAAACTCCGCCCATGGGCGCCCCCGCTGACGCAGAGTCTCCGGCCCGAGCTCGTGGAGGACGTGGTGAGCGCTCTGTTCCCTTCGCGAGGGGAACATACTCGCCCGCCTATGGCTCCGCCTCATGCGGTGCCCGCCGCGGACCATGACACCGACGACGACGATGATGCTCCGGAAGTGACCGAGGTAGAGTTGAGAGCGGCGGTACGTAGGCTCAGTGCCAAAAATACCGCCCCAGGACCCGACGGCTTACCTGGAAGAGCCTGGGTTCTGGCCTTTGGGGCTCTCGGGCCTCGACTAGGGGGGCTCCTAAGCGCATGCTTGGAGAGGGGCCAGTTCCCACTTCGCTGGAAGACGGGGAAACTGGTCCTCATTAAGAAGCCGGGGCGCCCTGCGGACTCTCCGTCCGCTTACCGACCCATCGTGCTGCTCGACGAGGTGGGCAAGCTCTTTGAAAGAGTTATTGCAGACCGCCTCGTCGGGTGGCTGGTGCAGGAGGGGCCGGATTTGGCGGAGAGCCAGTTTGGTTTCCACAAGGGGCGCTCTACGGTGGACGCCATCATGCGCGTGCGAGCCCTCACGACGGGGGATGCAGTGGCCCGGGGTGGGGTCGTCTTGGCGGTGTCCCTAGACCTCGCCAACGCCTTTAATACCCTGCCCTGGAGTTGCATCAGGGAGGCATTCCGGTATCACCGGATGCCGACCTACCTCTGTCGAGTGGTCGAGGCCTATCTGACGGACAGGGCCGTCATCTACCCCGGTCATCAGGGAGAGTGGAACCGGCGAGAGATGTCGTGCGGTGTCCCACAGGGATCGGTCTTGGGGCCGCATTTGTGGGACATCGGCTACGACTGGGTGCTGCGCGCCGACCTCCCTGGCGGCGTCAGCGTAGTATGTTACGCTGACGACACGCTGGTCCTGGCGCAAGGGAGGTCGCACCAGGCGGCGGCGGACTTAGCGACACGCGGGGTTGCGATAGTCGTGGAGAGGATCCGGCAGTTGGGACTCGAGGTGGCCTTGCACAAGTCCGAGGCCATGTGTTTTCATGGTCCTCGGAACGCGCCACCGTCGGGTTCCGAAATAACGGTGGGAGGGGTTCACATCGGAGTCGGGTCGACGATGAAGTACCTGGGACTCGTCCTCGACAGCCGGTGGAACTTCGTGGAGCACTTTCGACGTTTGGCTCCCAGACTGGCACGGGCTGGGGCTGCCTTGGGGCGGCTCCTGCCCAATCTGGGGGGTCCAAACGCCTCCTGCCGGAGGCTCTACGCGGGGGTCGTGCGGTCCATGGCCCTTTACGGAGCACCGGTGTGGGCGCGTTCCCTAAGGCTGGGACCAGCCGGCAGGTTGAACGCGTCCCAGAGGGTCATGGCCATCCGGCTAGTCCGGGGATACCGCACGGTCTCCCGGGAGGCGGCGAGCCTCCTTGCCGGATTGCCGCCGTGGGATCTGGAGGCAAAGGTCCTCGCGCACGTGTGGGAGTGGCGCGAGGAGGCGAAACGCCGGGCCGTAACTCCGCTGCCGCGAGAAATCACGGTACAGCGGACAGAGCTCCGGCGGGATCTCATGGCGGCATGGAGAGCGCGACTGTCGCAACCCAGCGCTGGGCACGCCACAATTGCGGCGATAAGTCCCCTCTTTGAGGAGTGGTTAGAGAGGCGCCACGGCGTCCTCACCTTCCGCCTGACGCAGGTCCTCACCGGACACGGTTGTTTCGGGAGGTTCCTGTTTCGCATAAGGCGGGAGGAAACGCCCGGGTGTTTCCATTGTGTGGATCGCCCGGAGGACACGGTGGAGCATACAGTGGAGGTCTGCCCGGCTTGGGCAGAGCACCGCCGTGTTCTCACGGAGGCGATCGGCGGCGGCGATCTCTCGCGTCCGAGCCTGGTCCAGGCCATGGTGCGGAGCGAGAGTGCATGGGAGGCCGTCACCTCCTTCTGCGAAGCAGTGATGCTCGCGAAGGAGGAGGCGGAACGCGTGAGGGAGAGGCAGCCTCACGCCCTCAGTCGCCGCAGGAGACGTCCCGGGCGGCGGGAATCGCGGGGCGATTTCCGGCCACCGTAGGCGCGGGCCTGCGGACGGTGAGCAGCGGGTAGCTCGCCGTCCGGTAAGGACCAGGCCCGAGTCGACGGCGCGTTGTGTTCCACGCGCGCCTCAAAGAGATGTCAGCAAGTGACGGGGCCCAATAGGGCCGACGCCGCTGGGGTCGCGGGTTGTCCGAAGGGGTTACCGCGGCCTTGGCATAGGCAACTGAAGGAACACGGGTGGGTTTTAGTCAGTAAAAGTCTGACACGCCCTCCCGCTCCACCCAGAGCGGGAGAAGTTATTTGATGATTTCCCACCCTCAAAAAAAAAAAAAAAAAAAAAAGGGGTTCACATCGGAGTCGGGTCGACGATGAAGTACCTGGGACTCGTCCTCGACAGCCGGTGGAACTTCGTGGAGCATTTCCGACGTTTGGCTCCCAGACTGGCACGGGCTGGGGCTGCCTTGAGGCGGCTCCTGCCCAATCTGGGGGGTCCAAACGCCTCCTGCCGGAGGCTCTACGCGGGGGTCGTGCGGTCCATGGCCCTTTACGGAGCACCGGTGTGGGCGCATTCCCTAAGGCTGGGACCAGCCGGCAGGTTGAACGCGTCCCAGAGGGTCATGGCCATCCGGCTAGTCCGGGGATACCGCACGGTCTCCCGGGAGGCGGCGAGCCTCCTTGCCGGATTGCCGCCGTGGGATCTGGAGGCAAAGGTCCTCGCGTACGTGTGGGAGTGGCGCGAGTAGGCGAAGCGCCGGGGCGTAACTCCGCTGACGCGAGAAATCACGGTACAGTGGACAGAGCTCCGGCGGGATCTCATGGCGGCATGGAGAGCGTGACTGTCGCAACCCAGCGCTGGGCACGCCACAATTGCGGCGATAAGTCCCCTCTTTGAGGAGTGGTTAGAGAGGCACCACGGCGTCCTCACCTTCCGCCTGACGCAGGTCCTCACCGGACACGGTTGTTTCGGGAGGTTCCTGTTTCGCATAAGGCGGGAGGAAACGCCCGGGTGTTACCATTGTGTGGATCGCCCGGAGGACACGGTGGAGCATACAGTGGAGGTCTGCCCGGCTTGGGCAGAGCACCGCCGTGTTCTCACGGAGGCGATCGGCGGCGGCGATCTCTCGCGTCCGAGCCTGGTCCAGGCCATGGTGCGGAGCGAGAGTGCATGGGAGGCCGTCACCTCCTTCTGCGAAGCAGTGATGCTCGCGAAGGAGGAGGCGGAACGCGTGAGGGAGAGGCAGCCTCACGCCCTCAGTCGCCGCAGGAGACGCCCTGGGCGGCGGGAATCGCGGGGCGATTTCCGGCCACCGTAGGCGCGGGCCTGCGGACGGTGAGCAGCGGGTAGCTCGCCGTCCGGTAAGGACCAGGGGGCCTACTCCCTAAGCACGAAGCTCGTAGTTTCGGACTTCGTTACGGACGTTTCCTACTCCGTATCACCTACGGATGGATGATTGGTTCGGGGCCCGAACGAAGTATGAATTACAACATGATTTGCCAGTTGTCCCTACTCCCGATGTGTTATTGCCCGTCCGAAAAAATTAACTTTTACACTTGTTTTGATGGATCGTAATGTCAGACGGACGGATGACCTGACGGACGGAAAGACGGACGGACTTAGGGAGTAGGCCCCCAGGCCCGAGTCGACGGCGCGTTGTGTTCCACGCGCGCCTCAAAGAGATGTCAGCAAGTGACGGGGTCCAATAGGGCCGACGCCGCTGGGGTCGCGGATTGTCTGAAGAGGTTACCGCGGCCCTGGCATAGGCAACTGAAGGAACACGGGTGGGTTTTAGTCAGTAAAAGTCTGACACGCCCTTCCGCTCCACCCAGAGCGGGAGAAGTTATTTGATGATTTCCCACCGTCAAAAAAAAAAAAAAAAAAAAAGGGTGTTCTACCCATAAATATGAACAACTTTTACTATGGGACCAAACCTGAAATCGCGAAAAAAAAATCAGCTGCTCCCTACATTTATTCACGAGTTTGTTGTAGATAAATGTACCTACTGAACAGCTGATTTTTTTTCGTGATTCCAGATTTGGTCCCATAGTAAAAGTTGTACATATTTATGGTACCTAGAACACCCTGTGATTTGTCCACTTGTAGTGAATTACCGCTCGTACGCGTATCACTCCAACCTTATCACGTTTTTTTTCCGCAAAATTATCTGTCAGTAACAAATCAAAAATTCTTAATAAATAAATTAATGTTAGGTATAAAACATCGTTGCATGTGCTTATCGCAAACTACGTGACTATGTTGGAGCGCTTACGCAATAGGAAATTTTACATCGTATAGAAAGTAATGATTTCTAATCTCATTGCCATTGTTATCTTAATATGTTTGCCAGATGTACGAACCTTTGCTTTTTACTCAAATAAAAGTATTTTCTTGTTAATGTTTGTTGATAAAATTCATGTGCTAAGCGGTAAGCCTTCGCCTACTTATTATAAGTCTGCCTTGCCTTACAAGCGATGCATGCAGTTATTATGCCACATATTAAACGTTATATCAATTATAGCGTGTGTTTTATGGAAAATAGTTTATTTTATAGGTAAGCGCGGGTACCTACTACATGCCGACAGCTTAACTGGTGGAAAGTGGTTATAACAGCCACATCTGGAATACCAAAGGGTGGAAGAATGCTAAATGGCCAATGAATTGCTAATGTTACGAATATAGGCCAGCACCATTATTGCGTAACACATGCACTATCGATCGGAATCTGAATCATTTTGAAGCAAATTCCTAATACATTGCTTCATTATGTTCGAAAAATTCGTCTGCTCGACGACGTAAATACCGCAATGACTGATGTTGAAGTGAAATGAAGTGTCAAAATGAAACCGATTCCGACTGATAGTGTGTTACGCAATTAGGATGCAGGTTAAATTCGTGGATTACATCCGGCACCCTAATATCATTCCAACTTTGGAACACAACAAAGCTTCTTAGCGCGAGAATGGTATGGTGGCAGTCTTTCAACGTTTGTTAATCCCCTACGTTAATCCCATCATAATGACAGCCTTGTTAGACAGGCCTCTTTCCCTTTCACCACAGTTCCTTGCGCTTGTTCAATCCAAATCATTTGCAATCTTTCGTTTGCGAGTGGTCTGTCTATCTAGCTACTAGCCTACACTTTGTCTGTACCTATTAGGTATATTTACTAGGTATTAGATACAGTCAGCGTCAATAATATCAGGACGAACAGACTGTTCAAAATGACCTAAACAACATGATATCAGCAGGGCTGACAAATGCTTCTTTTCTTTCTACGTAAGTAGCTGTACTTTTACTTGTAAATTAATAATAGGTACACACGGCTACCTATCAAGCTTTATATTTCCAGTATAAGCTGATATCACATTACATAGGATTTCCGTACAATGAGAGGCCAGCTTATACTGGAAATGTACCTATTGCTTGATATGTAGCCGTGTGTACCTAGTAACTACTTATACTCAACTGTAACTATCTTCTGACACCCACAGCAAGAAAGAAGGCGACCAATCCTTAAACTACATTACACAACTAATTATTGAATACTTATGTCAACAACCGTCAACAATAATGCAAAATAAACCACAAATTCCTGGGAACATAAAACCGCGAACAAAGCAGCGAAAAAATGCTCAGTTGCGGTGATATCGATAATTGAGTTGCGCCTGCGCCGTTATCAGTAACGTGTGTAACAATTAACTATGCTGTTAGAATTGACATGAGTTAACTTCAGTTAAGGCGACTATAAATTGAGCGAAAATTTATGCGTAAGTCGATAGTTTTCATTTTGGATTTTTCAGCGGTACTTATTTATCTTCATTATTCACCTTGGAGAAATGCAGTTATTTTTAATGGATAACGCCGATTGGAACCATGGAATGAAAGTAAAATTTTCAAGAGTTCACCTTTTGCCCCAAAATGGGTAAGAAGACCTGAGATAATCGAGAGTACCTAGTCAAAAAGCCCTTAATTCTGAATTCAAATTTTATCTTTATGTTGCAAACGTTACTGAAGTAGGCCATATTTCTCAATGTAAAGACACACTTGACGAACGACCAAAAGAAGAAGGGGCATGTATCTCAGATGACAGGTTGCGTGAATTTCAACCAAGCAATAAAATCCAGACAGCCTATTGGTAGTAGGATTAGGTAACTATTAAAGTAAACTCTAAATGCTCTAGGTCAATGACGAGAAGCAGCCTACCAGGGCGAAAGGTCAGGTTCTGCGGTCATAAACCCATATGCCGAGCGAAGTGATTACCGTCATTATGTCCTTATTTGGAGGTGTATGTTGAATAGAAGAGTGTTATATGCTGAGTTGGTTGATTGATGATCGTTACTACAGAGTTGTTGAGGATTGTAGGTACCTAATTGGTCATAGGTGTGACTAAGTTTAACCGGTACATTGACGAAAAACATTTACTTAATTTTTTGTTGGTGTTCCAGGTTTTCAATACCCACTTACTTCAAAAAACTGATAGTTGTGTTTATTAAAAGCTTCAAATATTTTAAACGCTTTTTTTTCATTTTATAATGAAGCTAACCCCAAGTTTCTGCAAGGCTTGATCTTGTTTAAGCAAGATTTGTTCGGCTGTTGTTATTTTTGTAAGCTGATCTCAGTATGTAGTTAACATGAGTTTCACAGTATGTTAGCTAACTGTTGATTAGCCTTTTAGAAAACACTCGATTTCCCGGTTTAATCTGAAAGCTTGTTAGAACAATTGCAAATATTCTTTAGAGGGCAATTAATGGTGGATTAAACAAGACATCAAATGGCAAAATGCAAAATTAATTAACTCAACCATATACAATCGATTGATTACACTGATGAATAGAATCACAAACGAAGTAAATCCGACATCGTTTAAGTACATAAACATTGGAGAGTGTCGGCGTTTCACCGTTGTCGGCATAACGCGATCTAATTCGAAAGCGATACGCCTTTCACCTTCCGACCGCGTGCGTTATGACTCGAACTGAATACTTACGTGCGGTGAAGCGATGCGTTGCCGACGGGATCAGGGAGAGAGATTATTAACATTTGTTTCAAACAGTCAGATGAGTGGACAACCTAGATAGAACAACAGGTAAAACCTGGATGAGACTCGCACAGAGCATGGAAGCATGGCACAAAAGGAGGAGACTATACGTCTCCTCAGTGGGTGGAACAAGACATGGCATTGCTGTGATTGGCAAGGCATTTAGATCGAAGAATTTTTGTTTTCGTCGAATTCGTCGGAAGCGATTAAGAGGAAAGTTAAGCAACGATAGTAGTAGGTATATCCAGGAATGGATCGGCTTGACAACTAAGTTCTTAACCACATACCTACAGTCATTTGGTTGTGAATGGACACAAATGGTGCGACACTTATTTTTCGCCTATGACTGTATAAGTAGAACTAGTGACTCTTCCGCTTTTCAATAGAATTGGAGCTAACTCTGAATCAATCCAAACTGTTATCAACTTATTCAATCAGGATTTCCCACACTTTTGCTCTACTTCCATTTTATGCTGAATAATAAGAGTGTGATGCATTGTTTTACTTTCACTTTCAGATCAAGAAAATGTTATATTTTAACACTATGATCTGGGTAGTAGCGGAAATTCGCGATTTTCCATTCTAATGCAATAAAAATCTTCATGGTAGGTGGCAAGTCGGGCGATTTCAACTCATTTCAGCAATTTTTTGCGAAATCATTATGTACTACATGCCAAATAGGTATTCCTTACCATGCTACTGGAGTCGTACTTCTTTTTCGGTCTGTCGTTTCGATCTTTTTTTTTGCATCGATCCGCTGAAGTTTTATCCACTTTTTGCATCGATTCGCTGAAGTTTTATCCACTTTTTGCATCGATCCGCTGAAGTTTTATCCACTTTTTGCATCGATCCGCTGAAGTTTTATCCACTTTTTGCATCGATCCGCTGAAGTTTTATCCACTTTTTGCATCGATCCGCTGAAGTTTTATCCAGTTTTTCTTTCTTCTATTTACATTGCCAATCCCGGAAGATTTTCAACCCCGAATTCGAAACAGCTGCCAGCCAACCATCAATATAAGATGAATAATATTAGCAACGGAATATTTAAAGTGTTCTAATAATATACAGCGATAGAGCGTAAAGCGCTAATAAATCTGATGCAGGAAGCGTGGGCCGATCAACGTAAGAAGCAATAAATGGACTGGGCTACAACGGAACTTATGTACGTAACATTATTAAGTATAACAATGCAGATGATTTCTAGGAAGTAGGAACAGTTTTTGGGTTAAGTTAGTCATTGGTTAATACTGATTGTATTAGAGACGGGTAAGCACGGTTCGTTGTTGAATTAATCACGACTTTGTCAACAGATTTATCTGGTAGACGAAGCTTTTGGTTAATGATGATCACGAAGTTTAAATACAAGAATACTGTCCCGAGTCATTTAGACTTTTAGAGGAATGTAACAAGATACCTGCTTATTTAACAAATGCAATAATGTATACTAAAGGAACATACAAGTACAGTAAATAGAGGAAATAAACTCTGAGCAGACTGAGCAATAACTAAGAATATCAATAGGCTGACAGAGACAATAAGAAAACTTAAAGCCAAGCACCTACTAAACAATTATTTATAGTATGTTTTTAGCGCTGCGCAGGCGCTTCCGTAAATACGTTCATAGAATCCATACTCGTATATACGATAGAAGTACCTACATCGTCTAATTATAACCTGATGTTTGACTTTGACGTCGGTCTCGATGTAACTCATTGTTAAAATATGACACGATTCGTTGGAAATTTACGTAGGCAGATTCCGACGCGTGGAAATTCAATTGACAAGGTCGAAACACTCAAACATGAGGTTATAACTTACTCAGGTAAATGAAAGGGTTTAAAAATAATATGCAATTAAAAAGAAAAAATAAATGAACATAGTGACGAAGATGCATTCTAAAAGACGATAGAGCTAGATCGGGATGATATGAAACACGCTGCTAGTTAGAAGAAAAAACTTACAAAAATCCGGCTAAGTTCCGTACCACTGCACAATTTAACACTACATATTTAAAAATAATACTTCTGTTTAAAAAAAAAACGTTTTTTGTGTGGGGGACCCCCTTTAATTTTTAACTTTATTTTATTTTTATTAAATTACTAAAAGGAGAATATTTTTCATCTTAAATTTTAACAATCGCAATGATTTCTGTGATGTATTCATTATCATAGTATTTTTTTGCAGTTGCTGAGAATCGCCCATATTTAAACAAAATACTTAATAATCGGCGTTTTTAATATCTATTGATTAAATACAGTTTACGGTACATGTCATACAGAAGTTTCAAATTCTTAACTTGTTTAGTTGTTGCGACAGATCTCGTATAAAAATGGTCTAAAACTGACAACTTTTGTAACCCCCTATTTCTTCAGTTTTGAAGATAAAAAAAAAAACTATATTTGTACTCTACTCGATGAGTTCTATAACATGACACCCCACATATAAAGTAAGAATTTTTTTTTTCAAAATCAAAAGTTGAGTAGGTGGGTTAAAATAAAATAGCTACCTAATACCTAATACCTTTTAATTATTAATTTATTTTATTTTATTTTTGTTATTTGCTGTTATAGCGGCAAAAGAAATACACAATCTGTAAACATTTTAACTGTCTACCTATTACGGTTCATGAGATACAGCCCGCTGACAGACAGACGGACGGACGGACAGCGGAGGCTTAGTAATAGGGCTCCGTTTGGCGCCCTTCGGTTACGGAACCCTAAAAAAAAAAACAAACATAGATGGGCCGATGGTCGTTAAAGCATTATTTTAAGGAGTGCACATAGCACACACATAGAATACCTACAAAAAAACAAGAAGAAGTCCAAAGCTTTTCACCGATATCTCCACAGCAGAACTCCTGGTACTATGGTTGCTATTATCCACACAAATCATTCAGACTAACATTACATGAATGTTTACGAACAATCATCTGTAGACTATACAAATATCTTTTCCTGAAAATCTTACCTGTTGTGACCTTGCAGAACTATGCCACTACGTCATCGAGCAAATCTGCTGAAACTTTATAAAAGCCACATTAAAATAGAATTTAGTTCTAGATGAAGTTGGATATTAAATTCATGCAATGGGATGAATGACTCTCTACAAAGCCCTTTCTTTGACATATTATGAGGTTTCTTTTAGAGGACATAACCTAATTAGATCAAAGATAGGATGCTCTAAACATAATAAAATGTAGCACTTTAAAAATGTCGACATAATATTAATGTAGATAGGTGGACATTGATACATTCAAATATATTTTTCATTTTTGTGTGCCCTGTTCGTCCGTCGTCATACATAGATACATTTTTATTACCTAGTAGTTTATTTACTCATGCAATAGGCAATTACCTATCTAAATATATAAAAGAAGAAACTGACTGACTGACATATCAACGCACAGCCCAAACCGCTGGGTTTAGAGATTCCAAATTTGGCACGTAGGTTCCTTAAGAGGTCTAGGGATGCACTAAGAAAGGATTTTTCAAAATTCACCCTCTAAGGGTGGAAGGGGGTCCAAAGTTTGTATGGAAAATCTTATTCCTTGAGTTAATAGACTTGAAACTTGACATGAATATTTATCTAAGTAAATTATAAAGTTTGTAATTTTTAGTTTTCCTAAACTACCCCCTAAGGAGGGATTGGGGGGTGTCAAAGTTTGTATGGAGGAATTTTAACGCGCAGTCCGATGGTCTGACGCGGTGTGATGAGGAGGGAAAGGGTAGTGAGGGGCGGTGAGGAAGGAGAGAGGAGGATGATGGAGGGAGGGGGCGAGATATAGGAGAGTGTTGTGAAGGGGAAAGGGGCCCTCCCCTCTCAGGAGGAGTTGGTGAGGGTAGAGGGGAGGGAACGCGGTGAAGGGGTGTGAGAGGGGGGGGGGAGGTTAGTGGTAAAGGGATGTGGTGAGGGGGTGAGCGGGAGAGGGGAATGGGGAGGATGAGGGTTGTTAGATGGGGGTGAGAGTGGGCGGTGTGGAGGATGATAGGTGAGCGTGAGAGGTGTGGGAAAGAAGAGGAGGAGGTGGTTAGAGAAAGAGGGGGGGTGAGAGGGAGAGCTGGTCACGATGATTTTCTTTCCCTTTTTCGTATCTCTATAAAATCTGTGATGGTTTCGGAGCCATTATTGTGTTTGTTTACTGTTTACTAACTTTGGTTTTTTATTTATAAATAGGTAACTACCTATTGCATGAGTGTTGATAAAGTAGTGTATAAAACTGCACATAATTGGGTATTAAAACACTCGTGTGATTATAAACCGAGCCGACCCTCATTGTGTAACAATATCAAACTACTATCATAGGTGTGTTTATTTATATGAATGTGCTCGCATAATAGAAAAACTCCGCAGCAACGTCGAGTGATCTTATAGCAAAATTTTCTGATTTATACGCAGTTTTAATTTATCAGATTTTAATGTCGTCGAATTTAGGTGACGTCAACCGACAAAGAGCACATATTGGTCGAAACTAATTACGTTTTCGTAGTTATTAATGGACGACGCAAGTTTAATCGAAGATATTGGGACACTAAAGCGTCTGATGACCTACAAAACGATTGTTTATTGGCTATTGCTACTAATCGCTGTTTAATACGTTGTGCAATGCGTCTCTATTATTAAGGGAACTGGGTTTTGTTGACGAGTTTTAAGTGTGTAGACAGACGGGCTTATTAGCTTTTGTTGGGGAAAATTGAGTTGTTGAGTACCAGATTTGATTTTGGGAGTGAAACGATATATAACTAGATAGTTTCTTAAACACGGTAGATTATTATCTTCCCATGTAAACCAAGAAACCAGAAGTCTTGGAATAAAAGCTGTTTTCGAAAGCTTTCCTAGCACAGTTAACTACTAACAATTACCTGGTTTACCTATATAAATTCTTAATATTAATAATAGGTCTTTACCTATGAAATTGCCGTTTTGTATGAAAAAATTTAAACGATTTTTTTTCATGTATTTTTTATTTGTATTAATCGAAGTAATCACCCATGCAATCAATGCATCTTTGCCAACGCAGAGGCAGTTTATTGATGCCCTTCTTAAAGAAATCAGCTGGTCGGGAGGCAACAAATTCTCCAATTAGAATTCTTAGCCAAACAAAAATTATTTTGATTTGAAATGGCCAGTACTGCAGAACGGCAATTTCATAGGTAAAGACCTAATATTTATAAACAATTTCTATCAATAATTGTGAGTTGTTTACATGTAATAAAACTAGGCCCTTAGAATCAAATGAGGTGTGATATAGTAAGGAGCGAGCATCGACTGACTGAGTGAAAGTCCACTTTCTTGCCGCCTTGTCTCAGTTGCCGATGATAAACGAACTTACTTCTGCTGGAAGAGACGTTTAGATATTGTGACCAATTGTTAAGTGCGTCGGTTGAGTTTTTGTTAGTATCTTCAGATAATTTTGCCTACTTGACGTGACATTTCTAGGCGATCCCGGTCAAAGAATATTTTGTTTCATGATGACTTATTTTCAAAAATTTATTTTCAAGCAAAGTTAATAAATTTTATCGAATAAAACAAAAAAAAAATCAAATCGGACGATTCTGTAAAAGGTATGCGTGGTCATACATAAAAAAAACGTGTCGAATTGAGAACCTCCTTAAAAAAGTTTTTATTCCAATTTTTACTTGTTTTTAGCAGCGCCCGCTCTTACTCTTTTAACTTTGATCTTTTATTTGGTAGGTTCAATCTCAATGTATGAGAAAATAAAGTAGTGAATGAAACTGCGCTTAATTAGGTATTAAAAAAAACACTCGTGTTATACTATTAAAAACCTCGCCTACGGCTGGATTTTTAAACAAGCACTCGTGTTTTAACACCCCTCATTATGCAACAGTTGCATAAACTACTGTTATGTATGACAGTGATTTTACATTCTGATGACTATAACTCACACACTGTTAATGTTTTTTTAGAAATATCGTCTACTTTTACAATGCTTGCAAATATGTGAGCACCATGTTATCTATCATATAATTACCTGGCTTTGCTTTATTTGTACTTATTTTTTTTTTCCTAATTTGGTATAGTAATTTTATTCTAGGTGCATCGTCTTCACATGTAATTCTAATTAAATAATTGATGTACTTAGGAATACAAAATATTGTAAAAAACTTTAAAAGAGATAGGTAACGGTGGAGTTTCTTGCCCGTTCTTCTTCATAAGAAACTACCTTTTGGAAGGGGCAACTAAAATCAATTCTATTATTTTGTAAATTCAAAAGTGCCATAAAGGAGACTTTAGACTTTACAATTTGAGAATCTTCTGACGAAAGAGGTTTTAGACAATAAGCTGTCAAATTGAAGCTAAAGAATGATCTTGTATTCCTCAGTAAAATTTTCATGAATGAAATATTCTGTTGTTTCACAATAATTTTTCATGAAAACAATGTGTCCCATTTTTTCATTATTTTAAATGCTTCCCCAATTAATTAGCAATAAGTAAAACATACATCTAGCAGTTCTAGCCCCATGTTGTTCACTATAATTGAGCAAAACTCGTGTGACGGTTTTCCCTACGACACTGTACTCTGTAGGTTAATGTATTGTCGCTTTCTTACCTGCGTCCACGCATCTCTAATTGTAAGACTTCACCCACTAATTTAAATCTCCTACGTATTGGTTTTAGATAATGTTAAACCAATTCTAGTTCGGCGTAATTGCTATGTTTCACTTGTATGACCGGTGTTTTAATTAGTTAGAGAAATCTTTCATGCTTTTGATACGTTTATTTAAGTCGTTTAAATTGCTTGGTAATGTTTGCAGGTGATACAGACGTAACAGCTGGTGTTTCAATACAAAAGGAATATTAAACAACACTGGACGATTTAAATGACAGATTGATGGGTGCCACTTGAAATAATAAAGTGCTGAGTTGATTGGTAAATTACTCGGCTACAATACCCATCAACGCAAAAGAGATGTCATTGCCGAAAATAGTATTGATCGGGTAAATTCACAAACAATAAATTAACAAAACTGAGGTCTCTCCGTCGATTGAAGTCCAACAATCATTGGCATGGATTCAAGTACGTACGGTGTACTAAATATTTACCTGTCTGCACATATTCGATGTGAGTCAGCTGAATTACGTGATCACCACGCCTCGTTCGATCGCTTACTGATTCGTTGCTTCTTTATTTAGACGGGTGTTAATGCGAGCAGTACTTTTTTTCTGATAGCTGTTTATAATTAGAGTGCTGGTGTTTGGCATACATTTCATTGAATTCGTCACGTTGGCGTTGGCGGGAGTCGAGAATGTTTACAAATCGTGGACAGGTTGCCAGGTTATTAATTTTTCACCTTTGTATGTCTTCCCTATCATCGGACGTCGGCGTCGTTTGCTTTCAGCGTTTGGTTTAGATTTGACATTGTGGACATGCAGTGGAACTTTACATACTGTTCACAAATGACAAATTGAAGTTTGACATAATTCTAATTTTCAACTCTTTCTTCTGTAAACTTCTTTGCTTACGTTTATTTTTACAGAAAAATCTGGTGTTTGGGAGTGTTGTTTGACCCCATTTGCATTCTTATTACAAGGACTTATGAAAAGAAACGGTGTTCTTCATTTGTTTTCTCATCGAAAGTTCGTTTCCCTTTATCCGGCTTTCTCGGTGATAGCTTGTAAATAGAACAGAAGGATGGACGTGAAGGATTATAGGCAGAATCGATGGACAATGAGGTTATGAGCCGTGGGCCCGAATAGCTCATGCGTCACTGTGCGAACTGGTTGAGATATACAAGTTGGGCTAGTTCTTATAAATAAATAAAACTGACTGTGAAATGGATACTAAACTAATTGAATATGATTAATATTGAAAATAAATCGTCTCATGTTTATTTATTTTCACCAAAAGAAAGCTTTAGTAAGATAATCTTAAATTAAAAATAGAGTTAACTCCCAAACCCTGTCTTTTAGAACGTTATTTAAATGTTCCAAATCCATCGTGCTACTTACAGATTTAAAGAGATCGCGATCGGCCGGAAGTGTTCGGTGTTCCTCGTAGTTCAATATTCGATCATCTATCGTTGAGAATTTGCGAAGCGACTGTGTGGGTTAGTCACGTTTATATAGGTATAAAGTTGAATTACTGTGTATGTATCAACTGTTGAAGACGCGTTGTAATAAGGTCGCGGACGCGGCTCCGTGGCGCCGCGGGTCGACGCCCCCTCCTACTAAGTGAATTATATGGTAATCTTTACATATTTATTGTTTTGATCATGATTGTATGGTTGTAGAATGTTAATACAGGTCATGTAATAGGTCCTGGATATTCCTGGACTTGTTTATATGTGCCGTTCGTTTTGAATTCAGCTTATAAATTCATTAAACGCGTTTGAGTTACATTGAGGAGATCCAAAACTTTTCGTTTGTACTTACAATAAAGCTACGGAAAATAGAGCTTTTTATGGAGTCTCGTTTTGTACGAATGATATAATATGTTTCTTGACCTTGTATCTAAGCTTTGTAGCAAGTATCAACAGATGCACCGACACGCCATGCTGCACGAGGAAAATTTTGTCCGATATATCTATTTTTTCTCATGCTCCGATTAAAACGTCTCTCAACGACCTAGTCTGACCGACGGGACATAAATAATCATATTAAAATAACCCGTCTTCCGTCGATTAGAGGTGAGAAATAATTTCGCCCACGTTATGTCTTCACAATCATTTGCCGACTGATGTATGGCCAGCCAACTGGAGAACAGTAGCTTTCATAATGTTACACGCTCATTACATATTTTTCTTAATAATTATAAGTCTTTATAACTATCGGAATGGTTAATCTGGAATCGAAAGTCGTGTTTCATCTAGAAAAATAATTAACGCAGTTTGTTTTACATTCCATGCTTATGCAATGCAACGTAAAAGTTCGAGAATGTTAGTTTGCAATTTTTTTACATAAAAATAAAAAATACAACTTCCTGATGTACGCGATAAAAATTGGTAATAATAAATTCCGTTATATTAAATAACAGCTTACATAACATCGAAATATGGGACAAAAGACAATCGTATTTGTTTATTCAAAACTAGGCTTGACCGGCCATTGTTATTCTTGGTGTATTGCAAGCTGCTTGCAAATGACATCTTCGTAATCACAACCTGGGTTCCATGACCTGCATGTGTGGAACCCCACTTCCGGCGACAAGGCGCGTGCGTCGCGCCCGTCGAGATCACTTCCGGCCCGCCACTTGCGCGCGCGCCACTGATAATGATAAGAAACTGGGGCACCTACGAGTAAGTGGTGTTACCTGTTCATTTATTCGTGTTTGTATTTTTTTCGCGACTTGTGAAGACGTGTTGGCACCTAGCGACGGTCGGAAGTTTTATTTTAGTTCACACAATCATGTTGATTTTACTTTTGCGGGATGAGTAAAACAGTTTTCTTATTAGCATTGATTAGATACTTTAATCTACTCCTAGCAATGTCATTATACATTATCCAACTCCCAATGACGTACAGAATGACAGACAAAAATTTCGTATCATCTTACCTTGGTTAGGGGTCATGGGTACCTCCTAAGTTCACTTTTTTCGTTTATATTTAATTCAAAACGTTATGACTTCTACGTATAACTTGCGCAGGTATCTTCTGTATGACGATGTCGACTCAAAACTCGTGATTATCGGCAACATCCTGGAATCATCGATTTCATGCTAAAGGCATGAGTCATTGGGAGCGAGCCTTACGGTAATGACTAATGATGACTGAGAAGCATCGGTGACTGAGGCGAGTAACTCACATTTTGGGTTACACAGTGTCTTGTTGTTTTATTTTGTGTTTTGTTTCACTTGCAATTACATATTTTGAAGTGGTTTTCTAGGTGTCAAATTACTGTGAACCTTTAACGACACCAACAGTTTTTTCATGGAAGGGATCTATGAAAAAAAACACGTTGATGTCGTAAAAGGTAACTTTAATACTACCACTAGCTAGGCTACTACGATCACCAACATATTTACTAGGCGTGGTGATTACGCAGGCTATAATTACCTACACATATAACAACATAAACGTCAGATATTATCCGTCGTACTAATTAGTCACCAAAAATAGTAGATAATTAATATTTTCCGGGTCTTTCCCTTATTGTTGATTTTCCGTGTAATATGTGAAGCGTTGTTATCTTAGCGTTTAACTTCCTGTATTGTGGGTCCAAACAACTATGTTAAAACAAATTACTTAAAGAAAAAATCACCCATAAAATTGGCGTATGAGGAAAAACTGGTTGAAATTATTATGATGTCGATTTCGGTACTTAAAAAATATGATATAAAAGTTATGTCAAAATTATCCATCCAAGTATTGGAAAACAATGTTCCAGGACCTCCAGGCAGAGTATCAGTTAGTATAAAACCAACCAAGTGCGTTCCGGGTTCCGTATTTTTTCCTTTTGAGGTACGGAACTATAAAAATGAGGGAAAATTTATTATAGTTGGCGATTTAAGATTTATAGGTAGTGATGAGTTGATGACAGATGATGATGATGACATAATAAAGAAATAATTATTATTGCAGTTAATATTCCGAAGATGGAGTGAAGGTAGCACTATAAAATATAATTAAATATCGCAATTTGTCTAGTCACATAAATCTCGATTTCGCGGCCAAAGAAGGACACGGTACTTGAGAAAGTAAATGATCGTACTTGCTGCGTACGAATTCGATAAGTTTGGGTAGGTATTTCAAATTATTCTGCATAGTTTTACATCATCCTTGTCATCATTTCAGTGGAAAGACCACTGAAAGTCCACTGCTGGAAATCATCCTTGGACAGATGAGTGCTTCTCGCTTGCAGCGGATTCGCGCGACCTTCGCTAGGTCAGTTTTCAATCCTTTTAAATAATTTGTATATGCAGTCGACCACAAGGGTGTATTAACTATCTATTCTACTGTCAATTATCGCTAGGCTGCGGTTTTCACTGTGTGGAGTAGGCCTTACAAAGTTGTCTAGACATTTTCAAAGACTTTCGACTAGCCTAGACCACACCTAAACTATTCAGTTAGTTCAGATCTCCATTATAATTGAAGTAGATAAAGTACTGTTGTATTCATGAAAACTAGAGTGGAGCACTTAGTTTAGTGTAGGACAAATGTAGGAGCTTAGTAGGTATAAAGTCAGGGAAATTACTTTTTTATCAATTTGACTTAAAACTTAAATAATTGTCCTTATTTTCAAACCACAACTTTCATTCTTTTACTGTTGTATGAAACGGCAAATTGACGTAGTAGAGTGTCAATTTGATAAACAATTTATTTCCCTGGCTGTACGCACAATAACATTTCGTGTCACGGGTTTTGGTAAGCGGTAGTTAAAGCATCCTTTTTCTTAGGCTAGGAAGTCTTATCTGTAAGTATATATGTCCAAGATCTCTTTCAACAGCTTGAATTTTTGTGGCTTCATTAATTGGTACGCAATTGTCACTGTAAAAAATAAGACTGCGCCACGTTGTTTTTTTCAGTCCAATTGGAAAACGATATTGGGAAAACTTATTATTTCTGACATTTAAGATTTATCGATTTAAGTAAAGTAGGTACCTACCCATTTTAATAAAGTAAACGAACACAAAGGTGTATGACGCAGGTTTTGACAAAATTACAAAAAGATTTATTTTAGATTTATTTAAATTATAAAGACATGCGCACATCCGGCTTAACTTATGAAAATCAGGTGGTAATTTCAATAACTTCGCTAAGTATTGAAATATTGTTTACTTCGTGTTACTAAATTTCCGCCGTTTCTGACTAGTTAGTTATTATCTGTCTGATAAAATAATTAAATAATGTATAATAACTGCCCACCTACTTACTTATCCCATACATCATCATCATCTGCCTTGCCTTTTCCCAACTATGATGTTGGGATCGGTATTTTATAAGGAGCGACTGCCTATCAGACCTCCACAACCCAGTAACTGGGTAATACGATAGCTCTTGGTAAGACTGGTTGTCAGACTGTCAAAGATCCACGAATGACATACATCATCATTTAACACATATTATACAGGGTGTTCGGCGCATGGACCGACACAATTTTTTGGGGCATGGGGGGTGTCATTTGCTAGGTTTCACCTAAAGACCTCCATGTCCTAAGTGTGACGGTAATTGAGATATGTTTTTTTTTGTTCTTTCTTTGAATTACCCAAAATCTCGCCTTTGAATCGATATATTTTTTTTGTTTATGGTTGTAAAAGAACAAAATAATTTTTATTATAGTCTACAATGTATTCTTATTCGAAATAAAATAAAAAAATATAATTACCGTAATAAATCTTTTCTTAAAACACTCCATAACTGACTCTCTAACTAGTATTTTGACTACATTTGAATTGTTTTTCATAGCGTGTAGCATACCCTTAGAAAGGGTACAAGCTAAAGAACTTTTTGAGATAAAAATAAGGTCAAAATGGCTTTATTTAAAAAAAAAAAAATGAATTTAAGAGTAGTAATTTTTCATACATTTAAACATTTTTAAGACTTTGGAAGCACATAAGTCATTTTCTACTGATAAATTACATCAAATAATAATTTATTTAGAATAAAAATACATTGCAGACTATTATAAAGTTTATTTTGTTCTATTGCAACCATAAACAAAAAAAATATATCGATTCAAAGGCGAGATTTTGGGTAATTCAAAGAAAGAACAAAAAAAACATATCTCAATTACCGTCACACTTAGGACATGGAGGTCTTTAGGTGAAACGTAGCAAATGACCCCCCCAATCCCCCAAAAAATTGTGTCGGTCCATGCGCCGAACACCCTGTAGTATAGTGTAGTGTACTACCTATAATAGTAGTTCATAGTTACGATAAAATTGATACGCAGCTTTGAAAAAGTTTATTTTCATTGACAGTTTTGTTTAGTTTTCCAGTTTTATCAAGACGATTTTTTTGATCCTCAAGGTAGATAAAATTATACAAAAAAAAAAAAAATTGCTAAAATCCAACTTCATCTATCGTCGATCTAATTGGTGAGCAGATTGTGGTTGACTGATGATGATGATGACTGTAACTTATAGATGCTGATATTTTAATCATTCAATAGGAACCGTCCGCAAATACCAAGAGGCTCGTCTACTCCATCCACGAGGTTAGACCCGTGACATTGGACGTACTGCCTACCTCTCAACGTAGCTGTATACAGCCTAACCAACATTTTGTTTTTGTACCGCCTACGTCATTGTCATGTAACGAAACAAATTGACTTCATTCTATTCTAAGTACGTCATAAGTTTGTAAATAAAACACGTTAAAACCGTGGGCGTCATTTTCATTACGTAAACAATGGTACGTCGAGCAGTGGTCATTCTTAGTAAAGGGATGTGTTCTCCGAAACGTGGTTATCTAAATGAAAATCGATTTTCCTCGAGCGATTTTTGTCGGTAACCAGATGGTTAAGTTATCTATAATTTGCGTTAGTATTTTATGAGCAAGTTTTCCTTGACATACGCGTATACTATGTTATGTATGACACAAAACTTATCTCCATATCCCTATATGGAGATAAGTTTTGTGTGTGCTATAAATATTGAAAGACACGGAGTAAAATCTGTTGCTTATACTAATATTATAAAGAGGTAAAATTTTTGAGTTTGTATTAGTAGGTACTTACGTGTAACCAACCACTACTGATCCGATTCCAAAAATTCTTTTACTAAAGGTATCTGACACATGCTCATAAAAAGCATGCTTGTAAGCATGCTTACTTGAAAACATACTAGAAATAAGCATGTTCATTACTAGTCACATATGCTTCTAATGAGCACTTGCTCAATGACAGCATGCTTTCGTGCTAGTAATGAGTACATCTGTCAGAAGCTTAAAACTCGCGGGTAGAAGCTAGTAGTTGAATAAAATTTTAGTTAAGTACGTGCGTGTGTGTTATATTTAGATTTTATAAAATGAGGCAGGTAAGGATTGATTATGATCCTGCAAAATGATGAACGTTTTTTATTGGGGTTTTTTATTATTAATTTGATTACTCGTATTAACTCCTTATGGCGATACCAAAATAAATTGGGAGCTTTTTCGTTACCATTTATTTCACTGTTACAGCGTGTAGGGATTAAATTTTTGGCTATACATGTTTATTGACTATTTGATTAATACTCTGACTGAAGGAAAACGCAATTGGGTTAAATTTCCTCGATTGAATTTAATTCCGAAAATACCTCCACTTTTTTATATTTTTTTTCTGTAATTCTAAAATCCCAACTAGTTTCATTGCAAAATTGCATTCAAAATGTGCGCATTAGGTAATTAAAAACTCTGAAAATAGCTTTGATAGATAGCGTAATTTATTTTGAAACAATTTTTATTTGGTTTGGCACTTTTATTTTGGTTCCAGTGCATTGTTGCGCTCTCTTTTTTTTGCATGTGGAAGTAACTGACTTTGTCACTTTCTTGGTCCCGCCCAGTTCGCTTTTTACATATCACCTCAACAACAGATTTTTTTGTAGAAAACTTTCCAGTTATCCCTTGTTTACCATTACGGAACGTAAATTATATAGTCAGGAATTACCCCCAGACCTACTACGAACCGGATAGATACTTTAAGGAAACGACACATACATGTAAATATTCAGAGTGTGTTGAGGAAAAGACATCCATTTTCCTAACGCTTCAGACGCCAAAGTTAGAAAAATGTTGGAAAGTAGTTGCCCAGGCCATAAATGTTGGAAACAAATCTATACCAAATAATAATGAATCGTGTGCATTATTAGTGAGCGATCATATCAAGGATCGTGCTTTCGTCAGGCGTCGGTCGATTGAGTCATTGCTTGTCGAGTTCGCTTTAACTGTGTCAGCGCGGCCGTCGCGGAATAGAATCAAGGCTGCACGATATGGATCGGTACGCTGTAAAACACCTGTATAGCCATCTTGTATCATTTTGGGAGTTTTTGACATAACTTTACGTTTGTATTCCCCAGGTTAAGCAGAGGTGTATAAGTAAGTACACCCTTATTTCGCTAGTTGACTTAGTAGAGGACGAGACAAGTGTCAATAACTGGGACAAATCTAAACTTCGGGAGGTTACTGGGAATTTTATAACAGACAAAAAAGGAGAAAGGTTTACTCTAAACTTATTAACTTTTTCGGAATATAATATTGTATGTTTTAGTATTATCTGTTTATTGACCTGCCTGTGCCTTTTACGGTCTAAAGATTTTAATGATGATAATAATATTAGAACTTAAAACACAGGATAACCGTTGGGTTTTAAACGATTGTATCTTTTGTAACTGACAATTGATACTTTTTTGGAAATGAAGTATGTATGTAGGTATTTACTTTATTTGTTTTATCCTGGGGACGTGTGTTACGTATTATATTTTTATATCCTGTGTGTGCAGCATTTCCTCTTAATTAGTTGTGTTTCACATTAGTGCAGCCAACTGTTCACTGATAAGGGTTGCATAAGACGACAGCGTAAGCTGAAATTCTGTGTGGTTGTGACAAAATACAAAATTTCCTGTAATGATTTTAACATGATAAAATAATTGATTTATTCGGATGGCTGTTAGTTAAATATACCAATAAAAACAAATAAAAACAAGTACAGTATTAGTTAGGTATCCTGCACAAGTTGTAATAAAGGGTTTATTTTAGGGTTCCAAATTCAAATAGTTTATTGTGGTACACAGGTAAAAATATGGTGTTACAGTTTACATATTACAGTACATCTGTGACCCGCTTTTCGCCTTTTTTTTTTCTTTTTCTTTGCGTGGGTTTGGAGTAGGTACCTCCTACTGTTTATGTTTATACTGCTGCTGTTCGAACTTTTTTAGAATAAAGATTGATTAAGTTTGGTATGTTTTTTTTTTTGGAATCACTGGTTTCCTTTCAAAACGAATAAATTTTTCGCATTTTACTAAAGATTTCCGTAGAGTCCCAACACTCAAAAAATCAGTCTTATGTAGGTACCTACTTCAACTTTTTTATGCATGCGGAGTTTACCTGTAAGTCTTCGATCAACAATAGCAACATTGTTGATCGAAGATTGTAACCACCAAAAAAAGTCGACACATGGATAAATGATGGATAACGTTCTAAGACTACTCTCGACTACTCTATCCGTTTCGACTTTTTTAACCGACTTCCAAAAGGAGGAAGGGTTCTCAATTCGTCGGAATCTTTTTTTGATGGTTAGGTACAGCGTTTTTCGGGGGACCCCTTCAATTGTTGGTGAACCAATAAAAATAAATAAATAAATCAGATAATAATTGTATTTAGGACCATATCTTCAAAATGCAGCTAGCTTTACGGCTTCATTATCAGCGCGCATGCAAATCTAACGGAACACAAAGATCCTTCGCCCAGCCCGGGACGATCACCGCGCGGCCTCAGACCTCGACCTCGATTCAATCAAGGATACACTCGAAACAACCTCAGAATCACTCAAAATTAAAATGAATTTATACCTAAGTTTAACAATTATTGTATAAGAAAATGAATAAACAATAGGTAAAAATTATAGTTCTTGCTACTGGATAATTTTAGAGTAGGTAATTCTAGAATCTATATCCTTATAATATACCAAAAAGATTTCAGACATGAAAGCATCAGCGTTCTTGAAAAGATGTCCTTTTTCTTGAAGTTAAAAATGAGAAGATTACATAGAATAAGTCGGTAGAAACAGTAGCGTTGGTTGATTAGCTCGCTCAAACAAGTCTGCAAATGTCTGACTTTGTCACTTGGCTAGTCGCCCTGTTAATATTTGAAATATGTAGGTAGGAGAGGGTATTTATAGATATTTTCGGCGAGAATCCGGGTGGCGGTCGAGGGTCCCAAGATTTATGGCAGAGCGGGTGAGTCCCATCCAACAGGGATCTTCGAGTGTGGGCCGCAAGGTACAGGAGGAGGCGGGAGCGGTCGGCAAAGTAGATTTTGGAATGATTCCGTAGGGCACGTAGCCCTATTCGAATGTTTGTCCTTTATTAGCTTCGGAAAACTCAAACGGAATGATATTGTGTAACGATAATGTGCGTTTTCTTGTTAAGAGAGTTTCAAATTGATACGTTTTCCTTAGATCCATTCAATGGTCTTCTTGCTCACTCACTCTCAATATCACTCAATCACTCTTAATATTCAGCATAATAAATGTCCAGATTAAGCCAAATCTCGTAAAATTACTCAAGTTCTTTTCTTCCCTTTTCTAATTCTTCTTCCACACGATAAGTAGGTTCTGCGGTTAGTCACTCACAGCCACATAGCACAAATCGCTATCAACATTAAATCGCCCTCCGCTCTTCATTTCCACCACAGCCCAATCTCGTCTGCCTCACACCCTCTCCAAGTAAGGGCAACTCATCTTGCCGCTCAGTTCGGTGCTATCTGCGCCCCAAGATATTTTTCTTTGTAATGCTATTGTTGAAAGAAATTGACGACGATTCTCATGAACCTCGTGGTTTACGATTACTTTGTGTATTGTTGAGTCAAATTAATTAATTTGCTAATCCGCGACTTAATTATGGAGATCTTGACCAAAATTCAGTAAGTACCTACGTAACTCTTCTGACCTTAAAATAGTCATGCAGTTTCTGATCTGCGGTAAAACAGGCGTCTTGTAGTAGTACAAAGATATGGTTCTAATTGTTAAGTCAATATAAAAAACAACAGAATGTCGAGGATAATGCCAAGGAGGTGCGTTGTTAAAAACACCGGAGTACAAGCTGCAGTCGCACGTGGCATTGGGCCTTTCCGCTCTTTAACAGGTAAACATTTTTTACAACCAAATTACAATTTTGGGAATATTCTAGACGGGTATTGATCGAGTTGTGGATTCCCATTCAAGTGTAGCGGATTCCCACATTTTGTTAGAATTTGAATCGCCTTGATACATTGAGGAGGTGGGTTTGTGTCGCGCAAGTTTCTTTCCCACATGATGAAGATCACGTTCATAGTTTGCTCTTAAAGTTTTTAAGAGGAGCTTACTTTGCCATCCTTTTGATCCTTTTAACTTTCTTGGTCTGCAAGGTGCTAAAGATAACTTGTGATCTTATTTGTAGTAACACAAAAATACATGTTTTTTGCTACTTCTCCCAAAATATTTGAATACTCAAGAACACGTTGCTTATCAAGAAACAACGTCAACACATGATAAACCAGTCATACTTGAACATCAATACGAAAACAAGGCGCCATCGCCACGGTGTAAATAACCGTAACATAATAGTTTCCGATGTTTTTTTGCATGATAAAGTTCCATCAATCTAATTTGAGGCAAGGACAAAAGGGATGCGCCATGCTTTGAGGCTATAATTTCAACGATTTATAATAAATGCCCATCTTCAAGTTACGGGTGCAACATTCCGATGCCGATTCCCTAATTTGAGGTCCTTTCTTTCTGTTTTATGTTTTTTGCCGGCAAGGGTGGCGGTGATGTGGCTCCAAAAGGCTTTTTTGCTCGTGTCGACAAAAGGCCGCCCTAACGGTATATTGCCTGCGCCTGAGCATTATTCTGCCGATAGTCCGTCAGCAAGGCTGTTAGAAATATGTGAAATGGTTGCACTGTGCAAACAGAAATAAATCATGTTATTGATCTGCAATGTGCCTGAGCTAACATTGTAATTTGTTAACACTTTCAAGGACGCTGAACGAGACACAATATAAGTTTTATTGTTATTACGTCTATGGGCGATTAGTGTCCTTGAAAGCGTTAAATATACTTGTTAGCAATGTCATTCGAGTTATTATTGTTACGAAATTTAAGATAACTCACATTTCCGTGTAAACAAATAGGTATCTTTTACATATTTCGGTTCATGATTTCGTAACAATTCGTCCTAATAATATACTTAGATCTACGACATAAATCGTGGGCATTCTCACAATAGGGAACTTTTCTGCCAATTGCTCCCGCTAGAGGGCACCTCTGCACTGCTGAGTTGACTAGTTAACAGTAAGGTTATAATAAAAAGGTTAAGGTTCTTATTAATTTTAAATTGTAAATAATTTTAATATTAAATACATTTTATGAGACCGTACTATCGCTACGATTATGATATTAGGTTATGAAACATTTAATAATAGTTTTACGAGTGATGATTTGATGAATAAATAGTTAACGTAAACAGAAAAACATGAAGTTTAGGCCTCTTCTGTCATCTAGTGTTATAAAAAAATAAATAAGTATGTATGGTTAAGTGACTTTTAATTTTGTTGGTGAGAAATCCGGTTTGTTTACAATATACTGATAATTAAAATTATTTTAGTGATAGCCGTTCTTTACGAATAATTTATAATAATGCATCAGTCAGTGAATCAGTGTTCCTCCTAACATTAGGTAGTACCTATAAGCAGGAACGAAGGCGTTCATTAATTAATTAAAAACGAATAATTTCGCAAGCAATGGTAAATTGCAACGTTGCAAGCATTTTACAGTCACAAAACATTACAGGTTGTGTTTTGGATCATTTTGAGACTACAAGAATGAAGGATTTTTTACAGAGTCTAAACCTAATGTAAAAATACAATATTTTTAGTGCTATTTAATTGTATTTAACGTTAAAAGTATACTGTGAAGTATATTCAATATCACAAAACAAATATGTGTTTGAAATTCTTATAAGCATTTTTTTGACCTTTTGGTATTACAATTATAGTAACAAGGATGAAATAAAGCTGAAATAATGTTGAAAAACGTCGAAAAACTTTGCCGCGCGCCTTTGACAGTTTGATTTGTTTACCTCGCGTCAAAGTAGCGCCATCTACTGTGTCAGTTTTGCATTGTATTCCATATTGCCAATGTCATCCCGTTACTTGATTTTTTAAAATTAAATATTTTACCTCATGAAAATGTGTAGTATCTATTTATAATTAAAAATAGGCAACGTTATTTAGCGATGTATAAAAATAAACCGAGTTGAGATTAATTTATTTACCTTGGGGAAATCGGATCGGTTCGGAAGCGTTCCCGAAGGAATTCAATCGAGTCTAGACGTAGGGATGTTTGATTTTCAGTACTGACTTCATGCCACCTACATGTTTGACTAAACGTGGGCTCGGCTCAGGGCTGTGCTGCAATTGATTTTCTTCTACGAGTATGAATATTAAATACCTTTATACAATCATTGTTTAACTGCTACTTTTTTTTCTTCTAATTTTATTTTTATTTTGATTGTCTATAAATGCGTAGGTTTCTTGACGGGTTTCACGAATAATTTAATAAATAATGGAGTCGAAACTTAGATATTTTCTTTTGTCAAACAAATATAATAATTGGTCAAAAGTTTCAATAGCATTAAAAACCGGCCAAGTGAAAAAACCAACATATCATTTTTTTTAATTCTATTATTAAAAATCTTCATCGATACACGTCACGGTTTGTCACGGTCAATTCTCCAACTGCAAACGTAAGTTTGTAATGACAAAATAATATTTTTTATGTGATCAAACTAAAAGTGATCAAAGTAAAAGATTTTTGGACTTTTTCCTTTACTTGTGCTGTGAGACCTTGCGACTGGCCAAGTTTAATGATTGTAGGTCAACGGGAAGACCCTATAGGTTTTGATTTATTTGCTAAAGTCAAAATTATGTCGCGTAAATAGCCGTATTTTTTATTGCGTTGACTTAGAAGCTCAATATTTTTAGAACTCGAAGGGACCGTAGACTTACGTACTTGATATTAATTTCAACTTGATACCTCTTCGCGTTCGAGAGAAAAAGGGTCATGCCAGACTGATAGACAGATGGACAACGAAGTGATCCAGGGCAGGGGGATAAGGCGGGAGGAAACGCCCGGGTGTCACCATTGTGTGGATCGCCTGGAGGACACGGTGGAGCATACAGTGGAGGTCTGCCCGGCTTGGGCAGAGCACCGCCGTGTTCTCACGGAGGCGATCGGCGGCGGTGATCTCTCGCGTCCGAGCCTGGTCCAGGCCATGGTGCGGAGCGAGAGTGCATGGGAGGCCGTCACCTCCTTCTGCGAAGCAGTAATGCTCGCAAAGGAGGAGGCGGAACGCGTGAGGGAGAGGCGGCCTCACGCCCTCAGTCGCCGCAGGAGACGCCCTGGGCGGCGGGTATCGCGGGGCGATTTCCGGCCACCGTAGGCGCGGGCCTGCGGACGGTGCGTAGCGGGTAGCTCGCCGTCCGGCCCGAGTCGACGGCGCGTTGTGTTCCACGCGCGCCTCAAAGAAATGTCAGCAAATGATGGGGTCCAATAGGGCCGACGACGCCGCTGGGGTCGCGGGTAGTTTTAAGAAGATACTGCGGCCCTGGCATAGGCAACTGAAGGAACACGGGTGGGTTTTAGTCAGTAAAAGTCTGACACGTCCTTCCGCTCCACCCACAGCGGGAGAAGTTATTTGATGATTTCCCACCCTCAAAAAAAAAAAAAAAAGGGTTCCGGTTTTTCGTTTTGAGGTACGGAACCCTAAAAAGATACTGTTATAAATACATGAAAAATCCTTGATGTAAAATGAAAATCACATTCCACAGTTCCTACCTAATAAAGTTTTAGATGACGGCTCAAAGACGCACGAGATCACGAGATAAAATCTTCGCCAGAATGTTATCAGATGCATGTTGTATTGAAAATCATCGGATTTCTCTGTGGTTTCTCCCGCCACCCGGTATATGGGAAGGACTGAAATAACTTTATTAGTACACAAATAGAGCCGGAGTGATCGCCCTCTTATTACTATTTTCAGTTTAACACTAAAATAACTACCCACTGTTAAACGTAGACAAAACTGTAAAGTACCCGTTTACTGTTGGTACCGACCGGTCATTGTAAGAAATAGTAATGTGAAGTTACGATTTTAATTATAGACCTTTTAGATGTAACATTCACAACTTCGTTACAATGGATCTCATATTTTTGTCACTTGTGACACTGGACTAAATCTTAATCATAGGTATTATTTACAAGCACATTGCACCTTTAACATAGCTATGCCTGTCAGCGTAACAGTTAACTAACAGAATTATAAGCAAGTATTAAATACTTCTACTCTTAAAAAAATCGGCCAAGTGCGTGTCGGACCACGCACAATGAAGGGTTCCGTAGTTGAAAAGAATTTATCTCAGAGACAAACTTAACATTGAGTTGAAAAACATGTTCTAACATACATTGATATACGTCACGGACAATTCTCCAACTGCATATTTAAGCTTGTATTCGCAAAAAACTAGACATAAACACAACATCACGCCTTGTTTCCCCGAAGAGTTGGGCAGAGGTGTACCTGTACACCCACATTTTGCCAGAAAAAGGAAACTAAAAAATATTTTTTTTATGTGATAAAACTACAAACAATAATTGTTTAGACTTTTTCCTTTATTTGTGCTGTGAGACCTTGCTTCTTGGCAAATTTCATGATTCTAGGTCAACGGGAAGTGCCCTATAGATTTTGATTTACTTGCGAGTATCAAAATATGTTGCATAAATGGCCGTAATTTTTTATTTCCTTGACTTAGAACCTTAATTTTTTTAGAAATATAAGGGACTATAGACTTACGTATTTTATATTAATTTCAACTAGATACCTCCACGCGTTCCTGAGAAAAAGGGCCTTGACAGATGACATACTTAAAAATATTTTTAATGTGATAAAATTATAAATGAACAATTTTCGGACTTTTTCCATTACTTGTGCTGTAAGACCTTGCTTCTTGCCAAATTTCATGATTCTAGGTCAGCAGGAAGTACCCTATAGGTTTTGATTTACTTGCGAGCATCAAAATATGTCACATAAATGGCCGTATTTATTTATTGTGTTGACTTAGAAGCTTAATTTTTTTAGGGCTCCAAGGGACCATAAACATACATATTTGATATTAATTTCAGCTTGATACCTCCACTCCACGCGTTCCTGAGAAAAAGGGTCTTGACAGACAGACAGACAGACAGACAGACAGAGAGACGGACAACGAAGTGATCCTATAAGGGTTCCGTTTTTTCCTTTTGAGGTACGGAACCCTAAAAAGTGAAATTGTAAGTTAAAAGTATACGGTGGTATACGGACCCCTTTTACTAAAATATTTTAATGCATGAGGGTACCCAATTAATGCAGCTGTCGTACAAAATGGTCAAATGTTTACTAAGAAGTTACTTCTACCACGCACAGTCTACAAAAGAGTGACGACGTATAAACGAGCCTGTATTCTGAAAAACTAGTTGTTTTAGCAAGTTCATTGTATTGACAATAGCATTATGAAGTATAATATTGTCTCAACATGTCATTGTAATGAAAAGGACGGTTGTAAAAGAAGTACAGTGAGTAAAGGCATCCGCGTGAATAAGCGGTACAAAAACAGACGCCACGGGTGTTGCGACAAATTCAGTGGATGCTTGCGAGGAATTGTGGTGCAAGTTTTAAGCGAATGCGTGTTTTTGTTTTCTTGTTTTCGCTTTTCAAGAATTCTGTAACTAACCGGATAGCTGCTTGTTGCTAAACTTAATGCTGGTGTAGACACAATGACATGTCTCTGTGGTAGGGTGAAATAGAAATTTCCAACACCTAGTCTAAATGGAGATGATTCGACAAAAATACAGTGGTTTGGTTTGGATTGTATCTCGTTTTAAGCTAGCACTATTTGTTAGCAAATTATCCCTTTTTATGAAAAATTTGTAATGTAAGTGTTAGTCTATTTCAGCAGAAAAGAAAAAAAAATCAAGATTCGTCATTCTGGATTTTCTTTTTTTCAGCTCGAATACATCTTACTGTTTAGGAAAATTATACATAAGTATTCTTTTTTAAAAGACCGTAACTATTATTCCAAAGCATGTATGCCATAAATTCAACCACTTATCACTTACACCAGACAAATAATAGGCGAAAAAGTCCAACTTCCACTGTTTTAAAACAAGTTAATTAGTAGGCCGATATTGTCAAAATAAGCGATCAGTGACGGACACCCCGTGGTCAAGGGTCGCTGTCATTTACGTTGTTCCGAAACAATTTATTGCTCTTTCATGTCAGTTTTGTTGTTTTGCCGGACGTTCGGCTGTTTAGTAGCGATTTCACTGTTCCGTTGAGCAGCATTTGTTATTTTTATGAGCATTCACTTTCCTTAACTTAAATTGAGTTGTGTTGTGGTGATTTTCATTTGTTTCAGCAAAGTAATACGTCCCACAACAAAGGACTTTGTGCAATGGGCTCATTGAAAATCTGGAGCACGCAGATTGCTTTAAGGGTTAATTTAAGATGTATACCTTCCTTAAAAAAAAACCCCCAAAGATTTAGGGCACAGTAATTTGATAAATAAATTTTAATTACGAACTGCGACCGCGGCAGTGTCTACCGGAAAAACGAGAGCTAAATAGGGCAGAGAAATGGGAAGCTACCTAATTGTAAATTAAAAAGTTCGCGGAGTTACGACACCACAGTCCACAATGACACCCCACCGGTTGAGCGGGGGTGGGCGCCCCTCCACGCCCCCGTCGCCCCCCGCCGGGGGTGGGAGCAGACACCCGTGGAAAGCGTGTGACATTTTGTTTTAAAATATTGTCCGCGCGAATACATTCACGTGGATCATTTTTAATCGTCTCTTTGCTTTTTCTTTTCGTCCGTTTCGCAAAACAAAAAACGATAGGTACACGGCAAAAATGACACATTTCAGCGTTTCCATTTTTTTGTTGACTGCGATATGGTTCAGCTTTTTGCATTGTCATAAAAATGTAGTCTGATACTCTATGGGGAAATTTTCTGAACGTGGAAAAAACCAATACGGTATCAAGTCAACGCTACAAAAATTAGTACTTATAACACGCGCGACCGTAGGGTCTTAATTACCGTGTAGCGATAAGAAGCGCCGGCGGCGCATTGGTCGTGAAAGCTCAAGAACTGTATACGTCACCCTTATATCAACGATCACAGAGTGAGAAGTATATATTCAGACAAGTTCAACCACTGTCACTCTGGCTTAGATTCCAAGTGTACTTTTGTGGTCTGTGTATATTTAGGTAGGCGCACCAAATATTGTCGTGTCAAGGCCGTCGGCTTTCCTCCGGCATTCCGTTCCCGCCGCCCACAGGGATATCTCACGCTCATGTTATGTAACACCTCACCAAGATTCGGTTACAATTGATATACTACTAAATGGTGGTTCTACGGTCGCTTTAGGTATTGTAATGCGGATCGCACCTGTATTATTTGAATATTCCGGAATACAAATATACCTACTTAGATGGCATTTTTTTATGAGCAATAAAATTCACAGGTCATACGGAGACGAGTTTGTCAAGGTCGAATAAAAACTGACTTCTAGCTAAACAACTGACTGGTGACTAAACTTTGGACCGTATAAAAAACGTCGTGATGAAGAAACAAAAGAATATTGAATTTAGAAGTGTATTATATTCCTCCTGTGTGCTGATATAACGCTGGTGTAAATAAAAGAGACACAATTATCCCTAACGGTATTTGAGTCGGTGCGCCTGTTCACACCCTTCGACCCGTGGAGAATCTCATCTCCTCGCAGGGACGGTGTGGCCATGTATGGCATGCCGAGATGCCCGCCAACGTATTTAGAATAAAACTTCTAATACAAAAAACAATGAATGTCTGGAGCAGTTCGTGTGTTAGTAATGTTAGTACGATTTAACATTTTATATTGGTTCTATTGAAAAGTATAGGCACAGTAACTGCCTTATAAATAAACCTAAAAAAAACAAAAATAATACTGAAAGAGGTCTGAAACTTGAAAATTCGCAACGGAAAACTTTTGCCACTTTCTTTGTGAGTGAACTTTCGAGGTTTAATAAAGATTTCATTAAATAAATAGTTTATGTAAAATCTCATTAATAATAAATTACTTCCGTTACAACATTAAGGTAAATTAAAACCATATTGTCATCGCTTTACCCCATTTCGCGGGAGATTTTCTCCCCGTACTCCTTGGTCCAGTGTTACGTCGAGTAGGCAACTTGGGGCGGCCAATGCACCTTATTGACTGAGACCGACCGCAGCCGACCTCTCCCGACTCATCCCGACCGTTTACGACGATAAGGTTGTCACTACAAGAGTTTAAAGTTATTTGAAAACTTTGTTGTGTTGTCCCTGCGCCCGCGCCCTCTGAATTACTAATTAACTTGAATAGTTCGTTAACTTAGATTAATTGGTTGATTGAAGACAGATTGTCGAGGTGTTGCATAAAAATGGTGTAAAGCTGAGATGATACGGATATTTTAAAGTATTATTTAGGCTCTGGCCTCTTAAATTCGTAATTATAAACAAATAATTTAAAAAAATATAGTCTATCACGAACTGTATTGCACGCTTACCACTCAATTCGCTTATAATTCGAGATTCATAGCGGCGGCTTATTCTCATAAAAAGTTGTTCCCTTCAAAATGTAGTAATTTCACAGAGGGTGGGCCACCCCGTACCTCCTCCTCCCATCTACTCGGGCTAGCCTTTTAACGTCGGAGATATTGTCTCTTTAGTTAGATCTGTATTTACTACAGTACAAGCAAGATTTTCAGAGAAAATCGCGTGTGTACTGTTACACGTAAGGTAGGTACATACCTACGCTAATGTAAATGTGGTGAATTTATGATAATAGGTATTGGTTACTGTAGGTATGTACCTAATTGGTGTTAACACTGGTTTATTTGTGTAGTTTTGTCCAATGTTTATCTTTATTTATGTTGGTAAAGGCCACAGAGAAACTTTATTACATTGATTTTTATTAACTTTCAGAAGCTGCTCTACCTGCTTTTGAAAATATTAAGGAAGAAATTTAAAGTAGCAAATCAAATCCTACTGCCACCTTATTAAGCGGCAAGTGCTGTATTTAAAACCAAATAAACTAGGTCAACCACCGGTGATGAAGGAACTGAAAAGTGAACACATTTTCTCCCTCTCCGTCATAATTATATTCGAATGTGAGAAGCAATTTTATTAATAAAATTCAATCACACATTCATTGATTTTCACTGACACTGTACCTACTCAAGTGTGTTAAACCTTTTAACTGAAGAGTTAAATTAACGTATGATATAAAACAATATTAACTGGTTATGAACCTGTAGCGCCACGACTCATGAATTCAAAACAGCAATAATAGAAAGTCATGTGGTACATACGGACGAAAACATTGTACAACCTGGGAGTTTCAAGCGTCGAGTGTAAAGATTACTTCTAGGCAAGCGTTACATACACCTCGTCTAACTCAACATGACTTATTATCTCGTGAGGTGGTGATCAAACGCTATATAAATAAAACAAATTCACAGATCTCATGCATCACATGACCTTCAAATAGCATTGGAAATGAACTTCGGGTCTTAATAATAAAAAAACAAACATCAGCACCATCTGCCAAGCTTTATCCCAACTATGTATGTTGGGGTCGGCTTCCAAACTAACAGCTGTTATACGAACATGTATACTTAGGGGAGAAGGAGGTAAGACGGGGTAGCGGGTAAGATGGAGTACCCAACAAAATTCACTGTTTAAACTGACTAATCACTATCGTTCATGCATCGTTCGATGCCTGCCATAACACTAGTCAGTCGCCTGGCCATTAATTGTACGCAAGTGCACGCTTGTCGAAAAAATCCAAAAAAAACTGTTTTACTGCAAATTGCTTATCATATTATCTTTTGGTTGGGCACGTGACTGTGGTTTGTTAAATAATGCTAGCTGATGAGGTGTGTCTGTGATTGACGCTTAAACTAACCTATAATAAGGCAGGCATTGTGTTTCCATGAGATTGCCAACTGTTTTTTTTTTCTTTGATTATTTGTAGAAAATGGCTCGGCGGGCAAGATGGGGTAATAATTACTCCAGTACATTCCGCTTCCATTGAAAGGTGGATATAATGCTCACACTGTGGAAGATGGTCACATAATAGCTGTGCAGGAATGTAGTATGATGATGACGAAGTCATCCACGTCTGCGTGTTCTGCCAGTCCATATAATCATATTTCTCTCTGATAATTCTCATCACCCCATCTTACCTCAGGGGGGTACCCCATCTTACCAGCACCATGGGGCAAGACGGGGCAAAACACCTTCTTTTATTTTGATTTTTTTTTCTAAAATGGATATCTAAAAGTTCCTAATGTCACCAAATATTTGAAGAGTAATAACTAGTTGTTAATTAAAAAATAAATATGATGGTCTCACTATTTATTTTTTTCTTTTATTGATCTTTAAACCTTAAGTACCCCATCTTGCCACTCTCTCCCCTATTTATTTATTTTTATGTTGATTTTTTAAAACATTTACTTACTTACTTATTTATTAAAGAAAATACAGAGCTTTCAATATTACATACTTCTATAATACTACACACTAAAGCTTTGTTGTACGGTAGAGGTAACACCCAGACACCTTAGCCTCACGCATAGAACTCAAATTAGCACAAAAGTGTTTTTAAACGCGCGCGCCCGAGACGCTCAAATCTAGATCTTTAAATCGTCATAACTCCAAAAATTATTATTATTTTCTCTAAATTTCGAAAAACTGTCGGAGGTATAACCTTTCTGAACATGCATAGATGTTTGGTACATTATGTACCCCAAAAATATTACCATTTTAGAGCCATTTTCTTGAATTTTTTATTTAAATATTAATAATTAAGTATAGAAATAGAAATATTTGACTAATTCAATTTTACTTTTTTATAACTTGTAGACCAATTGTCAATACAAACATTTTGACACCTCAATTAACTTTAAGTATGTACTTAGAAATAACGTAAATATCGTGTTGAAAATAGGGCCCATACCAGAGCGATCAAAAAAAATAATTATAGTGTTAAAACCTTCAATTAAGTTTAATTTTATGACGATTATCTATTACGTACCACTTTTTTGACATAACTCAGCACTTCAATGGAGAGCCCCTTTTGGCTTAGTTGCTCATTTCCTGTGACTTTTGTTCTGTGATTTTGTTACATAAGATTTCTTTTTCGTCACGGGACTTAAGTACCTGCATTTTTGACCGACTGACTACCTATGTCACATCTTCTTGGGCATTTACTTTCGTTTCTTGCAATCGTTTTCGTTCTGTGCCGATTCCAGTCTTAGTCAGAAGGTACTACCGGGAGAGTCAATATCGTCTAGACTAGGGTGGTATCACGAAACCACCTTGAACTATGATGGGGATGATAGGCAATTTTCTTTACTTAATTTAATAAACCGAACCATAATTCGTTTTTTACAAATTTTGCCTAGCAAGTCAGAAATCCGTAAACACAGTGTGTAGTCAGCCTTCACAAAGGACGAGTCTGGTCGAATTTTATTGACCTCAAAGTTCATGACTTTATACCCGTTAGAAAAAGGTTGCGCTCTAGAAGCGGGGGGAGCGTCTACAGACTTACAGAGGAGACGCATAAGTTACTTTATGAGTGCAACTCCTGAACACGTCCTTTGTCCTTGACTATCTTTGCAAAAGAATGGGGATCGTTTTGAGGATCGATTAAGGTCATCTTGTCCTAGTGTGTTCAAGTTGGCGCCCAAAATAACTTATTTAATATTAATTACCTGAAATAGGAGAGAGTAGGTACTTGACATTAATTTGACCGTAGAAGAAGCTTGATTAAATGGTGACGAAAGATGGAAGTTATTGTTCTTTTTTACTTCTGGCAGGCAGAAAATTAGACAGAAACGTTTCCATAGAATGTAGATCGATAAATATTTAGGATGTGCATCAATTTATATTCTGCAGGGTAAGACACGATGTCCTCAAAAATTAAGTGTCCTTTTTATTATAATATAATTCACAGTCACCTAACCCAAGCCTGCTAGAGTTCAATATAAGGTCCCACAGAAAGTTCGTTCGGTTCCCACGGGAAGTCGTGGTTTATTCTCAGTCAGGGACCACACGACGGTATCCCAGATCTGTTGCACAATTATATGCGAATTATATACTTGAAACTTGGAAGAAAAGCTTTAACATTATGGTTTAGGTATATGATGCTGACGTTACCTTTCTAAGGTCAGAAAGCCGAGAACAAGTAAAACTCTTACAAATTTAATTAAATCACCCAATTTATAATTAAGTTGAGGCGCGTTTCAAAGTGAAATACGTATTTCTAAAACTTCAACAAGTTTATATCTCGGCACAGTGGAACAGTTCGGCTAATTTTAATCTTTACTAATCATAGAATCGTTTGAAGTGTTAAGATTACGTTTAGTAGCTAGAACGGTTGTCTATCATCGGTCTGCAATGATCGTTGATAACTTAATTAATAATAGTCATCAAAAATAACTGATTACGTTATTATTCTATTGACAGTTACATATGTTACACGATTATCAACAATGACATGCTACGCGTTTCAAACAATATTCAAAAATCAAAACTGTCATGTCAGTTAACAGAAGCCTATTCAAATTAACACCAAACAAAGTCATTTAAAACGTTTAAAAATCACGTTGGTTAACTTTTTTAAAACGTTTAAAAATCACGTTGGTTAACTTTTAAATCTGTCCCGAAGCTGGTAATACGTTATTGATATTTGTGAAAAGGCTGGATAATAATATTTGTATATTACTTCCCAGTGTAAATTGAGCCGGGTACCTTCCCGCATAAACTTTAAAGGGGATCCCAGAGGGGGATGATTGTGTTTGGGTGGGGGCCAGGATATTCTGGACACGTTATAGTGGTGTCCACAATGGATGGAGTGGTAGGGTCGCGCCACAATGAGCCCTGCCGCGTAATTGTTAAACTGAACGGGGGTTGAGCGCCCTGTCAACTGTTCCGTCACAGAATAAGTAATTGAGAATGTTTGGAGATTTTGTGCCTACTACCTGGTTAATTAACACGCTTTTGTAGGTTAGTTACTGTTTGAAATTTGATATTTAGCGCATCAGTAGCTTCCTTCTATTAATTTGATTGAATATGACGTTTATGGGTGAAGAAGACGTCATGAAAAATATTGGTGGCCCAAAAAATAGTGTTGTCGATGTTATCGATACGTGATCTTTGACATCACTAATAGCAACATCAGTGTGCCGCTGCCGGTTCATTCATGGAGCCGGTTTAGTTAGCGAGTACAACTGGCGTAAAATTATGATCGCGTGATTAAAAATATTAGTTTTTGTTGGTTTTGCTAATAATTATGCGTTATTAGGTGTATTTATTTTCAGTTTTAACCAGAGTGTATTGCGTTAAAAATTAAAATTAAAAGCATTAATTTATTATGTGTTGTAAACAATTTTTCAAAACATTATTGATACAATCTACGATGTTAGTAGGTACGAATAATTTTCATTGAACCATTATTCACCAACACGCAATTTGTGAGCTTTGCAATACCTAAACTAAACAATTCTCATCAGCACAATGTTAAACAATAAACGAAATACCTAAGTGCTAATATTTTAATTAAACAATACCGCCGCCATTAACCGTGACGATGGTAATAAACTTTATCGTTACCTTTTTAAATCTCGAACGAGACGAGTGGCCCGATACCGATCACAAACTCCCGTCAACAATACACTTCATCCCTTATTAATTATTTTATTGTAAGCATAAAGGATGTCGTAATCGTCAGAATAATAATATCATCGTGCCGCATAAAGAACCCCAAGTAGCGACAACACAAGCGTAAAAATGACACGCCGTGCCACCAATATGTTTGTGTGTAATATTAGATTTATTCGACTGGGTCACGCATACAAGCGTAGGCAGGCTACCCCGAAGCGGGGTGCGCTCCGGTGTGGGGGCACACGACACCAGCACAGGCGCAGGGCTGCCGCTTGCCGCCCGCCCGCCAGATGGTCACACACACAGGCGCGCCGCGAAAGGGAAAGCTACACTGTGTAAACAAATCGCGGGAGCGAGTGCCGTCCCTCTCGGTTACAAAGCCCGTGTGTGTCACATCATTGTGTGCTGCCGACGCGATCCGACGTAGATCGTTCTGTGAAATTGCCAGGTAATAGGCCGAGGGACTATAGCATTACACTTACTTATCGGTGGGTTTAGACGCTCAATGGCCTAATCGAATTGAATATTGGCGACGTATTGACTTTTTGAATTTTTAAAGGATTGAGATTGAGACCTGTTGTTTCAATTGATTTACCATGACTTTCTTTTGGCAAATAAACATCTTTCAGCACATAATTTAGATAGGTACCTACCTACTTTATTTTTTTAGTTAAACTATCTATCTAAACACCCACACTACAGAAATAATTAAAAAACACCCAAAAGCAATGCACTTCAAAGCTATTAGTTAATCTAATTATAAATCTGAAAAAGAAAAGCTACAATTTGATCTCTAAAATTAAACAACAAAAACGCCAAAAAAATTGTAATTTGAGAAGAAAGAAGCTCAGTTATGATTAGGTGACGTAAATATTGATACAGTGGATGTTTGGTCGAAGTGTCACGGGCGCGCCGCCGCTCCGGGCGTGACGACAGAGATTAGAATTGATCCGAGTAAGACGCCAGTGGAGCCCAACTCGACACCTATTCGTGTATACGTTATTGCCGTCTGAGCAATGCCACCCCTGAATTAAGTGGCGTACGCTCAGATAGTGATGTACGGTTACAAGGACCGGTTTTATCGATAGTTTTGTTGTAATTACATTTTTGACATATTTTCATGATGGTTTAAAATCAGTGTAAACATTTACAAATATTAGTAAAGATTAATATTGATGGGACGATTAAATACTTACCTACTTAATTGATTTTGGAAATGTTATTAAACTCTATTGACATTGATTGGCATCAGTTTGCTCTTTTTGTTATATCTAATATGTTTGTTCCATTAAACAAATCACTTATAAAATCGTATCATGATTAATGCGTAAATGAGTTGTATAGGTACTACCCACCTAATGGTTAAAATGAATGACATAAATTATTAAAACAATCGTCAAACTTCCCGATGAGCGCGCCGCAACAGGCTCGCGAATTATGACTATGGTATTGTTAATTCAGAATCGTCCCGAAATTTATTATGGGTCGACGAAGCGAGACAAAACATACCATCGATACGCACTAATGAGGGAGACAGAAGACGGTTAAATGAGGGGGTGTCGTAAATAAATTTTTGCGCTTACGTTTCAAAGATCTTTAATCAACGGCTATGTTGTGATACTTTCAACTTTGTGTTGTTTGTAGTAGAGTTCCCAATCATTTGTTTAACAAAAGCTAAAGAACAATGTGGTAGTCTAGAAAGAGGAAACGGATTACGAGCGAGTGTCGGAAGCTTTCACCGTATTTAACGTAGATTACAATACTTTTTCGATATTATGTTTACATAAGTGTTGATTGTTTTGTTGATTAATTTGTTAATTACCGGTTTATGTGCTGTAATAAAACCACCCATAAAACCGGATTTAATGGGCTCAAGTTGCTGCCTTATTCGACAGATTTTTTATTTATTAGCAATTAAACCACACACGCATAATGTGATCAAAAGTAGAATAATGTTTGTTTTAAGTAAAGACGTTTTGGGTCCTGCATTTTTAGCTATACCTATCTATCATGTGTGTGTAGGCATCGGAATCAATTTATAAGACGTGTTCTGGTAACAAAACTTTGCTGATTACCTAATTTACATAGGTACAGGAAAACTCGTCACAACTTAAACAAACAAATTCAAACTGATCAATTTTTACAAGCTAACAATTTGAACTTAGAACCCCTCATTGTCGAACGCTCACAAGGGACGATTCTTAAATCCGATAGGTGCTAATCATAAATCGAATCTCGACTGGATTCAAATGAAGCGATCAATCAGAGCACAGCGCGCGGTGACATGGCGGCAAAAGATCGTCTTTGTCCTAACCAAGTTTTTTAGAGGGGTGGTGTCAAATACCTTTTTATTGGGGATTAGGTACTACCAAAAAAATTAAATGCTCACCAAAATGGATAAATGCTCATCAAATCTGCGTCGACCTGCTGACGAAAACCCTAACTCTAGACGGTCGACGTCAGGGGCAACCCGAGGTTTGGTTGGTTAGGTTCCTTTAAACCCTGCAGACAGAAATAGGAGCCGCGCTTCGCGGGGCTCCGTCGACCTGCTGTCTGTTTTCTAAAGTTATAATTTCACAATAGAATGGTTTTAATTTTGGTGAGCATTTATCCATTCTGGCTGGTATTTCGAATTTTTTGGTAGTAAAATAGGTACTTTTCTGCATGGTAGGCGTTTAAACACAAGTCTTTTTATTGAACCAATTCAGCGAACGTTATGCATAAGTAAAAATAACGTTATATGGTGGAACAAAAAAAAACTGTTAAAAATGCGTCCAATTAATTAAAAACCTTATAAATTATTAAAAACAGAAAGTTAGAAATGAAACTTTGAGGGCATAAGTAGACTTATAAAAAAGGAGGACTCCGCGCCACGCATATCGAAAGTGAAGCGCGGTAAGTAGCACGGAAGCACGGAAGACAGTTTGTACAAACACGCCTCACGCACACATTTACATCATAGTATGCTGACAGACACAAGCGACGACGGCGTCTTTGACTCAAATCACGCAAAAATAGATCGGTACGGTTCTTCACTTTCGATATGCGTGGCGCGGAGTCCTCCTTTTTTTTATACGTCTATGTTTAAGGGATTAAAATCATTGTCAATAAACAAATGAATTAAAAAAAATTAAAAACCCAGCTGCAGTAAAAAACTAAAACTGAAAAGCTAAAAACAAGCCCTTTTTAAATTTAATAAAAGTTGGAAGCAGGTGGGACCCGTTTGAGTTTGAAAATATAAAAAAGGAATGGGTCCCGCCTGCTTCCAACTTTTATTAAATTTAATTAAAAAGGGCTTGTTTTTAGCTTTTCAGTTTTAGTTTTTTACTGCAGTCGGGTTTTTTAGTTTTTATAATTCATCTTTTTATTTCCAGCTTTTTAGTTTACAAATGTGAAAGATTTGGCAGACCATTTAGTTCTTGCAAGGAGTTTTGGCACAAATAGCCAAGCCTTCGAGGTCCTAACACTGCTCCAAGCAAATTTTTTTTATCAAAATTCAATTTGTCACTTCGAATTACTACTTTTAAACATATAAGTTTTATACATTTTTGTAATCACCTTTTAAAACCCTTCATTTTGATACCCCACTCGATGGTATTAGAAGACAAAAAAAAATTTGAACTCCACAATATGTCAATCCAAATCCGCCATTTTACTTTATTTTTGATGTTAATGTAGCCAGTGACACTCGCGCCACCAAGACAAATCTAAAGACGTATAATTTATCCAAATTCGTTCATTCGTTTAGGAGTTACGATTACGAGGGAACAAAGAAACGGACATGCACACATACATAATAGGTCGGGGAAAAAGTTTTTTCGTATTATAAAGGTATAAAGTTGTAATAAAATCTCTTTGGCTGTTTGTATCTGGCTGGCTTTGATATCATTAAAAGTTTAAATTTTAAGGAACATAATTCCAAATTCAAATTAGGAAAATGTGTGATTTTCATTTGTTTTTCGTACTGTCAAGATGAGTGAATCTAATGAAGAAATTCGATGCATTTTAAAATTTTACTACAAAAAAGGTAAAAATGCAACGCAAGCCGCGAAAAAAAATTGCGATGTTTATGGACCTAGTGCAGTGTCTGTGAGAGTAGCACAAATTTGGTTTAAGCGTTTTCAATTCGGAAATTTTGATGTCAAAGATGCACGTCCCTCTGGTGGGCGACCAGAGCGACGTGCATCTTTGACATCAAAATTTCTATATTACGGATAAAATGGATGCCATTTTTGAAAAAGTGGAGCAAAATCGGCATATCAGTAGTTACGACGTAGCTGAAGAACTGGGAATTGACCACAAAACAGTTTTGTCCCATTTGGCAAATGACACATACCTAACTAAATAATAAACTATGAAAAAAAAAGTCTTGAATTTGTATACAAAATACGAAGGAACTTTTTCCCCGACCTAATACATACATACATACAGGTCAAACACATAACCCTCCTTTTGGGCTTCGCCGCAGTCGGGTAAAAACACTATAGTTTCACTAAAACATTTAAAACGCTTTTATCTAACAGTTAACTAATTCAATTAGGTAACCAAAACAGCTCACTTCAAAATCTTTTATTCCTAAAGGTTGAAAAATGTCTGCACGTGACTGGAAGAGCTACTTTTGACACTCCAATAATTCTTAGAAAGGAAAACTTACATCGACGCAGACGAAAACACCAAACTCCTCCATGATAAAATACTCTACACCAAAGCACTCAAAGGAACGAAACGAACATGTGACGTAATATTGTTAATATTTTACATGGTACTTTTTCAAGTAAAATATTTAATAAAATATGGTTTCTTACTAAAACAATGTGAAACAAATGACAGCCTGAAAACCCTACTGCTGAACTTGGTGATGCTCCTTATTGGCTGAACAACAACCCATAGGACAGACCATTGAAATGGTGAGAGTAAGAATAGGTACCCATTCTGGTGACGTCCACCTTTAAATATTGTCATTAATGGCAGTATTAAAAGGTGGACGTGACATGACACACGCAGCGCAGAAAGGAAGCCAGGGCCTTCTCTAACATGATACAAAAGTTGAAACTCACAATACCTATTTAAAATAAACCGGTCAAAAGCTAGTCGGACTAACGCACCGAGGGATCCGTTCCGATTTCTGAAAAAGTGTGCTATTTAGAGATCGTTTTATTTTTCCTGTAATCTTTCCATAAACTTCTATCACATAGAATAATTTCAGATTTTTGTGTAAGCAAACTTGGGAGATAAGGGAGGGGGGGAACGGTATTTTTATAAACATTTTTTCACCACAATGAAGGGTTCCGTAGTTGAAAAAAAATTATCTCAAAGACAAACTTAACATTGTAGTTGAAAATCATGACCGTGACATATTATATCACAGCTGGATATCTCAAGAACTATTCATGCTATCAACTTGAAATTTGGAACAGTTTTAGATGACGTTTGCCCAAGTATTTTTCAAATAAGAAAGAAATAAAAATATACATTTTTTTTTTGCAAGAGGAACTGAGAAGGGGTCTTAAAAAATCGAAGTGGGGCTACTAGGGCATCTGGAGTATCATATGAAAGAGCGCTGTTTGCAGTTTTCTACTTTTGATGAAAAATTTAAAAAAAAATACCGTTCCCCCCTATCTCCGAAGATTGCAGAGAGAAAAATCTGAAATTATTTTATGTGGTAGAAGTTTATGTATAGATTACAGGAAAAATAAAACGGTGTCTCTAAATAGCACAGTTTTTCAGAAATCATCAACAAAAATTACATAGAAATGATATGGAACCCTCGGTGTGCGAGTCCGACTCGCTCTTGTTTTTTACTGTGTTGACTTAGAAGCTTGATTTTTTTATTTAGAGCTCCGATTAAGGGACCATAAACTTCGCATTTGATATTAATTTCAACTTGATACCTTCACGTGCTCCTGAGAAAAAGGGTCTTGACACACTGACAAACAGACAGATAGACAGACAGACAGTCGGACAACGAAGTGATCCTATAAGGGTTCTTCCGTTTTTTCCTTTTGAGGTACGGAACCCAAAAAGCAGCAACCTAACCCAAAAAGCAGCACACACACTAAGTCCAGAAAACACACAGATTTCACAAACAAATTTCAGAAATGACTTTGATGCTAACAACAAGACAGGCTTAAAAAAATTCTTTATTGAAATCCAAGAACTGCACTCAAACCGGTAAAGAAGAACAATGCTAAGTGCAAGCAATGCTAACTATTTTCATTGCATTTCCGCATTACTCCGGGCGTCATCTCAATTAGCCAGACAGCTTATAAAGCGCTATAATCATTGCTTTATATGGTATAATGAATCTATTTAAGCTTCAATCGAGGTGAAAACTATTTTGCTTTTGTTTCTTTTATAAGCATGACTTGTATTTATAATTATGCTACAGCGACAAATCTGTGAAATGATTACATTAGCTGATTCATTCTTGGTAGATCAGCTGATCATCCTTTAGGCACAGCTTTAGGCGTCTGTTGTTTACAATGACTTCACTTTACAGATATGACTTACAGCTTTTTAAAATTTTGCCTAATTTCTGTTATAATTCTGTTATAATGTTTTTAGCATTAATATTTAACCCAAGGGCTAGTGTAAATCTTTGGGTTCATTCGATAAATTGAGTCTGGTCAAACCACGCTGGGGTCGGTGCATTTCATTAATTCACTAATATTGCCAATAATATTTAAGTATTTTGTTTCAACTATATGAAGCCAATGGCTTTCATATTTATCGGTGTACGAATTAGTATGTCAAATACTAGTTGGCGTGAAAAACATCAAATCCAGTTATACGTTGGTATTTGTATTTACATTTTTCCAGTAGGTACAATCTTATTGAGCATTAACGGTATTGCATTTGACAAAATAAGTACTATCAGTAAGTAAAAATGTCATTGACACGTACTTAGAAAATACCGTAAGAACCATTGTTATTGTAGAAAGTTGTTTGTATTTAAATAAGTCTCCGTCAGTACAATGCACTGCAAGTTCAATAATAATTCCTTGAAATAAATAAAATAAACATTAACAAAATTTTGCATTCGTGTATAAATTATTTTTATTTATAAATAAATTCTAAATTGTACACTTCTCACAAAACTTCCACTCGTTTTCGTTGGATTTTAAACAATATAGTAATTATAAAACAGTATTATTTTTTACCAGGTATCGAATCTTCTTCTATGGCATATTTTGCTAGGTAATCTTTTGTATTTTTTTTTGTTTGTGACAGACTCTTTCAAACCTCACATTTCCTTTACATATTCAGATCATATTATCCGCCTATTCGTAATGTTTGTAACCTTTGCGATATCCAGGAATTGTATGCAGATACTCTTGTGTATACTCCAGGGTAATTGGTGTTTGCGCAACCTTCACCCCAAGATACTATGCCGATAAGATGGCTCCCTACCACCAGTGGTCCACCAGAGTCGCCTTGGCATGCATCTCGTGGTGGGTTGCTGCCGTTAGCACATACCATCCCTGTGCTGATAGTGGCAATGCGCAGGTATGCCCGTGCGCATGTTGCTTGAGAGACGATGCTGACGCGTGCTGCCATCAGGACCTCAGATGACGAGCCTTCGTACTGAAATATTTAAAGAAGTTTCATTGTAAATTTCAAGACACATCCGAGAACTATCGTAATACATAATTATGTTTGAATTGAAGTGGTGTGTTACATTCTTTCTCTTTATGTAAGTAAATAATAGCACTTCACGCGCGGCTTCGCCCTCATGGATGTCGGAAAATATCCCACGGAATCAAAAATCCCTTCTTATTCCTTGTCTACATTATATGTAAATGAAACCTCTGTGAAAAATTTCAGCTTTGTAGGTCCAAGGGTTTGGGCTATGCGTTGATGAGTTAGTCAATCGGAACTTTTCTTTTTATTTTTAAGTAATAGATAGATAGAGATTGGTGGTTAGCACTGAGCTCGTGAGCTCTTTTTATTTATATAGATAAATAAAAGATGGAGGAGCTCGTGGCTAAGTAATAACAGCCGCACGGGTCGATCCGTCAGGTTAAGCTACGCTTGCCGGGGTTGGACAGTGGATGGGTGACCAAGATGGTTATATACCGAGATTCCTCCGTGCCTCGAAAGTCCCGGCTGTTATTCGTGGATCTTTGACAGTCGTTACGGGTCGTCAGAAGCCCGAAAGTCTGACAACTAGCCATACCAAGGGGTATCGTATTACCCAGTAACTGGGTTGTGGAGGTCAGATAGGCAGTCGCTCCATGTAAAATATTGGTATTCAGCTGCATCCTGTTAGACTGGAAGGCGACCCCAACATAGTTGGGAAAAGGCTAGGCAGATTGATTGAGATAAATAGAAGATGGATGAGGGACTTTGCAATGTACAAATGGTAAAGTAATAGTGGAGTCATTGTTGAAGAGCCTATTAAATAAATAATAATTATAATATACAACGTGTAACGCTAAATGCGCAAAACCTCTTAAGGGGTCATTGTACTCATCATTATGAACAACTTTTACTATGGGACCAAACCTGAAATCGCGAAAAAAAAATCAGCTTTGCAGTACATTTATGTTCGCATAATTCGTCAAAATGTACTGAACAGCTGATTTTTTTTCGCGATTTCAGGTTTGGTCCCATAGTAAAAGTTGTTCATAATGATGAGTACAATGACCCCTTAAGAGGTTTTGCGCATTTAACGTTACACGTTGTATAAGGTAACAAGTATTGAAATATATCTTACCGACGTAGTCCCGAACCCAGAAACTAGCGCTCCAGTTCCAGCTGGTAGAACAAAATGTTCGGAAGCAATTGCTATCGGAGCAACATACTGACTAAACTCAATAGTTTTTGCAGTCCCAAGTAATGCAATGTCGTGCTCCAAGGTCGCTGTAGAAAATCCTTCGTGGACGTATACAGCGGAAACATCGTAAGTTTTGCCTCCTGTAATACGAAATGAGGTACCGACGTTGACTCGTATGTTAGAGGGCTGAGATACGTATCTGAAAGTTATGAACAATGAGGAAGTTATAATACTATCTTAGAATAAAAATTTAACTAGGCAAGTAATCAAGAAAATATAACGAATGAAGTATGTCATGGCGGTGCCCTAGGAGATGAAAATGTAATAAAAAACGAAGATAAAAAGGACGCAACAATTCAAATAATATCAAAGAATAATATAGCCTAATATAGGTAATTATTAAGCTTTCTAGAAATGCGAAGTTGCGATTTTAAATGTAATGTTAGTCGTTCATTAAAAAAATACTATTTAGTACTTACGAATCAGCACAATGGGCAGCAGTTAAAATGCCTCTATTGCTGATTACAACTGCACCACACATGTGAGCCCATCCTGATAGGACCTTCTTCCTTATACTTGCTTGGTACGGCACCTGAGTGATATCCACCGCTTCTCCATTCACTATCCTCGCAGACTCAGCGGTATCAGGTACGGGGGTCGATAGCACATAGCTGAAGCAAGCTGGAAAATAACAGTTTTGGTTTCTTTATCAATTGTATGTAGAGGTGGACATAAGTTAGAAAATCTTTCAGGTTTCAAAAAAATAATGTTTGATTTCCTAACATCGAATAACACACAGAGTAGATAAATACAAAACGACGATCACTTACCTAAAAGGAATATAATTTCAACCGACAACTGCATTTTAACAAACAAAAGAATCAACTAAACAATGATATCGATGTACGAGATGCCCAAATATAAGATATTTTATCTCATATAGTCAAGATCAAGTGTTTCTTATCGTGGGATAAACCAAATTATTTATCTTACCCACTTAAATATGGGAATTCTTTTTGGAAATTGTGCACATTAATGTCTTTTGGTATCCCTGCATCTTATCTATAAGGAAACATAACGGATGATTCCTACATGTTGATTTCTGCATCAACCTTTAATTTAATATTAGCAACATTTGAATTCAAGTAACGTATTTCCATCGGAACAGAGTCGGGCATTCCCGATTTGTTATCAATAGCTATATCATTCATTGATAAAACGATAAACGCACGAATTTGAATTGTGTTGCAAGTACTTATTCGGTTTTCCCTAAAAGTTATTTATTATATTACTAGCTTCTCCGCGGCTTCGCTCGCTTTAATTAAGAATTTGACAATCAATTCGAATTGTACTCTGCTTGTACTAATATAATTCAATCATGGCGCCATCTATTATCATATAACAGTACTTTTTTCGAGATGAAAGGTACTTTACACCTGACCTACACTGACCCGATCATCCTGAAATTTTGCATATAGGTACATTGACCTATATGCAAAATTTCAGGATGATCGGGTCAGTGGTTTAGTCGTGAAAAGGTAACAAACGAACAAACTTTCGCATATATAATATTAGTCAGGATTAGGATGTTAGTTAGGATAACTACCTATTTTGTTTATTATTAATACCTAAACCACATATTATATTTATAGATACACCGTTTTTCACAAAGCACCCACAATTTTCAGTCATTACTTACTTCTTCAGTTTAAGCCTAGTTTCTTCCAAATAGAGTTATGTACCTACGCGTAGATTTTGATTTCAGTCTCAGCAGGCTTATTAGATACTAGCTGTGCCCCGCAGTTGCACCCGCGTAGACCGGGATAAAAAGTAGCCTATGTGTTGATCCAGGGTATGAGCTATCTACATACATAAGTTTCATCCGAATCGGTCCAGCTGTTTGAGCGTGAAGAAGTAACAAACATACACACACCCTCACAAACTTTCGCCTTTATAATATATTATTAGTGTGATTTTATATGGAGATAAGTAATACCCATCTGATCTCCATCATCTTATTACTGGAAGATATAGGTGTCCAGTATTATGCTCATCAGGTTTTAGGCACTTGGAATTAAAAAGGACAATCCCAAATATATATCAAATATATATCAGACAGCCTTAATTCTATCAACCACACAATTACAAGACCCATAAGACCTAACACCATGACGCGTTAATTTCCCATGTTATTCTCAGGACGAATTCTCGATCATAACGAGCGAGGTGCAAATTATATTAACAGCTTTTTAATACAGAACTGCCGTTGCGGCCGAGGTTTTATCGGCAATCAAACCGTTGTCCCGGACTCAGCAAATTTATGGACACATTAAACCATCGGAAATTGCTCGGTAATGAGCTTCATTGAGCATAACTTTACAATATCGTTTAGAGGCAACATACTCGTTACTACACGGCTCATATTCATATCTGCCCTTTTTGTGTGGACGTCGGATATATATATTGGTGTTGTTGCATTTGGATTTTTCTTCTGCATGGATTTTTTAATGTTACAAGTTGGTCGACTACATCGATAGGTATCTTATGTGTAGGACAGTTAACCTGGTTGTAGGTACTTGGGTTTAAGTTTAATAATATATCTCAATTTTCTCTTTAATTTATGCAACTGCTGCAGTTGATTTTTCAGCATGCATGTAAAACAATTTCTGGTCCTGTTCAGATTGAATAGTCACACCTAACCCACCTTAGCTAGGTGGTTAAGTGTGGCAATCTAAATCTTTTACTTACCCATCGAAATTGGAAAGAGAAAAAGGTAGGTACCATAGAAGCCAAGTTGATACAAAGTATACGAAAAAAAATGCTCAACTCAGTAAATCTAAATCTCATTAATTAAATCTGCATTGCATTCGATTCCCGAAAATTTGGAACCAAATCCTATACAATTCATTCACAAAAATCCATGAGAACCAGTTATATTGATGTAAATGTTAAACACATTGATGTCTATCTTCGTGTCATTATAAATAGTCTGTTATAATTATTTGTTACCTACTCGATCCGCCTCAAATGAAGTACAGCCGAGTTCTATATTGGGCTTCAAAAATATATGAACGTCACAAAAGTTCATAATATTGTGACAACTACGAGTATAAGCATCATTAAGTTATGGTCAAGATTTAGATTAATTATATGTGACTGCTATACTGAACTTCCTCCTTATTTTCAGCGTATATTATTGAGCCGTTCACACGAGGACATATTTTTGATCTATAGGTTCTATAGAATTTATTGAGCTTTCCAACGCTCACAATATTTTGAATCCTTGACAGTGCCAATATATTAATGAACTCAACTGTACCTATAGACACAAACGAACCAAGCACACGCGTGGCGCCATCTGTTATCGCTTTAATGCACGATTTATATCGCAATTATTACGAAAACTTATGTAAGTATAAGTATAATTTTAATGTTCTACTTTACTGTAGATTAATTACCCGATCTGTTCGATATTGCCCCAAGCTCCGTTGTTTCGACCATTAATTGGATGAATCAACCACAAAACGCGTAAAGTGAGCATAATAAGCCTATTGGCTAAGATAAGATAGTGTTCATTAAATCAATAGAAAGCCGTGAGCATGGGAGTGTATGGCAGTGTATGGGATCGGTTCGTCCACCCACGCGGGGCGCATTCCGGTGGGAGCCAAAGACCTCTCGCTTCCTGGATGGCACACAAATGAATAGTAGATCAATTTTACCGATCTCTAAAACTGGATTGTTTTAATGTGACCTGTTTGAACGTTATGCTGGGACACCTGTGGTAATCACGCGCACGGTATTTGAACGATATTGAGAAATGATGGCTGCTTCAGATTCTGTTAGATGCGTTAATGCGTTTTACACGTGTTATGTGGCCCTTGGTTGTAGAGGTCAAGTCCGCCCGTTCCACTTCGAAATTCAGTGTAAAATGTCGCTAGATTATGAAATTTTGCATTGAAAAAAAAACTAAGTAGTAATTGAAATTAAGTACTAAGTAGGTATGTTTGAAATGCTAATAAATAGTAATTAATTACAAAAAATAGACTTGATTAAAGTTCAAGATTTCCAAACATTATTATCTTCCATCATATCTTCAACATCTGATGCGCTGAAGATGCTGTTGGTTGTGTGATTGATCTTTGATCGAGTATTTTGCGTTTTTGCCAATGGCCGCAATGACGTCGCTTGGCAATTCGCAACTGAAGCATTTAATTTTCAGAACTTTCGCTCTGTTTCTAATAAAAATTATGGCATTTAGTAGTGGACTGGCCATCCTGTTTCGTAATTTGCTTATAACAATGCTTATAACACTGAATATTGTTTCAATTTGAGCATTACAATGAGGTAATAATAACGTAGATATGGCAAGATGTACTAGTTCGCCAAAGTCATTTATTCTTGCATCATATTGAATTCTGCTGTAGAAAATAAAAACTTTGTGAATATTGACCGCCCAGGGTACCCCTTTCTACCTACCTCTCTACAAGCTGACCATCTGCGGATGTAAACAAAAGATGAGAAATCTTTATGATTTTATTATTGAATCTTTGTCTTGCTTGACTCCGTCGAAATACTAGCATCGCAACATCTGCAAGGGATTTCTACGAATTTGTTACAAATGACTGAGAAAAAGTATGCCAAAAAAAGTGCTCGAGGGTTTCCCACTCAAATAACTGCTGCCAGGTGTCATATATAGAAAAATCACAAAAAAATATATAATCGTTAAACGATGAAAAAATATCGCTAAGAGCTCTGAAAATTCACCAGATCTAGGAACAAAACCAAGTTGGCAACACTAAGTTGTAAAAGGCATAATTATTTTCTGCAGCATCTTTCCGGGTACCTATTGAAAACAATAGGATGATTACGAATACACCTGCCAAAGACAATTCATTATGTTTTAGTACCTAATAAATTGTCTTTGGCAGGTGTAAAAACACTTCAGGAATTTTCACCAAACATTTCTTCCAGCTATTAAAGAGTGATTTCCAGGTTTCCGTTGTAATAATTGAGTCCAATTAACTGAGATCTATCGTCACTGGATTTTTTACAAATTGCCATGACTTTTATAGATACCTACTTGGGTACTTTTTGCTTTACACCGCATGATGATGACGCTGATAATGAAGTCAGCATATCCGGATACTGATTCGCGGATATTCCAAAGAATCATGGATCGTCAATTAAATATAGGTAGGTAAATACTTATTAACGCAATCACACTATGATTACATACAACCTGAGTGTGAACGTGAGGTACTGCTCTCAGATATTAGGGCAGACCTTCAAAGTTCTTCTTCTATCCAGGCGGAGTTACAAAAGACTGTCAATGAATGGAAAGTAAGCTTGGATGGTAAACTGGCAGCAATCAATGATAATATAACATCGATTAGAGGTGACTTGGAGTCCTATATAAAAGAATCAAAAAAAGAAATGGCTAGTCTACGCTCTGAGAATTCCGCTTTAAAGCTTTCGGTCTCAAAACTGTCTGGGGAAGTCGCTGAGATAAAAATATCCGCTCAACTTGTCTCTGACCAATATGACGACTTCCAAGAGCAACTCAGTAACATTAATAGGCGACCTTTGAGTGTGAGTCCAGATGTAGTCAAAGCGCTCGAATTGAAGATTGACTACTTGGAACAGCAGGGCAGGCAATGTAACTTAGAAATCTCCAATGTCCCGGAGAGACGAGGAGAAAACTTACCTGCTTTATTGGAGGATATAGGTAAAAAGATCAACCATAATATATCAAGAGACGATATTACTTCAATACATCGCGTGCCACATGCGGCAAGCAGCGAGAGGCCTAAAAATATCATTGCTTCTGTAAAAACACGTACTCTGAGGGACAATATAATATCTGCATGCCGCCTGAAGAAAGGACTTACCTCTAAAGACCTGGGCATCGCTGGCGCACTACATACTATATATGTAAATGAACACTTAACTTTACAGAATAAACAGTTGCTACGCGAGGCCCGAGAGGCAGCAAAAAAATTTAGTTATAAGTTTGTCTGGGTTAAGCATGCCACCATTCTTGTTAAACAGTCTGAAACCTCACCCACTATAGCCATTAAATGTAAAAATGATATTAAAAACATCATAAATGCTCCGAGTCATTAGCCTGTAGCAAGCTAATTTTGTTATGTATTATATAATTTGTCACTAATTACAATGTCTAATACTATATACCATGACTTCAGTATTTATTACCAAAACTGTAGAGGCTTTCGCACGAAATTGAATACTTTGTATATGAATATTCTCTCTAACTGTTTCGATGTTATTATTTTAACAGAAACATGGCTTATTCCTACAATTAATAACAATGAATTTATTGATAATCGGTATTTAGTTTTTCGCTGTGACCGGAATAGGACTGCTACTAGGAAATCTGACGGCGGTGGTGTACTGATAGCGGTATTGCGAAAATATAACCCTGTTTGTATTCCTTCTTCGCAGCTTGGTACATTAGACCAATACCTTGAACAAGTCGCAATTATCATTCCTGGCAGCAACAATTCTTCACATACCCTTATCTGCGCAGCTTATGTGCCGAATAACATACCTTTTGCTGTATACAATACTCTTTTTGATAATATGGACAAGTTAATCGGCTCAATAAAAACGGATAATATATTATTGCTAGGTGACTATAATATACCTACGGCACAATGGGCTAAATTGGATCCCGCTCAAGACTATATGACTTGCCTGGGCACCTCACCAACTTGTAAACGTTTGAGGGACTTTTTGATTGTTCATGATGTCAATCAATTCAATCATATGGCAAACTCGAATGGACGGGTACTAGATCTCCTTATCTCTGATGCGAGATGCACTGTTTTGAGACCTAATCAAGATCTTTTACCGGTTGACAGCCACCATCCACCATTTTACACACTATTGTCCCTTAATATTAATATCAGTTTATCCAAACCTCTACATACCCCGAAATATAATTACCGTAAAGCCGACTACACAGTGATTAACGAGGACATCGATGAGATTAACTGGGAAGACGCTTTGGGGAGCAATTCGGCTGATGTGTGCATCGATACTTTTTATAACTGTTTATATGGTATAATAAAAAACCGCATACCGCTATCGAAGCCACCAAACTCGCATTTCCCGGTCTGGTTCTCCAAACCACTCATCCACATTTTTAAGTATAAAAAGAAAGCCTGGTCTAAATGGAAAAAGTACCGTAATATAAGTGACTACGAAGTATTTTCCTTGTATAGAGAGCGTTTTAAAGATGAATGTCACAAATGTTTTCACAAATATATAAATAGTGTCGAGGATGGTATTACCATTGATATGAAGCACTTTTGGGTTTACGTTGCTAATCGGCAAGGTAAGTCGGGTATACCGACCTGCATGTTCTATAATAATGTTACTTCTAGCGACCCGGTGGAAATTTGTAATTTCTTTTCAACATTCTCTCAGTCAGTGTATGAGCCGTCTAGTCTTTCTCCCGGATGGTGCCCAGCTTCTGATTTGAGTAATGGCAATAACAGCTCTCTCTGTACTTTAGATTTCACTGTCCATGAAGTTTGCAGACAGCTAAAATCGTTAGATATAAATAAGGGACCGGGACCTGATGGCATACCACCCTATTTTCTTAAGAGGACTGCTGAAACAATTTGTATGCCTCTTTCCATGTTATTTAACAAGTGTATCCAAACTGGTACTTTTCCGTCTGCTTGGAAGAAAGCAAATATAATACCAGTGCATAAAAGTGGGTCTAGACAAAACATTGAGAATTATAGACCTATATCGATTCTTTGTTCTATTGCAAAAATATTTGAAAAACTCGTTCATCAAGCTATTTATCCATTTTTGAGACACAATAGGTATTATACCTGAGCAACACGGTTTCGTTAAAAATAAGTCTACTGTGACTAACTTAATGATCTTTACAGATCACTTGTTCAATAACATGGACGCAGGTTATCAGACCGACGCTGTTTATACTGATTTTAAAAAGGCTTTCGATGTAGTGGACCACTCAATTTTATTAAACAAAATAGCCTTTAATGGCATCAGAGGTAACTTACTGCGTTGGTTCTGTTCATATATTAGCAATCGTAGTCAAACTGTAGTGAGCAATGGGTACAAGTCGGACTCATTTCTGGCGACCTCAGGCGTTCCCCAGGGATCTATTCTGGGCCCATTAATGTTTATTATATATATAAACGACATATGTAACTGCTTTCTAAATAGTAATTTCTTATTATACGCTGATGATCTTAAGGTATTTAGAACAATAAAAAATCCTGTTGATAGCAGCCTTTTGCAGGAAGACTTAGATAGATTATCTGATTTTTGTGATGAAAATAAATTAAAACTAAGCATCCCCAAATGTAAATACATAAATTTTACTAAAAATAAAAATGTAATAGCCTACGATTATTCACTTTGTGATAAGACTTTGGTTAAGGAAACTTGTATCTGTGACTTGGGCGTTCTTCTTGATTGTAAACTTCACTTAAATCTACATATAGATAAAATTACTGCTAAAGCATTTCAAATGTATAACTTTGTTATGAGAACTTCGACCGACTTTAAACGACCAGCCACATATCTGTATTTATTTAATTCTCTAGTTCGCCCACAGGTGGAATATGCTTGTATGATCTGGGATCCATATTATATTAAATATGAGACTGCAATTGAGAGAGTTCAGCGTAAGTTCCTCAGTACATTGCAGTACAAATGTCGCACCGTACGTTTATCTTATAAAAACGCTTTGAGTAAGTTTAAATTATTAACATTACGCTCTAGACGCTTATTGCTCCAAGGAATGATGCTCCATGGACTTGTACATAATAGGTTTGATTGCTCTGAATTAATCAGTAAAATATGCTATATTGTACCTAGAACAGTGTTGAGGCGTGAGGCGCGCTCGTATCCACTGTTTGCTACAACTCCCTGCCGCACAAATGCAGGGGAGAGAGCGCCGCTCCAGAGATTGGTTCAGGCTTACAATAATAACTTTATTGATATTGATGTTTTTGCCCTATCTAAATATACATTTAGAGAACAAATTATTAAGCGCCTTGCTCATAAATTTTAATAATTATGTACCTATTATTTAAACATGTAATAGCTAGTTAATTACTGCTTAATTTTGCTTAATTTTCCAACACTGTATCTTTTTTTTTAAACTAGTAACATGTGGAAACGTAGTGGATTGTACATTTACTTACAGCATACTGTGTAACTAGATTTAGTATACAATGTACGATTGTCTGTTTTCCCAAATAAAATAAAATAAAATAAAATAAAATTACTATTTTAATTAACGAGTGTATTACTGTATTTCTATTGCTCGTGGCTAAGTAATAACAGCCGCACGGGTCGATCCGTCAGGTTAAGCTATGCTTGCCGGGGTTGGTCAGTGGATGGGAGACCATCTTTACACACCGAGACTCCTCCGTGCCTCGGAAAGCTGGTCCCGGTGGTCATTCGTGGATCTTTGACAGTCGCTACGGGTCGTCAGAAGCCCAAAAGTCTGACAACCAGTCTTACCAAGGGGTATCGTATTACGCAGTTACTGGGTTGTGGAGGTCAGATAGGCAGTCGCTCCATGTAAAATACAGATATTCAGCTGCATCCGGTTAGACTGGAAGCCGACCCCAACATGGTTGGGAAAAGGCTAGGCAGATTGATTACTGTATTTCTATTACAAAGGGAAGCAAGAAGCAAGATTGAGGTTATTTGTTACGATCTTAACGATCATTCTCGTGTGCATGTGAAGTGACACGGACTTATGTAATTAAGGAAATAAGTACATGTTTAAATGCTTAGCCGTTGACGTCACGAGTTTAGTTGTAATGAGAAATAGAAAACAGGTGATTAAAACAATGCTGTTATTTTACGTATGTATGTGTACGTACGTTGCTATGTGCATGCGGCGCGTTTCGCGTCTCGCCCGTTCAACCGTGAAGGACGCTCGCGCGCCGCGATTTGACGGCCGACTTCTAACCGCTGTTCAGCCGGGGTGCGGGACCAGTCATAAGAGGTAGCGCGACGAATAAAATTTATTATTGAGTAGGTAAGGGCTTCTCCCTTCGTGTCGTGTTTTGACTGTGTGTCTTAGTTATGATGATAGATATTTAAATATTGTTGATTGATCATCAGTCTAGAGATCGGATAATCAGATGCATATTTACCTAAAGTTGAGGTGTTGGCTAATATGGATTGCGCTTTTGTATCAAAAAAATCCCAGGATTCCGGGATCGACAAATTAAGAGCTCTGATTATAGAATCGAATGTATATTTAGGTATTTACGTTCAGGTGTTGGATAATATGGAATGCACTTTTGTATCGACCGTAAAAACCTCGCGATTCCGGAATTGATAAATTGAATACTTTTTGACTATAGAATCGGATGCTAGCTAATATTGTGAAGTAGGCTACTATAGCAAACGTCAGGATAAGTAATGTTAAAAATGAATTTTAATTTCGGATGGACAATGAAATTGGGGAAACTTTATTATACAAAGATAAAAGTTATCTAAAGTGAAACTAACTAAAATAAGTACTTACCTATGTTTTCCTCTTGTTTGTTTCTATCATCTCAAATTACTAATTCTCCTATGTAGATTGTAGGTACTAAGAAAAATTATTAAATCTTAAACAGCACCATTCTTATAAATTCCACTACATCCTAACTCAGGTATCAGATGTCCAACAACTTGTCAGTATTATCATTATTGCGACTGTTGGACGTTTTATTGACAGTTATTATGTTATTTTGTCATATTATAAAACTTGCTTTAGATTTATTTATTCATAACATACCGTAGGTATGTATATATTTAAATTTATCAGCGGGTTTAGAGAGTAGTCCAAATTGTTCACAAATCACAACATGCGGAGACCACCCAACGTTTACGATCTGGTGATTTTATTAGGCTTGATTATGATACTTATTTTTTAGAATATTTAATTTTTCTAAACTGTATCTAGTTCAAGATTTCTTTTGCAAATCCATCCGTAGCCATATAGGATCGTTATTAGAAATTCTTTCTTTAAACAAAAAGTAGTTTTCCTTGTCATCTTTAGTTTATCTCCAAAACGAATATTTATCTCACTTACAAGGATGGAAGATCAAATAACGGATTTAGGTACAAATTGACATGCGTAACAAAACACATAAATAACATTGAAATAGTAACTAAAAACAATAATTGCGTCGTTGAAACTGAGCTAATCACCTGACCAATTACTGTACAGCATTATGTACAATCACGATGTGTACGCATTGTACATGACTGGAATATTTATAAGTAACCTTTGTATGAAACGTAAGTCTCAATGATATTGTCGCGCTCCATCGTATCTTCCGTGTAATTAACTGTCTCGTTATGATGTTGTCATACAATAAGCATAATATTATTGTGATTGGATTTCTTTTTTTTTTGTGATTTTTTGTACAATTCTGATGGTTTGGTGCGCGTTTTTATATTAGCGTTGAATGTTATGTTCAAGTTGTATTTGAGGTAAGGTATAAGTACCTTTAAGAGTAATATTTATGGTGAAGCTTGATTCAATAAAACAACTCAAAGAAAACTCAAACTCTACAAACGCCTATGTAGTAGATACTAGCTGACCCGACTGACGTTGTCCTGTCTTAGCTACGCATATTCTAATGTAAACGCGCGAAGTTCCCGAAGGCGCAAGCCGAGAACATTTTGAATAGTTGAAAACTTAATTTATATTTTAAGAAATGAACGATTTTCTGCTAAAAAGTAAAATACTGGAATAAATTTAAAGTAAAAACGTCAAAAACATGAAAAAGATTAAATTGAAGCTAATTAATCTGAAAAAAAAATTGTTTTGAGTATGAATGTCGATGGCTATGAGAGTAAGGGAAGACCAAAGAAACAATGGCTGGACTGTGTGAAAGATGATATGGCTAGAAAGGGAGTGATTACTGAGATGACGACTAATAGAGAAGTATGGAAGAAAGGGACATGTTGCGCTGATCCCAAATAAATTGGGATAGTGGGTTGTTACTTGTATCTAATCTCCAAATATTGAGTACAGTAGTGTTAGTAAATTAACTCTGTAACAATAAACTGTGTAGAAGTTTCTTTCATACAAACCTTGTCCTGACAATTACAAATACAACAAAACAGAATCAGGCAAATAAATGCATGCGTTATGAAGTGGCAATTGATTTTCGTTTTAGAATAACTGACCCGCCAGAGTTATAGCGGTAAAACAAATAAACAACTGATAATAAAATTAATTTGAATTTGGAATTATATATAGAATGAAAGATTCCCGACAGCCCCTGTCCAAAATATGTATGAGAAAATGAATTTTCATATTTTTTTTTTGTGAATTTTCCTATGTTTCCTATGTTTAATACTTAGTTAAAGAGTTATTCTGCTATTCGGGACGGACACAAATACTAATAAATAATCAAAAACCATGAAAATCGGTCCAGCAGTTCTCGAGTTATACTTATAAGTGTTCGAACAAACTCGTCTTTGTTTTTTAAATTAAGATTTTATTCTATCTGAAAAAGTTGAGACGACCATCAACTAACAAAGTAGCAAAGTGCACAAGATTTGAAGAAAGTAGCTGAAGGCGCAAGAGTTGACGCGTAGCATTGCATTGCATTTACAATTGCTTCAACGACTATAAACGACGACTATAAATACCTACCTACTCATCTCTTTTGTCTTCAAGTTAGGCGCTAAAGTAAAATTAAACTTTATTGGTTTAGTAAAAATGAAATAGGAAATCAATATTGATCTCTGCATTTCATCGAGATTCGAGACCTCTAAATACTTAGCACTTTTAAACATTCGAAAACATAATTATGTGCGAATCGAATTGCACCTACTCCTCCTTTTTTGTACATTGAGACAAAAAGGTCATTGTTAGGTACCTACGTAACAGCATTCTTGAACGTACGAATATAATGTCAGAGTGTAAATAAAAGGTTAATCTCGTCAAGTAACCGCGGTGAATTCAATTTGCATACAAAATTACGATTTTCATGTGAAACTCTGGTTCTTAGTGAATTATTCGAGCCAGTGGAGCGACGGTTTCCTATTTATGCCTCTCCGCTATTGTACCTTTATTTGTATCAAGGTAGTGAGCGTAAAGAAATACAGAGTTGGATAACTTTTACATTACGACCATGTAAACACCAGCTATACTCTGTCTGCTGAAAAATGGTAGCCTTGTACAAAGTTTATACGTTTAAACATAATTACTTGAATACTTATGTGTAAAAAAAGAAGATCCTTGTGATGGTAGTGCTCATTTTGTTAATTGGTTTGGACTTTGTCGTCCTTGCTCTTACGGCGTTTCGATTACCTTTATTGGAATAAAACTGTCAATGGATACCTACCGATATAGCAACAATCTACAAAAGATCTTCTTCCTCTTAAGAGCACAGAGAAAACTTGACTCAGGCACATATAAATACGTAACAACGATGGGCAAAACAAATATACTCAATTCAATGTAGCTTACCTTATTCTATAGAGATTAGTAAATTATATATTTTTTTCAAAATCAATTGTATGTCGATTTCTTTTGAAGTCACTTAAGTCACCATATTTAATCTAGACTGGGCTATACCTATGGCGGTTGGACGGTAAAGGTAAGTAGTCGGTACATACATGCTTCAAAAATATTTTTAGTAAAACAAATAAACAATAATTTTCCGATGTCCACAGTTTCAGCAGTATTCAGAGTGGGATCGGCCGATTCGCTCTCACAAACGTAAGCGGCTATATAGTGCATGGCGCATAGCGGGAGGGCGGCCGATGTCTCCTCATACTCTCACGCCACGCGGTTTCTAACATTATACATATAGATTAGTCATTGTAGATATTGTTTTTATTATAAAACTAGCTGATCCCCGCGGTTTCACCCGCGTATATCGGGATAAGTAGCCTATCTAATCCAGGGTATATATATGCTATCTGCATACCAAATTTTATACAAATCGGTCCAGCTGTTTGAGCGTGAAGAAGTAACAAACGTACACACACAAACACTCACAAACTTTTGCCTTTATATTATTAGTGTGATAATGAACGCCGTCTCGGTTTTCAGGCGTATTATGAAGCTGAAAGTGGTCTGGTTACAGGACCAAGTTTAGTAGTGGATGTTTTCAGGCTGATGATGATGATATTGATAGACCACATTCACGTTACATCAGCGTGCTTTAGGTACTCATTTTAAGCTACAGTTGCTGGACTGAATGCGATGCGAAAAATATCGTAGTGAAATCTATATAAATAAAAAGAGAAGTCCTGACTGACTGACTGACTCATCCACTCCTAGCCCAAACCCTTGAACCCAGAAAGCTGAATTTTGTTACAGAGGTTTACTTAATAATGTATACAAGGAATAAGGAAGGATTTCCCGGTAGTACTAAACCTAGGAATTTATTATTCTGACGTGTTATGTAGGGAAATTCTGCAAGCTGGAGCACAACTAATCGCACATAATGAGACACATTAATTACTGTAAAATGCTTTCAAAGGTACTCGTCATCACTCGTTAGTATTTAGATGAAATATTCATGTTTTAAGGAAAATAGACCACAAGGTACAATTTTAATCGGTTTCCTAAAAACTGTCAACTAGCCAAGTATCAGCACTCGTGGAGGCTTTTTTGATACAAGGGGTGTATCAAATTGGTCTAGGTATTATTTGCCTACTTATTTACAAACCCCATTTTTCCATGCAATCACTCTTGCAACGTGCGTTGTAAAATAAAAATAGCATCAATCCTTGACATAGACAAGCGTCGCAGACCAGACACCGTTCATTTCGTTTTCAATAAAAAACGTCCAAGAGAGATGAGTCTAAATCCTTTTATATATAAATCGCAGGACAGTTTAATCGAATCACACGTCAGATACTTCCTCCATAGCATAAACGGTGACAGTCTAGTTATTTACATATAGAACATTGTATACCCACACGTTTTCTATTTTTCAATCGCGCCGTTCCGCCTTTCGATACTTTCCTATACTAATACATGCACTAAACCAGGTTTGCTTGACCTATCCTGCCCCTCTTATGCACCTAGTATGGATAGTAATGAAGAGAGTAGTACTGTAAAGTTGGGGGTCTACTGTGAATGGTTATTTGGAAGCGGAAGGCGCCTGGAGTCCGGACAATGGCCGCTCGGCGATCACCCACCGCTACGTTCCCAGCTCATTACGTATTTACTATAAAACTTCTATTAGTTTAGACTTAACTCTTTGTAGGTACATTGAAATGGAGTCATGGCTCATGTATGAGTCTTATTCTCAAATAATTTAATAGCTATAAATGTCTTTTTTACACGTTTTTCCTTTTTACGTATTTCTTCGACCCGTCAATGATTTTAAGTGATGTTGAAATTTATGTACGATTTGTTTTAAAGGACAAACAGTCTTCCGTGGTTGTTCATATGTTTTACAATTGAAACTAAGAAGTAGGTAAGTAATTTAAAAATTACAATTTTATGTTAAAAATATACAGTAGATACAGAAAAGTCAAGGATGTGAAAGACAAAAAGTTTTAGATACAAACATTATTAGTTTGCACCCATGCCTGGGACTACCTATATCTTGAGGCTGGTTAACAGCATTCGGCATCCTACTGTGAGCTATAACAGAACGCGATCATCAATAATTGGCTCTACTTCGTCTTCTTTTCGCGTCAATAGACCAAATCCATTTGGTCAACAACGACAACTTGGTTCTTTGACCACTGCATCAACACTTCCAGCAACATCTAAGCAAATCAATGAATTAGCATAAATTTATATTTATGCTAATAGGAGTATGTGGACCATGTATTTATTTGTTTTTGGTAATGAAATCCTTTCATTAATAAATCAAGTCCTGTGACTCACGTATTTAGTCTAAGTAGGTACTTATATAAATGTAGGTATAGTACCAATACCAACCGAACCTACTTTCCGAAATCATGTAACATTGTCTGAAGTTCGTGGTGTATGTAAGTGTAGCTTATTTGGCCTGTGCAAGTACCCACTCAAACTACCTGACTGCACTGACGGTCTGATCAAACACTTGATTATGCATTTCGTAACTGCAGTTAAATCGATTACCGATCACTCCGTATACTAATCGGTAATCGACTCGTTTTTAATACTCCTGTGTTTGTTTTATTAAATGTTTCGTCATAAGTGATGCTTAACTAACCAACTTGAGAACTACCCGGTTCTATTAATAGGTTTTTAAAACGTTTACGGTTTGTTTTAATTCGATATTTTAACATAGGGGCAAAAAATATCTAATAGAAGTTTAGAAAAAAATAAACCCCTACGTATATAAAGGGTTGGCAGAACACGAATCATTACATAGGTAGGTAGGTACTTCTTATCAATTTTCATGATAATTATCTAATGGATAAGGAATATTATAATAGTAATTATAAAGACACTAATTAATTACAATAGTACGGCCGTGACCTCAGAAGGTTGACCACGAGGAGTATGTTTTATCCTCCCACTGTTCGCACAAACCCAATGCTTTGCATCAACGTGTAAACGTTCAGCTAGCAAGCTACACCACCCATATACCACTGTTGAAAAGGGGAAAGTAATTAGATATGACATCCTCAGTGAAAACTCCCAATTTCCTGTATCCTTGAAATTATCACGAAACAGCATGCAATAATATAATAAGAACCTATAGATAATTTTTTGGTTTGTTTGTGTGGTATTAATTCCCAGCTCTCTGGCTTTTCGCTATTTATATGCCCCAGTTTTAGTTACCTATCATGTTATTTTTTTTAGAGAGTTACAATTGCCCGGAGAGCTACCTGTCAAACAGAATAACATCAGGATGGATGCCCTAGATTTTCCTGGAAATCTGCTAGTTTCAATTATTCTAAAACAAAATTGTACAGACTTTTATCCTTTGTAGATATTTTTTAGATTTTCTTACGTCCGAATGAAAATACGTAACCCTTATAGAATAATTCGTGTGTCTGTCTGTCCGTCTGACACAGCCAATTTGCTCCGAATCTAATGGATCGACTAAGTTGGAATTTGGACACATATATGAATTTCTGTGAACCACGGACGTGTAACATAAATAAGTAAGTTTTGAATGGGGGTCACTTTTTACCCGAATATGGCGAAGCAAAAAGGAGGGTTATGATTTTGATCGGTATGTACGTAGGTATGTATGTATGTTCATCTGTTCTTCTATAACTAAACTTCTTTACATAATTTGACAAATGAGATATCGCTGAAAGTGTCTTGCTTGATCGTCCGCTAGTTATAAGCTAAGTGACGTTACATTAAATTGAATATGGCGCCCTCTAGAGTACATAAAGCTATGAACAATTTTTTTTTTCTAATAAGAATGACGTACCAAAGTTCCCAAATTATTAAGTTTTAGAAACCCACAAAAAAGGTGTAAAAACAATTAATCTAATCGTCAATAAAGATTTGTTTATTTCAGGAATTGACCAGACGAAGAAAAAACTGCAGTGCAGTTTCAATATTATACCCAGAAAATTATACGCATATTCATCACGAGACCATCACCTATTCATGAAAGAAACAAAATAAATAATCTAAATAACCCAAAATTAAAGAATATTTCGATGGCAGTGTTGCCGATGAACAAAACCTATACACCAATGACTAATGGTGACCAGTCGATATGTTTACTCGTTAGCAGTTAATTGGAATAGAGAAGTCTATTGAACTCAAACGGTAAGTAGCTGTGGCTTGTGTAATCTAGCTTGTAACTTGGTTGTGCCTTTAGTTCGGTGATTGGTTTGTTAATACCTATCACATTAATATTATAAAGGCGAATGTTTGTGAGTGTGTGAGTTTCTATGTTTGTTACTTCTTCACGCTCAAACGGCTGGACCGATTTGTATGAAATTTGGTATCTATATAGCCTATACCTTTTCTTTTTATTTTTTTTAGATGGTAAATCATCGAATGACTTCTCCCGCTCTAGGTGGAGCTCAGGGCGTGTCAGACTTTTACTGACTAAAACCCAGCCGTGTTCCTTCAGTTGCCTGTGGCAGGGCCACGGTAACTCTTTCAGACAACTTGCGACCGTGACAGGCATCGGCGCTATAGGATCCCATTACTGCTGACATCTTTGAGGCACGCGTGGAACACAACGCGCCGTCGACCCGGGCCTGAGGGTTTACTCCATAAGCACGAAGCCCGTAGTTTCGGCCTTCGTTACGGGCATTTGCTACTCCGTATCATCTACGGATGGATGATTGGTTCGGGCCCCGAACGAAGTGTGAATGACAACACGATTTGACAGTTGTCCCTACTCCCGATGTGTTTTTGCCCGTCCGAAAAATGTATCTTTTACACTTGTTTTGATGGATCGTTATGTCAGACAGACGGACAAACGGACGGACGGACGGACTTAGGGAGTAGGCCCCTGGTACTTTCCGGACGGCGAGTTACCCATTGCTCACCGTCCAAGATAGCTTATAACCTGGATTAACACATACTACGGCTACTTTTTATCCCGGTCTACGCAGGTAAACCGCGGGGCCCAGCTAATCATTTAATAATTTGTGAAATATAAAATAACTTCATGGATGTATTCAACAAAGAGTTAGGCAGCCCCACCCAGATTTCGCCAGTTATGTCTAAGTACCATGTTAAGCAGGCGAGTCTACCAGTCCCGACTACGAAGTCCTACTGAAATTCCTGTTAGATAAGATGATGAATCTGATGGACTGAGGACCTCAGCAATCGGGCTTGCGCCTATTAGATGACTACACCAACGGGACATAGATATTGTTGATGGTAATACATTACTAGTGGTATTACAAAATGGGTTTGCATCTAAGGAAAATAAGACTCCAGATTCTGTGTAATGAATGTAGTCAGGGGCAAATAAACATTAATCTTTTGAACATGTTTCTGCTTACTAATATTTATTTAATTAGCAGGACACACATAATAACAATCAAACATCAAAACCCAAGTAACCAGAACAACATTAGCAAAGCACCGTTTAATTACAAGTACTTATTACCTACAACACACACGTCAATATTTTTTTACTCTGTGTACCATATTTAAATGTTACGTTTTACGTAGACTCGTTAAATCGAGAGACGAAGGTGCCACAGAGTGGGCGGAGGTAGCTTACTTAATGAACCGCATTGTCTTATTACTTTAAATGGCTATGCGAGTTTTTTTTTCCGTCTGTACTTTGGACACATGTAAATAACACTGTGGGCGGGTCGTATCCGCTATCTTATACGTAGGTAGCGAATTTTGTATTTTATTGTACTTTTTTAGATTTGGAAATGGTTGATGTATCACTGGTTGGTAAGGATGCCTTGTAAGGAGAAATTATCTCCAGTTTCTTAGACGTCTTTGGTTGCAGACATGTGAGTTCCTTGACTACTTCCATCCACTGCTGGATATAGCCTCTTTCCGGATTGCACCTGTAGACTCTTTCCCACCACCATCATTATCATTACAGCCGAAAGGCGCCCGCAGCTGGACGTAGGCCGCCCTCTAAACGTCATCGCATCGATTTGTCCTTTGATTCATCCAGCATCTGTGATCCAGCAGAATCTTACAATCTTCACCAGGTCATCTATACCACCAATTTGCTGGAATATCTATCAAATTAAACGAAACATTACAAACAATAATGTGGTACTTTCTTTCTTAACTTTTATTTTGTTCATGTTTCCAAACGTTTTGTAACCTCTTGTCAATTCTTGTTATTCTAGAAACTTTTATGAGCTGTAAGTTATTTATCATTGTTTTAATGGAAATGATTAAAATCATTTTAATTATGACTACTTACTTATAATTGCACTGTTGTGTCTACGGATAAGTTTACGTTTACACGTGTCTTGTCTATCTACGAGATCAAAAGATGGTATTTATTTACACCTCTTCATACTTTAGCCTTGAGGATAAACTCTTGTTGCAGTTTGATTGTCTGTAGATTTATTTTTTGTCCTGCAATAATGAAATCAACGTCGTTACGATAATCAGTGGTAAACAGTGGTATACTATTCACCACTGATTATGTTGTTTATTCTTTCCACCAAGCATAATCAGCCTATCGCGTTCCCACTGCTGGGACACAGGCCTCTTCTCGGTGAGAGTGGTCAGTTATCCACCACGCGCGCCCAGTGCAGGTTGGTAGATGTCGTCACATGTCTCAAATTTATGGTTCTATAGTCCTATCGAACCATAATTTCCATGCCGGAGCAGTGGTGATGAAATTATTTAGGTAGGTACACAAATTAAAGCGCCTGGCCTGGGTTCGAACCTATGACCCAACTCGTAAGTCGGGACAGTTACCACGGGGCCACCACTGCTCTCCACCGGTCCACCACTGCTCTACCATAAACATGTTTTTTTTGGCCTGAAAAAATATGACATGTTTAGCTTCACGATGATCCCATGCCAAACATTACACAACTATTTTTTTAATTTGTTATTAATTTGTACTCCTTTATAGGTTTCCTGAAGGAAGCATTCTGGGCCCTTATCTACATAAAACAATACCTACATTTCCTTTTAGTGTCTTTACTTTAATTTACCTTAAACAAATACAACTTAAAATAAATCCCTGAACAACACATGTATAGATAATGTCAACAGATTTATTGGTCGGCTTCACAAAGGGGTTATGTAGTTGATATGCCACTGAGACAATTTTGCCCAATATGGTCCGGGACCTTGGTGCCCACACGAGTTGGTATTGGATCTTTTAATGTACGTAATTGCGGTCATATTAAGACCCAAGTCTGCTCCTCCCACGTTTGACAGTACAGCTAATTGTGTTTTACTTTTTTATTGGTATTCTTAGGAGACGCGAATGGAAGTGTAGGAACTGCTTGAGATGGCCTTGCAGAGATAATATTGCACGTTCCATTGCACTGATGACTGGTAGCTAATTGTTTGAATCTGAATCATCTCGTAACAATTTATTCAACAATACAGTTGTGCGCATAATTATGGTTTTACTAAATTGGTAATTATTGTTTAGCTAAGATAATGTAAGTAGTATGTTCTTCTGAAGATTTAAATGCAGTGGGATATAATATGTAGGTTGGTAATCGGACTAGCTGCCATCCAGATTGGAAGTGGATACCGCTCCCTATAAACACCTGCAGAAGGTAAAAAGGAGAATTCCGAAGCTGACGAAGTTGCATAGTTTCATGTGCTGCGATTACCTTCTCAAGATATTTCCTTAGTGTCGTCAACAACCCCCCCCTTTACTCTACATTTGCGCGTAAAAAGCAGTAAACTAATCGTATAACGAGCCTTCTTATCATGCGTTAACATTTTTATTTGTTAATTTGCACCCCATGTTAATGTGTTTAAAGTGTTTATTATTTCAACATTTATTAGCCATTAAATAGGCTGTACAGTACGTCATAAAATGTAATTGGAATGATACAATAATTTATAATTATTACTCAGCGTTTAAGTTATTACAGGTGTCAAATACGTTGTTAAGTTTTAATTAAGACTTGTTTATTTTCAAAATCTTTTTATTTCATGTTCGGATATAATTAGAATTTGATTTTTTTTTAATGTCTCGTGTTTACTAACCACGACAAATCCATGAGGTGTAAAAGTGGTTTCATTAATAAAATTTACAAAAAATAAAAATAATGTTTATTTTTATTTTTTGTAAATTTATTTGTTTATTTACTACACTCGACCGCGCCAGCCAATACGAAAAGCTTATCTACAGCAAAATCAGTTATCTAAAATAATGTCAATGCCTGTATCTGCCTTAATATGTTACTCCTAAATAGATATCAGCTTCATAAAAAGGTAGTTCAACCGCTTTGAATAAAGGTACGGTCTCAGTATGGTAATAGAAGATGTTTTTCATCTTGTTTTTCGAATTATATCTTCTTCCTTCCCTAGACTGCAAATACACAATTTTTCTCTTCTCAAAGAACATTTTAACATTTAATTTCGCTATACGCAAGCGGCCGAAAGACTTTAGCAACGTAAATCACATACATACCTACCTGCGGCAGGTATTACAGAAGACACAAGAGTATAAACTGCCTCTCTGCTTAGCGTTTGTAGACTACGAGAAAGCCTTTGATTCGATCGAGACTTGGGCTGTACTGAAATCTCTTAATCGGTGTGAAGCCGATTTACTTTGGTACATCGAGGTGCTGAAGTGTATGTACGAAAACGCCTTTATGTCAGTCCGACTCCAGGATCCTGGACCAGTATTTAATTACCAGATAGACCAGATTATAATTATGTAAATTGTAGATGCTTGTTACGGTCGCAAATCGTTTTTTCATCAACATACAACCTAATACTGACTTGCAAATTGCAAACAATTGCAAAAAACTTGAGAAAATTTGAATTTCGCGGGGTATTCTGGCACTTCCCCCTTAAAATGAATTGACCTTTGTCTTGTCCATACATGGACAAGACAAAGGTCATGTCAGATGCCCATTGTAACACCCACTCTCTTGAAGATCGGAGACTCTACATTCGAAGTTGTGGACGATTGTGTTTACCTAGGACACACTGTCCGGTTAGGTAGGTCCAATTTCGAGAAAGTGGTCAATCACGGCATCCGACTCGGCTGGGCAGCGTTTTGGAAGCTACGCAATATTATCTTCTTGTTCCATTTAAACCGCAGTGTCTCAAGACGAAAGTCTTTGACCAGTACGTGTTGCCAGTACCTATGGCACTGAAACGTGGTCGCTCACAATGGGCCTTATTAGAAGGCTAAAAGTCACCCAAAGGGCAATGGAGGGAGCGAGGGAGTGTTCCTACGTGATCGAATCAGAAATGAAGAGAAAAACCAAGGAAACCGAAGTAGCTCGGAGAATTTCCCGCAGAACTGATGGGCGATGGAGCCGAAAGATTCCGGAGTGGCGATTCTGGATGCGAGAAGCACAGTGAATCGTCGAAGTGGCGGTGCTTGAGGGAGGCCTATGTCCAGTAGTGGGCGTCTTTCGTCTGAAATGATAATGATGATGAGTATGAGCTTATGCCGCCTTTGATAGTGGTTTATCGGTTATGACATGTTTCTAACATCTACACATAATAACTTTGTAAATTTTTACCCATTTTAATACTGAATAAATATTTATTATTTTCATTTTGTTTACATGTCTCGGGAGCATGGAGTCCAGGTCCTTTGGAAGGCGTAAGAGGGGCTAAAGACAACTCGCAGGTCCCTAACCATTTTAAAAGGACTATTATTATTATATATCCAAAAATAAATGTATTACTGCAAACTGTTATGTTATATTATAAGATCTGATTGTACACAGTTACGCAATAAATAATTCTTATTCTTATTCTTATTCATCAATACATTGACACAGGCAGGTAAACAGTACGTAGGTAAAAAAAGGAGACAGCCTGATATTTGCATAGAACCCATTGTAACTGTGATCGATTACCTGAGCCTATGTGACGTCACAGTTAGGCAACACAGCTCGCTCTAAAGGTCGCCCAGCGCATCTAATCATTCAGCGAAGCGTGGTTATTGCGCAAAAACCAGTTACAAATATGTACCGAATGAATAATTCTGTTTTGACATCTTTGTTCAACAAGGTGCTATAATTATATTACGTACTTAACCGTGTGGTTTTAACAAAGTAAGTTGTGCAAGTAGGACGTACGAGACCAAAAATAGTGGTGGGTGTGTAATCTGTGGAGATTCGCGTGACTAAGTTACCTACTGCTTATAGGCAATGTATAGTTGTGGTTAATTGTTAATACCTACTTACATTTTCTGCCTTCTCTGATACACCATTTGCTTAGGACCATAAGGTTATTGCCTGAATCATGTCTCTTAAATTGAACAGTCACGTCCACAACACCTAATGTCATCATTCTCATTTATGGATGCCATTGTGTAGAAGAGAAGACTGCCCCATATTATTCAGTAAGTATATTTTTGAGGTATCTCAAAAACAAAAAATGTATTAAGTTTACCTACTTTAACATATCTATCACGGCATAATAGCATGACTAAATCTGGTTAAATTGGCTCTTAATTAACAGTCGTCGGCCGATATCGACATAATTATATGAGCAGATTGTAATCAGTGCGGTGTCTAGTATCAGATCAATACACTTAAATCTAGGAGTCTTGGTCGTCATGCGAATTCATAGGCACCAATACGGTATGAATTTCGTATTATGGAATTGTTTTATTAATCAAAATCAAAATAATTTATTTGCATAAAATGTGGTGGTACAAAAGATGTTACATATAAAAAGTGCAAAGACACATAGAAAAATAAATAACAGTTGTTAGGTAATAAATTCGAGTTATAACGTTATGAATCTATGAACGAAAATAACAATTTATTGAAGTCAATAGGTACCAATTTGAATTAAAAATACACACTACATATATATAAATAGTAAGGTATGTAGCTAGCGACAAGGTAAATACCAAAGTAACTTAAAAATAAGTAACTAAAAGTGACTTCAAATAACTAAGTGACTACAATGCATTCCTGAAGTGGTAGGACTGACATGTTTTTTTGTTGAGAAATTCGCCGGTTTATTTATTTATTTATTTATTATAAGATAACTTCACAGCTGACCGTAATTCCAGTAAATTATAGTAAAAATGTTCTTCAGTAACTTACCAAGTTTAGAAATTTAAACCGGAAAGCAGGCGTAGGAAGTGAGGAGTTAATTTTTAAAGTTCATCGTCATTCAGCCAAAAGAAGCCCACTGCTGGTCATAGACAATCCCCGTCTCAATTATCTTACGTAGTCTAATAAATCACCTCATGTCTCTAATTTTCCCGATTTGTTAACGATCATCTTACAAAGGTCAAACTTGTTGTAATCCAGTCAAACCGGGACACTACCGCTTTAAACTGGCGCAGACGCAGGATCTACCCACAACATGGCGACACGAAGATCTATCTATCATCATATTATGTGGTATGCAGAGTATCTTTGTTATGATCCTTGTGTGAGTTATGTGATGGTCATGCGCATCGTTTTATGTCATTACCTGCCTCACGGGACCCGGCGACCGCCACCGACGCGAGTCGCCTTTCATACGTGCGTTTTTAAACGGTTCACGAATTAGCATGTTTTTTTTTATAATTTTATTGTTTTGCAAGGTTGGCATGCGAAACTTAAGGCTCTATTTGTGTACTATTTATCAACTCGCAAGTGATTTTAAATTATGACGTGTTTTAATATTTTTAATATTTATTTTAGTATATTTTTTATACTTAGTAGATATGTCAGTTTTTATTTTCATTGTTCTGAAATATTCGGTTTTGTAACTACGACAGATTAAACATAAAAATCAAACCACTTATGTTTCAGAAAATTCCTGCAAAAGTATCAAAATAGGTGCACAAGACACATGCCGGGCGCGTTTCTCGCGCTTCAGACGCACGCAAGTGTACAACCGACGAATTTGTCTTATTGGGCAATGAGAATGATATGCAGCAACAAAAGGGTTCCGAGAAACACCCGTCCCGACTTGTCCGTCCCATTGACTCATACTTACGTGTTTGTTAATAATAACCCCGCTTCCTTTAACAGTCATTTCGGTCGGCTAACTATTGTCACGCTCCGTGGGATGTTGCAACGCAAAAATGTTACCCAAACGTGGATTCATAACGAAGTTAAAAATGTTGAATACGATGTGTAATGATTACGATAAGACCTTTTATAATCTACTTAGAGTGTTAATTGGAATTTTGTTTTAAAATCGATGCCTTAGTACTTTTTAGCAATTTTAAAAGTATGTTCAACCTGTACGTGTTCTGAAAGGTACCTCCGACTGTTTTTCGAAAAAAAAAATTTTTTTTTTGTAGTTATGACGATTTTAAGATCTAGGTTTGAGCGTCTCAGGCTTTTGTGCTAATTTGAGTCTTATGCGCCAGGCTTAAAGTCTGGTATTTTCTATAAAAATTAAAATAAAATGTTTTGATAAATTTAATAAAACATAAATATTCTTACATGTTTGTTTTCCGTGGATAAGAAATACAGCCGCACGGTGCGATCGATCAGGTTAAGCTACGCTTGCTGCGGTCGGTTCGTGATGGGTGACCATCTTTACATACCGGCTTAACGTGCAACGTGGAAGCACGTTAAGCCGTTAGTCCCCGCTGTCATTCTCGGATTTTTGACAGTCGTTACCGGTCGTCAGAAGCCCGAAAGTCTGACAACCAACCAAAGGATGTAGAGGACTGATGGGCAGTTGCTCCATGTAAAATACTGGTATTCAGCTGCATCCGGTTAGACTGGAAGCCGACCCGAACATAATTAGGAAAGTGCTAGGCAGATGTTGCTGATGTTTGTTTTTTTTTTTATTAAGTCAATTTCCAATCCCATTTGTAGTGCATGTAATCTGTGAACTTTGGTGTCTTCTAAAATGAAGAAATAAAATAGGGGTCCGCAAATGTTGTCAGTTTTAGACCATTTTTGTACGAACTCTATCGCAACAGCCTACAAGTTCGGAATTAGAAACTTCTGTATATGATGTACGTGTACCATATTATACTGTATTTAATCAACAAATTTAAATTAGCGCCTTTTTAACCGACTTCTGAAAAAAGGAGGAGGTTATCAATTCGGATGTTTTTTTTATGTATGTTCGGGCATAACTTCGTCATATAGACGGATATGCAAAATAATTTTTTTGTTGGAAAGGGTATACTCGAGGTGGTCCTATTGTCATCAAGTCAGAATCTGAAGAGGGGATCCCATGGAAATCGAGGAAAACCCTCAAATTGTATAGACACACTTATAGCGATTTAATTGGGTATTTTTTATAATAACTCGTGCATTTGCTGTCGGAAAGCACCATTTTGGTGAAGTGGAACTGATGATGAGGACCACAGATGGCCATCGGAACTACTCAATTATTCCTAAGTATTTCATAGGTGCGATTCGATTACTTTAATATGATGACTTCACTAAGGAGCTCCGGTTCTCCTAGTTCTTATTAGGAGAACTCCTCAACAATTAACGTTCCTGCAAAAGCAATATTTTGTAAAAGGTGATGAGCAGTTGACATTGGGCTATAGTAACTTAGATAAATAAATCAAACTGACCCACTAAAAAGTGAAAAATAAAAACTTTTTTACAAAAAAAAAAAACAACCGACTTCCAAAAAAACACTACAAAGTGAAAAATAACTTTAATTTTGGAAGTCGGTGGCAAAAAACTAAAATACAGATCTAAAGACACCGACTTCCAAAATTAAAGTTATTTTTCACTTTGTAGTGTTTTTTTTGGAAGTCGGTTGTTTTTTTTTTGTAAAAATGTTTTTATTTTTCACTTTTTTTTCCTTTTTGTGTCTCTAGCTTAATTTTTACCTTATTAAATCGGTTCCTATAACTACTGTGCTTACAAATAGCTAAAGTAGGTCTGCACCTATACGAGTGAGATAGTAGCAAGTAACAGCATAATAAGTTAATATAAGTAAGGGTTCATTATACTGCAAAATTACTGGTATATGTGTCCAGTGGGGAACCCAACTTCCGTAGATGATAAGCAAGTGACACCATCCATGTTTCATTCCTAATCGCTGTTAAATAAATCTTTCCCGCCATCAGTACCTACCTCATTTAATAGAACAATCTCTACTGCTCGTTACTATTAAAAAAAACTAGTAAATAATAATAATAATGAAGACCGTAAAGTTGTGATAGTTAAAGGTGAAAAAAAAAACGAAGAAAACAAAAATAATGGTTGGATTTTACTCCTTATATTCAATAAAAAAGTTTCTACGCGTCCAAGCATTGCAAAAAGTAATTACTGTAAAAACAGAAAAGTGTGAAATAAGCAGTTGTAGGAAAATAATAAACTTGTGCTCTTCATATCCATAGTCTATTCGTTCTTATGGCAAACTGGTTATTAGAGTCAACATCAACTGGATCAATGACATTTATCTTAATTTTTTTTTTTTTTTTTTTAAATTTATTTCAACAAAAGTTACACAAGAGTATTTTACAGATCTTCTGCCAAACTGCAGGACAGTTTGTCGGCAGTGTTCTCGTGGACACAGCTCTTAAGTTTTCTTAACACTAATGCAACACTATAAAAGGTAAAAGGTAAGGGGACACATAGGTTCTGTACCTCGGCTATATCAACTTGCCCGCCATCCCAGCACGCTCAGCGAAAGCACATGCTCCTAGCGTCCCGACCACCGCCACAGCCCCCCCCCCCCCCCCCCCCCCCCCCCCCGGTGGGTGACGAGCTACCCAGCGCGAGTGAGTCACCGCGGCGGCCGCCCGACCGCCAGCAGCACGGCGCGCGCGCCCGCTAGCATGGCCGACAAGTTAGGTACTTAATGTACTACTTACACTTCACCCGACGCACCCGCACAGACACTCGCCCAACCCAGCCGCCAAAAATGAACTTTATATCGGTTGAACTAAGCTATACTTTCCATAGTGCAAGTATTACGCGAATCTCCGGACAAATACGCCAAGTGAAGCGACTTCTTAATAATTAGGTAACGTTCCAGCGCTAAGGACACAGACCCAAATAGTGCTTGACGCAGACAATTAATGACATTTATCTCGATTAATACGTCAGTCAAATCTATTCCGTTCTAATATTATGTTATTCCAATGGTATATCAAGCCAATCTATCAAAAATATCTCATGAAATTCTGTGAAATCTCATACTGTTTATTTATAATAAGGTCGGCTTGTATTACTTGTTTTTGTCTAAGTCTACATTGCGAACTATTTCGTATTTTTATTTTATTTTATTTTCCAATTATGCTCTAAATTTTTTTATCGTCTGGGTTATATAAAAATAAGTAAGTACGTATTATTTTTACGGATCAAATTGGCATTACAATGATATGCTTCCAAATAAGGCCATGCTGAAAAATCAATCAATCTGCCTAGCCTTTTCCCAACTATGTTGGGGTCGGCTTCCAGTCTAACCGGATGCAGCTGAATACCAGTATTTTACAAGGCCAAGCTAAAATGGTCCAAGTCGGTCTTTTTTAGTATTGCCTGTGAGAAACCGACGGGGAGTTCTGTAAGGAATAATGCATTTTTTACTTGCTTGAAAAAAACTCATTGATTTATCTTTTATTATAGTAATGGCTTTTTCCAAGTCTTTTTCACTCCATGTAGCTCTATTAGAGCCAGAAGGCTTTCGTCTGTATTAATTTGGCATCTAAAAAGATAAAAGACCGTTAATAATTACTGGGCATCTGACACTGAAACATCATTGGGCATCTCTCCCGATCATTAGGGAGATGCCTTTCGACTCTAAACGCACCATAAAGCATTTGCAATACAAAATGGCGGATTGCCAACTAAACAAGATCACAATTGTGACGAAATCATACACCTCAATTGCAGTATTGAATATAATTTATTCACTTAATTCCAAAACACATGGTTATTAACAATCACTTATCACAGTTATCACTTATCATCATGAATTTAATAAAAGTAGCACGGATCCGTCAGATATGCTTACAGGTCAAAGCCTAGAAAAAGACTGACCCTGTGAACTCTGTCCCTAGCAAATCAGTTGCCAACTGAAGGATCCCCACTTTAAACGGAAGTGAACACTCAGCCGGCTAACGACCAATCAGAGCAAAGTAAACAGTACACACAATCACTTGACTAACTTAAATAATTTCATGACTTATGATTAGCCTTATGATTATTATAAATAAATATTTTAAAACTTAAACAATAATTATTTACTAACTATATTAAAGAAATATACTTTAATAATAGTATTCTACAAATGAATACCTAAACGGATGTATAAAGTTCGTGCAATCACTAGCGCCATCTGTCGCTTGTGGAAAAAAGTCTTATTCGTAATTATTATTTTAAAAATCATTACACAATGTTCGGTTATGAAACAATTTAATACTATTGACGTGGAGAATTTAGGAAAAAAAAATAGTTCAAACTATCTCAAAGATTATATTCTAACGTTTTAATTGACCACACTTACTTTATTTTAAGAATAAACACCAAAATATTATTTTAAAATCCTTACGTTGGGAATAAAAAGTTACAGACTGACATCAACTTTCGACTGACATAATACGAATGCGTTCCGGTACACGCAAATTTCGTATTTAATTTTTTAAATTTAGTAGGCATCTATACCTTATAGGCGTCTGTCCCTGACTTACCCTAATACCTAGTTTGTAAACACAGAAAAAAAAAATGTGTTGAAACTACAAATTAACGATTTCTGGACTTTTTCCTTTACTTGTGCTGTAAGACTTTGCTTCTTGCCAAATTTCATGATACAAGTCAACGGGAAGTACCGGTTTTGATTTATTTGCCTGTATCAAAATACATATATCATATTATTTGATTTAATTTGAAGCTTGATTTTTTTAGAACTCCAAAGGACCATAGACTACGTATTTGATACCTAAACGTTCCTGAGAAAAAGTGTCTTGACAGACTGACAGACAGACAAACAGACAGACCACGAAGTGATCCTATAAGGGCTCCTTTTTTCCTTTTGAGGTACGGAACCCTAAAAATTGCTGGTTTTTCAACTGTCGGCACCAATCAGTGCGTTCAAAATCCAGTGCGGGATAAAAAATCGCCGCGTTAAAAAAATCGCCCGTGGGTACGTAGGCTTAGTCTGGCAGGCTGAAGTGAGGTTAGGCTGTTTATATCTGCTGAAGATATCAGGGCTGATGGGCCAGGGATATCACGAAGTGGGTGCCTATGAAAATGGGCATCTCCATCGAGGTACGCGATGGTAACTCTGGCGTGAGGATTCCTTGGATTGACAAGAATAATGAAGTTTATGAGGAGTTTGGGCCTATCACGTGGCACTCGCTTTCAAAGCGTAGGTAACATTAAGCTTTTTGGTAGCTTCATGTCAATCCTATACCAACATTTTGACTTTTCCATCATCGTTATCGCTGATAGAAAGTCACTTTTTGTAGGCCCCCTTGGCCTTTTTAACCGACTTCCAAAAGGAGGAGGTTCTCAATTCGTCGGAACCTTTTTTTTTTTTTTTTTTTTTTTTTTTTATGTATGTTCCCCGATTACTCGAAAATGGCTGAACCGATTTGGATTTTTCTTTTTTTGTTCGAAAGGGTATACGTCCCAAGTGGTCCATTCGGTGAACTGGAACTGATGATGAAGACCACAGATGGCCATCGGAAATACTCAATTATATCTAAGTATATCACAGGTTGCGATTCAATTACTTTAATATGGTTTATGCTCGTCAAAATGCATAATGGTGATGGTGACTTCACCATGAGCTCCAGTTTTCCTGGTTCTTACTAGGAGAACTCAACAATTAACGTCCCTGCATCGGGAAAAGCAACATTTTGTAAAACGTGATGAGCAGTTGATATTGGGTTATTGTAACTTAGATAAATTATAAACTGAACCACTAAAAAGTGAAAAATAAAAACTTTTTTACAAAAACAAAAACCGACTTCCAAAAAAAACACTACAAAGTGAAAAATAACTTTAATTTCGGAAGTCGGTGGCAAAAAACTAAAATACAGATCCAAAGACACCGACTTCCGAAATTAAAGTTATTTTTCACTTTGTAGTGTTTTTTTTGGAAGTCGGTTTTTGTTTTTGTAAAAAAGTTTTTATAGGTACATATTGACAGAGTTAAAAGACAGTTTTGTAGTTACCAACCAATATGGGACCAACAAAGTCAAACAATAAAGAAAGTTACATAATTATATACTACCTTAAATAAACTTACACTTAGTCCACTGCGACTACATCACAGTAGCAAAGCATTGTAGCATGCAACAAAAATTTGTACCTACTCAATAATTCAAAAATCCTATCCATCTCATTTTACACCTCGGTTCCATCAGACTTCTTCACTTAACAATAGGCAGCAAAAGGTTCCTTAGTTCTACGTATAGAATACTAAAAGGTTTCGGTTCTCAAATCTTATATGCCTTTTTTTGTCACGATATAAAATGATGCAATGTCTTTTTTTAACCGACTTCCAAAAGGAGTAGGTTCTCAATTCGTCGGAACCTTTTTTTTTTTTTTTTTATTTTTTTTATTTTTTTTTTTATGTATGTTCCCCGATTACTCGAAAATGGCTAGACCTATTTGGATGTTTCTTTTTTTGTTCGAAAGGGTAAACGTCCCAAGTGGTCCCATGATCATCAAGTCAGGATCTGATGATGGGATCCCATGGAAATCGAGGGAAACCCTCAAATTTTAGGTGCACACCTATATCGATTTCGGTATTTTTTATAGGAACTCGTGCATTTGCTCTCGGAAAGTACCATTCGGTGAACTGGAACTGATGATGAAGACCACAGAGGGCCATCGGAAATACTCAATTATATCTAAGTATATAACAGGTTAGGTTGCGATTCGATTACTTTAATATGGTTTATGCTCGTCAAAATAATGGTAATGGTGACTTCACCATGAGCTCCATTTCTCCTGGTTCTTACTAGGAGAACTCCTCAACAATTAACGTCCCTGCATCGGGAAAAGCAACATTTTGTAAAACGTGATGAGCAGTTGACATTGGGTTATTGTATCTTAGATAAATTACAAACTGAACCACTAAAAAGTGAAAAATAAAAACTTTTTTACAAAAACAAAAACCGACTTCCAAAAAAAACACTACAAAGTGAAAAATAACTTTAATTTCGGAAGTCGGTGGCAAAAAACTAAAATACAGATCCAAAGACACCGACTTCCGAAATTAAAGTTATTTTTCACTTTGTAGTGTTTTTTTTGGAAGTCGGTTTTTGTTTTTGTAAAAAAGTTTTTATTGGTATTGAGAAGATCGATTCAGGTATGCCTTCCGATTTGATGCGTCAACAATATGTAGGTGTCTGTTTAGGGATATTGTTAGATTGATAGTGACAATAATGACTGTGTCGATATGCAATCAAACAGGTGGAACACTGATGGTCACAGTCATGGTTTAAACAACCATGGTATCGCCTGTTACGAAACTAAAAGTGGAGGTCCTTTTCCTTTTCCTGAAAAATGCAGGGGAAAAAGATATTTGTAATTATTTTATTAAATACAATGTAATAAGAATAATAACTGTTTAAATTGTTCCTTAATGATGTCTTCGGTTTTCTAACTACTGTGCCAATACATTTTAAGATTGTTTAACAACACAAGAGCAGAAATCTAGTAAGGACTTCGTAGATTTTCCGGGAATAAAACTCAGTGCAGAGCATCTGAGAAGCTTTTACAAGAAAGTGGTTAAAGAACCACCCATGTTATTAAAATAATGTAGTCAAAGCATTTCTTCTTGAAATAGTTGCAATTAATTCATGTTCAATCTAATCTAATCTAACTTATGTACTGCATAGTCCCACTTCAGTGCAAAGGTCACCTTCTCCCTTTTCCACACAATTTTGAGTTTTGCTAGTGTCGGCCAGTCCTTTCTGAGGAGTCAAGCTCGTCCCGCCATCTTCGTCTCGGCCTGCCTAGATGTCGTCGTGCATTTAGTGGGACCTAACCGGTAGTTCTCTTAGCCCATTTCTTTTCTGACATGCGGCAGCCCAGTCCCGCTTTTCAAGTTCAATAGGAAAACAAAAACTTTTCCTGTTTTTAGTGGAACTGTCAAACAAATTTAATCTTACCTAATAAGTACCTACAAGACTGTACAATCATTACGATGCCTGCCATTTATTCATCTTAGTAGCACTCAATTTCTTAAGGCAGCCATCTATAACGCGATTACTTATTATTTCCTCACACGGCCGCTACGTGTGGTGTTAATTTCTCGCAATCATGGCAGTACAGAGGGCAAGTATATAGTTGCTAGAGTTTCGATTTAAAAGTCCCCACATTTGCACTTTTGGACAATTTTTTTTTTTAAATTGACTCCAAATCACCACTTAGGTATATTTTGCCTTCCTAGAAGAAGCATCACAATTATGATACTTAGTATATATCTCAGAAAAACATCTGGGAAACGCTTAGATTGTTGTAGCATCAATTCATCAAAGTAATTCACCCAAAAACTTTGACTCAGAAGTTATTTTGTGACAGGAAACTTGACACTTTTCACATCCTGCAATATACCTAGGTACGGGCGGTGACGTTAGTTTTAAAAATAATTTTATACCCGCTGAAAAGAAAATCATACCAAAAAAACCGGCCAAGTGCGTGTCGGACCACGCACAATGAAGGGTTCCGTAGTTGAAAAGAATTTATCCCAAAAACAAACATAACATTGGATATCAAAAAAAAAAAAAAAAAATTATGTCATAAAATTACAAGTTCACAATTTTCGGACTTTTTTCTTGACTTGTGCTGGGAGACCTTGCTTCTTGCCAAAATTTCATTATTCTAAGGCAATGGGAAGCACCCTATAGGTTTTGATTTACTTGCGACAGTTGTGAGTATCAAAATGTGTCGCAAAATGGCCGTATTTTTTGATTGCGTTGACTTAGAAGCTTGAGTTTTTTAGGATTTCATTTCACCTACGTGTTTGGTATTAATTTCAACTTGATACCCGTATGCGTTCCTCAGAAAAAGGGTCTTGACACACTGACAACTTTGAAAATATTTTTTTATGTGATAGAATTACAAATTAACAATTTTCGGACTTTTTCCTATATTTGTGTTGAGAGACCTTGCTTCTTGCCAAATTTCATGATTCTAGAACGACGGAAAGTACCCTATAGGTTTTGATTTACTTGCAAGTATCAAAATATGTTGCATAAATGGCTGTATTTTTTTATTGTGTTGACTTAGAAGTTTGATCTTTTTAGAACTGGGACCATAGACATACGTATTTGATATTAATTTCAGCTGGATATCTTCACGCGTTCCTGAGAAAAACGGTCTTGACAGACTGACAGACAGACAGACAGACAAACAAGTGATCCTATAAGGGTTCCGTTTTTTTCCTTTTGAGGTATGGAACCCTAAAAATAGTTTTTCCTTAGTGCTTTTACGAGATCAGAGCGTCAGCTGCTCCAGTACCTAGTGGGGAAAACCAAAGTTATAGAGCATGTCAAAGTTGTAAATAAAAAAACTTATAAAAAAAGTAAGGACCATCTTCAACCCAAAAAAAAAATTGTCAGCTGCATGGAAGTAGGTGGAATATAACTATGTCAGTCGCATAAAGAACTTGATAATTATGTATCTATTAGGTATCTATTTGTCACGGCCAGGAACTATTGATGAAAAAGGGTCCTAATAATATGCCTCAAGATACTATCAGGAAACAGTTAGTGGAAGTCAATCTCAAATATAGAAGTATCATCAAGAGACCGTTCCTTTCTGAGACACTTTAAAAACACGAAAAAGAAACTGGGCGGGAAATCATCGAGGTACCTACTTATAGGTACTGGTCCGTCGGCTTATCGATGCCCTCGGCCTTTTAACTGTTGTTTGACGTCAATTCATACAGTAATATCTCAATAAGTGACATGATATTCTATGAATTGACGTTATCAATTGACTCTTGACGATTAACAAAAACAAAAAGAATTAAAATTTTAGTTACACTAGGTGTAGGTACATACGTCATTCATGATGTCGTCATAGGTCATCAATTGACTCGTCAGCTATCGATATCCGATGATTAACGAAAACAAAGTTGACTAAGAATTAATTAATATTTTAGTTACACCAGGTGAATGTCATTTGAGTTATCGATTAATGTGAACGTAAATATTTTTTACTGTCACGTGGCCCACAAAAATCATCATACGGGTCTGATCTTTCAGTCTAACAAGCGGAAAAATCGTCGCGGATGCTAGAGCACTTTTTTTACTGAATAATAACTTTAACAATATTGACTTTAAGTATAAAATTCGACGCAGGCATCAGTCGTTTACTTGCGCATGTTTAACGATGCGCCAGCGCCCAGTCGCGAAAATTCGCGAGCCCGCCCAAGCGTCCCCGAGGCCGCGCGAGCACACCCGAAGCAGGCGCCGCGCCGCCCGCGCCTACGCGACTCAGTGTTTCCGGCAATTCACATGTTCTTTTTTTTCTTCCTCTCAGTAGTGCAATAGCAGCCAAATACCAGTCTATCATTTTTAACAAGCACACACGTCACGTCTCTGTGAACTACCAGTGCGAAGTGAGTAACCGCAGAGGGTTTCAGTGCATAGCCTCCTGTTGATCCTCCGCGGCGCGTCCACGTTCGAAGCACATTTTGCCCTTGGTGTGAATGAGCACTATGAGCAGCCAGGGCCCTGTTTAATAAACATTACAAATTGTAAATTGTAATTGTATTTTACAAGTTAGATATCTACAAGTTTCTGTTTAATAAATACATACATATTATAGATAGAAAAACACCCAGACTCGGAACAAATACTTGTAGGTCGTATAAATATTTGTTCCGTGCGGGAATCGAACCCGCGACATGCTGCGCAGCAGTCAATTACTCAACCACTGCGCCAACCGTGTCGTCTATTCTATGAATTGACGTTATCAATTGACTGGATGGCTTATCGACGCCCTCGGCCTTTTTACTGTTATTTGACGTCAATTCATATAGTAACATCTCACGTAATTGATATGTTATTCTATGAATAAATTGACGTTATCAATTGACTCGTCCGTCGGCTTATCGATGCCCTCGGCCTTTTAACTGTTGTTTGACGTCAATTCATACAGTAATATCTCAATAAGTGACATGATATTCTATGAATTGACGTTATCAATTGACTCTTGACGATTAACGAAAACAAACAACTTACAAAGGACAGTGGGCAAGATACACCCAGCTCCGCCAGATATCTAATAAATATGACTCGAAACACGTAACAAAAATAAGCATTTTTAATTCAAGCGCAAAAAAAATTATCCCAGAGGTCACTAAATAACTTAACTTTTTTCAACTTAACTTTGTTAAGGTTTAAAAAAAAAACCGCAAAAGATCTAGTTTTAAAAAGTATCTCAAAAAATCATAAATAAATAGTTATATAACCGTGTGCAAGGATATTCCCGTTATTTTTGCGGTTCTGGAGATATTAGCATTTTTATACCCGCTCTATACATTTTTTTTGCAAAAAAAAAAATATGTTACTGAAGGTAACAGAAACCTTCAGTAGCGCCATCAGGATGGAATTTCGTGTGGATAAATGTGCAGTCATGCATGTAAAGTGAGGGGGGATTATGGAATCCGTGGGAACCCAACTCTCCCTGCAAGTATTTGGGTATGTCGGAAGCGTTGGGCATCAATGTTACTGACATAAAACAATCGTTGAAGGAGCGCTTCTTTGGCCGCCTAAAGAAAGTATTTAATAGTCTTCTATCAGGCGGTTGGGTCATGCCGGTTTTGATGTACTGTTTCGGCGTACTCAAATGGACTCAGACCAAACTCGACGCCCTGGATAAGAGGACCCGTACTCTGCTGACTGCGTATCGTGTATCACCCACGGTCATTGGTAATGAGACTGTATATCCCGCGAAAGTGTGAAGGTCGAGGCTTTTTAAATGCTAAGACCCTCCACAATCGCGAGATATGCAGTCTCAGGGAATATTTCCAAGAAGCCAACGTGGGGATGCATCGAGATGCGCTCGCGGTGGACAAACGCCTCACCCCACTATCCTTGGCGAAAGAGAACTGTCACAATCCTGCAGTACTTGATATTGACGATAGTAAGGAAATATGGCAAGGCGAAGATCTTCACTGACGCTTTTTCGGGGCTCTTCATGGGCCTGATGTAGACTTTTTGGCGTCTGTATCCTAGTTGCGTTTCGGCCACCTCTTCGGGGAAAATGGAGGTTTCGTCTGTACAATTATGGATGAAGTTGTCAGGACGAGTAATTATTACTATCGGAAATACATTGTCAAGGACAGTATGACATCTGTCAGGCATGCCACCGTCCCGATGAACCAATCGGACATATTGTTTCCGGTTTTTATCGTTTGCTAATGGCGAGTACTTGCACAGACACAATCTAGTGGTTAAGATTATCCACCAGCAACTTGCCTTGCGGAGTCAGTCTGAAGTACCATTTTAAAGATATGTGCCCAACCCAGTTCTCGAGAATGTACACACACATTGTACTGGGATCGATCTATCGTCACTGACAGGACTATTGTAGCCATAAGCCTGATATTGTGGTGATAGATTGACGAAAGCGCCGTGCTGATATCGCTGTCCCTCATTACGAGAATCTCGTGAAAGCTAATAAAGACAAAAAAATCAAGTACTTAGCACACGAGGTTGTCGACATGTGGAACGTGGACTCTGCAATCATTGTACCAATAATCGTTACGGTTAATGACCTAATTGCGGAGAGCCTCGACCTTAGGAGAATCTCATTGCGCGGCTGGGTCAAGGGCTTGAGTCAGAAAGCAGTATTCCTAGACACGGCACGCTTAGTGGCCCTGACTACTGGTAGCTTGGACCCTGTTCCCGATACCAGTGGGCTACTATTTTTTTATATTTTTAAATGTTTTATTTTTTATTTTATGTTATTATAAACATATTTAAAAATGTAAATGATATATAGGGAAATTAAATAAAGGAAATAACGATCCACCTTCCGACTTCGTTAAGCCCCGGAAACATTTAACTACCGGACGTGATCCACAATGGCCTATAAGGAAAGCTCTTAACGTACCCAAGTAGACGGCTGCAGATACAATTTGTCGAAGTGGGGGATTACTGACCCACCCAACACCCGGTGCGAGTGCTGTGCTTCTGATCAGAGCATGTTATGCTTCAGTGAGTTGTGTGTACAGCGCCGGTTTGAGGCTTACTGCTGGCGTCGACCATGAGAAGTGCAGTGTGCTGTGCCAAGGTTACTGATGAGGCTGAGCGTGATAACCAGGTATGCGCGTTCGCTGCATGCAGGTGGTCAGGATACCCGTTGAAACGTTGGTGCTGGCTGGTTGTGTGACTCGCTGCTCGAAAGCTTGAGGAAGTGATGCTGATGACGTCACGCTGAAGCAGTTGCACGAAGATTGCGCTGACGTCCATACTCGGAGTCACCAGTGTAGAGGCATGAAGAATAGGGTGTAAAGTCACTCATTCTCCATAGAAAAGGGAAGATCCTCCGCCCAGACAGTGTCATTGCTGGAGGGCAACTGCCCATTGGTTGATGTCGGGACGTTGTATATATGCTAGTCGTGCGGTAAACTCTGATTGCGCGATGCAGAATTTTGCGTGACGTCAGTGTGATGCGTAGTTCGCATGTGGCGATGTAGATGCCGCCACAATATAAGTAAAAGAAATGTTTTATAGACGTTATGCTCGTTTCGTTATTCGACTTAAAATAAATAGAGAACCCCGGACAGAATTTAATGCCCATTGGCACAGAGAAACATGGCTGTGATACCTTCCAAACAAAAGTAGTCTAAGCTCTGGCGGACGTGGGTGTGCCGTCCATACATTTTTGCCCACTATCCTTTACCATGGTGGAAAACTTACAAAATTTTTTAAATTGTACCTACAAATTTAATAAAGATTTTCTCTTTACAGGTGACAATTTACATATTTGTAAGGAAAACTGTTTTATTAAACGCTTAATAATTGTAAATACAATTCTACATATTTTGTAAATTGTACAAAAATTCTTACAGGTGGATTCACCTTGTGTAAGAACTTTACAATTTTGTACCTCAATTTAAAAAGTGCAGAAATATAAATTGTTAAACGTTAAAAAATGGTTCTAACAACTAGTAGTGGAAGTAGTGACAGTAGTGATGATGAATATAAGAGTGAACGGCCACGTCCAGTTTTTCGTACAAGGATAAATTTTACTTTTGATATGACAGATTTTACGTTCAACGAAAAATTTCGGGTCAGCAAAACTACCGTCGAATATTTGGTAACGAAAATAGGACATGATCTTAGATACGATTCTAAGAGAAATGCAGCCCTTACATCCTCTCAGCAAATTTTGTGATTAGAATAGTGATTTTAAAACTGTGCTCGATGAATTTCGTTATGAACTAAACGCTAAAACCTAATTTATAAGATTTTTTAAATCTACCCGCTATCGATCTACCTCGAATCTTCAACAAAAACTTACATTTTTATTAACCGACTTCTAAAAAAGGAGGAGGTTCTCAATTCCGATGTTTGTATTTTTTTTTTTTTTATGTTTGTTCGCGCTTAACTCCGTCGCTTGCCAACCGATTTGAAAAATATTTTTTTTCTTGGAAAGGGTATACTTTCCAAATGGTCCCATTTTTGTCAAAATCCAGTTCTGATGATGGGATCCTGGAGAAATCGAAGGAACTCTTCAAATATTATAGGCAACACCTATAGCGATTTGGGTATTTTTTATAGTAACTCGTGCATTTGCTCTCGGAAAACACCATTTGGTGAAGTGGAACTGATGATGGCCATCGGAACTACTCAATTTATAAATATTTCACGGGTTGCGATTCGATTACTTTAATATGGTTGCTAAGTAATTTATGCTCGTCGAAATGCATAATGGTGATGATGACTTCACCATGGAGCTCCAGTTCTCCTGGTTCTTACTAGGAGAACTCCTCAACAATTAACTTCCTTGCATCGGGAAAAGCAATATTTTGTAAAAAGTGATGAGCAGTTGCCATTGGGCTATTGTAACTTAGATAAATTACAAACTGACCACTAAAAAGTGAAAAATAAAAACTTTTTACAAAAAAAAAACAACCGACTTCCAAAAAAAACACTACAAAGTGAAAAATAACTTTAATTTTGGAAGTCGGTGGCAAAAAACTAAAATACAGATCCAAAGACACCGACTTCCAAAATGAAAGTTATTTTTCATTTTGTAGTGTTTTTTTTGGAAGTCGGTTGTTTTTTTTTTTGTAAAAAGTTTTATGTAAGTAATTTGTAACTTACAGTTACAAATTTATAGATACAATATTGTCATCGAAATCTACAGGCGTTTTCTACACATGTGTTTCGCACACCGCACTGTGTATTCCGTTGTTAATTTTATTTTAAGTACCTACCTATGTCATAGTGTCACTTTTATTTGTGTTATTCTTCTATTTTTTTAAATTTTTTTTTTATTGGCACCGTGTTAATTTTACTTCACCATTTAATTGTACTTTTGTGTGTTTGTGCTATGTCTTTTGTGTGCACTAAATAAATGATTTATCTATCTATCTATGTATACGTTTATTGAACAGCATTTGTAATGGTAATATTTGTAATGTTTTTAATTGTATAATTCTTACATAATTGTAGGGTTTATTAAACAGCACTTGTCATACAACTTTACAAATATGTCACTTATTTACAAAATTGTCGAATTGTAACGTTTATTAAACAGGGCCCGTGAGAATGCCCGAACATGCACGAGGATTTTCCGCTTGGTGGAAACTACAAGCAACGGAACTTCGGACATAGGACCAAAAATAATTTATTTCTGTAACTCAAATAAATAATTTGCAATTAGTAGGAAACAACTTGGTAATTCTGTTGATGTTTACTACAGTTATCATCTATCACTTCTTTAGTTGTTTAACAACAGTGCAATTAAATAGTTATTTTTCCATTGTTTATCAAACGTGAGCTGATAACAGGTCTCATGTGTACAGTATTGATATAAATAGGACATTCTCAGAATCGTGTGCCGTATGTTATTATAAAATAATAGCTTTTGCTTGTGGCTTCGCCCGCGTGTATATCGAAAAAAAAAATTGTCCCACGGGAACGTACTGCCTGGATACGAATAGCATATCCAGCCCCAGCACTAAAACTTCATGTCCTTACAAAAGATGCCAAAATTAAAAATATTTTTTACAAAACGTTTACATTTCAATACGTATGGATCCTTATGGTTACTCAAATAATAGAGATGTTGTTCTATGAATTGACGTCATCAACTGACTCGTTGGCTTATCGATGCCTTCGGCCTTTTTACTGATGTTTGACGTCAATTCAGACAATAACATATCTCACATAAGTGAGATGATATTCTATGAAAATGACGTTATCAGTTGACTGGTCCGCTAATCGATGCCCTCAGCCTTTTTACTGTTGTTTGACGTCAATTCATACAATAACATCTCACATAGGTACCTAAATGAGATGTTATTCTATGAATTGACGTCGTCAAATAACAGTAAAAAGGCCGAGGACATCGGTAAGCCGACGATTAACGAAAACAAAGTTAATTAAGAATTAATATTTTAGTTACATTAGGTGTACATACGTTATTCATGATGTCGTCGAATACTTATCTAATGGTTAATCAAGGGATAAACAGCTTTTAAAGATTATTAAGAGGTATTTTGAAGATTTTTTTGGTGCAATTATGTTTAATTATGTTTTGAGTTCCATCAATGTATGCGAAAAGGACTTGAAACTATCACATTTTTTTATTTGTCAAAATTATTTACGGTTTATGAGATACACAGCTTTAAAAAACCACCTTTTTGACCGTTTTCAAGAAATCTCCGCCTTAAGGCGCAACTATACGCCAATGACCTTGAGTGGTTAGCTTGCGCGTTCTGTGCTGAGCTCACGTAACGCGTCGTACGTCCAGCCAGTAATAGAACTCGCCCATCAAGGAGCGCTGTCCCAAATTAGACGCATTATTAATTGATTATACATAAAACAAAAGGCATTTTAATAAAACACGTATACTAAAAGATAAATAATTAAATTAACTTTGAAATGGTGAAGGTTTCATAAAAATACGCCTGACAGTTTTTGCGTGATTCTCAGTTTTTTATCTGCGTTAGACATCACTTTACAAATTAATTACACTATTTAATATAAACATAATCTAAAATATTCACATATTAAGTTATTAAGAAAATGCTCTAATTTAACATATATTTTTTCCAAATCATTAACACTACTCGTTTAGACGTGATCTTCAGTTTAAAATCATCAAAAGTCAGATAGCGTCGCCTTAAGTATAAAATTCGACGCAGACATCAAGCGTTTACTTGCGCATGCTCGATGATGCGCGAGCACCTAGTCGCGGAAATCTCGAGGCCGCGCGAGCACACCTGAAGCAGGCGGCGCGCGACTGGAAGGCCAGCACTGCGCCACCGCGCTGCCTGCACCACCGCGAATCAATGATTCTGGCAATTTACAATTACATATGTTCTTTTTTTTCTTGTTCCTCTCAATAGTGCAATAACAACCATATTATACCAGTCTATCATTTTCAACAAGCACACACGTCACGTCTCTGTTAACTACCAGTGTGAAGTGAGCAACCCCAGAAGGTTTCAACGCATAGCCTCGAACATCCTCGTGCAGCCTGGAACATTCTCAAGCATTCCTTTGATCCTCCGCGGCGTGTCCACGTTTGCCCTTGGTGTGAAAAGTGACCAGGACCCGAACATGCACGAGGATTTTTCCGCTTGGTGGAAACTACAAGCAACGGAACTTCGGAACTTCTAATTTTTTATTTTTTTATTGTACCGTGTTTCTGATCTGAATAAAGCACACACAAATGTCTAAGAACCTCGATGATTTCCCGGCCAGTTTCTTTTTCGTGTTTTCAAAGTGTCGCAGAAAGTAAAAAGAGAAAACTTCCAATAGTTACGGGATTCCGGGATCGGTATTAATACCGGTATTGAAAAATCCGGTACTTATTTGAAACCCCTGGATAAGATGGCTCATCATAGCTAAATTTTTAACTATGGATAGCTGGGCCAAAGAACCATGACTTCAATTTTGAAGGAAATAGTCCACTCAACAAAGGAGTTGTAGAGTGCGTGAGCTGGGACGTAAGCCATTTCTTCAGAAAGTGTTGGATTCCGGGATCTGTATTAATACCGGTATTGAAAAATCCGGTACTTATTTGAAACCCCTGGATAAGATGGCACATCATAGCTAAATTTTTAACTATGGATAGCTGGGCCAAAGAACCATGACTTCAATTTTGAAGGAAATAGTCCACTCAACAAAGGAGTTGTAGAGTGCGTGAGCTGGGACATAAGCCATTTCTTCAGAAAGTGTTGGTGCTTAGGGAGTAAACATACTAAAAGTCCCTGCGTCTAAGAGGTGAGCCGGAGTGGGGATAAAAGGTCCCACTTTTGAGTTTTTCACCAATACCTTTAAAACGGTGCGTCGTAGAGAAAAAATATCTTCTATGTAATGAAAGCTTACAAATTTTTTTACAACTTTTATCGTACATAATTTTTCGAATTCCTACCCATTTTCGAACCATACGTTCCGGAAAACTGAAAATTATCACTAACTGTTGCCTGTTACTTCGTTCGCGTTATTTCGGGATATAAAGTAGCCTATGTGTTAATCCAGGTCCTAATCTATCTATTTGCCAAATTTCATCCAAATCCGTTCAGTCGTTGAGTTATCCAAACTTTTATCTATGTAAATATCGCTTGCGTGGATGTCGGAAATTATCCCACGGGAACCTACTACCAGGATAAAAAGTATTATTTTTGTTAATCCAGGTTATCAACTATCTGTGTGCCAAATTTCATCCAAATCCGTTCAGCCGTTTTTGCGTGATTGAATAACAAGAAAACCCAGAAAATAAATGCACTTTCGCAGCTTAGTCACATTTTGGCAACACAAATATTATTTTCAATTTTCAACCTTATTTCAAGCCAGGTAATGGTGACAATAGATTACGCGGTTGTATGCCGTTTAAAATCGTAGTCAGACTGCTCCTTAATAAGACTTCTTAGTTCAATTCCTTCGACATGAAGTGCTACAGCTTTATAGTAATGGAGGCTGGAGGTACTGCTCGAATTTTGCGACCTATTGTATCTTACCTATAAATAAAAATTAATGGCAAAATGTGTTGCTCAGCGCAAAACTCGGGAATGGCTGGACCAATTCGGCAATTTTCTTTTTTAAATATTCGTTGATGTCCGAGGAAGGTTCTTATGAAGAGAAAAATTGGAAAAGTTCCTCGGAAATCAAAGAAGATTTGAAAAAAAAAATCCCCAATTGGTATAGCCGTTCTCGAGTTTTGCGCTTAGCAACACATTTAGCCATTCATTTTTATTTATATAGAGAAAATAGGTCGCAAAATTCGAGCAGTTACCTCCACTACTTTAAAGCTGTAGCACTTCAGGTCGAAGGGATTGAACTACGAAGTCACCCTGTTGAGTTAGCAAATCCTACTTAACACTATACTCTACATACACATACATCTAATCACAACTGTCCCAAATCACTCAAAACACTTAATCTTGCAACACTATCCGTCAATTCTGTGATTTGCGGTATACACGGCAGGGCGCTTACGCAATCCACTTTCACCATGCGTTTAAGCGAGGAGAGAGTCCCTGAGATTGCCTATTACTAGATTACCTTGTGAAGTCGGGAAAATAAGAAAGTGTATAATGTGTCCTCGTCTGTATAGGACGTAAACGCTGATTTCACCAACTAAACATGCAATGAAAACTGTTTATTTGTATAATCAAATTGTGTATTTGTATGCAAATGTCGACGTGCTAAACAGTATGGTGAACTTTCAATCAATCAACTCGAACGTCTATTGCCTACTACAGCTAGGCTTTATAGCTGAACCAAGGGAATCATACTGAATATTGATTGTGATCCAAATTCGACTAGTTTGGTCATCAGTCTCTTAATACTGAATCAATTTTCTCTTTTCTTATCTGAACTTTCTTAAATTTTCACGTGTGGAACAAATAATCCAAGAAAGTCCTGTAATTAAGTGATTTTCTCAAGCGTATTTTTTAGGCGGCGCTGCTGAAATTCATATGTTAAACAAGACGTACAATAATGTTACATTTTTTTCAAGAAATTAGACGTACGTATCTTGATCAGGCAGTAAATATTTTAGTAAAAAACATTTTAGAAGTTAGAAAAAAAATTGTTATTTAGCATAATTCTAAATTTGGTGGCGCATCCACAACCTGTTTTTCTAGGAATTACAACCGCTTAAACGAAACTACACTAGTTTAATAGAAATTACTAATTTTATTTTAATTAATTATTAGTTTTTCTATCTGATGATAGTTTTATTATTTTATTTAGTGCAATTCTTTATCCTGGAGAAAATCGAATAGGACCGTCCACGCGAAATTTTAAATTTTGGTGGGCGTAATGAAATCGTTAATTGGCTCTTATAGAATAAACCCAGAAGTACGATACTACCATCGTTCACTTGGTATAATCATACGCTTGCATGCAGCAGTGACAGAAGTGTGCCATCCTGTCTTGATTTCCCGCTAAAAACGTAACTAAGTATTTTCCCCCATATTGTATTTAAATAGTTATTTTATTTGATTGTAATTTGTGTCATGTTTACCGCAAATAAACATTTTTTCTTTCTTTCTTCTTTTCTTTTCTTTTTCGTAGTAGCCGGACAAAAAACCTGGAATTTTGGTGTTAATGTTTTAAACGTTCTATGAACAAGTCGGTGTTATAAAATATATTTATAATAAAAAGGTTTGGTATACTTTCAAAATGATACAAATATAATTATTATGTTCTTAGTAGTTTTTTTTTTTTAAATAAACATATTAAACAAGATTTTAATTTTGGTGGTACAATTTTGGTGGTTTTGGTGGTATTTTACCAATCACAAATCTGCTTAGGGCCCTCGCCCACGGCGACTTTTTGTAGCGATGCTGTCGCGCGTTTACGAAATGCGCGACTGCATCGCTACTAACGCGCGTTAGTCGCATTTGCAACGCGCTACAGAAGCGATGCCAACGCGCTACCAACGCGCTACAGTATCGCGACTGTATCGATGCAAACGCGCGACCGTGTCGGACGACATCGGGGAGAGAACAGAGGGAGGGTGGCGCGTGAGTGGAGAACCGAGCTTTCGTTGCCTACGCTTGGGCTACTTACGTAAAAGCAACACCAAAGACAACGTGACTAATGTTGCCTCAACGGAGTCCATCTTGCAACTGTAGCGATCGCAGGTATTTTTGTGCCGTTACTGAATCGCGTTTGCATCGCGACAGAAGCGCGCCAGTATCGCGTTTGCATCGCGACTGAATCTGGGCCCGTGGGCGAGGGCACACAGCTAGCGACAGCTCCGCGACTGTATCGATGCGGACGCGCGACAACATCGCTACTGCATCGCTACAAAAAGTCGCCGTGAGCGAGGGCCCAAAGAAAAACGACTTTATGACCCACTCTTTGAGAAGCTCTACTGAGGTCGTCGAGCATTGTACTGATGTCCTTCATAGTCTCAGCCATGACTACTATCGTCGGCAAACCGAAGGTGAGTGTCGTACTCACCATTGATGTTGATGCTTAGCCCTTTCTAGTCCAGAACCATGAAGACATCCTCCAGTAAAACGGTGAACACCTTCGGAGAGGTAACGTCTCCCTGTTTCATACCTCGCTGCAGAAGGATAAGTTTCGAGGTCTGGTCCTAGAGGCAGACGGACATAGTGGCGTTTTCGTACAGACACTTCAGCACCATGACGACACGGTTGGCGCAATTATTTTTGAAACGCCTAAAACCAATCATAAACGAGAAAAACCTGATCCCTGACCATCAGTTTGGTTTCAGAGAGAAACACTCAACAATAGACCAAGTACATAGAATTACCAACATCATTGAGAGAACTTTTGAAGATAAAAAAGTCTGCTCCACCGTGTTTTTAGATGTAGCACAAGCTTTTGATAGAATTTGGCATAAGGGTTTGATATACAAGCTAAGACTAATGCTGCCCAATGATTTTGCCGATATCTTGCAATCGTACATCACAGATAGAATGTTTCGAGTAAGGCACGAGGATGCCTTTTCCGAGTTAAAAATTATTAATGCTGGCGTGCCTCAAGGTAGTGTGCTGGGTCCAGTCCTCTACCTGTTGTACACATATGATATCCCAGAGTTGGAAAATAATACAATTGCAACCTGGATGACACTGCTATTATGGCTACAGGGTCATGCCATACAGAAGCAACCACAAAGGTACAAATCGCTGTAAATGAAGTTCATAATTGGGCACAAAAATGGAGAATCAAGTTGAATGAATCAAAGTCACTTCACATTGATTTCACCAACAGGAATTGTGATTACCACCCAATCTTCATAAATGGTCAACAAGTGCCATACGCAAATACAGCCAAATATCTTGGCATAACGCTTGACGCGAAACTGCGCTGGAAAGCGCATGTTAAAAAGAAAAGACAGGAACTAGACATGCGTTTTAAAAACATGTATTGGTTGATTGGACGGAATTCCTGCCTATCGATTCATAATAAAATTCTATTATATAAGCATATTCTTATGCCAATATGGACATATGGCATACAACTGTGGGGCTGTACTAAACCGACCAACATCAAAATCATACAAACATTCCAGAATAAGGTACTCAGGAGTATTGTTAATGCGCCCTGGTATATAAGAAATGACGACCTCCATCGTGACTTAAAAATGGAACCCGTTACCAACATAATTCAAAAATTTGCTGAGGCCCATGAACACCGACTCCACCAACATGTGAACATCGAGGCAATTCAGCTGTTAGACCAGACTAATATAGTGCGAAGACTAAAACGAACAAAACCTTTTGAGTTAGTGTAGTGTAAAAAGTGTAGAAATAATAGTGACAATGACACTCATATAACACATGAACAAAGTGTTTATATTATTATATTAGACTCTAAGAAAGTGGAACGGACTTGTGTAAAGTACAATGAACACTATTCTAAGTATTAAAATAATTATCACGTAAAAATTAAGTTAGATTAAAATTGCTTATTAGTCTTGTAGGCTAGATTGTAATGAATTATTAAGAACCTGGTTCTTTTTAATAAAGGATAAAAAAAAAAAAAAAAACGGTTGGCGCAGTGGTTGAGCGATTGACTGCTGCGCAGCATGTCGCAGGTTCGATTCCCGCACGGAACAAATATTTGTACGACCTACAAGTATTTGTTCCGAGTCTGGGTGTTTTTCTATCTATAATATGTATGTATTTACAAAAAAAAAATGTATATAAGTAGTTTATCAGCCATCTCGTTATCATAACACAAGCATTAGGTTGCTTAGCTTGGGACTAGATGGCGTTGTGTGAAATGTCCAAGGATATTTATTTATTTATTGTTTATTACCTCAATGTATCGATAGTTGATCTAGCACCGTTGAAGAGACTGCAGGACAGCCCATGTCTCGATCGAATCGAAGGCTTTCTCGTAGTCTACAAGCGCTAATCAGAGAGACAGGTCACACTTTTCGAACTTCTGTGTAACCTGCCGCAGCGTATGACATACACACATAGACCACATAGGTCCATGGTGCAAACGCCTTTACGGAATTCGGCTTGTTCAGGAGGCTGGAAGTCGTCAAACCTGTGAGTAATTCCGTCATCACCTTGTTGTTTTTGAGTTGCTTCTGAGCCATCCCAATCTCGTACAAGCTGACGTCTGGGATTTCTTCGGTATAGTGTCGGGTCAATCTAGTTCTTGGGTCGTTTGTCAGATTCGTAACGGGGTTACGTGTTGACGTGTATAGCTGTCCATAGAACCTATCGATCTCCCTTAACAGCTCAGGTTTGGTGTATACGCTTGCCATCGTCGGTCTTCAGTTTCGCAAGTTGGCTCTGCTCAATAGACAGATCTCTTGCAAAGACCATGGATCTCTTGTTCCAATCTATCTCGTCCTTAATACGGTTTGTATTATAGCAGCGAAGGTCGCTTTTCAACGACTTAGAGATCCGTCAATTGAGCTCCCGGTATTTGAGCGCATCGTCTGAAGACTGCAGGATCATCTCGCGCCTCTCCTCCATGAGCTGTAAAGTAGGATCAGAGAGCTTCTTATTTATATTTTTGTACGACGGGTCTTGAAGAACTTAGACCGGACAGTATCAACAGTTTTCACGAACCTATCGTTATAATCGTCCACGGAGCTCCTTAGGCACTCGAAACGATTCTGAAGTTCAAGTTGAAAGCTCTCGGGGTTTTAGACTAGGACCGGTGCTGGGCTGACTTAGGTAGACTGGGTAGACTTCATCAGTCGAGATCTTTCCAGTTTCTTATTTAAGTTCAATGTGCCTCCTACCATGTGGTGATCACTTCCTTTTTTCACCGCGTTGATCATCATTGAATACCTGCTTCTTCGTCGACATAATGAAGACAATCTCATTTTTAGTTACACTATCAGGGCTCTGCCAGGCCCACTTTCTGTGCTCACGTTTTCTGAAGAAGGAGTTCAATAAAAAGATTCCTTCTTTGTCCGTAAAACTAATTTTTGTGACAGAAATAAATTCTTGTGTCAATGTTTCTAATTTTGGTGTCAGATATCAATTTTGGTGTCTTAACAATTCTGGTGTTGACAATATTTTAGAAGCTTTCAGGATTAAATACATTAATTCTCTTACATTTTATGTAACTGAAAACGTATTTCTTGCATATCCACATCTTTTTTATATAAAAATTCAGAAACAAAATTTTCCACCAAAATTAGGTAAAAAATCATAGTTGTTGAAATTCACTCTTATGATTACAAAATAATTGTATCAAAAACAAACTCAGTTATCGATTTGGTTTAAAAAATATTATATATTCTTCGGTGAATGTATAGTGCTGTCTTATGTATTAAAACCCCTACAGGATATCAGAAAAAATGTAGATTTGTAGCACCAGAGATGAAAGTTGCAGATCTACGAAGGAAAACTTATTTCATTAGAGACATGTTCCCAATAATATGTTATTAGTATCACACTCCAGATCTGTATTCAAATGCAGCGTTTAAATTAGACGTATCTTCGTATAAATGCTGCGATCAAAACAGTGTGGGAGTATTCCGGTAGTAACTAATGCGGGTGGTCTAAAGAAAATAATTGACAGTAAATAATTGAGTCTACGACAGAATGACGTCAAGGTGAAGAGTTTAAAGAAGTATGTGATTAATTTATGAACGTCTTGGAATTAAACACGAAAAATGTCATTAACAAACAAATAATCTCGCTGGAGTCATAAAAAAGATGAAATATACGCAGTTAACAAAAAACTAACTAATAAGTACGCAATAGTTTGGTAGGTGAGGCTGCATACAGAGCCTCAGGACTAGCCGCATCAATGTGTACGAGTAGGTATAATTACCTATTTATTATATTTTTCGTGACATGACAAAGAACGACAAAAAGTGTTTACGTTTATTTGGGTGGCGACCTCTGAGCGATGAGCAAGGTTGTTCCGCTCCGCTCTGGGTAGGAAGGAGGAAAACTGATTCTCAGTGTTGCCATAAGCGGCAGCCTTGCTGTGACACTGGTCATCGCGGTGCACACTACACAACATGCACACTTTATTTGGCTGGCAACCTCTTTCACCCACTTGATTGTGCCTTCTGCTATTTTTAAACCATTTAGGTAACGTCGCTTCGAAGTTGCGAAATGCGTTTCTGCGACAAGTGGAACTTAACATTAAAAGGTTTTATACTAAACGAAAAGTCTTTTAAAAATCTGTAACATTTTAGCCCCAATTACAAACAAAACTTCCTAGGTGCCGTATTTTCTTGCAATTGAAATTCTTAACTCGCTTATTGCAATTCTGTCTAATTACTAAAATCTAAAAGCTATGCAAATGGGCAGTCTGATATCTAAATGCTACCTAATTATATGTTCTGTCGTATTAATTACCAACACTTTGGTGGTATTTGTACAGTATTTGCCAAGCAATCGGATAGTAGTTATCATTAAATTAGTTGTGGTAATAATCAATAGTCTGTAACTGTTTGGCAAGATATCATAGGTTAAGCGAGACTGGTTTCTGTGAACTGATTGTGGTTTATGCACAAAAATCTTAATAATGGTCTTGTTAACCTTTTATGGTCCCTATACATTCTGTAAAAATGACACCATTTTGAAGAAAAACCTTACCTATCCACGTCAATTTCTCTGTAACTGTAAATCCTATGTAACTCCTGTTAGGTACAGGAGTTGCAGAAAACCAATTTCGAATATAACTTGACCTTTAACTACGAACTCAATTTATATAATTGGCAAACAAGGCTACAGGATTTACAGCGTACAGGTTCTAAATCCCAAGAAAACAGGTCCTAGCAATCGCAGCACCAATCTCCGCCACAAATATACCTACCTATGTCTCATAATATTAAATAGACAGGTTGTCTAAGACCTACATTTAATACGAGCCGTGTGTGAACGTACAGGCCTCATTACCTTAAATTGAATACTTACGTAGCAATGCGCTTGCACATACAAGCTGGTCGCAAGCGCAGATGCCGTATGACATTTCGTAATATCATCTACATGTTGACTATTTTATAGGATTATTTACTGCGCAATTCTATCTGGAAGTCTGTGTTTGACCTCATACATTAATGAGTTTTTCTTTGACATATGGTGTTAGAGTTGACACTTGAATTATTAGGTATAACGTCATTTAGTGTTTAGCATTCAACACTGTGTCTGCTTTTGTATTCACAGACATGATAATTCTAAAATTCGTAAATGATTGCTGAGTTACTGCCATATTGAATTGAATTTGAAGTTTTCATATTCCGAAGGACCACTATTTTATACCTACTTTCGTCGATTCTGAAAACGGCCCAACGCGACCAAAATAAATCGACTTAAAAAAAATAACTCAAAAATTATGAAATAACTAATTTCAGAAGTAGAGATAAGCCTTGAGATCATTATTTTTTTTATTTTTTTTTGTGTATTTTTAGTTTTTGCCACTGTCTTCCGAAATTAGTTATTTCATAATTTTGAGTTTAATATTTTTTTGCAGTCGGTTTTTTATTTTTTTTTATTTCGTAATTTTTAATTTTAAGTAAAACCTTGGAATATTTGTTTGTAATATGTAGTTAATAGTTTTGTTATAAATATTGCACTAGAAATTGATCGAGGTTTAGAGATTTTTTCCCTTTGACACCAGTAGCTCGTATCAATAAGCCAGGCCGTCACACTTACACTGTTCCCTAAGTTGATAATCACGATGCGATTAGTAGTTTCGGAGAAACGCGTGGACAAACATACATCAATCTGCCTAGCCTTTTCCCAACTATGTTGGGGTCAGCTTTCATTCTAACCGGATGCAATTGAATACCAGTATTTTACATGGAGCGACTGCCTATCTGACCTCCACAACCCATTAACTGGGTAATACGATACCCCTTGGTAAGACTGGTTGTCAGGCTTTCGGGCTTCTGACGACCCGTAGCGACTGTCAAACAACAACAAACATACATACACCTATAAAATTTTGTACATTTGTTTGGAAGCCCTATAGATTATCATATGTGAGTTATTGTGAATATATTGCAGTTCCAATAATATTACATACATACATGTCGAATTGATAAACTCCTTTTTTTCAAGTCGGTTAAAACAGTAAGGATGAAGTAATATCCCAAGTAAGGTATTGTATAGTGTAAAAGGGTCTCGTGCGCTTTGCCATTACCCGTTTAAAATATTCAGAAAATATAAAATATAACGCAAAAACATGTAGTAATTTTCCGATCTCTGAAAACGACGTGCGCAATAGTCTCGTTAATTTATACAGCCTCGATGAACATTAACAATCTTTAAGTGTTTAAAGCCGTAAACAATATTTTATTTAAATTACAATGCATGTTAAAATGTTTGATGTTAAGCAAATAAGAAGTTGTTGTAAAAAAAACAGCTTTGAAAATCGCCGTATTTGCCGGACCATAACATTTTTGTTTTAAATTCGGTCGCTGACATTGACCTTGTATTGAGATATTACATTTGGGAGGTTCCAAATCATGGAGGTATTAAAGAGCATGATCATATTAATCATAATGCTTGACATACGATCGCATTATGATGTGATCAGAATATCAGGCTGTTTTTGGTGTCCAGGCGTAGGTGGAAACCAAAAGTGTGCTTGCTAACCTTACAGTAGGTACACAATTACCCCTTAGTCGTTTTTGAAAAGGAAAGCTCGGCTGAAGTTGGTGGGTGTCTTTTACGTACGAAGATGGGATTGTTTTAATCTTTAAATGCTACGATATTTTTAAATTTAAAGTAAGTTTCAAAAAGAGTAATAAAAGTGCTACCGTTTAAAAATTATCTCGACATCGGTGAAGATCCGGATAGATTCACATTCAATCAACAACTGCAAGCTAGTCAGATATATAAATTAAGCCTCAAGCTATATCAATCTTAAAATATCTTAATATATCTTATCTGTATGCAAGTTGCAAGTACAATTGAACGAACATTTATATTTACAGTTTATGAAAGGTGATTGTAATCTCAGTCGACGGACCAACTCTTTGAAGCGTGACGACTACCGTAATATTTTTTACTAAAACTAGCGGCTCATAACGTGGATATTAAAAAAGTTGTTTTATACTAAGATAAAGCCGTCTATCTCGTGATGAACTGAGAGCTAAAGTAGCTCTTTGATATTTAAGGGCGTGTGAACGAAGATTTGAATGCTTTGCAGATTTCAGGGTGAAAAGGATTCGTGTTTTAAACTGCAAACTAAATAAAATGCTATTGAGTTTTTCTTTAGTGAATATTTAGTTAGTTTAATGAATCCTAATTAACTAATGAACAATTAGTGCAGAGGTACTTATAGAATTTTGCTCTGTATCATATCGTCGCTAATTTAACTAACTGACGTATCTGACATTTTGGACTAAGCCGATAGCCGACCTAACTATAGTAATTTGATACATTTTCCAAGTCGAATCGATCTGTCTAATCGGCGAATCTGTATCTATGCCTTACGGTCTCCATGATAGTGCAAAAATCAAGCCGATATATCTACAGCTTACAAAAAAAAAAAGAAAAAAAATAGCTTGCCCTGTAAAATTTTCTTCGAATTAGTTACGTCACTTAGTTAGATTAGCGACAATATGATTGCACAATACATTCTTAAAGATGACATTTTCTACCAATTCAAGGTGGTTAACAAATGTCATATTTCATCTGTCATCTAGAAAAGTATATGCTTGGAATAATCCACAGCCAACCGGATAATTTACCAATAAAGAAGTAGGCACAACAATAAGGCCTTGTACACGTTAGCGCAGGTAGAGCTGACACAAGGCTCACTTACATACAATGAATTAACAGGCATACATGCAAGCGCGTCAAATAAACAGATGTCACCGTCACAGCTCTCTTAACGAAATATCGGATTCTCACGGTCGAAGCTGATACGTATTCGCGGCCGAGACTGATATAGGTTGTGAAATGGAGGAGGATTAAAAAAAGATAGGATTTTTACGTTGATTATTAGTAAAGTTGACGAAAGGTAGAAAATAAGGAAGCCAGGACTTATACCTATACAGGACATATAAGTCATCGATACAAAAGAGGAGAATAAATGAGCACTAGATTAGGGTTCAGATTGGAAGCTGACCCAGGCTTAGAATTAGAAAGGCGGATTGTGATGACAAAAGATGATGCCACACACTGGAAATTATTATTTCTACTACCTAATTAAAATAATAAATTATTACGACAATTTTACTATACTTACTCGTCTCATTCCCAAATAATCTTAACCTCATTCTTCTAGATTTTTTCTGAAATATATTAATAACCACTGCCTTCACTCAGGCTGGAAGTAGGGAAATCATTTTCTACAGCTATACAGTCTACCCTGGTAAATAACACACAAGTTTTGATAAAGGTAGCTATCAAAAAAATCTTTCTTGTTATACATTTCACCGCATCCACAACATTTGCAAGTGAGTGTATTTCCCGCGTAGCTGCGCGTACGCCTCACAACGTTCTATCTGGGTTTATTTATTTAAATATGCGTGAACTGCGCTTGCCAGTGCTCTTTGTCTTGGTACCTTGGTACTAATATAGCCGGCTTCCTGCTCATCTCGGTAGCTTTGTCGATATTTTGCTTCGAGGCTGCCTACAACATTTTTTAATAAGAAAATACCAGCTATAACGAAGTAATAATATTTTTTGTCGTGATTTACCAAATAGAGCGAGACACTATGAGAAGACACGTCCAAATTACATATTTTCCACTTTGCTCCCATTTTCGGCGTCTCATAATTTGGTTTAGTAGAAATACTTGACTAAATTCGGGCGGGATCTATACAATAGTGAGTTTTACGTCCTAATTAAGTAAGTATTTATGTGTTAATCGATAAAGTAAAATGCCCATTTCGTAATGTGGCATTCAAAGAATGATCCCAAATACATAACCAAGAGAAACACGCAAGCCTCACACAGTTGAACCATAAAATGCTTTGCATACCGAAAATAAAATAAGACGCTTGAAGGACCAATATTATGAACACGAAACAAATGAGCCAACTTAGATTTGCGAGTTGGCTTTTGTTATAAGTGGTCTTTAAAACAAGTCCACAAGGCCCAAATTCGGATATCAGGACCAGAAATTTGTTAGGCGGGAATTTTCGAAACGGAACAATTGCCTTTGCATTTTACGTACTTTCTCAGCAATACTCACGTCAGAGATATGCGTTTAAAGGGTTTCTTCAGAACCGTCACGTAAATTAATGAATACAGAGCTTTGTAAGTTGCGCAAATGATCCAATGGTTGCGGTAACTCATCGTGGTTCGCTCGTAAAATCGGCCGCGACAATCATGGTTCGGCTTATGGAAGGAAGGTACGTTTTATTTCTCTTTTTTCAACAACAATCCCGGTTTTGTACCGCTTCATTTTATATGTCTTTTTGAAATTTGTTGAATGGTGACGTCATTTCAATTTCAATGAATTTTATCATCAGGAGGTTAGATTTTAAAATAAGCATCCCATATTGACGTAACAAACGCGACCTAATTTTAATAAACCCTTCCTAAATATTCAATGACTACTTATAAGGATTATTGTGGTTATTTCCGCTTGAGATACATGGCCTACAAAATTACCGACCACGTAACTACCGCGTCTCGTATAACCCTGCTGGTAATTTAGCATACTGTCGGTACTGAAGAGTAGCCAAGAAGATTACCACCCGAAGGTAACTACCACATGAAAAGCTTGACATTTCCGAACACCAATAAGACGTTGTTTAGATATACAAGAAACCGAGCACCAGCACGGTACATGCGCGGTATCTTCATATTTTTTACTGTGATCACCAATCCGCCCCCATCGTAATTTGTTATAGCTACACGATTTGATTTTGATATATCTACAGAATATTAACTTGTTATGTTTTGTATACAGCTAATAACTTAATAGCGGGACTAAACTAAATTACTCCTCGACATTGTTAACTCGGACTTTTTATAGGTTTTTTTAGCGACATGATTCAGAGCGGGCATTTCGTCTCCGGGTCATATACCCACAATCGTTTAGCTGTCTTTGTTATTAAACTCTGTAACATATTCCTTATATTTTACAACTTATTTTTAAAGCCTTTTAATATCTGTTTAAGTGTTAAATGTAATGCTGAGTACGTTAAAAGTTTTGAATGATTTTATGGCTAGTAAAATTTACTTAATGAGATATTTGTCATCTTGTTTTGAGTAGCATTTAATCTTTATTCCTTCTTTTCTTTTAATTGTAGAGTAGGTAATGTGGTTTAAATTTGGCATATATGATTAATTCAATTTTTCCCTTACAATTTAGCACCAAATGCTTGTTAGTGTGCATTATTTATACCTTTAGTTTCCAACATTAATAAATGTCATTTTCACAATGTAATAACAATAAAATCTTTAGCAATATGCATTTGAATGTATTTGAAACGTGACAACATTCCAGGGTTTCATTGCATCACAATTTAGAGCCTTCGTCGTATCGTCACCTATTCGCGTGTGTCCCACACCCATAAGCATAAAATCGGCTACGATTATTGCATCCTGGTGAATGTGTGGGTGAATATTATTGGCAGGTCTCCGACACGACTAACGTAAACCTACCATACACTAGCCGACTGATTTCTGAACCCCATTTGCTTATTTAAATCTACCGTACCGAAGGTTCGTTTTTGAACAGTAGGAGAGATCGTTTTGTGCATGGGAGGCTTTAGTCCCCTCTGGATGCAGGAAGGCTCCACAAATAAAATATGTGACTTGAAGGCGACGGCGAGGTGCCGTCGAGATGAGGCTGCGCAAGCTGGTGGGAAAGGGATGGATTGCAGTGTTCTCGTAAGTGGGAGTGAGACAGAAGCACTTGGCTATCTGGAGAAACGCGAGCACCTCATTTAATCGGTACGCGCTTCGTTTTGTAGGATAAAGGAAAATTTGCGATGCTTTAGATACGTTGGTATTATGCGTGTGGGTGTGTGATAGAACATTACTGCTATCGCTACATTGCCTGTCCAGGGTTCAATCAGTCTATTTAAGATAGAATAGAATGCATGCAGCATACCTCTATTTACTCAAACAGTTAAGAAATAACAGTAAAGTTTTTACAAGCAAGATTTAACGCGAATATGCAAATGCGTTAACTGACAACTATTTGTCGTTTCATAAAATGTCATAGAGAACGTTTGGCGGAGTGACATTAAAAATATCTAATACTTACCTACATAGTTTACATGAAATGGCTAACTATATCAAATAAGCGCACATTATAGTAACTAGTAAACTAGGCTAATTAAGTAGCTTGCCTTCTGTAAGAGCAACTACATTTATTAATCTAATAGTTGGCCGCTGATTTAGTTAATTCGAACTTTAGTTAAAGCGCTTTGATTATTTTTCCTCTTTTTGTGTTTTCTCTCTTTGGATGCTCAAGAAACTTAGTACCTACCTAACCTACTGCATATTTAAATCGAAATACAACTTGGCATTCCTTCTGACTCATAATTATTCTTCTTCACTTTGTTTTGATTACATAACTAATTAAATAGGTTCTGAGTAACTAAGCCTTATAACTATTTAAAATAGATAACAATTCCCTACGTTCAAACACATCTATAGCCCAACATTTTACCTATCACGGCATATTTTTTTCACGAGATATACTCAACGCTTGAGGCTGAAAAAATGGGTTACAATGTTGGTCGGCGACGCCCAAGCGATTCATAGCTACATACCACTAAAAATCGTTACATTTCTTCTTGACTTTCCTGGGCTTTTAGCTGTACTTAGACAATAAAATTAAAGGATGAGGCTCTGTGATATTCAACCTCTTTTTTACCGATTCTAGACATCGTTATCCACAGCTTCAAAAACCGTTACATAAAAATTATATCAAATGTATGTCACATTTTCAAGTGTTCTATAGTTTTAAAAGCTTACCAACAACAAAAGTAACTTATTGCCCGATGCCGTCGGCCGGGCACAGGTTACATTATTGTCATAAACCCACACTCGGATGCCCGCTCGGCGTAACTCGACCAAATACAATCACGAGGAAACCGCACTGAATCACTGCTCCACTAAGTACCACATAACTTAGTCGGGTAACCAATAATGATATTGTACTGAGAAAACTAAACGTGTCTAGTAATCTTCGTTTCATTTGAGTACCTTTGCTTATTTTGAGCTTTCGACTTTCAAATGTTAATGAATAGGTTTTGGGTCACAATTTTCTTCTTGCCTACTTCTCGGATCCTGGTCAAGTGGGTTGTTTTACATTTGTATAAGTTGTAAATTGGCTTTGATGTCACAGATATAATCATAGAGTAGGTAGGTACCTAAGTCTCTAATATGACACGGACTTTTCTGAAGCATGATTACATGGTTTGTACTACGTCTTTGTGGCTAGGTAGCCATAGGTAAGTACGCGTAGAGTCTTATACGTTTTCGCTCTATTAGAGCAGCGCTCACGCCTACTTATACAAAAGATTTCATGAAGTAAATGAAATGGTGCAATAATAAAAATAACAAAAGTTTTTTGATTGACATAAGCATAAGGGTTCATATCGCGGCGGTTGCGGTTATTCGCCAAGTCGGCACCATTAGACGACACACAAGATATTTACTACCCGTAGCTGCTTTCATTTCGTCCCTATTCCAGCGTTATGACTGCGTTTTACTTAATATTTTACTAGCCTATTAAATTGTTTCCCTTTATCCTGGATAGCGGCCGCCTGGGTGCGCGCCCAGAATTAATCAGCGAAACGCTTTCTGGAAAAATTGGTAATGAAAATTGTACCAGAATCTGTTCATCAGTTTTCGAAATTTCACTAAAGGGTGAAGTGAAAAACTACAGATTATACCAAGCATGTAATTATGTGACAACGGAAGCATTTTCTTGTTCACAAAACGCTCTTAGAAAGTGACCAATTATTTGCCTTTTAAAGTGAACAAGATTGCAATATAATCGGGAAACTCTGTAGGCTGACCGTCTGTCGCTGTACACAATAAGCACAAGAAATTTCACCACATGATTGACGGCTAAGCACACCCGTGTGAGAAAATAAAGTCATATCATAATTATGTGTCAATCCGTGTCCACAACTTAAGTGCAAGATAATGATATTGTAGTTACCATTTTTGGGTTATCCAACAAATAAAGGGCTTGGGTGAACAAAGAGGTCGGATCAATGGTACGGATGCATGCTAATGTGGGATAAATACCGACGCATAGCTTGTTGTCCGACCCACGCACACACGCTACCAACACAACACACATCCAACAATGTTCGTGTGTCTACAAAAGCTTTAACGCACACATTTGCAATTTCGCTAGGGTTGAACATAATTTTGCGAAATTAATTTTGTGAGCAAATGTAATGTGGTGGTGGAAGATAGTGATAATTTATCCGTTTGGTAATCAGCTTTATATTTTTGCTGTTTAAGTTGTTTATGTTTTATTGACTGTTGAGTTAAGGAACCTTTCTTTATGGAATCGGTCTACTGCTTCATTGAAAGCTACTGAAGCTGATCATAACCGTTAATATCTTGTGTTAATATCATTTAAGAAATTGTAACTCGCAATAGACATCTGATTTGCACTTCCACATTCGGCCAATGGATGGATCAAGACAACCAAGCCTATTCGATAAGCAAATTTTGCCAAAAACAAAAACAAGACCAGATCCTGGACTTGATCTCAAAGTTCAACCAAAAAGCTTTTAAACGAATAATTTTTCCAACGATTAATTTTACTTTAGCAACCATGAAGTATTGCATGTTTTCGTCTCTGGTTGCATGTCTTGGAACTTCATAGGAGTGCTTATGTCAAAAGTAAAGTAAACGGTTGAAAAGAGAATAATGTTTTTTTTTCCTTGCAATAAATAATTTATACTTTTTAAAATCTCATAAACTTTATTTTATAAACAAAGGCTTCCTCTTTTTCTTATTCCTTTATCAACTTTGGTAAATATTCTGGTCATTGTGTATCTGATGCCATACACTATTATTACCTATAGAAAACTGTTAAGATTAGGTAAACAGTACGCTGACGTAAGGACGTCCTAGATAATTGTTTACTAGAACTTTGTGTTGTACAAACAATATGCCCTTGTCTCATATTGTCGGAAGATTTTCCTCAACTCATGTCATTGCTGTATCACTGGCATTGAAATATTTATAACTTCGACGACAAGTCGCTGAAATAGATAGAGCCTTTTTATTTTTCATGTCTTACTTTATATTTTTTTTCAGTTTCAGGTGAATAAATTAAGAAACCGAAAAGGTATAATAATAAGTCTTTGGAAGCCATAGCTTCTGTGGTGTCAACCCTGAAAATAATCGTGTAAAAATGGATTATAACAAGAAAGCAATTGTTTTTGGCACCAATATAACCAATATTGAAAACAATTTTAATACAAATGAAACATGCCTTATTCATAAGTAATTTATGAACTAATTAAAGAAAAATTTTGACTCATAAAAAGAATTAAAAACACGCAGATGACACGATCGCAGTTTAAAATTTCTTGTGTGGCATATGGTAAACGCTCAATGCAAGAAAAGCTCAGGTAACATACGCGATTAAAACGTCTAAAACGACATCCATTGCTTGCTTGTTACAGTAATCCTTTCTAAAACTCCGAACAAAACCTGCAATGCAAAAGAAAAACAATTTTATTTAGTTTTTTACGTTTATAAAGATGCAGTTTAGTAACTCACGTCGCCAACCTTGCAGATTTACTTTTTTATCTGTTTTTGAGGACACACATTGCCATTTAACAACATCAAAGTTAAGGTCCTCTTGTCATTCATTTTTTACCTGTGAGTGGGGACTTGTGGTGGATAGGTGCCTTTTTGTTTTGACCTGACCTTGATAGAGAGGTAGCAAGGACAAATGATAATGGTTTGGCATACATGTATTTAGGTTGCTAGTGGACTACATAATACGGAGGCGACACTTTCTAGTTTGAATGAGGACTGATTTCTAAAGATACATGCATAGAAGAAGTGCAGGAGAACAATAAATAGTTAAAATGGTTAAAGGAGAATTCTGTAAACTGAGCAGCACGGACATAACGCTTGGCCATTCAACTTTAACACCAAGTTATTCAAACCCTCGATACATAAACAACAGCAACTATTTATTATAGGCAAGTGCATGTAGATTAGCGCGTGCAAGACAACACCGATAGCACATAATCCACAACGGTGAACGTGCAAAACAATAAATAGCGTGCTCGGCGCCACTTCTAATTTCCTATGCTCTAGGCGCGTTTGATCCTGAATCGCGATTCCGTATTCCCTGGGAGTTCGGGGTCAGCGAGCTGGCTAGCCCGGGAGGCAAACCAGTTTTAAACATTTCAATATCACACCCAACCTGCAATAAAGTGTATTCAATAAAGTTTACAATATATTTGTCACACCTCTTTATGTTTTTCGGAGATGAATTTTAGGGCTTTCTGATTGAGATTTTGGACGTTGTGATGCAATAATTTTATTGAATAATATTTTTTCAGTGTCATTTTCAGTAGGTTAGGTTAGGTTAGGTTAGGTTAGAGTTTTAGTTTAGTTATATAGCTATGTTGTTCTTTCTAGGACTATACATAAATATAGGCGTTTGTGCCGTTTCCCATACAAATTATCGTGCTGTTTGTCGTAATTATTGTCTGATAAGAGTTTCACTACGTACTTAAAATCAATCTTAAAAAATATCAAAATATGAAGCAAAGCTCTAAGCTTAAAGCTTCTCTTATATCTCAGGAGGAACAAGTGTACCGAGAACAGTCTGATATGGAACAGCTTACAGATAAATGCGAATTTATTTTCTTTAAATTGGAAAATTATGATTCTTCTTCCTAGTAAATATTATGGACTCATTTAGATACTCAAAGAGGTATTTGTAACTAGATACTATAAGCTGATTTCTAGAGTAGATTGGTAGATTCCCAGGAATTGTGTTGAAAAGAAATGCTCATGTTGAATTTCTTCAATAATCCATGAATTAACGATGAAATTCTTTGACATCCACGAATCTATTTAGAAGACAATCTATTTTGAAGTCGAGGATCATACACCACTAATGGCAATTAGGTATTGCGTAGAGATTGTATCATGTAAAATCAGCGCTCTCTGTTACCGCTTCAACTAAAATGAGAGCCCCACCGGACGGGATGCATTAATAACCGCTAATTTTCTCGTACCCATTCGCGATCCAGTAAGTGCTCGAAATGATCGGCCACTAATTAATTACTAGTACCAACACAATGATTACTCAGTGAATGTTTGTAGACCCTACAACTCTCTCTAATAGTTTAAAGAATGTTGATGATATTAAACGCTAGTAATTTCCAAATCAGTTTTTATTGTCATTATAAAATGAGACGCCTTCGTTGTTTTACGATAGATCTAGGAAACGTTTATCTGGAATGTAAATTTTGTTTGCGTCTGATACTCGAACCTCGGTACTTGCGACCTCTATGACCATAAGCTAACCGTCTGCACCGTTACACTGCAGACATTCTCATGTTCCTATTATTTTGATCTATTTGTTTACATCAGACACCAACAGAACAGTTATTTTGAATTTCAACATTTATTTCGCAAGATTATGTTAAACATACTTTTGAACTTTAAAATTTTGTTCTATCTACCTACAGTTTATAATTCTGGCACGGTGTATGTCTGCTTACATTTTTTACTCAAAGAATACCGTTGTACCTACTACTGTTGTGATTTTGGTTCTATTGTTAGGCTATTGAATATAGTTTAAGAGTTGAAAGAGGAGCATCGATTTTGACCTATCAAAGAATTTAACTTAAAACATTGAAAACTGTTTCAGTATAGCATGCGCGGAAAAAACATTGGTGGAGTTCCTCAACATGGAGATAACAATGACGAAGGAGCATCGATTTTGACCTATCAAAGAAATTATGAAGACTGTTCTTGCAACCAGCATGCGCGGAAAAAATATGGTCTTGGAGTTCGTCAACATGGAAACAACAATGACAAATGTAAAGAGACACAAATGACAATGGTGTCGTCTCGCCGCGTCCACGATTCGATAATAGTGAATAAACACGGCGATGAGTTATCGGCGGCAATCTCGGGTCGTCGGCCGCAGTACCGTTCCACTTGCCCCTGGACGACGAAACTAACGACCACGAGGTAGGGAGCTCAGGGGCAGCCGTGGATGTGGTATTGTTGAGTGTGCGGTTATAGGTGTGTATGAAGATGAGACTGTGGATCATTGATACCAAGAAACAAGAATGTTTTAAAACTTTATCAAACCTGCAAGCGACGACGGCAACGTACAGTCAAAGGCTGAGTACCTCAAGGTCTATATTTGCTTGCCTTTTTTACAAACTCCGCTATGCAAAAATTACGAATGTAGTTTTATTTGAAAAAAACCAGCCAAGTGTGTGTCAGACCACGCACAATGAAGGGTTCCGTAGTTGGGGTAAAGGGGGATGCCCGAAAAATGCTTGAAATGGACAGAAACTACTAATAGTCCGTAATTGTATTTAGAATAAAATATGTATAATGAAATACTCTCAAGTTTGTTTACCTAGGGTAAAAATATAACAATCACTAAAATATTTAACTTGATATCCGTCTAATTTATTCTTATTTTATAATGGAGGTCGGTGTTTATTTGTCATGAGTAAGTGACATTCAGCCAAACAGGAATGGTCAAATAATCCAGAACGAACTATTTTATAGAATTAGTGCACATATATCATTAGTTTAATATAATTCGACCTCTATGAATCATAAATCTAATTAAAATAAAATATGCATGTCAATGTGAATTAAAATAATATTATTTTAAAAGTAGAAAACGTATCGTAGGCTGTATGAATCACATATCCTTTGCCTTACTGACAGTTTGACATTACTGCATTTCATTTTTTCGATTGTTTACTTGATTCATGGTTTTGCGTATGCGATTTGAGTTACAGGTTGCTTTTTATGATATTTAACGACAACTGTGGGCATTTTTTAAGGATTTTGATTTTACTTCTGCACACTTTACCGCAAAGACATTAAATATTAGGTAATACGGGCTGGTATCCGCAACTCCACGACAATGCGCGTATTTTGCGAATGGATGTAACATATGGACATTAAATATTACTTGCTATACCCATTTTTGAACATGGACTTAGATTGGACTCGCTTAAACGACGACTCGGCTTTTGGACGACGGACCTGAACCTGCTAAATACGACGCTGCTGTTGTTTGGGACTTGTGCCCCCTGTACACTACATTTAAAAATGGATAGAAACCTTCGCTGTGTTAAATTGCTATATCGATATTGCAAGGATGAGATCTCTTATCAGTGCACAATGATGAAGTACGTTGTTACAGGCATGGATAAGTGATATCACTGATTCCCTAGTTTTCTTTGTTTTTAATGATGAATAAAACAAAATGCATTTTTGTTGTTTTATTGCGTATTAATCCTTAATCTTGACTTAACCTACATTTTAGAAAAAATGTTTGGAACTGACTTCTACCTAGGTTTTTGATAATTATTGAAATTGTATTAGGTTTGCTACGATTTGTAGTACAATTTGGCGTATATTTAATTGCTGTTCATTTCAGGCATTTTGTAGTATGGCAGATGGGCAATTCCCTTTATCCCAAGAACAAACTTAACATTGAAGTTGAAAAACATGGTCTCCCATACATTCCAACTGCAAATATAAGTTGGTCGACTATTACTCGTTAACTTGTAAAGCTGTGATAGTTTTCCTTTTAACTTCGTTAAATATATAAATACTAACTGCCTTAATTTTTTTCACACTATGTATTCAAGAACAACCATTTAGCTGGTGGTGTGTACTCTTGACTCTAACAAAAATTTGCACTTTAAAGCTTAATATTACGCAAACGGATCCCTGAATCGAAGGCAAATAATTTATTTCAAATAGGCACATGAAAGGCACTTTTGAACGTCAAAATTTCCAAAAAAATTTTTTTTTTATTGATTCTATTTGCCCCTTCCAAAATGGTAGTTTCGTATGCAGAAGAATGGTCAAGAAACTGCACCGTTACTCTTTTCAAATTGTATTACAATATTTTGCATAAGTACATTAATTATATTATGTATATTATATTATTATTATTATTTGTGAAGACAATGCACCTAGAATATAAGTACTTACTTCAAGTACCACAATAGGTAAAAAAAATCAAAATGAAGCAATGCAAAAAATAAATTAATTATGTTATAGATACATGGTGCTTACATATTTACAATTTTCACAGACCCACAATATTTTTGAATGGCGTATAGACGAGAAAAATATATCTAAGTGCAAGGGTTCCACAATTTTTTTACCGACTTCACAAAAAGGAGGAGGTACTATGTTCGGCTGATTGTATGTTTGTTCATCGAATACTCCGCCAATTGTCGACGGATTTTCAAAATTCTTTTTATGTTTGAAAGGGTATACTCTCGAGGTGGTCCCATTGTTACCAAATCAGAATCTGATCAGGGGATGCCATGGAAATCGAGGAAACCCTCAAATTTTATAGGCATACCTATAGCGATTTGGGTATTTTTTATAATAACTCGTGCATTTGCTCTCGGAAAACACCATTTGGTGAAGTGGAACTGATGATGAAGACCGTAGATGGCCATCGGAACTACTCAATTTATAAGTCTTTCACGGGTTGCGATTCGATTACTTTAATATGGTTGCTAAGTAATTTATGCTCGTCAAAACGCATAATGGTGATGATGACTTCACCATGGAGCTCCAGTTCTCCTGGTTCTTACTAGGAGAACTCCTCAACAATTAACGTCCTTGCATCGGGAAAAGTAATATTTTGTAAACAGTGATGAGCAGTTGCCATTGGGCTATTGTAACTTAGATAAATTACAAACTGACCCACTAAAAAGTGAAAAATAAAAACTTTTTTACAAAAAAAAAAACAACTGACTTCCAAAAAAAAACACTACAAAGTGAAAAATAACTTTAATTTTGGAAGTCGGTGCCAAAAACTAAAATAAAGATCCAAAGACACCGATTTCCGAAATTAAAGTTATTTTTCACTTTGTAGTGTTTTTTTTTGGAAGTCGGTTGTTTTTTTTTTAAAGATTTTATTTTACACAAATCGGCGAGATTAATATGTATACCCATGTCAAATTACAGCTTTCTAGTACTTAGAGTCTCTGAGATAACCCGCGGACAGACAGACAGACGGACATGGCGAAACTATAAGGGTACCTTTTTGTCTACGGAACCCTAAAAATGAGTCCACTCATTAATTAAATAATACTCATTCGACAACCCAAAGCATATTGTAATTACTATTAGTGTTTATAATTCAAATAATGTCAATAAAAACTAAGTTTCTTCAAACTTATGTAAATATTGGTATTATTTATGAATTAAAAACACAGTCACATTGGTAGATATATATTGAATCAACTAGAAATATTGGTAAAGTTATCCGACTGAAATTGAATATCGTCTCTTTTTTGTGACTTTTAAAGTAAGAAATGCCGCATCTACCAACCGCGATCTTCAACACACATCATAGTTTTCACTATTAACGTTCATAGACGAATTCCGACGTGACTATTCCGCTAATCAAATTTTGTAACTGCGGTATTGTAACCATTAGTTCTCGAACCTAAACTTTTTTCAGATGCCGCTGTCAATTATGTGTTACCGTTAAGTAGGAATAAACTGTTGCCCCAAACTCATTCAGACATTTAAAATAATGCGGTGAGATGAAATAAAATCACTTTGTACGAGTTCAAAAGTAATACTTCGGTAAATTAAATCGGTGAAAGCGTGGCATCCATTCTTATATCTATTCCCTTTTGATGTGGATCATAAAGATTAGTTACGGATAAAATTAGCACCTCGTTCTATTCGTAATTTACCTTGTAATGATTAGATAAGTTGGTTCTGGCTACTTATAAGTTTTGAGGCCAAGTTTGAGGAAATAATTTATATCGAGGCTTTTTTTTTGTATTTACCGTTAAAATCTTATTTTGTCGTATATTTTTGCGTTGATATGTATTAAATGGTTTGTTGTTGTTATTTGGCTAAAGCTGTCCTATTGTTGGGCTAAAATGCTTTTCTTTGAGTCGTTTATTTCCTCTTATTGTCAGCTTGTCACGTGTTTCTGTTAAAGACCGTGTGTTTCATAGTCTTACCAACTGTGTTGTCCACCCTGATACCGTCTATTAGGGCCTTTAAGGCATGGCCATGTGACAGATAGGTATGCCTCGAAAATGTAGGTATTTTAGTAAAAATAATAAACAAAGTTTAACGACAATGCAGATGCAATGTCAAATAAAATTTATGATAATGTTTTTCTTTCGAAACAGCACTGCGATTCTGTAACCATCTCACCGTGAAATCTTAGGTGAAGTTAGCGTGGAGTGAGCTGTCAATAGTGTCAATTCCTAGCAAAAACAAACTCACTTCACCTAAGTTTTCACGGTGAGATTTTTACAGAATCGACAAAAAATCTAAATTTTCTTGCTTGATTTTAATTAATGCTACCAAAAAACCGTCGAGTAGCAAAACAAACAAGGTGTTAAATAATGTATTTGAAATTTAAATTTTGACCGTGTGTTAAGATTAATAAGAAAAAACATGCAAGGTCTGTAAAGATTTTGTGTATTTTTACTGCGTAATTTATTTTTTACTTAAAAGAATTAAATGTAGTTGGTTAATAACTTAAGTTCTGACAGTATGATCAATGTTACTGCAAGGGTACTGTCGTGTTTCCCCCTGAGCGCTCGCGCAGTTTGCCCATGAAATCTTTATGTCTATTGTTTAAGGTTAATTTAAAGCTAAATTACAGCATAAATTGTTATTCAATAGATACAAATTATGTAACTAACTTACCTTACCTAACCTCAATGTTGGTATTATCTAGTTGGTATAATTATATTTTTTGCTTTTTATGTGTTCGTGTTTAAAAATGGTGTCTTCTTAGAAATACATAATCTTATTCCACTGATTAATTAAGTTAATGTCACACTAATTATAAACACCGGTGGTACTGGTGGCAAAACATAATTAATAACAAAGAAAAATAGAAAGCTGACTGCTAAAAATAAACGTAGTATTTGAATTAAATTGTAAATATGTTTTTTCTGTCGATTTATCTAGAATTTTGCGTTAAGTGGGCAAACGGAACGCAGCCGTAAGTTTACGGTTAGCTCAATCAGATGACGCTGCGCTGGCGCAACGCGGAAATCAATTGGAGTTCCCTTTATCATTTATGGACTGCGAACCCGTGGGCATCACGCTTACACAACTTTGATAGGTTATGGGCCTAAGCCTTCTGCCTTTTATTTTCCTTTGTTGAAAAAAATAGCAAGAACAAAAAAAAATATAGGTAGGTACCTACTAGATTGTAACTTTCTCACTGAAGGGCAAAGGCTTCTTCTCGAGCAGAGAAGGAAAACAAATCAAAACCTCCTTATAAATGCAAAAGTACCTACTTACTGTTTACTCAGTCTATTGCTTTTAACTAATGTAGGTCCTAAACAAAACAAGTGAAGAAACCAGGTTAATGTGATACACGGTGACAGGCTAACAACCCCGCACTTTCACTTGTTACTTTTGACCCGTTTGACCTTACACTTCGTCACTTGCTATTAGCATACATTGGCAGAACAAAATCATCGAAAAAATATTTTGGTTTAAAAGTATTTTACCCTAGTGCGGCGATACCCAAAAGGGGAAAAAGCCAAAACTCCTCCTAAAAAAAAAGGCAACTTTTGACTAATTTTTATCCACGCCTCCTTATCCCTGCATTCCTGATACTCCCAACATACAGGTTTTAAGAGTCGCCGACTAAATCGTATGTCAGTTATTTTATCACGGCACTTAGAACAAATAAATTAATAGGCAATTACTCGCAAGGCACCGCTTTGGGCCAACAATGGTCGCAATAAGAGCCATAAACGTCACGATGTTTGGCGTCCTATGGTGCACGGGCTGATCTGTTAACGAGAACGAAACACGTCCTAGTGCTACTGCCCTAGAGTATGCTGTAGAGGGGACTATAGACAAAGGGCGCAGTACTTCCGTGTGTGAGAGGCAAGGGAGGAAAATTAAAGAAAAAAGTTTTTAGTTAAAATGTTTGTCACAATCGCGGTCTGAAAACGGCCACTGCTGAACATTTGTTGAGACGAAATCATATTTGTTAAAACAAAACACAAACGTGTGGTAATATAAATTAGAACATATTAAGTTAAGTACAGTGCTGTACGTATTGTTTAGGAAATTCTAAGACCTACCTATCTAGATTTCTAGACTTTTTTTGGGACATCCATCGTACTCTTCCTGCCTCCGCCACGTACCACTCTGTAAGGCAACATCTGCAATAAATTGACAGCCACCACATAGCTCGGAGAAAATAATTTGGTTGCCAATGTTTCACATAATTTAACATTACTGACCATTACTAATATATATATACTACATATACTGTATAATGTGCTGGTTTCCGCAACTTCAAGACCATGCGCGTATTTGCTACGGCCTTTACTAAATTGCAGACATAATTAACTATAATAGTACCTATACTCAAAAAACAAATACTACCTACCATCAAACCATTTCTACCTACACACACATCTACGAGGCTACCTATTCTACCGAACAAGTCTGTCGAGTAGGGCGACGACAGGCGCGCGCGCAGGTCGCCGCGGGGTCATTGACCGGCCCGTTACGCGGTTACGTAACAACGTAGCTTACGGCTACGCGTTCACGACAACCCCGTAGCACAGCGTTTAGCAACTAATCGCGAACTCTGTAATAGTCGTAGGTAAAATAAATAATATATTTTCTAGAAGTGTTTTTTTTTTAACTTTTGACTTTTAGAGTTTCACTGTAAGTATTTTGAAATAAATTCAATTTTATTTTAGGTACTTATTTAACTGTAACTGTAAAAAATTAACCTGTTATTTGATTCAGTGTAAAAAATACTTCAATAATTTGTTAAAAACGGAAATTTCAAAGTAATTAGTGCTTTATTTTTGTTAATGAAACCATATTGATGTAACGACTTTCCGAAACACGTTTATTTTAACAGTTTAATTTATTTTTATTTAATAGAGACAGATTTTACGTTACTGATACTCCAAGATTTGCAGTAGGTACAATAGTATATCAATGCGTACAACCCAGATAGCTGGAGTCACTGTGAAAATGCATGAGGCGGGAAGACTGCTAATGTGGTATTAAATGGATTCTCACCATCCTCAGAATTCCCATCACAATCCAATCCATTATCAGCAGTAGATGTAAGTGACAATGATTGTGAAGTAGTTCTGCAAACAGCACAAACTTTTTTGCAACAATTAATATATAAGTAGTAGTATATTGCATTCGATTCGTTTTCAATCTTCGTAAGTATGACCATGTATCCGCGCACCGATTGCTTTTAAAATGGTTACCTATTCGTCAGCGCAGAGAGCTCAGGGCTCTGTCTATGTTGTTTTCTATTCTTAACAAACCCACTTCTCCTTCTTAGCTGACTTCCCATATTCAATACTTATGCTCTGCCCATAGTAAAAACCTTCGCTCCACCAATAATCGTCTTTTACGATGTCCTTCTCACCGCTCTGGTTTCATTCACTCTTCTTTCTTTGTACAGGCTCCCTCTGAACATCAGGATGGCAACCAATCGGTTGTCTTTTAAAGTGAAGACACGTGAGTACATACGTGAGAAGTTGGCAGAAACATCTCAGCGCTAATTTGCTGGTTCATTTTCTCATCTACTGATCGTTATTTCTCCTTACAAAGTTTGTTCCATTTATAAATATGTATGTAGGTATATAATATGTATGTATCTATTCTTGTATTTTATAGTTATTTTCGTGTTATCTATCCTTTATGTTGCACCTACCATGTTTTCTCTCTGCATCACCCTAAGGTTGACTGGTAGAAAATGCCTCAGGCATTAAGTCCGCCTTTGTACGGTATTTTTTTTACTTGTGCATAAAGTTTTAATAAATAAATAAATAAATAAATAAGTATATTTACTAATAATATAAGTTTATTTACCACATAAGTTCTTTTTTTTCATCAGATCTTCACCAAGCTTATAAGAGACCTAGGTACTTAAAGTTACTACCTTTCAAATAAAAAAGAACCATCGAAATCGGATCTCATAAGGCGGAGACATCCAGTCCCCCTCTTTGGAGAAAGTAGGTCCTCTCCAATCAAAAATCCCCGACTACAAAAAAAAAATCTATAAAGTCGTAAAACCTATATACCAAGTTTCGTCCAGATCGGTTGTAAAATACGACCTGTAGAGGAGTAGCAACAAACTGACAGACGAAAGAAAATTTTTCCAGACTTGAAGCAAAGACGCTTCACTCGCTTCGCTCGCTCCGTCAATCTGAAAAGCTAAAGAGGATAGTAGATACTGCAGTAGATCAAATTTAAGCATCATCTTAAGTTCCTTCATCTCCTGTCTCTGACTTCTTCTGATCAACCTTTTCCTCCGTCGTGTTAATCAAGCAAAAAAAGAATAGTTAGGCCAGGCAAAGAAGCTTATTCCTATTGTGCGGTCCTTTAGATTTGCTTGGGTCACCAATTTGATATCGAAATGTCACCGCCTCCCGACTCTAGGTTAGCAAGTTGGACAGTCCGCGCCATCTATCGGTCACTTCACGTACAAAATTTTGTATGTTTGAGTAAAAATTAACAAAAGACGCAATGCTAATTACTTCACAACGCTTGTTATGATATAATGGTTACTTTTACCGGTTCTTAGCTATTTTTATTGTTTCAAATTAATGTTAATTCAATATGTTTCTACCTACTTATGTAACGAGGCCCCGGAAATAACTATATAACATATAATTTGGGAATCGGAAACGATTATTGATGTCTGATGATTGTTTATAAAGGTATACTGGTCAGGTTTAGCCTTCATCATGTTTCGATCTATTTTTCGCAATAAGACTTACTTAGGCTACTACATTGAATTGAGCAATATTATGTTATACAAAGGATCATCATTACGTGTAAAAAAATGTAGGAAATGGGGATGTGCAATAATTGTGTGCTCCTGTATACCTACATTTTCAGGTAGCCGGTAAGTAATTTTGGTACCGGTACCAAACTTCAAGCAAGCCGTCTAGGGCACTTCTGCCCTGGGGCAGACTGCCCAAGATTCATGGGACATGCTACAACATCGTCGCATTTGACACTCGCTGTATGTTTCTGTAATGATGTGTTTTATAAAAATGTATTATATATTTATATATATACAGGGTGTTTCTTTTAAGGTGTCAAGCTAGTGCGAGTTGATAGCAGAGTATATTACCTTTCGATTTAACCCCTATGTACCTATCTTCTACGATTTCTTGTAGTTTTCGAGTTATAATTTTTTTTCGATATTTTTCCTGATTCAACGAGATGATGGCTTTAAAAAATTATAACTTTTTTTGTGTCAACTTTGAACAAGAATGAACTAAATAGATGCCCTATTTAGTTCATTCTTGTTCAAAGTTGACACAAAAAAAGTTGAACTAAGTAGGGCATTATTTGCTGAAATCGGTCGTTGAAAGTGGTGTAAGTATCTGAAATCTTGTGATTTTCATATTTTATAATTTATTATTATCTTTGCCTGTTTTTGTCAATCCTGATATTTACTATTCCTCTACGTTTAAGCAGAGCTCAGTTGATAATAAAAACATAAATTTTATACCTACTCCTATCCTTAACCACTACCATTGATATGAAATGATGGATCCAAAATAACTCGAAAACTACAAAAAATCGTAGAACATACATGGAGTTAAATCGATAGGTATGGTACTCTGCTATCAGCTCGCACTGGCTTGACACCTTAAAAGAAACACCCTGTTTATTACATATATTTTTTGCATTATTATCGGTACAATACACTATCAAATACAGTGTGAATTTTGTGTTAACCGTACTGAGGGAAGTAATTAGAAGATACAAATAATAAGAACAATAAAACTTAAAAAAATAATTATCTCGAATGTTAACACAATCACCGCTTGTTTCGCTGCCCTACAATCACGTCTTCCTACATCTATTTAATTTAATTAATTTCACAATTCACACACTGAGTGCGGATGAAAGATGTTTTTGCGTTAATTACTATGAGTTATTACATCCATTCTTTGTGCACTGTTACTGTAAGCCGTTGACTTCATTAACAACTAATTAATGTACACACGATACGAATCTAATCTCTTTCTGTTTGTGTGTACGTTAATATTGCACTAAACGAATGTTGAGCATAAATTATGAAACTGTTGTTTTAACTGATTGTTTTATCGTGTTAATCTATATAACTACTGTAGTTTTGTTAGATTTAAACCCTGATCTACATAACTGAGCCGTGTAACTGTTATCGAGTTTGTAACGTTTTCACGCTTGCGTTTTACACCCGTTAGTTTTAATATTTTGACAACTTTATATTACTATATTTGACATGGTGAATGGGCCTTTAATATACCATGGAAACATTATAAAAGATTTTGTAGCATCACCATCAAAATTAACAATAAAAACCTTTATTTATTACACCAAAGAACTTTTTTTAATTCGAATATAGTACGAATTAACCATTCGTCATTCCGGTTTGGCAAGTGTTGATGTGCGAAACTTCAATTTAAATTAATGTACATACTATGATTCATACAACAACCGGTGTGAATTAATTAAATGTATCATTTATTTTTAATTTGCTCATAGTGCTTTATTTGTTTGTTTAAACGTAAATGATCTGATCATAAATCGTGGGCCAACTGACGCATTCATCATTTCGTCCCTTCTATTAAGACAGTGGACCAGCCGAATCAAACTATTATGGGGATCAATATCGGATACAATGGGATTGTAAAAGGGGGCTCATATTTTTATATTCACAAAAAACTAACTCTTCCGCGGGCACCCTCTTACACGTTCATGGCGTACTTATTTTATGTTGTTATACTTTGGTATTAAGAGCGAATATTGTCCAACAGGATATTTTTGTTGTTCATGATGTCAGGAAAAAAGCTTTTTTTTTCTAAATCAGACATTTAACCTTATACCTAAGAAGTTAGGGTTTGAATTCGCGCTGCGGGTTGGGAAGAAAGCTTTTACATCATCTAGTAACGTGTATTGATTGAAGAGACTGCCGTTAGGTTTTTACATAATATCTGTCTTCTATAGGGGGTGGCAGTACATGGATGTGAGCTACACTTTATATTTGCGATTTTGTGTCATTTTTATGGGTATTTTGAACTCAGTTTGTTGTTCCGGTTGGAAAGGAAAATATATATCATTTATTTAGTAGTGATATGCTTTCAAATAAAAGGGTAATTTGTTAACAGATTTTTTTATGCCTTTCACCAAAAGAAGTAAAAAACAAAATGAAAACACATCACAAGTCATAACTTAGGATTGTGGATGCGTGCTTGAAACAAAAATCGTTAAAATGTTTAATTTGGCGATGATGATGATGATTTATTACTGAACCCTTCACTTGCCTGGCTAAGTAAATATTTCTTAAACGTTCTGAAAAACTTTCCTTCTTGTACAGTTTTCCCGCCTTCTTCCAGTCTATAGCAGAAACTTCCCTCTCAAATGCAATTCAACTATCCGTCCGGTCATACGCAGTAATATTTATGAAACCCATAACATTAATATGAGAATGTTGAATTTTAGCAAGTCCAACACATAAATACCCTCAATGACGTTGATTATGGCAAACACGAGGGCGCCAGCGGTCCTCCGCGCATTTTTTACTGCCCCTTTTATTTATTGCACCGAAGATTGAAAGGGGACTGCGAGATGATTGTGACGATCCTACAACGTTGCATGCGTGCCGAATGGGTTGAAAAATATTTGTTGATACTGAATAAAATAGTTATTGGACTGAGTAACGACGCAATGCCTAAAGCACTGAAGACAGATACTGATGATGAAGTTTTTAGAGGGTAGGGGGTAGCATAGAGTGATTTTGTAAAATTTAACCACCCCAAGAAGTAAAATGAGCTATTGCTGTGTGCGTCAATTTGAGAACTGATTTTTGGTTGTTTTTAATCTCGGAGACTAAATTGACAAGTGAAAGTGTTAAAAAGAACACAAAACACTTTTTAACAAAATAGGTGTATGTAGCGTTTTTTTTTTTTTTTATGAATAAGGAGGTAAGTATTTAATACAAAATAAAGAATACGTACCTAAATATATTTGGATTTCTGTAACAGCCCCTAAAACAAGGCATTGAAGTTTGTTTGACCAATTAACTGTTTAGTTAATTCTTATACGACATCCACGCCGGCAGAGTCGCGGACCAAAGCTAGCTTCTTATACCGGCAGGTATACACATAGCTACTTATACGTAAGTATGACGCGTGGGATGCATGCGATGCGTGCAATACGTGCTAATATTTTAATACCGCTGCGGTGACTTCGTTAGTGGAAGTTATACGCTTTGATCTGTTTGGAGATGAATTACTTTGTGATTGAATCACTTTTTTGATTATATGATTATCTAGGGGTAAGGGGTGCCGGTCGGGTGACTCATGTAACATGTTGGTAGCATTTTGGATGTTTTGGCTTGTACTTAGACAACTGTGATGAATGAATGAAATCAGGAAATGCGAAGGCTAGAAAGGACTCTTTGAGGAAAAGATTGCTCTCCAAGTGTTTGACAGTAGTGATGTGAAGTCTTGAATTTACAGCCATTTTACCGCTCTTCTCTTTTATTTTGATGCCCTGCAAGGACTGAAGGTTTCTTCTTGTTCTGGAACAGCTCAGGAGCGCTCGTGACTGCGGTCCACTCTCGAATTCTCTTCTACCTTTACTTATACAAAGTATGGTCTTTTTCGGAGGAGCTCGTGGCTGAATAATAACAGCTGCACGGTCGATCCATCTGGTTAAGCTACGCTTACCGGGGTTGGTCTATGGATGGGTGACCATCTTTACATAACGGGTCTCCTCCGTGCCTCGGAAAGCACGTTAAGCCGTTAGTCCCGGCTGTCATTCGTGGATCTTTGACAGTCGTTACGGGTCGTCAGAAGCCCGAAAGTCTGACAACCGGTCGGTCAAGAGGTATCGTATTACCCAGTTACTGGGTTGTGGAGATCAGATAGACAGTCGCTCCGTGTAAAATACTGGTACATACAGCTGCATCCGGTTAGACTGGTAGCCGACCCTAACATAGTTGGGAAAAGGTTAGGCAGACTGATTGAGTTTTGGTCTTTTCGGTACAGCCGCGAAAAGAGGTATCCTTTCCTCTTAAATTCTATAAAGTGACAGTAGAAGTCATTTAAACAAACCAGAAAATTCAATAAACTTAAATTAATAATGATGAAAGTAGGTACCTGTATTATCCATACAATCCCATCATTACAAATAAACGACAAAAACACAAATGAACATGTAATCAAACTTGTTAATCCGACAATCTGCAAAATCAATACGTTGTATGAAAGTACCTATAAACGGGGTGCACTTTCCCAAATTTATGTACCGAGGGTGAGTCCCCATAAAGTTCACATGTGCAATAACGAGTCGGCCAGTTTAAACCGCCGATATTGCTCCTATGAAATATTGATGGCTTCACAACGAAGGTACACCATTATCATGTCAACTAACGTACTGGTCGGGATTTATTTTTATGTCTCTATTTGGGGCCGTGATTGGATAGTTCGTTTGTCTTGTTTGTAAGATTATTTTCAGTTTTAGTAAGTAATTATGTAGAAGGTTTTGATGTGTCTTCTGTGGTGTCTTTAAATCAGATTTTTTTAATTTTGGTTAGGGGAGCATTACAATCCTTGCCAGAGTTTACTACTGCTTATTAGGACCCACTGGGCGTTAAAGAATGAACAGCAGCATCACTATTTCTATTTTCATGTTTTGTAAATATGATAAAGTATTTACAACGATATTTTAAAGGAAAGATATGCTACGTTCATACTGAGTGGCGTTCGGCTTTTGTTGCGTTGTTATTACAAATGTACTTACTTAATATAGGTGTATAGTAGTTTTCAACTACGACTGCGATAGATGCTACGGAACGTATGATATAGAAAGAGATAGCTTGGCATTTTAGATATACTGTCACGCCACGGACACGCTTTGTTTCGCTCGCTGCTATTAGCCGACTGAATGAAATTCCTACAATTGTCTACATTTGGCTGCAACAATTTGCGCGCGCTAGTGCCATATCGTTGGAGTATTTATCTATTATTTTCTGGAAACCACACTGGTATATAAGATTGTCTTTTGTTTCAAATCATATTCGTTCAGTTTTTCGTTATATTATGCATACCTATACCAGACCACTATCATCCACTACTCGAGGTTATTTACTACCAATGCTTACTGCTTCGAAATTATATGACTGATGTATATTTAACAACAAACTAACAAGCTTCATTTATATAAGTTATATTATGTTATTATTCAACATGAGTTAGTACCCTAAACAAGTTAGCGTGTTTGGTGCGAATACATGTTTCATGCGAAGTGGCTGGGGCGATACAGGTTTCAAATGCCAATACTGCTCTGCCTGAATGAAATATAGAAGCAATGCGCACATAGATTCAACCGTCGCAGAAGCGGCACACAGTATATTCAACTTACGCGTGCAAGAATTGGTAATTAAAACTTTGTCGTTGTTTTGTGGTGAGACAGCTTATTTTGTTAGTAGGTATGTATAACGAATATTTAGTTAGCTCAAATAATGAAGTCCGTGAGGATCAGATTCAGGTACCTACGCACGGCTACAGATCAAGCTATACATTTCCAGAATAAGCTGATCTCTCATAGTATAGGATTTCCTTACAATAAGAGGTCAGTGTATACTATATACACAATGTATATTGTTAAGAAATAAATTACTTATGACTGGAAATGTATAGCTTGATGTGTAGCCGTGTGTACTCTAAATTAATGCTTCTAGTCATCATGCACACTATGCACAGCTTGTTAGATGTGAGTTGATAGAGCTAATATTTTCAGACCGAAATTTCTGCTTTCAGACACTTGGGTGTCTTTATCAAACGGAATAGTTTTGACTCCATGTATCAGTCATCAGATTCCCGTTCAACATCTGTGTCGTTGACATACTTAAATATTTGACATTTAGATAATACCGAACGCCAAAATTAAAGAAGCACGTGCTACGTTGGTAAACAACGTATTTACAATTAAACCTATTTCAAACGTACTGTCTACGTAAACCAACAATGCACCAATAATCTTTGGCTTCCATAACTGGATTAGCGTCCGCCGCGCGTATCGGCGTAATATATCGTTTCGATTGAGTTTTGGTGTATCATTCGGAATTCAAACTTGGAAATGATTCGGAGATCCCCTCTCGCCGCGGGTGACATACGCATCTTTGCAACTTTTGTGGCTGTTCACTTGAGGATATTAGGGTATTAAGGTTCAATGGATTGAATAAAATTGGTGTATAAAATTAAAGAGAAAATACGGAACATACGCCAATGCTTCCGCTTCTAAATAAAAATACATTCAAATGTTGCTAGTTTTAGTTCTTGTTTCAGATACATAACAACTTTTACATAATTTGCAAAATCTATCGAAGTGTTGTCATAATAAAATGCATTCTTTGTTCTATCTGTTTAAAGTATTTCCACTACAGCAGTACCTATCAATCGCCAAGAAAAGTCAAAAACAAACCAATCAAGTGATTTATGAAAATCAAACCGCCAGACAGGAAAAGCTTGTAAAAAAAAACGATCTCATTGAAAACCTGAATCAAATAACGCAAGACTTCTTGAAAGTCTGTGATTGTTATTTAACACGTGCACAATAACACATAACGTATAAATCCGAAGCACGTGCTTGCGTGAATTCTGTGCACATGCCACGAAAATAGAAAACTACCGGATGAATTCTCTACGTTTCAGATTTACATATTCGTGTACCTAATGGTTTGTAGTATTATTTCATTCACATCTACCGGTAAACATAGTTTGGTCACTGAATGCTGCAACATAAGGGTTATTGATTTAATCATCTCTGTTGAAACACGAATTGGCGATCACAGATTGAAGCTGCGTCCCATTCTCCAACATAATCATTCAGTGTTCTATTATTACCACTAAGTCTGGTATGGAATGACTTTTCTTTGCTTCTGTTATAGCCCTCACTAGTATGAAAGGGTTAACCTTTTCTTTGTTTGGAAAATTCTGTTAACATCTGAAATTTTCCACTGAAAAACATTGGCCTTCTGTGAGTCACCTCGTGGAAAGGTCATGTGACTGCGATCTTTTAATTACCACTCTTGGCAGACATGTTTGTGGCTGCAGTATGATGTTATTAGCTTCCAACTAGTACCTACCTAGTCGTCTATTCAATATGATATTCTCTGCTCATTGCCTGTTTCTTGTTGACACGACCAGCTTTTTCCTTAACCTCTTTTCGGTTACTAAAAATCTGAAACACGTGCCTTTTAGTTTGTCTGACCATGCCCAACTTTTCTAAAACATCAACAATCCTATCTATTTACAAAACTCTACCAATATTCCCAATAAAACCACTGCTTTATTTAAGGCTCTTACAGACAGAGGCGATATCGCGTCGCGACGCGATATTGTTCTACGGATATAATATCGCAATATCGCGTCGCCGACGCGATATCGCCTCTGTCTGTAAGAGCCTTTAAGTTAAACCAAAGTGTTAGGTGTGGCTAAGCGTTCGTCTGGATGCAGAGACAACGATTTAAAGGGAACAGTTCGTCAATAAGTCTCGCCTCGGATCGGTCAGGGTTAGTAATTGACGGGGGTGGATGTACCTACGTAGGGTTGACAGTACTAAGAATAGAGACGGGTTTGTTTATGTGAAGGACAATTGAAATGACAAAAGTTATGAGGTCTGTATAGAGCATTCTTGTGGATGTAAAAGGAAAATAAGATTATCGTAGACTTAATAACAGAAGGCTGCAGGCACCGCTTTTGATGACAAATAGCGTTAAAATATCTATATATTTTCTTTTCTACTAGATACTTATTCAGATGATGGAGAGTTATTAAAAATGCTTTTTCTTGTTTACACCCATTATATTCCAAAGCAACAAAGTGCAAATTCGAGTAATAAAAATAATTTACATATCGCGTGAAATGATTTACGCTGTCTCGTCGCGCTAACCCTGCTCTGCTAGGGCAGTTACAACGCCTTCCCCTAAAACATTGTCATCTGAATTTGTGCCCGAAGTAAATAAGAGTCCCGGGGAGTTCTCCACTCTAATGGCGGTAGATTTATAGATTTTCCTTGGATGCCCCGCCGCGCCAGGATTAAATTACGGCTGCCGTATTGGCCGGGCGGAATATTAGCACTTCTATTTGTTTCCGCGCTTTGGTTTCAACTGATTTGAATGGTCACTTCATCTGTGATTTTAGCTTACGGATTTAGAGGATTAAGTGAATTAATTGATCAATTATTTGGCTGGTTAGAGGTCACGTGTTTGAGGCGATAAATATGTTGTTTTAAAATACATATTCTTTATCTGTTTATGTGAAAATTGCGGTATTAATATGTACCTACATGCATTTATTACAGGAAGTGTGCTGAGAACCAATGATTTAAGTAGCAGGTAATATGCAAGTCACGTTAGACATAATAACCGTAAGAGATATTAAAGAAAACAGTTTTCTTGTGTACTATAATTATTTACAGGAAAATGTAATTTTTGTCGTACTTGTTTACGATTTGTTTATCCGATGAGTCGTTTAAGTATCTACATTCATCATGTGCCTAGCCTTTTGCCAATTATGTTGGGGTCGGCTTCCAGTCTAACCGGATGCAGCTGAATACCAGTATTTTACATGGAGCGACTACCGATCTGACCTCCACAACCCAGTTACTGTCAGATTTTCGGGCTTCTGACGACCCGTAACAACTGTCAAAGATTCACGAATGACAGCCGGGACCAACGGCTTAACGTGCTTTCCGAGGCATCGGTGACCATCTTTAAATACCAAGACTCCTCGTCTTGGTATGTAAAGATGGTCACTCATCCACGGACCAACCTTGGCCAGCGTAGCTTAACCTGATCGATCGCCCCGTGCGGCTGTTATTACTTAGCCACAAGACCCTCGTTTAAGTATGTACTTACATTATAAGAAATATTTTTACTATTCCAAATCAAATCAAACGTTTATTTGCTAGAAATACATTGTTTTGGTAAATGTGAGATCTTATTTAATGTGTCCATGTTCATTAGTTACTTACCTATATTGCTTTGAGCCTCAACGAGGGAAAAAACTGGTAAATACTGGGTTCTTCTATAAGTACCTATGTGAAAATGTCTAGTCATATCTTCATTACGTCTAAATTTTCTCTTAAGAATTTGACCAGAAATTCCAGCATTTGATTTTACACTACAAAAAACATCAATTGAAACCAAATTCATTCATTCAAATTAGACTCATTACTATTAAAACTTGTAAATTTCTAAAACTGAAGCCTTGTAACTAATCTCTCGTGTTTTTTAATAACAGTTTTCTTCGGGTTTGTCCCCTGCCCACTCTCCGTCGAGACAGGGGGAGGCACGGTCACAACGGCCCTCTCCTTCTGATTTTTAAAATCGCAGACGGGTTAAGTCGCGGGAGCACGGCGTATAAAAGCTGCCCCCCCTCCCCCGCTTGGTAACCGTTGACTGTGCGTATCATATTTTGTTGTCTCTCTCTCTAATATTGTTCGTATTAAGTACTTATTTTTCAATGCTTGAGCACGTTTTTTGCAGAAAGATATTATGTGTTTAATTAGTTAAGAGTCATTGTGGGTATTTTGCAATTGGTCTGATTGAATTTGACTATTGTAATGATCGCTTTATTTTAGAAGATAAGGTTATTCAGTAGGTCTCATCATTTCCATTTTCATTCAAAATAAAGGTGATAAAAACTTACTAATATAACCGACTCAAATCCAAAATGTAAATTTTTACCATCGACACTCTGTTTTTAAAACGCCAAAACAACCAATATTGTCTCCCCTTTTCAGTCTGCCGTCCAATTTACATACTATTCTTGTACACAGCAATTGATATCACCACACATTTCGACGAAATGTATATAGGGACGTCAGATTTTTCCTTATGCGTTTTCTCTGAACGCCAAATATGTTGTTCTTGCGCAGTCTTTTGTTTCATGAGGAAACAGTCATAAGTGTACTATCAGTTCATAGAAACATTTTGTTTAAATGCCCCGGATACCCGCCGCGTGGTGAGAAATATGTTCCGGGACAATTCACCCGGGCCTGCGCGGGGGGCGGGACGTGTGTGGCTATCAACATTTACATTTGAAAAACGGCCCGTAAACTTATGTGTGGAATGTGTTTAACTGCTAACCAATTGTTTGCAACTTTTTTGTTGTCATCAAAATCAGTAAAATATTTTTTAGTGGTCGTTATAATTATGTTTACGAGTTGCGCCACACGCCACCACATAAAAGTCCTTTGAGCGTGAGTTTTACTGTTTGCAGGTTTTGTTCAGTAGACTTTACGACTTGCTAAATTACGATGCGTTACAACAGCACTCTTTCTTTTTATCTTGATGATTATCAGTCGCTATTTCTCTTTAGAACACTTAAGATGTATGATGGATGATGATGGATGATGTCGTCAGAAATTTCAATTGATCTGGCGCCGGTTGTCATGCCAATAGCTGCGTCAGAAGCCTGAAAGAGTATGTGAACTGGTTTAACCTTAGATTACATACGGATCTGTCATTAGTTCGGTGGCTCTGGTCCAATATCATTCAACACAGAAATAAAATTATTGTAAAAAAATAATAGACCGAGAGGTGACAGGATTTTTCATAACGATCATGGATACGGTTAGATTTACTTCGATGGGTTGTAGAGTAGTCCCCTAATGTGAATGACGTCGGTCTGCCTGCTCTGAGTGGTTGCAACTTCGAGTTATAGCGCTTACAAGAGGCGTCATTGTTGCGAAAAAAAAAAACGATCAGAGAAATGGTCAGTTTTGGTACACATTGAAAGTATGGCGTCTCCGCAGATGAAACAAGTTGGTCTGCCGGCTCTGAGTGGTTGCATTTCAGAGCTATGAATATGATGCGCGCAACATTGTTGGAAAAAAAAAACTATAAGAGAAATGGTCAGTTTTAGTACCCATTCGAAGTATGGTGTCTCCACAGGTGAAACGAGTTAGTCTGCCGGCTCTCAGTGGTTATATTTCAGAGCAATCGTTGTGTATGCAAGACGCTTATTTGTGGAGAAAGCCTAAAAAATGCATCGAAAAAGGGGACAATAGGCGAATTTTTCAAGTGCACGCCGGCCGGTGTCGTACCCCCACCCTACACCTGCGCCGAGCAACACCCGCTGTGCGACCGGCCCCCCTGTAAAGGAATAGGGAAAAAGCTAGAGGTGTCAAGAGGTGTCAATAAGAGAAATGGTCAGTTTTAGTTCCTATTCAAAGTATGGTGTCTCCACAGGTGAAACGAGTTGGTCTGCCTGCTCTTAGTCGTTGTATTTCAGAGCATTGTTATACGCAAAGCGCTTAGTTATAGAAAAATTCAACTTAACGGTAATCAATAAAATGAAGAATGTAATCGAACAAATCCAATATTTAATAATTCAACTTATTACTGTGGGTAAATCACAGATTAATAATTTTGTAGATTATAGCTAAGACTTAGAGTTAAATATTTACTTATTTCTAACATTCTATATTTTTTGAGTTGTTTCATTAGTTATATTCTACAAAATTATTAATCTGTGATTTACCCAAAGTAATAAGTTGAATTGTTGAAAATTGGATTTGTTCGATTTCATTCTTTATTTTATTGATTACCGTTAAGTTGAATTTTGCTATAACTAAGCGCTTTGCGTATAACAATGCTCTGAAATACAACGACTAAGAGCCGGCAGACCAACTCGTTTCACCTGTGGAGACACCATACTTCGAATAGGTACTAAAACTGACCATTTCTCTTATTGACACCTCTTGACACCTCTAGCTTTTTCCCTATTCCTTTACAGGGGGGACGGTCACGCAGCGGGTGGTTCTCAGCGCAGGTGTAGGGTGGGGGTACGACACCGGCCGGCGTGCACTTGAAAAATTCGCCTATTGTCCCCTTTTTCGATGTATTTTTTAGGCTTTCTCCACAAATAAGCGTCTTGCATATACAACGATTGCTCTGAAATACAATCACTGAGAGCCGGCAGACCAACTCGTTTCACCTGTGGAGACACCATACTTCGAATGGGTCCTAAAACTGGCCATTTTTCTTATCGTTTTTTTTTCGCAACAATGTTGCGCGCATCATAGCTCTGAAATGCAACCACTCAGAGCCGGCAGACCAACTTGTTTCATCTGCGGAGACGCCATACTTTCAATGTGTACCAAAACTGACCATTTCTCTGATCGTTTTTTTTTCGCAACAATGACGCCTCTTGTAAGCGCTATAACTCGAAGTTGCAACCACTCAGAGCAGGCAGACCGACGTCATTCGCATTAGGGGACTACTCTACAACCCATCGAAGTAAATCTAACCGTATCCATGATCGTTATGAAAAATCCTGTGACCTCTTAGTCTATAAACACCTCTTGATTTAATCACTCCGTCGCGTCTTTATCAATTAATAAATAGCTGAAGGCAGAAATTGATAGCTCTTCCTATAATAATTATTATTCTGTTTTTTCATCAACTAACATTTCTAAATGTTACTCATAGGGCTATATTGAACTGGAACACCTTGGAGGTGAACCATGGTTACGCTTCCAACAAAATGTTTAAGTACAGCTTCATTGTGGGTATCTCTCCTGGCGTCAAATTGGCTGCGACTGTATACATTTTGTTGGCAGCGCAAATCACTCCACCATTGTGCTATTCCAGTATTTAAATGTTACTTGCAGTGTACAATAAAGCATTTAATTTCCATCTAGGCTTAGCAATGACCGCTACAGTACACGGGCATGAATTCTTAGCAATGACCGCTACAGTCAGTACACGGGCATGAATTCATGATTCTGGTAACTACTGATTTATTAATAAAAATATGTGGAGAACAGCTTGAGTCACTGACAGTAGTATGAGTGGCACCCATCAATATTTAAACGTCCTTGACAAAAGAGCTAGAATACTTACCTAGCATAAATCGATTCATAGTACAATATGGTCTTGAGTTATTTTCTTGTTCTATGGTAGGTAAAATGAATCAGATGTGTTTTCGATGTCACCATGTGGTGTCACGGTTATGTGTATTGTTTTGGTTCTATTATCGCGCAAGAATTTCTCCATGTTTTTGGTTTGACATGGGTATCCCAATGAATTTCCACATGATTATGCACTCTACATACCAATTTGTGATTTCCGCTATCGACCCTTGGGCACCGCACAGATTTTGCTTTTGGAATTATTTGTCAGTTTTGACAGTTACCTACTCCAACATTATTATGCGCAAGCGGCAGTAGCAATTCGGCTGAAAAGAAAATACTTTAAAATACGTACTCTGAGACGTTTTGAAAACTTCTCCTCATAGTAAGCTTATTTTGGATAAGTTAAAGGCAAATATTCTAGTTAATCTACCTATAATATAGATCCGTTGGTCTAAACAATTTAAATAAGGTTTTCTTTTTATATTATGGAGCTGATAACTTTTTTTTATCATCAAGGCGCTTATCTAAAAATTATTAAGAATTTAATCAATATGCAATAATACAGATAAAGTGAGTGAATGTCCGATTAGGGATAGAAACCTATACCTTGATTATTTCACATCCGTCACATATAAGTGAGGTGAATACCTACAGTCTATTTGACTAGATGTTATAAACAATTATTGTTACCTAATAACTACAATACCTTGTTCGGGATTCCTAAACCATAACTAGACCTGTTTAACCCGTATTAGAGGAGGCTTCATTGATTCTCCTCCTAGCTAAAAGGTTAATTTATAATACTTAACAAATATTTTTCCTCTTAAACTATTTTAAACATTCCGTTGAACATCTTTGATTACTAAAGTTTGGGTCATAAATCAAAACAAGAGCATCGGTTCCCAATCTCTTGTTGCTATTACATGGAGGTACAGACACATTAATCATTTACAATTACGTTAAACGGCCCAAGGATCCAGTGGAGGAGACTCCGGCCGCATTGTGAATAGGTACTCAACTGACAGTGGACAAATAACAAAACTGGGTTAATCTTTTGCCTCCCGCATCGGCTGGAGGTGGAGGATCACCCCTCGCTCCCTCTCGCTCACCCCACACCCAAACAGAAAGAGACAAAACACCAACATCCACAGCCAAAAGGCTTTAGACCAACAAACTCTCCGCCTCGCTTGACTCCTATTCACTAACAAACTAAGGTCCTTATTGGAATGCACCTTGAAATTTTTACCTTCGGAATTCAAAAAAGATTTATTCTTTCAAAACAATCTGCACCCTGTATTACGTACGATTGAGTCGGTTTTTCGATACGCACGAATAAATTCTAGATTTTTAGTATTATATTCATTTATTTGTTCTATCACGTCTGTGCTGAGAGATGAAAATGCCATGAAAATTTTGTCCCTCTTTTACTTATCAGATTGAATAGAGAGGGGACGATATTACATTAAGTCACTGTGGAGTGTACGTATTGCTACCATTTACTTTGTTTACTGAGAAGGTCTTAGCACTAGAATTTTCGTATGAATCTAAGTAATTTTTTGTTCACCTTCAAGAGTCCAGACGATTGTCGCTGCAATTGTAACGACTTTGAAACTTATTTTCATATTGAGATACACGATCGTACTTTTTATCTTAGAATACAATTTCGATAACGTTGCTCTTATTAAATCTTCGCTGTTTCCTAGGGTTGTTTGCCACTGTTGCTAGTGCCTGATTTGCCTAATACCTTCATTATATACGCGCACGATCATTGTATCGTCTGTTGCGTTACCTAATAGGTTACCATCAACTATCTGAAATGAGTTCAAGTTATTTTGATGATGTCTTAAACAAGTATCAGACAATAACAGACTAACCGGCTTAGTAGACTACAACACATCTGAATCATTGCTATTTTCATACATAAAAGGAATAACAAGAAGAAAGTCTTTCACACAAGTCAGTATTCAGGTTTGATTTACCTCCCCATGATAAATTAAAACAAAGACTCAAGCTTCCAACGATAGCGATTAATTTCGTTTCGATTTTTTTTTTTAGGAAACCGCTTTTTAACCCGTCTAGACCCTCTAAATTACGCCGAGACGAAACTGATTCGAACAATAAAAAGCTAAAATTCCACAAACGGTACAGGACGAGATGTATTGAAATATTATAATACGCTTCAACCTATAATTTGATTAAATTCGAGGCGAAAAAGAAAAGGAGTTGATTCGAATGGGTCATTAGAATTCGGGTCAGTAATGATCGGACGCGCATCGCCAGTTTTGTTTGTTATATTAGCGTTCTTAAAACGCTCAGGTATTTTATTAAATGTTTGGAGGAAGTGGTCATCGTTTTAGCACTACCAGGGTTTATGCAATTTGAAACGCCCTCATAACTCGTAGCTCTACAGGCTGTATCAGGAAGGTGCGCTGAAATTTAAGGTTCAACACACACACTGAACAACTGACAGACCATCAAAGAAAGTGGTTCAGTTTCAGTTCACTTGACCACAGCTTTCTGATACACCCTGTATATGTAGATCTTTTATTGTTCCAGTTACATCCAAAGTAGCGACCAAAAGATAAGCTCAAAGAAACATTGAGTGAAAAAAACTGCTTCCTACAAGTCCCAAATTCATCACCAGCAGAAATTAACCAATTACCTCGATATTAAACGCTTATCCAACAATCACGATTATTGAATCGTAGTTACGTATCGTACAGCGCCCGCGCAGCTTACGTCGAAATTGTAAAATACAGCAAATATTTTACATAAGCATGCGGAACTGTTATTATTTTGATACTCGTAACTGTTTGGAACTTTCTCAGTAATGTGCTAGAGAAGGAAAAAGATGTTTGTGTTACCGTCTAAGAACATTGTTTTGGAAGTGCATTACGAAACGTTGATGACTAAGGGTTCCACTTATGATGTAAGCTGCCGGTAGTTTTGAGTTACTCAAAACAGGCTGAAATTGTATAGTGGTATGATGAAGGGGTTGTGGTGACGAAAGGATATGGTGACAATAACAACCAACAAAAATGACGTACTGGTTCGATCAGCTGTATGGACAGCTGGTGGAAAATCAAATTGTACTTGAAGCAAAGCAATACAACAATAGTACAATAATATCTTGATGATAATGTGATTGATGTACGTTTTAGAAGATATATGTATGTATCTGACTGAAGTTTAGACACAAATGCATACAATACCCACGACTATCTTTATACTCTAGCAACAACGCACTGTACAGAAATTAGTCCAAAATGTGTCCGAACAACAATGTGCAATGGCAGGAACGTTTTCAGATACGGACAAGCCAAAACGTATTGAATATGTTGGTATTTACGCCTTACATGTGGGTATCCATGCGCGTATCACGCCCAAGTATTATATGCAGTGCAACGGTATCATTGGTACGGTGTACGGCAAAAGCAATTTCGAGCGGAGACTATTGGCAACTGGCCAGTAGAAATAAGCTTGCTACGACACCCGGAGAGCACCACTACATGCAGCCTGTGATCTAACCAACTTAATTTATATTTATACCTTTATGATTTCGTTGGTAACACTTTAGTTATTAATTTCCTCTTATATACCTTTTATCGAATCAAAGATTCGTGTTCTCTGCTTTAGAAAAGCGTTTCTCTTCATCAATAATTATTTCTTGATTGTTTGTTCTAATGTTACCAGATGAATATTGACTTTCAGGTGTTTTATTAGTAGATACTATTAACGATCATTTTTATTCAGTGTTGCTAATGCTTAGCGCGTTCTTTGGCACATGTTAGTAGGAATGTTAGGTATCTAAATTCCTATAAGCAAACTCAAGTGAGGCAACTACTTTAGTAGATAGTTTTGATAAGAGACCTATAATGACTCTATATGATTTCGAATTAATGACACAGACTAAACGTGACACACACTATTTGCTTTAAGTTTCTATCTGTGCACCTAAAAAAATTGTAACGTTATTCCCCAAAAGCATGTGAGGGAGAGGGGTGGAACCAATTTAAACCAAAGTAACCTGGCGAAAAGCCAGCCGTCTAACGGGTCTCAGGTTACGACAATGCTAGGCATCGCAGATAAGTGTTCCAACTATATCATCTCTTACTTAAACATCCGTTTCACTTTGATCTTTGATGATATTCGTCTTTTTGTTAGTCAGAGTTTGCGGTTTCTATGAAATATGCGTTAACAATTCAAATTCTACCGCAAGTAGTATTCTGCATCTTCTTTCGAGTTTTGTTTCCTTGTCTCCTTTATTGCTTTTATTTTAAAATCCTTTGCCAAAATCACTACCAATTCAATCCGTTTCCTACAATTCACAAAGGAGTCTACGAACAGTAATTTATTTATTAATAGACTGATCGAAACGATAACTTCTATATTGGTGTTTATTAGGATCAATGATCCGGATCGTGTAGCTATGCAAACAACTGGACATTATTCAATAATTGCCTTGCAACTACTGACCGAAAATTAATTAACACTCCTAATGCATGCAACGGGAGCAAAGAGTTTTGGTACAGCAGCGGCAAAATCAATTTGAGGCCGGAGTATTGGCGACTGGCCAGGCGGCGTCCGCTGTCCAACAACCACAAACCTGCATATTATACGTAATACCTACACTACGAACATCAATCACGAAACGTTTAGAGTGCATCTATTTTGATTTATACAGGTGAATCGTTTATAGAGTCCTTGTGTGTTGCGGTTGCTCCGAACAGCGCGCAGCGCTGTGATCTCTCTTTGTTGGTTTGAGCAAATAAATCGGAAAATGTTACAAACATAAAAAATGTAAATAAACAGTTAAATAATTTTCTTCTACAAGATCATCTGTACCAAAAATTGTCTTTTTTACTATGACTAGAAGAAAAAATAACTTTTAAAAAGTAAAAACCGACTTCAAAAACCTAAAACGAATAAAAATTATCTTCCGAAAAAACTTAACAGTTTCTGAAGTCGATGCCAAGGTAGTGCAATAAAGAATTAAAGACACCGACTTTAGAAGCTGTTAAGTTTTTTAGGAAAGTTGTTTATTCGTTTTAGGTTATTGAAGTCGGTTTTTACTTTTTATTTTTAAAGTCATTTTATATTTCCATTTTTAAAATACAATTACATAAGCCCAAGACGAACGCTTAAAAATGTCGGAGATACATTACATTTAAGCATATAACTTCGTAGGTACATAAGATAATTACCTAATGTATTATAACCTTCCTGAAAGTAGATGTAGATCACGTTAGTGAAAGATCCATCAAAATTGATTCATTAGTTTTTGAGAAAATCGTTGACATACAAATACACATACGGGTATACTGGTCGAACACAGAATCCACTTTTTTGAAGTCGGTCAACAAAATCAACTATAAAAGGACCCGTAACGTAGAACCTTTCTACGTTTTAAATGTTTAGAAAACTAATGAGTTTAAAATGTTACAAGAAACAGTATCTAGAGTCTTGAGTACGCTGCACCACCTTAATTTATTTTTTTGGAATGTGGGAAAGTTACCGTAGAATCGCGACATTGAGCCACTAGCAAGAAAGCTCAAATAAAGAAAAACTGTCAGCTTACTAATGTGGGCTACGCGAACGAAGTTGCAAACAAAAGCTAGTAATTAATAACGCAAGACAGACTTCCTCCTCGCACACAATAAACATTAATAAAACATGTCTCTAGTTACAAAATGGAGTGAAACTCGTTAAATTATTAGCCGTGACTAAATCGTGTCATTTTGGAGAAACTCAACAAGTATAAGACACAAGTATGCAAATGCGTCAAAAACGAGGAAGATCGAGAGTTAGATCAAAACTTTTTGTCATAAATAATTAAAGTTGTCGCACAAACATCAAACATACCTACAGATCAAACAAAATTGAGGTAGCAAGTTACATCTACACTGATTATATGAATACATTTGCAGCCACACCATGAAGATAAGAAAGCGCAGGTTTCTAGGCCAAAATCTAAAGGTAAAGCAAATACTTAACTGAACTAAAATTGATATTAAATTATAAAATAAGGTTAAAATATAATGCAGATTCTAACAATAAAGAGGAATCCACTCAGTTACTAGTCAATAAGCATGTTTACGATATAATTATAACATGATCTTGACACTATTGTCATTTCATTTTATTAAGTGCTTCTTTATTGTTATGCAATCTTAATGAAATAGGTACGTAAATAACAGGTCATATCGTGTGTGTACCTAATCATAGAAATTATTATGGGCCTGACTTGACCTTATGTTTTGAATTCTGTATCTACAAGCAAGTGGATACATATCGAAAGATGTTACGAATCTCAACTTTTGAATTGAGAAAATTTCTCATCTTTCTCTTTGTTAGTTATTTCTATTTCATTTTTGTTTTTTAATCTATAAACTATTCTTTGCATAATGCATTATTTGACTAACAATTCATTTTTCAATCATGTTATCTCATAACATAAAACAACGTTTGAAAAAAAAACCGTTTTAAAATATTCCTAACTAGCTTTTGCCAGCGGCTTCGCCCGCGTGGATATCGTAGCATATCCCACGGGAACGTACTACCGGGAATTCCTTCCTTATTATTCCTTGTCTACAACATAAAGGGAACCTCTGTGCAAAAATTCAGCTTTCTAAATCCAAGGGTTTGGGCTGGGTGTTGAGGAGTCAGTCAATCAGTCAGTCAGTCAGTCAGTCAGTCAGGACTTAAAAGTAAAGATAAAGTAGGCTGCCCGGAACCAAAGTAGTTCGATTAGGATTAAATATTTTTACTCGCAAAAAAGGTTAGGTTAGGTTAGGTTAGAACTGCGACCCCCTACGCACGAGCCGAGCGAGCAAAGCGAACATGCAGTGGCAGCGGCCAGCGAGTGCCGACTAGTTTATTTTTAGTAGGCTACCCGGAACCGAACTAGTTAGATTAGGTTAAATATTTTTACTCGCAGAAAAGGTTAGGTCAGGTTAGGTTAGAACTACGACCCCCTGGCCCCTACGCACGAGCACAGCGAGCATGCAGTAGCAGCAGCCAGCGAGTGCCGAAAACCACTAGTTTATTTTTAGTAGGCTACCCGGAACCGAACTAGTTAGATTAGGTTAAATATTTTTAATCGCAAAAAAGGTTAGGTTAGGTTTTACGTGTTTATTTTTTACTAAGATCACAGAATCAGCTACCTACAAGTGGCCAGCGAGTGCCAAAAACGACTAAGAGTCTAGTCGTTTTGCAAAATTTTGTTTCTATAAGTATTCTAAAGAACAATAAAATTATGCAAAACTACCGTCATGATCACTTTGTGACTGGTTTAGAAAAAATATTACAAAAAGACATTTAGAATAAAAGTGATTTTTCCAAATAATTCTAATTAGGAAATGAAAAATGTATAAAACATCATGTGAAACATTTGTAAAGAGAAGCATTTGCCAAATAAATGTTTGTAAAGCTAGTGTTTGTAAAATAAAACATTTGTGGAATAAGTTGTTTGTGAATGAATATTCTATGAAACGTTGGTTATAAACTAATCAATTTGTCAACTATGTTTTGGTGAAACTTATTGTTTCACCAAAACACAGTTGACTAATTTTTATTAGTGAACTCTGGTATTCGATACATACAATAAACGGAATAAAAATTATGCAAACTGGATGAAGGCGAAAGAATTTACATTCCCAGAAGGCATCTTTGTCATTCATAAATTCAGAACATTCGTGTTTGTGATATATGCGTGCATGAATCTACTTCTTCGGAAGCCATGGGCGAAGATTAGCTAAAATTAAAGAATATACAATGATCAATTTATTATATGGTAATCGTAATGATCCTTAAATTATTTTACGAATTCGTAATGTGGGAAAATATGATCGCTATTTTATTTAGAAATGTGAAGAACGTGTTCTCGATTGATTTCCTGTGAAACTAAATGGCATATTTATGAATTAAAAGAAAAGGTTCACTTTTCCCGAAAGAAAGAAAAGCAAACACGTATATTCCAATTCATGAGTATCTCTTTCTACCATTATGAAAATAACATTAAAAAAAAAAGAATATTTGCTCCTTTATTTACACAGAAAAAAATCCTACTCGTGCCTATTGACTGAATTCATCTTGTGTAGTAGGTACTTTATTACAGTACCTACGACCACTTTCAAAGGTTACATTGGAAAAACCGACTCGACTTTGACTTTTACACCTAAATTATTATAGATTGACGCACTAATTTCTTAACTCTCACAGTGGACCACAGTAACATTTAATTCGGCAAAGTTCGGTTTTTGAAAATAAACGATGGAACCTTTGAACCTTGTCGTACTGTATGAACCCTTAGTGAAAGGGCTCGACGTCTAAGATTTCAAACACCAAGCTGCTGCAACCTAGTTTGAAGTGTATGGGTACAGGTGTAATCCGGGCACACAAGACCAGCTTTGGTTCTGGGATGGCAACGAACGTACGATTCCTTTAGTTTTGCCGATATCCAATCATCATTCTCCTGCCCTTATTCCAATTTGTTTGTGGTCGGCGCAACATGTCTCAATAAGTCCATAAGCCTAATATTTTTCAGATCATTTAGTTAGGTTGTTTTTTTTAATCTCACCATGATACGTTGTAGATCTGCCAATAATGTAAGATATCATATTGTGGGTATGAAAAAATCCTAAAATAAATAAATAGCTCATGAAAGCAAGCATTTTTTCTCTCAGACAGGCAATGCTCTGTAAAAGCTTTTTAAGCTAAAATACGCGTTCAATCGGCTGATTGGTCGTGTCTTAGTTTTCTATTATCGTTTTAGTTTTAAGTTAAATATCTTATTACTTTTGAATTTTATTAAGTATAAAGTAAGGTGAAGTTAGATTGTTGAAATTTAAAATACTCATTATTGATTTGTATAAGGGCACTAGTGTTTTAAATTATTTTATCTACACCCATGCTATAATTCCTGTATAAAAGTTTCTCAAACAGTTAGCTTATTGCCAACATTAAAACAGCCAGTGTCATAGTAACCATGGTAACCATAATAGCATCCAAACGGGTGCTTTAATGTTGTACTGAATTTCATAATGCAACTCGTTTTTAAAAAAAGAACATTTTAATGCACGCGCGTTTCACTACAACAGCGCCGTAATTTAAAAAAAAGAACTTATTCGAATTCACGTCGTATACTATGACGCCGGCCGCCATGTTCAATACGGTATTGCAAAAAACTGTTTCAGAACCTTTTATAGATTGATAACATGGATGTAGATAAAGTCTTGTATGCAACTGTACATAATTAGGTATTAAAACACTCATGTGATACTATTATGACACTCGGCTTCGCCTCGTGTGATAAACCCGCATTCGTGTTTTAATACCCCTTATTTTACGTCAGTTGCATAAATAACTATTAACTAGCATTAGGTTTTTTAAGAGGCCGTAAGTATACGAAATTTTGACGATTTCGCTGATTTAAGTACGTGATTTTAAAAACGTGATTTTACAGTTAAATAATTATTGTAGGTCTTTCTGCAAATTTTGTCTATTTTGAGTAACTACTGCTTGCTGCTTGCTTGTTTGCTTGCTTGTAACCGGCTAAGTGCATGTCGCGGTGTGTGCAGGACTCGCATAATGAAGGGTTCCGTAGTTGAGATGAATTTATGCCAAGAACAAACTTAACATTGTACCTAGTTGAAAAAATGTTATACATTCCAACTGCAAATATAAGTTTGTACGCACAAGAGATTTGTTTTGTTATTTTAAGACTATACTAGTTTCCTGTAATCTGTAATTATAGAACTATTTTCAGTATATTTTAAAAATTTTAGGTTTATTAGTTTCGGAGGTCACTTTTCATCTATTTTCTTAAATAACTTTAAAACGATAAATTTAAAAAAAAAAATTGAGACGGTTATACGGAAGGTACAGTTTACAAACTTTTTTTTTTAGTTTTCTTATTTGCTTCCCAAAAGTGACCCCCCATATTCAGAATTCATTCATTTACGTTACACGACCCTGTTTCCGTTCATTCAGGTATTTACCTATGTACCAAATTTCAACTTAATCGGTCCATTAGATTCAGAGCAAATTGGCTGTGACAGACAGACAAAACGAGAGATCCTATTATATGGATCCCTAAAAACCATATCACAATCTCGAAGATTTTAATTAGTTTATAGAAATAAAATGTTTAACAAATATAAAATAAAAAAATAAAATAAAATACAATAATAAAAAGTTGTTTAAGTTGTAGTTGTTGTACCTATATGTTATTTAATAATTATTATAAAGTGTAGTAACAATGTCAATAACAGCAGTGTCCGAGTACCTACTTAAAGGTTTTATCATTGAGGTTGATAACAGTGAGCTTCATGATGACTCATTTTCGATTGATGACACATAGGGCTTCCGAATGATATGCTAAACATGGGCTACTTAGGTATCTATATTATTAACCTTATCGAAGCGTTTAATAAATGTTTAAATTAACCCAACCTCGATGATGTTTAGTCATTTTTTATTACCTACAGCTCCAAATATATCCCGGTATATTTCAAAACTCTTCAATGATTCCCTATGAGTCGTTACGTCACATGCCACGTGCGCCGCTCAGAAAAAAATCTTACACGCGACCACTATCGCCGATAAAGGCGAAACGATTTTCTCAATCGGTACTCCATCGATACTTTCTGCGCATTTATAACCCGATATACACCCAGAACATCGATTGAAATCGTTCCGGTACTTTACGACTTTATTTCTGGCGAGCATGTTTTCTTTGACTGCGTCAGTTAGGTTGGGACCGAAGCATTCGGCTTGTATCGGATAAATATTAATAAAGCGCGCCGGCCTCGTTTCTGGGAAGTTGGGAGGATCTTATTATAACCGCAATAGCACCTATAATTAGCAACATCCAAATTACTCGTGGCGTGTACGTGTTGCGCCAGATCGATGTTACGTGTGGCTACTCGATTCGGACCTATCGGTTTGTTTGGATCGATCCTTTATCCTTTGTCAGCCATATTATTATGCACTTTTAATCCGGCGCTTTATATAAATTAGGTTTTGACAAACTAATCGTGAAAATCGACTGTATTAATATCTTGACTTCTAATAAATTATATCAACTTATACATGCAGGTTGTTGGTAATATTGTCTTGGAATATTTCCCATTTTTTGTTTGTCGAAGCAGCTAGAGGCGTCTAATTTATTGTATTAGATTAATCACACACAGAAAGGGTAACGACTTTAACTGTTTAGTTTAGATAGTTAAAGCGAGAGATTATGATGGAAGAACTCAAAACTGATTTTAGTAATGAGGTTAAACCTAATCCGAATTCGATTCTATGCTCAATTTAAATGCTTGGTGAGTAAGTAAAACAAAAGAATGAGTCAGTTGATGCCAACGACCCGTTGCTCCAGGGTGATCTTTTGAAATTCCCGAATAATTGTCGACTCGTAAGGTGGCGACGAAAATAACGTGTGAGACGAACAGTGTCGTTCCCCCGCGCTTTCTTACAAATTAATTTTATTTATATATTGATGAATTGGCTTATTTGTTTGGTGTCTTAGAATTCCTCGGTCCTACATATTTATATTTGATTTCATTTGGATCTAGCCCAAGACAACTATTTCGCGTAAGTATAGTGGTTTTGGTAAGGTGGCTATTTTTTATAAAATGAGTAGGCTAGGCAGGGAACTCATTTATATAAGTCGAATTTGTATAAGTCTGTGTTAATATACACCATCAAATGTATCAATATTACTCCAGAGATTATTTTTGTATTAAAAAATCTATTACCGCAATTAACAGTAACTTTGGAATCTGTTTTGTAAAGTTATTTAGTACACATCGAAGTTTATTAGATTTCAAATGGTAACTTCTGAGAATAAACAGAAAATATTCAGCAGCGAAGTTTTTATTCTATTGCGTTTATTCTTTTACAATAGCCGAATCTGCATCTAGGTATTATGTAGAACGAGGCGTTTTAGCAATAAATATGAAAGTATAATGTCGGGGGAGTATGATACTGCTTTGAATGCTAAACCCGTACTGAACTACAAACACAGGCCAATAAGGGGGGCAGGCGATGTGACGGGGCGGGAGGGGGTAGCACACACTCAACTAACCGTGGGAAAAGCCTGCGTATACGGTGTGAACTGTATAACATAAAGCATTCATTTGTTATTTTGATGCGAATTCTTTCGCATTTTTGTTCCAGAATCACGTGTATTTTTTTATCAACATAATCAACCACTCACAATCTAACTATAATCACAGTTGCCAAATTGTTTATAAAAATGTAAACAATGTAAATTGAAACCACTAATTGGTTTATTCACAACTTCTTTCATAATCAAATCAAATCACGAATATTGACCGTTCGTCTCGACTTGGATATTCATTTGGATAATGATATTCTTCGAATTACTCTGTGTTTATAACCATAATGCCTCGGATCGTAGTGTGTCCGAATCGAGGTTACACACAAACAAGCGTCAGACCACAGTATGCCTTCACGTGGCAACAACGAACACATAGTTACAGTGTAACCTGGCCAGACGATGCAGATCTTTGTGGAATCGTATATTTTCTCCGAAATGTCGTGAAAAGCGTAGGTTTGCGGGAGGGGCGGAGTTCTTGGGAAACTGGTCGATGAGGCGTGCGGCAGACGTCACTCCCACACATCCACAAGTCACGCACACAGCGGGACGTGACCGTGGCATTCCATCGGTATCCACACATACACGTAGACAGCGTACCTTATTAAAACGAGACGCGAATCGACGACTTATCGGGCAATTAGTCGTGGCTCACGTCAAATATAACAACGACGTAGAATCTTATTCGCTATACATTGATTACTGTCTTCAAATATTAGTTTCAATATTTTTACGTCGGTAATGATTGTGTAGTGTTATTTATATGAAACTAGCAATGTATGACACTATTAAAAAACAACAATAAAAATAAACAAATACGAATTTATTATTATATAACAGCCTTAATCCTATTAACAATGTGACATAACAAATGTTAGTTTAGTATTAATGCGTGATTTGTATGCGTAAATCGTTGATGAAAACGTTAAGCGTCAATGTAAATCACGTTCATCGAAAGGTTTGTCAGTGTGGGTGGTTTGTTTGCTAGTGTGGTACGCGCGTGTTGGAGTCGGCACGCGCGAACAAGAGAGCGATCATACTGCGCAAGTGCGCCTGATAACAACTCGCGTCGCGAATTATTCACGTGCTGTCAACTTATGAATTATTATTCTGTTAACAACACTGGCTTAATGTTAAAACGTCGTATGCTTTGTAATTAGACTTCTTGAGATTTTGATTTTTAATTACAACGTTGATTCATTAATTTCGTTCATCCATGAGGTAAAAGTTCTGAGTACCTAACTGATGTTTTGGTCCGGTTCAAAGTCAAATAAAAGTCAAAGATGCTGCGACAGAGCAATGACAGATTAAACAGCTCATCGAGTCACCGCTGTATATTCATAAAGTATTGTATCCTCGTGTCTGTAGGACTTGGACATTTGCGCGGGAAAATAAACAAGCATTGTTATAACCTAACAAAGTTAGTGCTTATGTCTAAATGAGTTCAAATTTTGACAGCATCATAGCTGTCATCATATTTACCGACTGTTTGTTTAATAAAACTTAATAGCACAACTAACGGACATTAAATCAACAATATCCAATCAAACTCATAATCATGTCGTATTATTATTAATGAACAAAATAATTAAGCTGATTTAAGATAATGATGTGGTTCTGGGTTCTGACAAACGGGTCTATCGTTTAATAGAAACATAAAATTATGCATATTGGCCGTAGCAACACCTACTAGACGGCCCCCAGTGGAGGATCGAACTATGTTTGTAACAAATGACGAAAAAAACGGACTGATACTGACAACAGTAGACAAGTAAGTCATAACATAACATAATGTCACACACACCTATATTACCCGAAGGGCTAGGCAAAGGAGTACCTAAAGAACCACATTTCGCCAGTTAAAGCCCCATATGTAATAGGAAGAGAGCCTATTGTCATCAACCGGGCACAAAATGAGACTGCTACTAAGAAATTTTTGACTCTTAAAACCCAATAACACTTTGCCTTATCGGGAATCAAACCCAGGACCTCATGCTCAGTAATAGCGCTTGCGACCACTAGACCAACAAGGCAATATACACACAAACAAACTGACAAAAGTAGACAAAATAAGTAATTGAATGACCCTGTCAGCTAGGATACATTATTTCCTATATCATGAGCGAATGTTTGCAATACTTGACGCTCAGCTCTCCTTAGATCACATTGTTAAGAATATTATTGGCCAGTATAAAAATAACGAGTACCTAATAGTAGATTATGCACCGAGGGGCTAAAGTTGTGTCTTATATCACGGGCGTCATATTGAATCTCGAGCGCAATGAAGGATTCGGGATTTAACTCCCGAGCGCAGCGAGGTAGTTAAGAGTTTAACTCACGAGCGAAGCGAGGGAGTTAATACAAGAATCCTGAATGCAGCGAGGGATTCAAGCTAGCCCAAGGCAAAGACACCTTTAGACCAGAGGAGGATACTCTACTTTTTACACCTACTGTGAGAAAATAATAGCCATAGTACGAAAAACAAAGTATTTATTAAATAAACAAACAGTAAGAATAACATATTTAGAACTAGTTAGTTATATGCACTTACATATTAATTGAAGTTAATGGTAACATTTGAGACATTAGTCCAGTTGTGAAAAGATAAAGTTAAGTTTTTATTTGGTACGTTTATAGATGTTGATGTGTAATTTAAAAAAAAAAAAACTTGAGAGGTGTCAAGGGACACCCGGATGGAACGAAGTTCCTTTCGATTAATTAGTGAAGGAATTGTAACAAAATTTTATTTTTATACTTATCATCATCATCATCATCATCATCATCATCATCATCATCATCATCATCACCATCATCATCACCATCATCATCACCATCATCACCATCATCATCATCATTATCATCATCATCACCATCATCATCATCACCATCATCATCACCATCATCATCATCATCATCATCGCGACACCACACTGTTCAATGCGAAATAGAAATGACAATATCTGGCTTGCTTTCTATAAGAGAGAGAGAGAGAGAGACAGACAGAGAAACATGCGCACGCCGCACGGCTTACAATAGCTACCTATAGCAAAAAGTGTCGTGACAACTTTTCGTGAGACTTTTTCCGTCTAGCCCCCTTTCACAACGCGCGATAAGGAACTTCGTTCCAAAATTTAAAAAAAAAAAATAAAAAAAAATGAAAAATGGTTCGTAGTTATCTAATTATTCTTACAATATTATGTCTTCGAAAACATGGCAACGATATGAAGAAGCAGTCGTTATGATTTTGTAGGAAATCGAGAATATCATCCACGCGTAGTAAGGGTTTCGAGAATAGCTTTCCTCTTTCTGGCACCAAAAGGTGTTTGTTAGTACTATACTGCCAATTTAGCTGAGCATGTGAGATTCCAAATTCAAATCACATTATTGACCAGCGGGTCATAATGAAATCCAGTACAACATTATTGACCGGCTGTGCCCCCGGCCACTAATGACTCACTTTAGGTTAAGGTTGCTTGACATATAATTTGACATTTTCGAGCAGGTGGTGTGAAAAGTTAATAATACGTAGGTATGCATGCAAATATAATTATCAATGTTTTTATGTGTGCTATTTCGAAACTGCTTTGTTGCAAATGACAGAATTATGTGGCTTCAAGGATGCCGAGTTTTGAGCCTTGGCCTCTACGCTTGACCGACGACGCGACGCTTATTTTTTTTTTACTTGCAATTCAAAATAGTTTGGTCGAAAATTATTTAAGTAGGTATAATATGTGTAATTGTAATTAAAATTAATAATATGTGTAATTAAGATCTGTAGAATAGTACATTTATAAAATAAATAAATTATTGCAATCATCGCAATTAATTACTATAGATCACAGTTCACTTGCATGAACAATTCATATAAGTAAGTCAAACACACTTGTTTATTGAAAGTCATATTATTTTTACTTAACTCATATGCCTTTCATATTATAATCGTTTTGTTACACACATTATCTGAATACACAAAAACAATAAAGACAATATGTATAATTAAAAAAATACAAGCACAATACTCGCACACAAACAATAATTTACAAAGAAATCTTGAGAAAATAATACAACATTTAAAAACAGGCTGAAATATAACGTAGGTGTAATAAAGTAAAACATTTGCTAAAGCAACAAAATGTTAAGAGTAATAAATTATTCGCTTAATAATCGATGACTTTATTATCCACTATAAATAACACTTTATTCAAATAGTTGCAAATATAACACATTAATTACTCTGACGTTAACAAGAAGTGATCAGCAACGGCTTAGTTTCCTAACAACACCATCTTTTTAAATAATTTATGAGTTTATTTAATTTTGTCTGCACAAAAGCTGTTTGCGTTGAATTCAATATTTTCGCGCCATTTTCATAATACGTAATTATTTCGTTTAGCCTGCCACAACAGTATTAAATAATGTTAGAAAGAAATAGTTTTTAAAATCCAATAATCCAGTAATCTATTTACTTATAAATAAAATCTAATTTGTTGACCTAAAGATACGTAAATAAGAAAAATAATAAAGTTGAGCGACTACTAACGCCATCTATTGAGACGGATGTGAAAACTTTAACACGTTTCTTGAAATACGTTTTCAGGAAAGTTGAATTTTGCTGTAAAATATGTTGTTCTTTTACCCAATGTTTTTTATTAAGAATTTTTTTACCTATTAAACGATATTTTTTACATTTTCCTCTATACAGAGTGTAATTTTAATCACCGTTATCCTCTTAAGGGGTCATTGTACTAATCAATAGGAACAACTTTTACTATGGGACCAAACCTGAAATCGCGAAAAAAAAATCAGCTGTTCAGTACATTTATGTTCGCTTATTTCGTCAAAATGTACTGAACAGCTGTTTTTTTTTCGAAACAAAATGTTTTTATGTGATAAAAAATATTTCCATTTATTGTGGGTAGGTTTCTTAGGCACTTGCATTTGAAAGTATTCCACCGTGTTCCTACCTACTATTAAGTACCTACCTACCTACCTATCAAGAAGAAGTAGGTACAAAATTCCGTTCATGTTAACAATCGCTCAATCGAATAATTTAACTCTCAGTCTACCTAGTTATATAAATAGCACGTTTTTCCGTGAATTTGACGATTTGTTACATCGCGTCGCGTTTGTTACATGACCAAGTTAGGTGACGTAGGTACCTACGTCACCTAACTTGGTCATGATTGTAGTACCAAAGTTATTTTTGCTTTAGAATTTACTGAAACGCGAATTTGAAAATCTGTTTATCCTGATAGATTATTAAAATTTATTGTCTTTGAATCATTATCACGTAGCATATATAGAGTATCTGTTTTCCTTTATTATAAAGTATAAAACATAGAACACATTCGGTCGATCTTCAGATGTCAGCTACAAGAAAGCTCACAGATGAAAGTTTTCGCTACTCTCCGCTTGGAGCGTTGTCTGGTCGGGATGAATACCATGAAAACGCAGGCGCATTATAAAAAAAAAAATGTCCACAATGTCATTATAGATAATAAGTACATAGGTAAGTACGTACTAAGATGTTACACATGAAAGTATCATTCAGAAGTAGCTTAGAACGAGGTCTAGGGGTCGCTTCCTAAGTGAAACTAGCGACATCTTTATCAAAAGATTGATTTGATCTTAAGACTTCCAATTACCCACTTATTGTTTTAAATTAAAAATTAATGTAATGGAGCCGCTTAGTAAAACTCGAATAAAAACTTTTTTACAAAAACAAAAACCGACTTCCAAAAAAAACACTACAAAGTGAAAAATAACTTTAATTTCGGAAGTCGGTGTCTTTGGATCTGTATTTTAGTTTTTTGCCACCGACTTCCGAAATTAAAGTTATTTTTCACTTTGTAGTGTTTTTTTTGGAAGTCGGTTTTTGTTTTTGTAAAAAAGTTTTTATTTTTCACTTTTTAGTGGTTCAGTTTGTAATTTATCTAAGTTACAATAACCCAATGTCAGCTGCTCACCACGTTTTACAAAATGTTGCTTTTCCCGATGCAGGGCCGTTAATTGTTGAGGAGTTCTCCTAATAAGAACCAGGAGAAATGGAGCTCATGGTGAAGTCACCATTACCATTATTTTGACGAGCATAAACCCTATTAAAGTAATCGAATCGCAACCTGTTATATACTTAGATATAATTGAGTATTTCCGATGGCCCTCTGTGGTCTTCATCATCAGTTCCAGCTCACCGAATGGTACTTTCCGAGAGCAAATGCACGAGTTACTATAAAAAATACCGAAATCGATATAGGTGTGCCCATAAAATTTGAGGGTTTCCCTCGATTTCCATGGGATCCCATCATCAGATCCTGACTTGATGATCATGGGACCACTTGGGACGTATAACCTTTCGAACACAAAAAGAAAAATCCAAATCGGTCTAGCCATTTTTGAGTAATCGGGGAACATACATAAAAAAAAAAAAAAATAAAAAAAAGGTTCCGACGAATTGAGAACCTCCTCCTTTTGGAAGTCGGTTAAAAAACAGCTTTAAATGCCTACCAAATAAGAATCTACATAAAAATTCTACCTACCTACCAACATATACACAAACACAACAATTCAAATAAACCAACACCACCAATAAACAAAGCAGCTAATGTGTAATATTTATACGTGCATGAGATAGAAACTATTTTATTAGTACGGAACTCAACGGGCGAGATATAAAGTAGCCGGTAGACTTGGTAGGAAATATCCCAGTGTTTTGAATCTAGAATCTTCGTTGGCTGCGGAGAGCACGATAGGACATCGCTCGTAAACTCACAACGGAGACACAAACACAAATGACTTCGAAGGACTTCAAGTCTAATAGAGAAGACAGCGCTTTTAGTGAGTTCGTTTCTGGTAATAGTTTAGGGGATGTTAGGATTACGATGAGCCTGTTTTGAAGGTTTCTGACCGTAATAGGAAAAATGGAAACTTTATAAGATCACTTTTTTGTCCGTTTGTCACAGGTTTTTCTCGAGATCTATGCAATGTAGAAATTTGAATTTTAGCATGATTTTCAGCCTCGGTGATGCGAGACTAACCTGGCACCTGGGCCCCAATTCTGTATGATTCCCCGCTTATATCTTACAAAGTCTTAAGTACTTGCAAACCACGTTCAATATCGTGTCTTGTAGCCCCTTTTTATATTAATTGTGTCTTAAACAATACATTTTTAGGGTTCCGTACCTCAAAAGGAAAAAACGGAACCCTTATAAGATCACTTGTTTGTCCATCTGTCTGTCTGTCAGTCTGTCTGTCTGTCAGTCTGTCAAGACCGTTTTTCTCAGAAACGCGTGAAGGTATCAAGCTGAAATAAATATCAAATACGTAAGTCTATGGTCCCTTGGAGTTCTAAAAAGATCAAACTTCTAAGTCAACGGAATAAAAAAATACGGCCATTTATGCGACATTTTTTGATACTCGCAAGTAAATCAAAACCTATAGGGTACTTCCCATCGTCCTAGAATCATGAAATTTGGCAAGAAGCAAGGTCTCACAACACAAGTAAAGGAAAAAGCCCGAAAATTGTTAATTTACAATTCTATCACATAAAAAAATATTTTCAAAGTTGTCAGTCGTCAAGACCCTTTCTTTCAAGAACACGTAGAGGTATCAAGTTTAAATTAATATCAAATACGTAGGTCTATGATTTCTTCAAGTCCTAAAAAACTCAAGCTTCTAAGTCAATGCAATAAACAAATACGGCCATTTTGCGACACATTTTGATATTCGCAACTGTCGCAAGTAAATCAAAACCTATCGGGTACTTTCCGTTGACCTAAAATGGCAAGAAGCAAGGTCTTCCAGCACAAGTAAAGGAAAAAGTCAGAAAATTGTGATTTTGTAATTTTATGATATAAACAATTACTTTTTTTATATCCAATGTTTTGTTTGTTTCTTTTTGGGATAAATTCTTTTGAACTACGGAACCCTTCATTGTGCGTGGTCCGACACGTACTTGGCCAGTTTTTAGCAGATGTCGTGATTAGCTCAAGGAATTGACGTGGTTTCGTACTAAAGAATTATTATGTGGTCATAGTGAATTAGGGCGTGATTGCTCGTCACAGAAAGAAAAAATTTTTTTTGAAGCGAAATCTTCTCTAAGCGCGTTGCAAGCGATTTTTGGTACGGGGAAATATTACACGGGTTCGCGTCATCGCGTTACCGCGACACCTCGACACCGCGACATGACATGAGGTGCTCGTGGCTAGGTAATAACAGCTGCACGGGTCGATCCATCAGGTTAAGCTACGCATGCCGGCCTTGGTCCGTGGATGGGTGACCATCTTTAATGCTGAGACTCCTCCGTGCCTCGGAAAGCACTTTAAACCGTTGGTCCCGACTGTCATTCATGGATCTTTGACAGTCGTTACGGGTCGTCAGAAGCCTGAAAGTCTTGCAACGGGTCTTACCAAGGGTATCATGTTGCCCAGTAGGAGCGACTGCCTGTCTGACCTCCAAAACCCAGTTGGGTTTTGGAGGTCAGACAGGCAGTCGGTCCACATGTAAAATGGTATTCAGCTGCATCCGGTTAGACTGGAAGCCGACCCCAACATAGTTGGGAAAAGGCAGATTGATTGATTGATCAAGAGATGACAGAAAACGTCTACATCATCGACGTAGGTACCTACCTAGCAACTATTTCGGAAACCCGATATATGGGATTAAGATTTTTTATCATTTTACTTCTACTATTTCTCTGGCCTGATTTAATATTTTCCTAAAATATCTAACACGAAACCTTCATAGTTCTATGGTATTTTGTAGCACGCTTTGGTCACCTAGAGGTAGGCTCTGGCCGGTTCTCAGTTGTTGCACTAAATATATATAGAAAGGCTTTCTGTCTGAATGTAATGTGTACTAGGGCCCGGTTTCTAGTCGGAGTTAAACTTAATCAACGGGTACTTATTTCTGTCAAATGATTGTGGAATACCGTATTTCGCTGGTCGACGAATTGGGGTTACTTTCGGAGAAAATTGTCTTTCTTAGGTACATACATGCGTTCCAGTATTTTAGGCCTGTTATAGAAATTAGATTGTAAACAATTTTACATGGTAGAGCTCGTCCACTCTGAAATGACGCGCCCCACTACTTAAATTTGTATAACTCAAGCCTGAAATACGTTTTTAGGGTTCCGTAGTAAATGAGAAACCCATTATAGTTGCGCCATGTCCGTCTATCTGCCGTAGTACCTAATAGAAAGCTGTAGTTTGACATGGGTATACCTACCTACATATTAATCACACCGACAAAGTGGTAAAATAAAATCTTCAAAAAAAAAATTTAGGGCACCTTCCTTGCATGTTAAGTGGGGATGATATTTTTTATCGTCTATCCCATGGTGTGATCTGTGAGGTTGAAGTCGTTCAAAAATTTTGCGGGTCTGTGAAAACCATTTTTCGATTCAGGGATCCGTTTGCGGGCTTTAAGGAGGATGCGCTAAGGTAGCCCGCGAAATTCAAATTTTCTTACTTTTTTTGCAATTTGCAGGTCAGTGTCAGGTTGTATATTGATTAAAATGTCAGTCGTGGTCGAAACTAACATGGCTTTACAGAATTTTATTCACTAACAACCTCCTGATTTCATGAAATCGCTAGATTTGAGGTCAATTCTAACTTATGGAGTTGTATTGCTGATTGTAATGATTATAATTCTGTAAAGCCATGTTAGTTACGGCCACGAATCACATTTTAATCAATATACAACCTGACAATAAAAAAGTATTAACGACAAAAGTATCACGCAGGTGTGTAGGTACACCTTCACTTACGGAGACCACCAAAAAATATCAAATAAAATATAAGAGATATGAATAAAATATCAAAGACCTAGCTTTTTAAAAATGTAGAGATTTCGAATTTTTAAGCTCCGTACACACAATTACCTACTAAGATGACATCAGGCTTCACTGTAACCCTCATATTATCGACTCAACTTTCAACTGTACACAAATAGCAGTAGCGTCTAACATCAAAACGGGTTATTCAGTTACCTAGTCGTAAGCCCTAAAAGTGTTAAAGGCCGATCAACTATCGATCGTTTTGATTCGCCATTGTTTCGGCATGCGGGATCAGACCCAAATATCGGTCACCGGTCCACTCAATATGTAGTACCTATTGTATATTTGACATCATTATTGTTTAACCACAGTAATTCGATACCGAATAAGCTTTTATTATTTCATGTTTCGTTTGGAATGAATTCAGGAACGTTTATTGTCATTCACAGTGTTCCACTTTGTATTATCTTCATGTCATTATTTGTGTGATAAGTATTTTATTTATTAAAAATGTTCACACCGTTAAGGGGCTGTCGCATTTTGTCACCTCTCTCGATCACTCTGGATCAAGTTTTTAAAATTGTTAAATGAAAAGATGCTTTTTAACCGACTTCTAAAAAAGGAGGAGGTTCTCAATTCGGATGTTTGTATTTTTTTTTTTTTTTTTTTTTTTTTTTTTATGTTTGTTCGCGCATAACTCCGTCGCTTGCCAGCCGATTTGAAAAAATATTTTTTTGTTGGAAAGGGTATACTTCCCAAATGGTCCCATTTTTGTCAAAATCCAGTTCTGATGATGGGATCCTGGAGAAATCGAAGGAACTCTTCAAATATTATAGGCACACCTATAGCGTTTTGGGTATTTTTTATAGTAGCTCGTGCATTTGCTCTCGGAAAGCACCACTTGGTGAAGTGGAACTGATGATGAAGACCACAGATGGCTACCGGAACTACTCAATGATAAATATTTCACGGGTTGCGATTCGATTACTTTAATATGATTGTTAAGCAATTTCCGCTCGTCACACAATGGTGAGTGGTTGTTGAGGAGTTCTCCTGGTTCTTACCAGCAGAACTCCTCAACAATTAACGTCCCAGCATCGGGAAAAGCAATATTTTGTAACATGTGATGAGCAATTGACATTAGACTATTGTAACTTATACAAATTATAAACAGACCCACTAAAAAGCGAGAAATAAAAACTTTTTATCAAAAAAAAAAACCGACTTCCAAAAATCACTACAAAGTGAAAAATAACTTTGATTTCGGAAGTCGGTGGCAAAAAAAAAGAAAGTAAATAAAAAACGAGACACCGACTTCCGAAATCAAAGTTATTTTTCACTTTGTAGTGATTTTTGGAAGTCGGTTTTTTTTTTGTTAAAAAGTTTTTATTGAAAAATGTAATCAATTAGCGAACTAGTAAATAATAATAATGTAATAGTTACCTAATTATTTAAAACACATTTCTATTGTGTTATCTAATTTAACTCAGCTCAAAAAGTATTATTAGTTGATGAGTTAAATAAATGCCACAGTAAAAATGTGTTTTTAATTGTAAGTACCTATTAAATTAATATTATTTACTAGTTCGCTTATTGGTTACATTTTTCAAAAAAGCGTTTTTATTTAACATTCTTAAAAATTCAGTGCCGTGTGAGCGAGAGAGGTGACAAATTGCGACAGTACTCTTAAAGCATTTGACTCGATAGTTTTCATAACGAGACATGATCGAGCTTTGCGCTTGAGTAAGGTAAGTTCCCGTTTCGACCAATCACAACGAAGTAAGACTTCAAGTGCGCATGCCACCATACTTTTAGCGCCTACTCACCTCGTCTCATTGCTTTACAGCTCTCGTTCTCATTGCAGCCATTTTCAGGACACTTACCTTCATCATTATCACCATCAAACTATCACTTACCTACGGCCATAATCTAAACTAACGACAAATCGTTTCAAAGTTACAGCTTTCAAACATAGGTCTTCGCCACTACTGGTTAATTTATTTAATGGAGTCGACATTAAATAAATGCCCACAACAGTTTCATCAATCCGGAATCATTGGCCGGTGGAAACAATAAAGGCCCATGGTAGCACGCCCACAGGCTGGGAGATAAATTTCCTTCTTGTTTCTATGTCTCCTTTTTACATTGAAGCACTTTATACGCAGTAGGCTCTCGGTTAGATGGAGAGTGGTGCAAGTTACAAGCGATCAGTTATGTGCACCATGCTTTCAAGTGATATATTTCATAACAAAAAAAAAAATCTTATGGGCTGACCTTTTTGTGTTGTATCAGTGATATCATTTATTGCGTAAAATATCTCGATTCAGCAGATTAGTAAGTTTTAAGGGATGATTTCTGTTTTCTTGCTGTTAATAGAAATGACGTTTAAAGAGGGATCCCGTTAGACTCCTACTATAATGATCAACGTATAAGAAATGTGAGCACAATGATAGCTGACAACGCCCTCTTTCTATTCCATTGCAATTTCGTTATCTAATTGTGAGTATGACCAATTAGAAGAATTGATTAAGAGTCAAATCTATACACGCCCGCTGCCCGCTCACAGCTTAGATCCGTCTCTATGCTACACGCCCGCTGCCCGTTCACAGCTTAGATCCGTCTCTATGCTACACGCCCGCTGCCCGCTCACAGCTTAGATCCGTCTCTATGCTACACGCCCGCTGCCCGTTCACAGCTTAGATCCGTCTCTATGCTACACGCCCGCTGCCCGCTCACAGCTTAGATCCGTCTCTATGCTACACGCCCGCTGCCCGTTCACAGCTTAGATCCGTCTCTATGCTACACGCCCGCTGCCCGCTCACAGCTTAGATCCGTCTCTATGCTACACGCCCGCTGCCCGTTCACAGCTTATATCCGTCTCTATGCTACACGCCCGCTGCCCGCTCACAGCTTAGATCCGTCTCTATGCTACACGCCCGCTGCCCGTTCACAGCTTAGATCCGTCTCTATGCTACACGCCCGCTGCCCGCTCACAGCTTAGATCCGTCTCTATGCTACACGCCCGCTGCCCGCTCACAGCTTAGATCCGTCTCTATGCTACACGCCCGCTGCCCGTTCACAGCTTAGATCCGTCTCTATGCTACACGCCCGCTGCCCGCTCACAGCTTAGATCCGTCTCTATGCTACACGCCCGCTGCCCGCTCACAGCTTAGATCCGTCTCTATGCTACACGCCCGCTGCCCGTTCACAGCTTAGATCCGTCTGTATGCTACACGCCCGCTGCCCGCTCACAGCTTAGATCCGTCTCTATGCTACACGCCCGCTGCCCGTTCACAGCTTAGATCCGTCTCTATGCTACACGCCCGCTGCCCGCTCACAGCTTAGATCCGTCTCTATGCTACACGCCCACTGCCCGCTCACAGCTTAGATCCGTCTCTATGCTACACGCCCGCTGCCCGCTCACAGCTTAGATCCGTCTCTATGCTACACGCCCGCTGCCCGCTCACAGCTTAGATCCGTCTCTATGCTACACGCCCACTGCCCGCTCACAGCTTAGATCCGTCTCTATGCTACACGCCCGCTGCCCGCTCACAGCTTAGATCCGTCTCTATGCTACACGCCCGCTGCCCGCTCACAGCTTAGATCCGTCTCTATGCTACACGCCCGCTGCCCGTTCACAGCTTAGATCCGTCTCTATGCTACACGCCCGCTGCCCGCTCACAGCTTAGATCCGTCTCTATGCTAGACATGCGTATGTCTATGCAGGACACAGTCAATGAACTGGCAGAGGTCAGGTGAAATTATCTCGTACGGTGCGTCTTACGCGACATGTGACTCACAATAGACGGATACAGCTTTATCTCGATTCTGATGCCCGAGAATTTTGTGACTACTCGCTTCAAGTTGAGGCAAGCTTTTGGAAAGATCAAGAAAGAATAGCTGGTAGTACATTATTAATGTGAAATGGGTTAAAAATCAAGGTTGGAAGTAAGACATGGCGTGTTTAAAGCCTAGATTATCGGACAATTTGAACCATTGTTGTAAAGTTTGTAGGCTACTTTTACACAGGATTTTGGATATTTTTCTTAATTTTTCCGTTTTAGGTAGTTCAGTACCAATGACCTTGTTTACATCTAGTACCAGTCAATACATGTTCTATCTACATGCAACATAGCATATTAGCACCTAGCACCTACAACTACAATAAAATTTATCGTTTAATCTGCCGAATGAAGTGACACGAAAGTCATTAGGGTGCCCTTAGTCTCACATTGTATTTTGCATTCGTTAAGATTGCAATAAGCCGGTCCACGCCAAGACGTTCAATGACACTCGGTGAGGGAGAGGGGGAGAGGCTGGAGGGGGTTAGAGGCTGCGACAGTGCAGCCGACATCTCACCCGCTATCGCTCCGAGATCTGTCCACATGAGTTTTTGCGGAGCTGTTGGTGGTGTGACAATTATCATATTAGTGTGACAATACTGTGCATGTATCCTACCTACTGAATTTCTTTACTTAATTGGAAAACATACAGCGACATTTTTTGTAAAAGCTTTGCCGTTGAAGTAGGTTGCAATCCTATATCTCAGACTAACTGCTTCATAAGAACTTGATTTCATTTATTTATGTATATTATTACACATTTTTCCTTTAGGCGCAAAAAATAGGTACCTAACTACTGCAAATGATTGTGTTAGGTTTTTTGCGTGTGACCATTATCTGTCCTGATTAGAAGTGGTGATGTGGTTGACAATGAAACACGCTTCAGTAGTGCGTACCTACATAAATACCTACTCGTATAGATATTATTTGCATACGGAAAATTTTACAGGGTTTTTTTTAGTGACAACGGTTTTAATTCAATTAGCTGGAAAATTTTAAAAACCCTGAAGGTTTTGCTAGGGTTGGAAGGCGGTGCTTAGGGTATCTATTTACTCAATGGGGCAAGTCATGTTCATAATAGGTCGCGGAAATTAAAAAAAAAACGTAGGCAAGCCATGTCATTATTTTGCTTTTAATTGATGATGACCCAAATTGTCACTTTCATCGTATTAACATGTTAAGGGGGAATGCCCATTCAAAATTGTAGTAGATACCTATGGAGAATCTCCATGAACAAATTAATATCATACAAATTTTTACATCGTAAGTTACCATTAGAGGATACTTAAGGCTTAGTTTACTCTGTATTAGATATTAGTTAATAGGCGCACAGTGAGGCGCGGAGTCTGCGTCGATAGCCGATGCGATTCCACCGTCTGCCTCGTACGCGCTTCTACTTACACACGTTTATATATTATGAAGATAACCTCGAAGGATTAGCTGAATACTTAGAAATACTTTAGGGTATTGAACTGTTAAATCTTAGAACTGACTTAATAAACTGTCTGAGAGATGAATCTCAGAAAAGTGAAAACGTTTTCTAAATTTCATGATGACGAAATTAAACCGTAAAATGAAATGATAAATTGAATTTTTCTGGCCAATCAGGCAAGAATGAGTCTAGGTTAGCCAGCGTTTCTTAGTTCTGCCTCGGTGACGACGGCCGTCTTCACGCACCCACTGCGTGACGACCCTGGTCCATCTGTCCTGATGCATCCGGTAAGTGTGGCCCGCCCAGTCCTATAAAAACCGGTCAAGAGCGAGTCCGACTCGCGCACCGAGGGTTCCGTTCCGATTTCTGAAAAAGTGTGCTATTTAGAGACATCGTTTTATTTTTCCTGTAATTTTTACATAATCTTCTATCACATAGAATAATTTCAGATTTTTCTCTTTGCAAACTTCGGAGATAAGGGGGGGAACGGTCTTTTTTTTACATTTTTCATCAAAAGTCGAAATCTATGGGACCTAAAAAAAAATAAAAAATGTTTGAGAATGTGCAAACAGCGCTCTTTCATATGATACCCCACATGCCCTAGTAGCCCCACTTTGAATTTTTAAGACCCCCTTTCAGACCCTTTTACAAAAAAAATATAAATATTTTACTTCTTTCTTATTTGCAAAATAGTTGGGTAAACGTCATCTAAAACTGTTCCAAATTTTAAGTTGATAGCATTAGTAGTTCTTGAGATATCCAGCTGTGACAGACAGACAGACAGACAGACAGACAGACAGACAGACGGACAGACGGACAGACGGACAGACGGACAGACAGACAGACAGACAGATAGACAGACAGACAGACTGAGTCACACCATAAGGGTTCCTTTTTTACCATTTTGGTACGGAACCCTAAAAAGGAAAAAAATATAAAACGGTATCCAACAGCATCAAATACTGTATAAGCAAGCTCAATATACTGCGTTACCCTTACCTTCAGATAGTACGTTATAAATTCTCAGAAACTAAGGCATGCTAATTGCTGAATAACAGTATAGGTTATCCTGGAGGAGCTCGTGGCTAAGTAATGACAGCCTCACGGGTCGATCCTTCAGGTTAAGCTACGCTTACCGGGGTTGGTCCGTGGATGGGTGACCATCTTTACATACCGAGACTCCTCCGTGCCTCGGAAAGCACGTTAAGCCGTTGGTCCCGGCTGTCATTCGTGGATCTTTGACAGTCGTTTCGGTTCGTCAGAAGCCCGAAAGTCTGACAACCAGTCTTACCATGGGGTATCGTATTACCCAGTTACTGGGTTGTGGAGGTCAGATAGGTAGTCGCTCCATGTAAAATACTGGTATTCAGCAGCATCCGGTTAGATTGGAAGCCGACTCCAACGTAGTTGGGAAAAGGCTAGGCAGATTGAGTAGGTTATCCTATCAATAGGAATATATTATCCTAGACCATCTCCTGCTGGAAGATAATCCACTAATTGGTCCTATGGTGGCCTCTTAGGACATTCATGACGAGTGACTTGTTGACTTAACTTCCACAATCACGTCTTAGGTCAAATGTAACAATTTTCAAATGAATCTCCATTGATAACCCTTTTAAACTACATTAAATTAAGTCAGAGATTTTTTTTTCGAAATTTCGACGCCATGTTTTAGTTTTATTTAGTTAAGGATATTATATTTTTAACTTAATTATACTCTTCAGAAATATTTTTTAAAATGGTAAATAAGTACCATGATGTAAAAAACTTCGATAAAAAAATAAAAAAATAATAATTGTCGAGAGCTCTGAAGAGTCGTTGATGCAGTTTCATACTGATGTAGGCCTAAACCACACCGTAGGCACAAAAATCGCATAAAGTCGCAAAAAAATTGCACTGTATGTACTGATTTTTTTGGGATATTGTTAGGATGTAAGTACCACCCAAAACCAAGTTTTCAGCTTTGAAAAACCTGTGCTAATGGGGAGGAAAACTAACTTTTTATCACGCTAGGTGGCACATGATCGACTGTCCTTTTTTCATTGATTTGACATAACGAACGATTGTCAAATTGTATGGATTTGTTTGTAAAACAATGTGCAGTCGTTCAGAGCGCCATCTACAAACAGCTTTGCGTGTGGCTCCCCATTGCTTGGTGCTCGAAAAACCTCGACATATTCGGACTTTTTCAGTTTTTGACTTATTATGACTTCTAAAAATGTACTGGGTGACTTTTTCGTAGGATGCACTCCTACGAAAAAGTCACCTAGTACATTTTTAAAGTATTCATAATTTGAGCGCAGCCGTAGCTCTGTAGGTTCAATAAAACCCATAAATGCAGCTCTTCAAACATTGGCCATTTTTTGCAAAACGTTCAAAAATATTTTTTCACACCACCTGCTCGAAAATGTCAAATTATATGTCAAGCAACCTTAACCTAAAGTGAGTCATTAGTGGCCGGGGGCACAGCCGGTCAATAATGTTGTACTGGATTTCATTATGACCCGCTGGTCAATAATGTGATTTGAATTTGGAATCTCACATGCTCAGCTAAATTGGCAGTATAGTACTAACAAACACTCTTTGGTGCCAGAAAGAGGAAAGCTATTCTCGAAACCTACGCGTGGATGATATTCTCGATTTCCTACAAAATCATAACGACTGCTTCTTCATAACGTTGCCATGTTTTCGAAGACATAATATTGTAAGAATAATTAGATAACTACGAACCATTTTTTTTTTTTTTTTTTTTAATTTTTTTTTTAATTTCACATCAACATCTATAAACGTACCAAATAAAAACTTAACTTTATCTTTGCACAACTGGACTAATGTCTCAAATCTTACCGTTAACTTCAATTAATATGTAAGTGCATTATAACTAACTAGTTCTAAATATGTTATTCTTACTGTTTGTTTATATAATAAATACTTTGTTTTTCGTACTATGGCTATTATTTTCTCACAGTAGGTGTAAAAAGTAGAGTATCCTCCTCTGGGCTAAAGGTGTCTTTGCCTTGGGCTAGCTTGAATCCCTCGCTGCATTCAGGATTCTTGTATTAACTCCCTCGCTTCGCTCGTGAGTTAAACTCTTAACTCCCTCACTACGCTCGGGAGTTAAATCCCGAATCCTTCATTGCGCTCGAGATTCAATATGACGCCCGTGACATAAGACACAACTTTAGCCCCTCGGTGCATAATCTACTATTTTCCCACAGTTAACGGGCTCTTTCTCTACCCCCAACCACTTCTGCATCTGGTGGTAGGTTCTGTATGAATGTTAGGCTCCAACCGCTTCGGTTGGGAGCAGACGAGCGATGTGGACTTGGACGTTGGAAGCAAATTGGACAAATACCCCGGAACGCAGGGCTGGATTGAGTCGTCTTTTTCCACACCATATAGCGCCACAAGACACTTGTTGCCAGCACAGGCTATCTCCTCATGAGTGGCGTCATGGTTGACAAACGTGGTAGCCGCGTCTGGCTTTTTGAAAAGACGCCTAAAATCTTCGTTTTCCCTTGCCAGAAAAGGGCAGAGGTGGTGTCACAACCACTGAAGGCGTGAAGGAAGAGCTATAGAGCTGTTCCTTCACGCCTTCAGTGGTTCAGCTCTCATTCCCCCTGGAATAATCCGGGGGGAATGAGAGCTCTCCTCGAATGAATAATGTTGAAGACAACTTTTTTGGAAAATGCCCAATATTTGAAGTGGATTTTATTGGGTCTAAAAATTGTTACATATAAAAACTTTCAAAATGTATTGGGTGACTTTTCCGTAGGATGTATACATCCTTACCTTTTAGAAGTTAAAAGTCAAAAACTGAAAGAAGTCCGAACAGTCGTTGTCGAGGTTTTTCGAGCACTACGCAATTAGCACAGATTTTTCAAAGTGCAATTTTTGCGACCTAAAAATCGTGATATGGGTTATGGATAAGTTTATACTACAGGATATTTTTTTAAGCAGTGCGCAAATTTTCACAGGGTGTTCTACCCATAAATATGAACAACTTTTACTACCTACGGGATTAAACCAGAAATCGCGAAAAAAAAATCAGCTGCTCCCTACTTTTTGACGAGTTTCGTGTAGATAAATGTACTGAACAGCAGACTTTTTTTTCGCGATTTCAGAGTTAGTCCCATAGTGAAAGTTCATATTCATGGGTAGAACACCCTTTGAAAATTTGCGCACTGCTTAACAAAATATGCTGTATAAAATCTATGGGCATGAAGTGAAGCATTCTAAACAAGTGAAGAATTGTTTATTTTTTACTTTTGAACCTAAACCAAACCCCATAACACGTTTTGCTAGTACCAACCCTTAAAAATGACTGGCATACTACCTACATGAACAACAAAAGTGCTACAAAGGTAAAAAAAAACTGGTCAAGTGCGTGTTGGACCCCGCACAATGAGGGTTCCGTGGTTGAAAAGAATTTATCCCAAAAACAAACTTAACATTGTAGTTGAAAAACTTGTTCTCCCATACTTTGATGTACGTCACGGTCAGTTCTCCAACGGCAAATTTAAGTTTGTCTTTGTTGTTTAAGTGTGTTTGTTTGGCAAACATATTTTATGTGATACCTAAAACTACAAATTAACAATTTTCGATTTTTTCCTTTACTTGTGCTATGAGACCTCGCTTCTTGCCAAATTTAATAATTCTAGGTCAACGGGAAGTACCCTATAAAGGGTTTCATTTTTTTCGAGAATCAAAATATGTCATACAAATGGCCGTATTTTTTTATTGCGTTAACTTAGAAGCTTGATTTTTTTAGAGCTTCAAGGGATCGTAGACCTACGTATTTGATATTAATTTCAACTTGATAAATTCACGCATTCCTGAGAAAAAGGGTCTTGGCAGACTGACAGACAGACTTACAACAAAGTGATCCTGTAAGGGTTCCGCTTTTTCCTTTTGAGGTACGGAACCCTAAACAGTTCTTCACTTGTTTAGAATTCAGGTCATGCCCATAGATTTTATTAAAAAGAGAAGCTTTCTCTTTACATAATGACGGCTGGCATCCATTCGTTGACGAAATCAGTGCAGTGCAGTCTTTCACTTATGCAACAGCTTTGGCAAGCATACGTGGAGAGTACTAACAAACAGTTACTTATGAAAGCGATGTAATAATCCTTTTTGTTGCCGTTTATGTACCTACATAAATAGTGGTAAGTACATACACAAAATAAACTTCATATTATGAAACGTACTTTAGACATGGTTGAGTTCATACCTATCTACTCTACTCTAGCTAGATAATTTGTAATTGGGCGTTTTCAAAATGAAATGAAATGGTATATTCTGTAAATAAGATATTCTGTAAATAAGATAGCTAGATGCAGTCGACATGTCATAACTGACTACCCCTGACAAGAAATGGCGAAAAATCTGTTTATTTTTAAGGTTCCCCAGAGAATGAGAGTATGGGTCCCCATTGAATAGATTGCTCATCCATGAAACTCTTTTCCGTAATTTAGATGAGATGGTGGGTTCTCAAATTCCGGGAAAAACCAATAAAACAGAAGGTTCAAACTGAAACCAAAGCAAAAACTAAAAAATAGTGATAAAATCAATAAAGTAATGCAAAAGCGGATTGAACCGGATCCTAGCTGACGATAACTAGATCACCAACTCAACATCTCGGATGCACCAAGAATAATACGCCATAAGTACCTACTTCATTATTATCATTGTTCATAATCGTATTTTCTACACCACACTCATCTGTACCATTACCTTACCCATTGTTATAACATGCAAACCCCATTATAATGTAGGTATCGCTTGAATAACACATCAGGTCAGCTGACAAACCCTGTACAACTCAGTTGTGGTTGTAAATATAAAGAGATGCGCCAAAAATGTATACAAAAATAAACGGCAAAGGTTTTACGGAGCGAAATCTACGTGGAAATATCAACGCGGCTCTTGCTCTGATGACGAGTGCTAGTGTTGGGTCGTGCCGTTCCAAAATATCGATATTTGGAACCGAGATTGTTGATGAAACGATGAAAAAACTGTCGTGAGATTTTCATAAAACATTTTACTGTGATCATGAACAATATGTATGCCATGGATTATGTCATTGTGGTTGCCCTTCAATAAAGTTAAGTGCAGCGTTTAATATACTATTATGTAGTTGTAGCACGTGTAGAGCTAGCAAATAAATATCTGCCTGAAAAACTGTTCTTTTCAGGTCAATGAAGTTTGTTAAAATACAAATTCTGCGCATATACCTACCTAGGTAAGTATGTCCGATATGGGCTAACTGATATCTTTATTATCCTCACATAAAATTTCAAAACATTATATAATCAGCACGAGTTCTAACTTTTACTATTAATTTAACTGGCTCAAGTATAAATTAACACTTTGTTTAACAAATCTATCGCATGTCCTGAGTATGGTAGCATTATCAATATAATTCCACAAAAAAAAAAAAACTCGAAAACATTAACCTCCCATGAATACAAAGCCACTAGAAGACACTATTTTACGATAGCAGCAAACATTTTGAAGTGTAAAACGATGATTCAATTTAAATCATTTATAGTACCTATACTTGTTTGCAAGCGCTTAAGACAATGAAGGTGACTACAGCGAAATAATTGTTATTGTATTTCTCACACCCGACGCACTTGACAATAGCGTGTCATTGTGTCCAATATAATTCTTACCTCACTCTTGGGACCGAGCAGACGTGATCCGATTTATTAATCATTATTTTCGTCACGGATCAACCTTCGGTGGCACTCGGAACACTTCATTTAGCTAATTATAACCTGTCCAATGTTCAACCTAAGGTAGATGATCCCAAGCGTCGTTAAATGAAGCCATATTTTTAAAGCACTAATTTAACTCTATGTATATTAATTGTACCCACTTTGCACTTTAATTAAACCAGACTATGCATACATAGTGCTGCAATTACATGCCAATCTACTTTAAGTTATACCTACTATGGAACAAGAAGGGTTTAAAAGTACATTCATTTTCTTCCAAAATTATGGTAACGTTTCAGAGTCGATCCCCTTCCCCTCACTATAGACAGTTGAGTTCTCAGTTGTTGCTTTTTTCCCATTTACGAGTTTCACGGCGACCGTTGCCTGAAACTTACACGTACCCAGAATATAAATGCTAAGCACCATCCCTTTTCCACCAGTACATACAGACACGCTCTGTCTCGTTCTTCCCACAAATAAAAATGTGTAGCCACCTCAATGTTCAAATAGAAATTGCAATATCCATTTTCGCAACGCGTTTGAAATTGAACCTTGTTTGTAGTAGTGCTACGGCTTTTATTTAAGTATCTTGGGGAAACATTTTAAGGCACTTTATATTTGCGAAAGGAAAATGTTGTCTTTTTCGAACCAGTTGCAGTTAAAATCCTCCGTCCCTGTTGCCTGCCCGTTGTGGCTGGGCATATCTAAAATCATCTGGACCAAGTAAAGCGATTACTTCAGCAGCGACTTTTTGAAAATGTGCAAACTTATTAATTCTGGCATTTAAGCAGCAAATTGCGTTCCCAACAAATTACTTTGGAATTAAATAACATCAAACAATTTAGAATAGGATCCTCTGGTTTACGATGCTGTGTATTTTATGAACCGAATGAAAAGTGTAGGTAGTGAGTCTACCAGTTATTAATCATCCCACACAAGTCGTAACAACCTACTGAGGAAAACTAAGATTATTACTCTACCTACGTGCTTTCTGATTGTATTGAACTTAACTATATTTATATACGTCACGTAGATAACTTAAGGTTATGTATCTTACTTCACGCATTGCTCAACAAGGATACCATCATCATACCAAGGTTGACAAAAAGACTGATGAAAGTATCTGAGAGGACACTGACTCCTAATGCAGCAAATATTTACCAAAGGCATTTATCCTCAAAGGTGTTTACATACTCCACGTTAAATCCATAATCCGAGATCATGAAATCTGTTAATTTATCTTAAAGTAAAGGTACCCGAAATATTTTGTAATTATCGTTTCTCCACGGTTGCGACAAAGCAAAACAAATGTGGCCCTACGCAATAAGAACAAAGGTTTGGTCCACTAAATTCGAATTGGCCGCGCAACTAAAATTCAGAAACAGCATAACTCCCGGCAATAAACCATTACCTTAAAAAAGCAATGTTAACGATTTTTGAAGCAAGAACAAGGAACGTTTAATTTGCAAAATTCAAATCTCCCGCGCGTCGAAAAGTCCAAAGCGAAATAGTGCAATTGAGTGCGTGCGCGCATCCAGGAATGTCGGGACTCAGGACATCGTCCCGGACCGGTTTCACACTTCACCGCTCCAACTTACCGTATTGCACATTCAACTAACTGGTGAATATCATAATGATGTGATATTTTCTAATCATTATGTCTCGGAGCTGATAATTCGAAAATTAATTGTGATGGAAAGTTTTTCTTGATCTTGTAGATCGATGGTAAAAGTTTTTTCCAAATAAAAATGTGACTTAAGAGATTGGTAAAACTATTGTACAACTTACTAGACAGAATAAATCAGGATGATTGCGGTCGCCCAGGGTCATCGATGTAAGTAAGGAGAGGTTGCCAACTCTATCGTAGAAGTCTGCCTGTTTGTGGATCAGTTTAATGCCAATAGAAGACTGTTCAGGGGTGGTATGGGCTGTAAAAATCTCTGAATATTGTTAAATTATAATCGATCAGCTTTATCGACTGGAGTCATGCAAACTGGAACCGAACCCTTAAAGCATAGACTATTACAAATGTGAAACCATCTTAGTAGATTATTACAGCAATCCACAGCTAGACTTCATTAACTTTAACACCACCATTGAAACGAACCCCATTTCCTTCAAAACTTTCAGTAACAAATTGCATTACAAAGCCTCAACGGTTTCCACGTAAACATTAGCAGGCATAAGTTGCAAGAAATACCAATTTACCCGTTGACATTTGAGTACTGTAATGCATTCAACTCACTAATGAACTAGTATTGATCTTCCGTCGCCATTGTGCAGGCCATGTACGTGATTATATACAGGGTGGCACACTCACATACCTATAATCGAATTAGCAGTGCCTATTACGCTCCGAGTCAGACGGAACTGGTATTGTTAATTAGTATAACCCTTGATAATCTTGGTTGATTTTGTACCTACAGTACCTACTGTAAATCTTTGATTGCTAACTTACACGTGTAGGAAAATTTTGGAGGATTTTTTAAAAATCTCTTTATATTTATTTCTCTACTATAAACAAAACTTAATTAAAATATACAAGGTACAATACTAAATTATATATACCTACTATGTACAAGTAAGTATATAATAATAAGAAAAGGGGGAAGAGCTCATAGGGCATCAAAAATTCGTCCACATCGCTCTCAGTGGGAAAAGTGTCCAAAAGGCTGGCGGCATTGCCACGCTGGATGGCAATGCTAATTGTTTGGGATAAAAATAGGCCAGCCCTCTGCTCCCGTGTGGAGTCGACCAACCGCTAGGCGATGTCCCGAAATACTCGATGACCACTTGGACCCCAAGGCCCTAGTGTTTCAACCCCAACGGCTCAAACATTTATTATAGCTCCCAATAAGGTTGTTACATTATATTTGCGACGTTTGAGGTTTTCAGCACCTGCAACAGCCATTCCAACACAGCACGCCGTGCTAGGAAGATGAAATTGATTTTTTTTTAAGAAAATTAAAAAAAAAATCTGGAGGAAATTAATATTTCAAAAACCTTTGGTTTAGGAATTCTGTTTCTTATTATTTTTGGTATTTGTAAGGATGGAAAAGGTAAGATGAAGAAGTCGCTTTGTGATTTTCAGGAGAATCTGGTTAAACTTCTAAGGGCTGAGAACGCAAAGCAGTTGAGGAGCAGAATTTACCGGTAGATCTGCTCTTCAACTGCTTTACCTTTACCTAATGAAGGTACCCAGAATACTAGCCGACATGGTAAATAAGGTAGATCCACCATTTCCTAACCCTTCGAGAATTTTACGCGTGATAACAAGAGCAGAGTAGCACAATCTTTCGACGCGTACACGAAGACCAACATCCTGGTCCTTCCGTCTTAAAGGACCAGGATGATACGTCATATTTTCGACGAAGTATCCCTTATAAAAAAGCTAGCGCATAATCATCGATCACGACACATGTATAGTACATAAATATTTGAGCACAACACGTTAAGTGGTACAAGTAAGCTCGCGGACAAGATTTACGTTTTAGTCTCCCGCTGTTACGCTAGCCGCCTCCCTATACATTATTATGGTTAGTTTTAATAAATTATTTTACGTCTTGTAAATAACGCTTTAAGGAGATAACGAGGACTGGTAGCTAAGTGTAAACTAGTGTACCGTTCAGAAGTAGAGGGACTAACAACTGTGCAATTAGGATTATTTCATTCCACCTGCCGTTGCAATCAAAGGCCTTGGACCATGAAATTTAATTAAAATTTCCCGCTAACACTTCTTCTCCATGGGTATGCATTGGTGAACTTTTGCTCGCTTCACATCACATTGATTTTTTAACTAATACTTCTATATTAATAATATAGAGGCCAAAGTAACTCTGTTTGTAGGTATGTCTGTCAGTTACCTTTTCGGGCCTCGGATTTGATGAAATTTGGCACACAGGTTAAACCTTAGCACCACCACCCACCACCCACCACCACCACCACCACCACCTTGGCACCTTAGGTTTTTTTTCTGCAGGAGCGGTAAATCCTCATGGACGCCCAGATTACTCACAGACGAGCTAGTCTAGGCAGTGCCGGACTCTTACCGGCTAAAACCACACTCCTGCGTTACAGTTAACAGGTTAACTGCCACGCCGGTCACCGGTGACCTCAAACAATTAATTTTCTATTGTGTCTATTGTCTGGCAGCTAATGTGTTAATCCACAGGCATGGCGTCCGTGTCTTAGTTACTGACATATTTTTTTTTTTACCTCATGAGCTTCACGTACAAGCGGTGACTCTTGAGTACAACTTTACTTAATAATATACTTATAAACTAGAGTACCTTTTTTTTTTTTTTTTATTTTTTTTTTTTTTTTTTTTTGAGGGTGGGAAATCATCAAATAACTTCTCCCGCTCTGGGTGGAGCGGGAGGGCGTGTCAGACTTTTACTGACTAAAACCCACCCGTGTTCCTTCAGTTGCCTATGCCAGGGCCGCGGTAACCCTTTCAGACAACCCGCGACCCCAAGTCCATCAATTCCTTTTTTTTCAATTGAAGTTGTTGTAACTGTCAATTTTTTTTCGGCAATTCCAAACTTCCGTTTTGACATATGGTCCTCGAGATTGGTTCCGCCTGTTCGAGGATCTTGTCAACCAGCATTAGTTTTGTACTTACCTCTACCTATGGGTCGCTTTTGGGTGTCACGAACGTAATGCACCCAGTCTACGATGTTTCTGACTCATCCAACGGTAAGAAGCCAGTCTTTTCTCCCTTGACGACTTGGCAGATGATATTATTGTATAGGATTGCTTCGGCCTCCTCGAGTCTCACCTTGAGCAAACCCTCAATTATATCTAGCTGGTATGACTGCATGATTTTCTGGCAAGTCATGAGATTGACGGCTTTTGTGGCTTTTTGCTAGCACATAGGGTACCTACTTTTTATCCCGGTAACACGTTCTCGTGGGATAATTTCCAGCCTCGACTCAGGCGAAGTGTCACGGGTCAAAGCTAGTCTTGCATAAAAACAGAAGACATTCATTAAAGATTTCAATAAAAGGCGGGCACCAAACTCCATGACCTAAAATTCATATCCTTGAAAACTCATAACATTTTTCCCGACTAGCGAATTGAAATCAGCTTTCGGCCAATAAGCCAATCCAAACTACATAGAACTATTTTATGAATACCAAATGGAGGGACTAATATAAAATTTTATTTAAACAGAACTAAGCAGAACAAAGTTTCATTTCTAAGACCTTTACATGTCCCAGTATAATAAAATTAACAGCAAAGTATTAAGAAGTTAAAATGTAAACGAGAAACCTTCCTAGAATTGATGATGGCAGTTTGAGTCCATAGCCGGAAACTTTGTAAATCACTAAGAGCTTTCTAGAAAAACCACGTTGAAAACTTTGTCAAAATCTATCCATCCAATAATTTGCCAGAATTTCTGGAAACTTTCCGATATCTTCTATTAATTACGTTTGTTTCCCTTGAAAGATCCCAAACATTAAAGGTAGTAAAATTTTCATTGAAAGTTTTATCAATTAAAACAATACCAAAGCAAATACAAATCGGCTTCATCATGACACAACAACACACTAGGTGCACAGTTTATGGCTACATTAATTATGCTTAAGCATATCCTAATTACTGTAATGGTATTAGCCTGAAAGGGGAGGCGGTCAGCGGAGGGGCATTCACGTGCTTTGAAACACTGATGTGAATTCCGTATAATTATGTGTATGGACATAAACACTTGGTATTATGTCGGAAACAAAGCGATTTAGTAGTGGTAAGGTAATTAGTAAGATCATATTATCGTCAGCTGTTAATGAGGAAGTTCACAGGAGGAGGGAGATCATGCGACGCACTTTGTAATCTGTGGTTTTGGGAAATGGAATTTGGTATGGAAAGTAGTCAGTTTGACTATTATTTTCATGAATTAATTTCATAACTGGTCATATCTTAAAGTGTAGTTTGCTCGCAAAAGATTAATCAGTATTGAGGTGTCGCCATATAGTTATTTAAATTGTCAAGTTCCTTTTTGTATTTAAACTTAAAAATCACTGAAAAATATTCTATAAGTAATGAGTTTTTTTTATTATTTCCACCTACATTTTTGTGACATTTTGCTGCATAAAACATCATTATTTTTACGGCTAAACTGGCCAAATTACAATATTATTTGCATTAGCTTACTAGAAATAGGAAATTTGTAAGTATAGCGATTAATTAAAGAGGATGGTTCCAACGAGCTTTTGATGGGCTTATCAACCAAATGGATTTTTATGGACATGTTTCCGTAGAATGCTTATGTAGAAGTAAGTAGGTATGTTTAAGGACCTTTAAGTATCAACAGAAGTAATTAATTATCACGTGTCGGATCTGACCTTTTCCTTTTAGATAACTAAATTAGCACCAACCGTTGATCAGCTGTAACTACAAATACATCGTACTCGGCCTACATTTAAACTCACTCAACACATTTTCGGCAGGAATTACTTTTCCTGGCAACTGTTCGGTACTCACTTAAATTTTTAAAGAGTTATGGTGTGAGGAAAATCACACAGTGTGTCATCTTTGTAATTAAGCAAAGAAGGCGTCAGAAGATGGGGGGTTGCGCCGAGGAGAATGTTCTCGGATCTCATTTCCATGCAAATGAGGGTAGGACTTGTTATACATCAGATGACGGTAGGCAGACGCGATAACAGCAGCGCTGGGCGTCGACGCGACGAACAACTCGGTCGGGTTATACTTGATCGATAAGTAATACGTTATGATAATGACTTCGACATGCCTCACACTATTTAGATTTGATAGGAGGACTCTTAATGAAAAACAAATGAAACTCATTAAAAATCGAATCTTCACAGTTTTTGAACTGCAAACTCTTTCTCGTTAATCGATGAAAAAGTAATATAAAATTCAGAGCAACTTAATTAGCGAAACGGTGTATAATCTTCGGGCTGAAGTTTACAACTCCTAGCTCTAATGTCGGCACTATGTTTTTCTTTTAAAGTCTCTTGGTTTTTGATGAAGCATGGTAGCGTGGCTTTTTAGAATGTATTTTTGTCGATTATAATGACATACCTACATGTTGATGTTTGTAACAGATTAAGTACTTAGTAATATTAATAAGAGAGATATGAACAATAAAGTTTCAGTCATTTATTAAAAAAAAACACGAACTAACAAAATGGTAAGTACCTACTTAAAACTTAAGCAATTAGAAATTATTATTTTTAGAAACACCTACCTATCGATAAAAAAATCAATTGAAAACCTCTCTCACGTCTCCTTTTCTTTTTCAATTTCATCAATTAACTGCAATATCCCCATTTTGAGCTTCCTCTTCTCCCTAATTGTAAAATTCCTGATATCTGGTAAGATACTTTTGAAAAATGTCAAGTCTTCATTATCATCCTCTCCTTCGAAAGAAAATTTTCTTTTTTTAATTCTTTCACCATATGGTTCACTACTGCTGCTTCTTCCGGCCTCTAGTTCAAGTGGTTTATCTAGTCTGCTAGTAACATCTGGTTTTATTTCAATGTGATTCCATTCTTCTACAGAATATTCGTTTACTTCTTCAATTCCTTCTACATTTACGTAGTTACAAGATTCGCTAATTGATGTTTCAGATTTGTCTTGGTCTTGTGCTGATCTAAAAGTGGAAATGAAACGTTTTTTATTAGTTAGTCCGTAAGCAAACCACATCTTACAAACGTCTCGTCCCATAATGTTCGTCATCTCACTAACGTCAGATTGATGAAAAATTAAATGTAACTAGTATTTAACGTTCAAATTAATGCAATTCAACATGAAATGTAACACAATTACTAAGCTTAGGTACGTTTTACCAATCTGTAGCTGAAATAGAAACCTAAAATGGTGTTATAGTCATTATTTATTACTTTCGTACATTTATCAGTTGTAATATTTATCAATAACTAGCTGACCCGCCAGACGTTCCTCCGTTCTATTACCTACCTAAAGCTAACAAAACAAAAAAAAAATCAAATCGGTCAAGCCGTTTTTGAGTTTTAGCGAGACTAACGAACAGCAATTGTTGATTTTTAATAAATAAGATTACTTTTTACTTAATAGCTCATGCCATTTTGGAAAATTGGGCTACCGTGACGGTCTGTAGCAGAGATGCCTGCCACGGGTGCGCCCGAGTTTAAATTTTAATAATTGAAAAAAATTGTATTCGTAATTTTTTTTCTTTTTTAACAAAGTAAATGTTAAACTTACCCTTTTAGATTACATTTTAAAAACGGTTCTAAAAATCTTAAATGGTCATACAGGTAATATTTCTTGCAGACACTGTCATTTTGAATTAGATTTATCCTGGATCTGTATCTGTTGTATGAGGACCGTATGCCTTTCCACTTCACCTTCAGCTCTTCAACTGTAAAAGTAGGTAAGGAGAAGAAAAATAAATAAAAGTATTTTTTTTATTATTTTCGTATCTCTATGTTTATTAAACTGTGAATCTTAAGCCTACCCATGGATTGGATTCCCGACTTGCTTCAATGATGAGCTGGTAAGTAAAAGCTCCGTTCGAGTTTGAAAGAAGTTGTAAGCCCGTTTTCAATAACACGCGACACCTACTTAAACGAATGCCTAAATGAAAGCGCGCTCTTGGATTTTTTACTTTCTGCGCTGAGCCGAGCGTTAAAAATCCAACAGTGGTGGCGATTTTGTTGTGCACAAACTAAACTTAATTTAGGCTAATGCTTAACCTAACATAAGACCGAACCTAACTTTTTCTCTATAGTAAAAGAAGACAGACGGACGTAAATTAGGGCTGTCAAATTTAGTCGAACTAATATTTCCATACAAATTTAGACGACACGTAAAAACATGTGTTCACCCAGCATGATGATGATGTGTCATCTCTAACTTAGTTCATAGCTTTAACCATCCTTTTCGCGCGCTGTCTGTTAGTAAATAAAACACAGCGATTTTCTAATTTAGTTTAGTTTAGTTATTGACCAACAATAACGGCACCAGTGTGCTTCTATTTCAGCAGCCCAGTGGTAACGGCCCCGACTTACGAGGTTAGGTCGTGGGTTCGAACCCAGGCAGGCGCTTTACTTTTTGTAAATTATTTCATCACCATGACTGCTCTCAAAACGGTGAAGGAAAACATCGTGAGGAAACCGGCATGTCCTAGAACCAAAAATTCGAAGACATGTGACATCTACCAACCTGCACTGGGCCCGCGTGGTAGATTACGACCCACTGCACAGCAGTGGGAACGTTAAAGGCTGATTATGATTATTTGCTTCTATTTAGGCATTAATTTAAATGTCGCCTAGTGTTAGTGAAAACGGGCAGACGTATCCTAAAATTAACACGCGAGTGAAGTCGCAAACGTTCATTCTTCTTCTTCTCCTCTCGAATCGGAACGATCTTTATGAAAATAGTCATTGTCGTAGTAAGTACAGATATATTAGCCAGTTATGATGCGAAGCGGGTCTGACAGCGCAGGACCTGGGGTACATAATCACCCAGGGTATATAATGTTCCCACTGCTGAGGCACACGCCTCCTCTCTGTGATGCTGCAGTCCCACGGCCGCTGTCTCACAGGCCAGATCGCGACAGACCAGGCTAACAGGCCGTGGGAACCGTCGATCCGGCGAGGCCTGTGGTGGAAATGCTCGTCACGGGCCGCGACAGGTCTCCACAGGCAGGGCCGCGTACCAGGCCTCACATGACAGGCCTCGACAGGCCGTGGGACTATGGCTTGAGAGGGGCCCACCTGCACGCTGGCCCCGTGCGGATTGGTGGATGTTACTTGTCTAGATTTGGTTCTAGATCCTGGTTGCAACGGACGTAGTTATGACAAACGGTGGATGTTAAATAAGTAAGTTAGCAGGCCAAACGACACTTACGTGTGCATTCTTCATTCAGTTCGGTTCTCACTTGGCTCGCGACTTTTGCCCAGGCCATCTCCGAAAACCTGGTTCTGTACGTGTCCAAATTGGCATCGTAGATTTCTGGGTATCGTTGTATTATTTTCACGAATTCGATCATCAAGGTTTGGTTGTCTTTCATCGTGATTTTCTGTTGACAAATGAAATATTTAATGATGACTTGGAAATAGCCCTTTTGCAGGTTGACTGGCACTAGCAAAGAGAGGCCTTTTATCAGCTGTGGGTGAAGATTTTACCTATTTTCTGGGTAATTTTTAGATGGGTATTAATTAGTAACTAACCCACTAGCACTCAAGCCATGCAGCAGGTACGAGTAGCAGGAACCCGAATTGGGATACTGAAGAAATGTCTTCGTTCAGTATCCCAATATATGAGAACTAGTGTCTTTGAGTCTTGAACTAAATAAGTGTTGGTATTTTTCCGAACTATAGAAGTGCATCATTCAATCAATCAATCATTTATTTTGTAAAACATAGGTATGGTTACAGATAAGTAGTAGGTATATTGTCTAAATTATGTGCACTATTTTGTGTCAATCTATGGCGTACAAAATTAACATAAACAAGCAATTACAATTAAGGTGGCAAGGTGGCATGTAGATGAAATAAAAAAAATTTAGTAATAATTCAATTTAAAATATGACAGTTATGTAAACAGGTCATTACATAAAAAATGGCATTCGCTTCGAAGCGATTCTATTTCTACAATCGCTATCGACGCATCTCTATGGAAGTTATGTATCATTGACTTATGATCACGTGACATTTCAATAGCTTAAGTCAACCCATTTTTTGGCTTTTCTACTAGCGTCATCGCTAATCGAATGTTACTTTGTCTATGCCCGCTGTCTAGGTTGCACGTTACCTACAATTAATCGTAATGATCGTAATGCATACACGTGAAACGCCTACACTGACACGTGCTCAAAGGTCACTGAAAGTAGGATCTGTTTTTAATCGACTTCAAAAAAGGAGGAGGTTCTCAAGTCGTCTATAATGTACCTGAGATATTGTTTTTTTAAAACTTCTTTTGGCGAGTTGAGAGATTTTTGGTAGGGGGAAATCTTTCGAGTTCGCGTCACCGCGTCACCGCGACACCTGCGTCTTCTGTCAGCAGTACCCACGTATTTTTTTACTCAACATGATTTTTGTTCATCGATATTTTCATTAAATTGTAGAGCGATTTCGAAAAAAAATATTTTTTAATTTGGTAGTTTAGTAGGTTTTGAGTTAGCTTCAATAATACGTAGGTATTTAATCCACTTGGTGTATGTTAGTATGTTGATGATGTTATAAAAAGTGATAAATAAAAAACTTTTTTTTTAAAAAAAAAGGTGGTAACAACGAAAATATAGAACCAAAGACACCGAATTCCGTTTTTTAGGTAAATAAATAGGTAGGTAAGTACCTACTTATTAAATAAGTTTTAAGTGACGCGGTAAAAATCTTTACATATTTTAACCTTATCGTCATAATCTCACAAATTACGAAATAAATAGGTACCTATGTTAAATGCATAAAATCGAACGTAGGATTTCACTAAGCAATCAATAATGGTACCAACAAAGATTTAACGCCAATGCAATAACATTTTATGTAAGCAATTATGGTCAACCAATCATAAGTAGGTGTGATTGATAAGATTCACAACAAGTAACATGACACCTGACAGTGACAGTTGGTTCACTGAACCGTTGTTTTCGTTCAACATTTAGGTTAGGGAGCTAAATATGTGGCTAAACCATGCATAGTGTCTAAATAAAAGTAATAAAATAGGTAATATTAAACTTACGTTGGCTGTTCCAATGCTATTAGTGAAAATATTTTGTTTACACGATAAAACACTGTGACCTTACTCTCAACTCGTAGTATACTGACGCGCCACACGTCCACGCAGCGCTCCCTCCATCTTACTTTAATTCATATGCCAGACAGAGACGGAGTGTTGCGGTCGCGCGACGCCACAGCGACGCGATGTTGCCACGCCGCTCTAACGTCACCTACATGCCAGATATTGGTTCGACACACACATTTTTACGATCATTGTAAAGTTAGCTCAACTAGTACGACATAGGACTCAGATTACAATAAAGATTTTGTAGAGATAAAGTTTGTAGCCGTTTGGCGCGAAACTCTTCGTGACTCACGTTCGTATCGCTGCCGACACAGTCACTTGTCAACGAGTATTTTTAGTGTTAATTATACATTCATGGATAATCACGATTAGTGTTGAACAACTACCTACTGAAAATTATATTGTATTATTTAGATTTTTTTATTGTCAGCTTGTTTTGTCACGCTTTCTGTTCGTGTTAATTTATCGCAGATTTTTTAATGTTGAAGTTCTTACTTTTTAAGTACTTATAGGGTAGTTGCGCCGGTTGGCGACCACTTAGCTGAGTTGCTAACTTTAGACGAGTCAAAAAATTAGACATTTACACGTAAAATAGTTGGCGACCATGTATATTGGTCCTAAATATAGTCAAGTTGTGAAACAAAACATAAAATATCACACTTCCATTCATAAATTATGAAAAATTATGGAAAAAGTGCAAAAATAGCCTAAATGTTAGATAACGACCACTTTTTCCAGTTGACGACCACTAGTATGCTAGTTTACGGCCACTCTTTAAAAAAATAAAAATAAATTAATAAAAACAACTTTTATTAATATAAAATATTTTTTATGTTTCACTTTAAATTAAATATCAAATAATCATCATCACAAATAGTGTTTAATCCTCTAATTTAACAGAAAAGTTTGTTTTATTGACGCACTAGTTTACATTTTGAGGTGTTGGCAAAAACTTTCTCACAGCCGCCTTCCATGACGATTTCAGTGATCCAAAAACACTTACGTCTGATGGTTGGAGCATGTGGGTGGTGTTCGGAGGAAGAGCATACAAAATTATGCCTAGCTTTTCGCACGTGGCACTCAAAACTAGTGACATGTGCGATCTGTGACAATCAATCACAGCAGCATTATTGGTTTTTTTTATACAGTTGTGGTCCACCCAATCATTAAAATCGTTGGTGATAGATTCTTTGACCTATGGTCTTTAACAATTTCGTGGACAGTATCCAGAAGCTCTGCTTCTTAATTGGGATTCCGCACTTGACAACACTTAAAAACCACTATTTAACCCACTTTTCACCCTCCACTCCTAGTACAAGCTCTGGTCCTCTAGCCTCGATATCGTCACGTCTCTTCCCACTTAATAAATCCTGTATCGTCGTTCGAGGAATCCCATATGTACGACAAGGTCGACAAGTCTCTCTTATTCTCTTTCCTTTCTCCCGAAAGTCATGAAGAGCTTTTTGTAGATCTTCTTCGGAGTATTGGACAGTCTTTTTCATACTCTTAGTTATTTGCAGAACATTTGAAGGCGTCATCTTGAAAAAAAAAATATAACCACTTAATTAAGTAAATAATACGATTATTAAAATCTTATCTCAATTTAAATTTATTTTACTTAAACTAAATCAAATAATCGTATGTGGTCGAATACTGAACATCTGAACTTAATCAAGTTATTTTAGTTTGCGGCCATCCTTCTCTTCGTACTAAATCTTGATGGTCGCAAACTAGCATCTAAATTTTCGAAATGTATCAGTTAGCGACCACCTATGAACCAATGTTTGTGAGTCAATTAAACAAGTTTTATAAAGAAAACATGTGGTCGTTTACTGAAGAATTGCATCTTTAGGCTTTTAAAACACCAAACCCTAAATTGTGTAACCATAAATAAAACATTGAGAACATTATAAGCAAAACAAAATAAAACTGAGTGAGTCAGAATACGACCACCTGGTCGCTTTCTAACGTAGTTCTAAAATATGCATTTCAGTAACCGACCACTGGGTTTTATTTTATTATATGGTAAAAATTTACTTAAATGCAATTAAACAATTGAAATTACTGCATAATTGAAGTAACCACGCTTCTAATTTAAGTAAACAACCTATACTAAGTAACAAAACTTACCTCCGAACGCCGCGCGTCTTGCTATTTTTTTGCTCTAGCGCAGCACATCCACAGACCACTGAGTCAACACGTAAATTGAGCGTCCTTTTTCTTTGCTTTGGGTCAAGCGGTTGGTATTAGATTTAATAAATTCTTATTACATAACTATTCAAATAATATAAAATGCATACACTTTATTTTTATTTCCTAAAGAAAGGTTATTATCTTTCATTAAAGAAACCTAGTCAGACAAGTGGTCGCTTACCGGAGGTGGTCGCGAAACCGGCGCAACTACCCTACTTACTTTTTATTTGTGTTCTTTACGGTCATTATTACTTTGTTCTTATTTTTATTTTTATTAATATTGCGTCGTTGATCAGCTGTGTGTAAAAGAAAAACGTGGAATGTATCAGCTGCTTATGCACAGTGTTAAAGCTGTCTGAGGGAAAGGTTTTTTTGCTCTAGCAGTAGCAGTTAGGCAATCGACTACAAACCTGTCATTACACTGTACGATTTTATCAACTTTTAGCCCATCATACTTATGCTGAACGCGATTTTTAAGTACTTTTAAGTAGTGCTTTGACACTAAATGGAGCTTCACCATTATTAATTCATAATGCGTAGGTACACGCATATTTATTTATTAATCTCTCAATCTCATGTGATCAAGGGGTAATTATAGGTGAAGGGTTAAGAGAAGGTATACAATAATATGTTTAAGTAATGTTAGTTAGGCGCCTTATAGTTCCCCGTTAAGAATAGGGCCACCCCATCGCTTCCCAGGGGTGTCGTAGAAGTAATAAGGGATTATGCAGGGGTAGACAACACCATCTTACTTCAAACTAATAACTTGACGGTTACTAATAATGTTGCTCTCGGTAATCAAGTGGATTTACTAGGTGATGAATTTAGGAATATTTGAAGTCTTCTAGGTTTAAAATTAATCGAAGACGTTATTTTCTGAGATAGAACAAATTGACGATGGATACATCCAGAAAAAACTGCACCCGCATTTGGCATACTGTGCAAAACTATATTATGAGTTTATTAGCAATAAAATTAAGAATCCTTTGACGAACATTAAAAAAAAAAACAAAAATCCAAACCATAAATCGTATTTCACCATAAAATTTGTTGAGCGTGTCGTAAGCATATTATAGTTACCTATTGATTACTTGCATATGTTTGCGTGCGCGCACACATGGAACAGTCGCGACATCTGCCGGAGAGGCGCGCACGTGGCTCGAACACCTTTTGTCTACCGTGTGCACCCACCTTTTTACCAATGAAACTATTTTTAAACTGACACAGTTCTAAAATTACAATTTTATAGTGGACTGTGCGTGAGCGGAAAGTCAAATAGCCGCAAATAACGCACAGGCTGGACATCTTAAGTGAAAAATGACGATAAATTAAATGATAAATTTGCGTAAAGAATGCATTAATTTCCAAAATATTGTATGGCCTTTTTAGAGTTCCGTACCAAAATGGTAAAAAAGGAACCCTTATGGTGTGACTCAGTCTGTCTGTCTGTCTGTCTGTCACAGCTGGATATCTCAAGAACTACTCATGCTATCAACTTGAAATTTGGAATAGTTTTAGATGACATTTACCCAACTATTTTGCAAATAAGAAAGAAGTAAAAATATTTATATTTTTTTTGTAAAAAATCAAAGTGGGGCTACTAGGGCACGTGGGATATCATATGAAAGAGCGCTAATTGCACATTCTCAAACATTTTTAAAATTTTTTTAGGCCGCATAGTTTTCGACTTTTGATGAAAAATGTGAAAAAAAATACCGTCCCCCCCCCCCCCCCTATCTCCAAAGTTTGCAAAGATAAAAATCTGAAATTATTCTATGTGATAGAAGTTCATATAAAGATTACAGGAAAAATAAATCGATGTCTCTAAATAGCACAATTTTTCAGAAATCGGAACGGAATCCTCGGTGCGCGAGTCCGTCTCGCTCTTGACCGGTTTTTTTTTTTGCATAGGGTAGACTAATGTAATTTGGTGCAAAATTCTTTCTATTTCTAATGGGTAAAAATTGTTGAAAGACCTCTTGTAGTGCAGTGTGCAGTGTCGGAAGATTTTGGCAAAACATATCAGGTATAACAAAATTTACTTAAATAATGCTTTCAATAAGGAAATTGCAGAAGAAAAATGTTTAAGTAGTAGAACTATTTCAATAAAACCCTAGTTTTCACTGTCTCATCGAATAGTGTCTTTTGATCTATTGTATCTTCAAAATTTGAAGTAATTATTTATTTCTTAGAGTTGACCTTCAACATTTAATGCGACAATTTATAAACAACTGCACACTGCAAATTGTTTATAATAAAAATATATTGACTTTTTGCTCATTTATCCTGTGATGTTTGTTTCCATAGCGCCCGCAATCCGTCATCCGTCACACAAGCGGCCTTTTGCTCCTATCGTAAACAAAGGCATTGTATGCTTCGGGTTAATCCTTCAGAAGAGAGATTGAATAAGAATATTATTTTTTAGACCGACCAAGTGCGTGTCGGACCACGCACAATGAAGGGTTCCGTAGTTGTAGTTTAAAAATATGTTTAGATTGACGTCACGGTCAATTCTCCAACTGCAAATGTAAGTTTGTAATAACAAAACAAAAATCATGTGATAAACCTACAAATTAACGATATGTGGGTCTTTTCCTTTACTTGTGCTTTGAGGGTTCTTGCCAAGTTAGGGTTCCGTACCAAAATGGTAAAAAGGAACCCTTATGGTGTGACTCAGTCTGGATGTCTGTCTGTCTGTCTATCTGTCTGCCTGTCTGCCTGTCTGGCTGTCTGTTTGTCACAGCTGGATATCTCAAGAACTACTAAAGCTATCAACTTGAAATTTGAAACAGTTTTAGATGACGTTTGCCCAACTATTTTGCAGATAAGAAAGAAATAAAAATATACATGATTTTTTTGCAATAGGGACTGAAATAGGGTCTTAAAAAATCGAAGCGGGGCTACTAGGGCATGTGGGGTATCATAAGAAAGAACGTTGTTTGCACATTCTCAAACATTTTTTTTTCTTTTTTTAGATCGCTTAGTTTTCGACTTTGATGAAAAATGAAAAAAAAAATACCGTTCCCCCTTATCTCCGAAGTTTGCACGGAGAAAAATCTGATTTTTTTTTATTATTTTATTAGTTTATGTATAAATTACGGGAAAAATAAAACGATTTCTCTAAATAGCACAGTTTTTCAGAAATCATCAACAAATATTACGTATAAATGATAGTACGGAACCCTTGATGCGCGAGTCCAACTTGCTCTTGACCGGTTTTTTTGTTAGGTTGACTTAGAAGCTTGTTTTTTTTTAGTGCTCCAAGAGACCGTAGACGTATGCGTAGGTATTTGATATTCATATTTCAACGTGACTGACCTCCACGCGTTCTTGAGAAAAAGGGTAACTATATTGATAGACTGACAGACGGACAACGAAGCGATCTTATAAGGTCTTTTCCTTTTGAGGTACGGAACCCTAAAAAGGTTTATTATTATGAACAACAACGTTATAAAAAAACATCTTTAGAATTTCAGACGAATACACATAAAATCTTAGCCTAATTCTAAATCCAAATGAAGTCTTCGAATGGAAACGCACACTTTTCTCGGCGTTTCGTCGGCAGGTGATTATATGACAGGTGCTCTAAACAAAATGATAACTTGCAGCTATACCTACGCATGGTAATATTTAACACAATCATCATGCTTTTTTTGCAATCCCCTAGAGCACTAGATCTTGTATCATTTGGAATTGATAGTAAATAAAGCTATTTTAAATAAACTGCTCTGAATTCTTAGACTGTTATTTTTTCATACAAACATGTGCCTAATGAGAACGTCATTTCCTACCTATACTAGCCATAAAAAAATATTCGGGGGCTCGTGGCTAAATAATAACAGCCGCACGGGTCGATCGTAGGTTAAGCTACGCTTGCCGCGGCTCGCGGATGGTGACAATCCATTACATATCGAGACCCCTGAGTGCCTCGGAAAGCACGTTAAGCCGTTGGTCCCGGTGTCATTCGTAGATATTTGACATTCGTTACGGGTAGTCAGAAGCCCAAAAGTCTGACATCCATGTCTTACCGAGGGGTATCGTGTTGCCCAGTAACTGTGCTATGGATTTCAGATAGGTAGTCGCTCCATTCAGCTGCATCGGGTTAGACTGGGAGCTGACCCCAAAATATGTGGGAAAATGATTTGTGGAGATGATTAATAAACTCAACTGATGACCATTGAAAATCTAAAGATCATTTCCACAATCATGACGTAAACAAATTAGCGACTGTATTACATTGTGGTTTTAGGTCAGATGAGAATGCTGCTGTTATTAAACTTATTGACATTGAACCCATCGACGAGGAGGAGGAGAGTGCTGATCTGCCCACCTCGAAACCTCCGACCTCTTAAACATAAAGGTGTTTACTTTTTATCGAAATTTTACACAATCCATACCTATTATCCTGGTCACTTTCCATCCAGGAAATTTGGATACCTAATGAAAAAAGTCGATTCCCCTAATTGCCAAGTATATTATTTCAATATACTTAAAAATAAGCTAAAATAACTTAAAAATATAATATCTTAAACTAAAACTAATAAAAAACTAAAATATGGCGTCGAAAAATTCCTCCGCATCGCTGTCGACTGGTAAAGTACCCAAGAGACTGGCGGCATTGCCACGTTGTATGGCAATGCTAATCCTCTGGCCAAGGTAAAAGCCAGCCCTTGGGTCACGGGAAGTGTCAAGTCTGTACTAAAGTCGAAGATGTCCAACATTTGCTGCTGGAATGTGAAAAGAACAAGAGAGAGAGGGAGATAGTGATGCGGGAATTAAAAGTTAGGTAATATGATGTTGGGGCTTTCATTACAATATTATCCATCCATATCCTCTATATTTTTTTTTTTTTTTAAAGAGGAGCTCGTGGCTGAGTAATAACAGCCGCACGGGTCGATTCATCAGGTTAAGCTACGCTTGCCGGGGTTGGTCAGTGATGGGTGACCATCTTTCCATACCGGGACTCCTCCGTGCCTCGGAAAGCACGTAAAGCCAATGGTCCCGGCAGTCATTCTTAGATCTTTGACAGTCGTTACGGGTCGTCAGAAGGCCGAAAGTCTGACAACCAGTCTTACCAAGGGGTATCGTATTACCCAGTTACTGGGTTGTGGAGGTCAGATAGGCAGTCGCTCCATGTAAAATACTGGTATTCAGCTGCATCCGGTTAGACTGGAAGCCGACCCCAAGGCCCCAACGTAGTTGGGAAAAGACTAAGCAGATTGATACTCTATATTTTAAAAATGCGAAAGTAACTCTATGTGTCGGTTTGTCTGTATATCTGTTACCTTTTCCGCCTTGAAAAACCCCCCTTGTTACTTTTTTCCGGTTGTTACCTTTAACAGCTGAACGGATTTGAATTAAATTTGGCACACGGATAGACTATGATCCGGTTTAGGAAAAAGGATACTTTTTAACCCGGTGGTACGATCTTTTGGGATATCTACGACCTCGTTTAAAGTACACATCAGTATAAGTAACTACTACAATAATTACAGCAGGCACCTTAAAAGTAGAAACACAGTATATCAACCCCACTGCCCCCAATCAATCAACGGACAATCATAACTAAAATTAATCAATAAATAATTCAAATCGGTTACACTTTGAAAATAGCAGACATATGTTCAACACCTTTCATAAACCGGTTGGACGAAGGACATCCGCTTTTTGGTGGTAAAAAAAAATTGAGTTCAACATTCTCACAGGAACCGCTGTGTATCCGGTGCGCGGGCGCAGAATAAAAACGATCATTTGTTAATGTCGGAGTATTGGGCCACCAGGTAACCGCGCGTCGACTTTGTGCACGTTTGAATCCGTCAATGATATACGTGCACAAAACTGATACACGCATCTTGTGCTATAAACACATTTGTGGTTATCATGCTTATTCACCAATGGATTGTTGTTTCATTTTCCTTAAGGCCCAAAGATGATTCAAAAATATCAAAGATTTGTTTTATTATACCAACTTATTACTGTCCCACTGTAGGGTTTGGCTTCTTCTCATACACAGAAGGCACGAACATTGATCACCGCGCATGTTCAAGACGGGTTTGCGATTTCAAACTTATATTAGCTTACTATAAGTCCAGGTTCACGAGCTTTGTTTATCCCCCTTGAATGCAACAAGCCCACTTGCAAAGAAACTCCTACCTAACAGGTATGCTGCCAGTTGCTCCGCAGCTCTTTTGTCATTTGAGGCTACTATACCCTAGAGATGTCAGTAGTAATGGGGTCCGATAGTGCCGATGCTGCCAAGGTTGAGGGTTGTTCCAAATAGATGCCCTGGCACAGGCAACTGAAGGAACACGGCTGGGTTTTAGTCCGCAAGAGACACGCCCTCCCGCTCCACCGAGAGCGGGAGAGGGGGGAGTCATTAATGATTTCCCATCCAAAAAAAAAAAGGCTACTACATACACCCTTCTTATTCACGTTGCTTATTCTGCAAACCTTTAATTCATACCTGTTGGTTTTAGTTCTCCGAGCCCTATTTTAATTTGCTAATCTAATCTCTCTAGTCTAATAAAGAAGCGATTCTCGTTAACGAAGCCTACGTTTTAACACAAAACTGGGATTTGAGAAACATACCGTTATAACAAAACTGACTTATGAGTAGCAGCTTTTAACTTTCAAAAGTAGTGCAACTACGTCCATGTGTCAACCGTCTACCAAAAATAATGTAAGAACTCTCTATAGAACGGTATGATGACCTCTAATCTACATACATACAAATGACTTCCACGCATGGACAACAACAATAATTCGAATGCTTCGCCAACTTACCTATGCAGTGGAATGTGAAGAACCGACTCTTATGACGAAGAACCTAAAGTTCAAAATTCAAATGCAAATGAATTCAAGACTGGAAGAATCTGTGTCGTTTTTGACGTTTGGTAATAGTTAAGTGAAAGGCTGGATACGTGAGAAAACCGACGCCTATTCGAACAATGCCATATTTTGCCGTCATCTGGGCCAGTGATCGATCTGAGTAAATATTTTATTCCCACTGTTGCATGCAAAGTGATTGTAGATTACTATGTTACCATTTTTTTAAGCTTTTATACTAATAAGCGTTACGTATGCAATAGAAATTCACGGTTTTCACTAATTACATGGTGAAAGGAATTTGTAATGGAAAACATTATGGCCGTTCTGTGTTACCTACCTTTCGTGAGTAAAGAGAATGTTTTTATTGAGATGATTTATTAGAGAGATTTGGTTACAAATTCTCATTTTAGGTAAGTAAATGAAATCAAACAAAAACTCACCGAAGGTACCTACTCGTAGGTTGCTTCGATATTGAGTTGACCTCATTCGTCAAATACATTTACGTGGTGGAAACAATGCAAGATGGGTCTCCAATAAAACAATGAACGTTAACGTTGACGTAAATCATACCAGGAAAGGCTTAATAAAAGAAAAAAAAAACGAAAACCAAATGGACTTGATGCGAAAATGTGGCAGGAATTTGAACCAAAAGCAATAAGTACCAGGATCACTGCAAACAGTAACGAGAATTCATCAAATAGTCACACTGAATCTAAATAATGACGAAACTGGCGAAAAAGTCAACATTGATTTCGCAAAATGTGAAAATGAGACATAAGGCCCATTCCCGCAACTGAAAATATTAACAGAAATAAACCAATTTGCCTTTTCGGTACCTAATAGAGTTCTGATATTCCAATAATGGAGCCAAAAGTGGATCTAGGACATCAAATGACAGTATACATCCTGTGAAAAGAGTAATTTATTGCTATTAGTCAACGCAAATAAGCAAGCTTTCGGTAACGGAAGCCAACTTTGCATTTCTACGTCATTGTTGGTAGTCATGCGATCCTATATTTAACATTTCATTGTGACGTGAACTAACTTGACCTTTTCAAAACAGTTCGAGGACCGATTGTTCACTTTGAAGGACTTTAAGAACTTTTTTCACATTTGTTTTGTGTGTTTATTGGTCGAGTGACTTTGGATGTCTCAGTTGGTCTCAGTAGTCATTGTTATTATAGTGGGTCAAAGCTTTTAGAGAATGATATAGCATAATATATATATATATATATCTATAAAAATGAATCTCTATTTACCTTGGTAATCACATCACGCGTGAACGGATGGAACAATTTTTGCTAATTCTTTTTTGTTGTGTTTATTATTGTCATGAGAAGGTTCATGTAGAGATAAATTGGAAAAGTTTCCGGGAAAATTGGAAAATTCGGGAAAACTGAAAGTGGGTTTTCTATGGGAATTTTGAATTATTGAAATTGGGACATGATAACGTCTGTCGGGTCAGCTAGTTTATTATAATAATACTAGCTGTTGCTCGATCTGCGATCCAGCCAGTCTATTTTGTTAAATTCTCTCCGTGAAAACTTAGGTGAAGTGACCTGTCATTTCACCTGCTGCTAGGGATTGACACTATTGACAGCTCACTTCACGCTCACTTCACCTAAGTTTTCACCGTGAGATTTTTTTACATAACAGATCAACTGTATGAAAAGTAGCCTACCTTCTCCAGGTCATGACCTACCCGTGTCCGCATTATTTATTAATATTATATATCATACATATATCAATTTAAGGTGCAAGACACCACGCTTGAGTCATACTTTAATCGAAACGTAACTCTTTGGAAGACTTAAAGTTCTAAGCCCTAAGCAGATTCAACACAAAACAATCCTCTCGGAATACTAACGATAATACTTACTATATTATTTTTATCTCACGAAGCAACGTGCGCTTTACTTGTGTTTACCAAGTGTGCTAACACGCTGCACGCTGTAGCGTCTGCACATAACACACACACAGGCACATACTTCTGACTTCACCTTTTCCTCGGACGGTACCGAGAGCTTCTACGCTTACACACAATTCAAAGCGTGTTTGTGTACACTTGGTAACCACAAGTAAAGCGTGTGTCGCTCGTGAGATAAAAATACAAACTTGGTTTTAAATTCACTTCAATCAATATTATTATTCCTTTAAAGAAAGTCATCACTTTGGTCAATATTTTTCTTGGTTTCACCGACAGTCACAGAGCTGGTGCAGTACCTACGTTATTACCTATACATACGTTATTGGTTTACCTAGACTTAAGTCAAAGTCAAATAATTTATTTCAAATATGCACCTAAAAGACACTGAACCTCAAAATTTACAAAAAAAAATGGATTCTAGTCGCCCCTTCTAATAGGTAGTATCGTATGGAGAAGAATGGGCAAGAAACTCCACCGTTACTCTTTTAAAACTGTTTTACAATATTTTCTAAATCACTATATGTGAAAGTACCTACACGTAGGTAAAGGGTTTGCAAGTCTCACCTAGAAAGAAAGAAAGAAAAAGTATTTATTGTGAAGTAAATATGTAGACATTTACTGACAACTTTATTTTGTGAAAATCATTTTTCACTCACTCCCACCTGGTGGTAAATTGTGATGTGATCTACGACATGGAAACATTGAAATAGTAGAAAATAATCCTACAGCAAAATAATTACATACTTAAAAACTCGAATAAACCGAAATAAAATCCAATGTGAATGTTAAAAATTGCCGTTCAGAAGAAAATAACGTTAGAAAACGATAGGGCAAATCGTACATTTTACAGTGTTATGTAATAGTTTATGAGCTGACCATGAAGGTTGTTTGCCATTCGACTCTATTGTTGCGTAATCTGTCACGTTAAGAAGTATTAATGCCTTCGCGTAACTATATTCATACATACATAAGTAGATTTCTATATACATTATTTACACGTGCACACACATCTTTATCAGTAAGACGTATTATTAAATCGTAAGTGAAGGTTAATAATATGTACTTGGTACGTAAGATCGCCCAGCGAGCTGTGGTGGCAAGGATCCGAGTTTCTTTGAAAGATAAGATTCGGAATGAAATTAAGTATCCGGAAAAATCCTGAAGTCACCGACGTTCTATAGCCTCCACTACACTACTCGCGAAGTTGCTTCAACGAAGTACTCTTCAAAGTTGATCGAAGTCCGAAGTACGTGTCTACACACTCGTGCAACTTCGCGAGGAGCTCAGTCGCCTGGTGGCACCCGCGCGCTTTACACCACAGACAGTAGTATTCTTTGCACCATGGATAATGTTGAAATGTCAGCTGCCGTTGCAATGTGCACTCTCGCTTATTATAATTACGTGCGAATTTATCACGCGACAATTTGAAGTGAGTCGAGTAGTGTAGTCAGACGCTTCGTCGGTGCACTTCGGGCCCTTTGACTCGGGCGCAAAAACCGACAACGATCGGAAGTCGCGCGAGGCGAGCCGAGGTTGCACGAAGCGAAGCGAAGTGGCCGTCCATACTACCGTATTCGCCTAACTTCGACCAACTTCGCGAGTAGTGTAGAGGAGGCTTATAGCTTGCAGTATTAGCAAGCTGAATGTGGCGTGGGCTGACATGGCTATCAAAGGACCGATGGCTGCTGGAGCAGACGAGTCTTTCAGTGGAGACTGCCATTTTTAGGCGCCAATTGACGAACTTTGAGACAGTCTGGATGCAGATCGCGGAGAACCGTGTTGTAGTACAACTTGGTAGGGGTCTACGTGCACTGCCTAGCAATAGATCGCGTTAACCTGAGATAGAGGATTCTAGGTCGTTTGATACTAGTGAATCCTTCAGTATCGAACAACTTCGATGACCGCTGGGGTAGATGTGTTCTTGAATAGAGACCGCAATTCGGCAAACGTAAGGTAGGAAGCCCTCTGGCTAAGTGGAGGTACGATATTCGCAGGGTGGTTAGTTGGTAGAAGCTAAATGAGAGTTGCCGAGAATCGAGATGAATGGCGTGAGCTTGGAGAGGCCTATGTCCAGCAGTGGATAAGTCTACAGTTGTCTAGTGCTAGACATAGACCGCTCTGATCATTATCATGATGATCATGATCAACGCCGAATGAAAACAGTCGACGTCGATCAATCTTAACGTGACGCGACGTGGACGGGACTTGGTGTTCCGTCACTTCCGCGGACAAGTTCCACATGACAGCACAAAGTAAAGTTAGTGCAAAGTGAAGTGTTACTAACATAGTCTTAAGTCTTATTTATTAACACAAGTTTTGTTTCTATTCAAATATGTATGTTTAGGTTAAGGTATTTATCTATGGGCCTGTGTCGCCCGAAATAAATGGTTTATTATTATTATTTAATCCGGCTGCCATACACCACACACTGGATCAACCTGATCGGTTGACATCATCGATCGATCGTAGGATGGTTGGACCTTTAGGGCAAGTATAAATAATAATAATGCCCCTTGAGTAGTTTTAAATACACTATCGGGTGGTACTGGAACCATACTACATACCTTGAACGTCAAGCAACTATGACAAATTAATCGCAAATAAAAAACCTGACGTAAGCACATAATGTATTAAGGCGCATGTCAGTACACTCATTAGTAACAAAGAAGTTATTAATCTTTAATTGGTTATGCTCATAATTACGTGTTTTTGCCCGCGGCTTTGCTCGCGTGGCCTTACAGTTACGCAAAATATTTTTATTGTTCAATTCTATTTGAGTGAAGTGATGATTTGTAGGTCGATTTGGTCACATCGACATCATAAATTAAAGAATCCTTTTAGAGTTTCAGAGTTTCACTGTAAAAATTACATAACACCACGCCTGTATTCCCCGAAGGGTTAAGCAGAGGTGTACGGTCAGCAACAGAAGTCAGTTAACACTGCTACTTTTTGACATTATCTAAATTAACACAAAATGATACGATAACCTGCTTTTTAGCATTTCATTTATTAGATAAGAGTTAATTTTCTTTAAAATTTACATCTGTTCCGATTTTATTGAAGTGTTTTTCTCAATAATTAATATTTAGAAAACACAAGTGTTAATCGACTTTTGTTGCTGACTGTACCTACAGTACACCCACATTTTGCACGTTATATTTAAGTCCCATGTAATAGGAGGTGAGCCTATTGCCATCAACCATCAACAAATCTAGTCTCCGGGCTGTTACTGATAAATTTCAGATGGAAAAAAACCAGGGTTTTTTCGACCCGGGAATCGAACCCAGGACCTCATGCTCAGCAGTAGCGCTTGCGAGTACTACACCAACGAGCCAGTTTTGTAAAAATTTAGATCAGCAATACCGATTTTAGACCCGCAACACCGACTTTGTGACTGCGTTTCGCATGTTTTGTAGGTTTTAACGGGTGACCACTGCTGAGCTTTTTCGCGCGACTGGTAAAGCTTTTACGTGGGGGTACACAGTCAGCGTCAAAAATATCGGTATGAACAGACTGTTCAAAATGAGATCAACAACTAAGAAAATTAAACTTTATCTCAATTGGATAAAGTTCTTGTCAGAATGACAGTTGTCGTGTACTGTCTTCATTCTGAAACATTCCTTGTGTCATTGAGTTAATATTTCATTTTCATAGTTGTTTAGATCATTTTGAACAGTCTGTTCGTCCCGATTTTATTGACACTGACTGTACAACAAACCATATACGAATAAAATATTTACAGTAGGATGCTTGTTCTTGTTATACATAGTTAGCAGAACTACCAATGATGATGAAACGGTCGATCCTTTACATAACATTGAATAGTATTTATTGGTTTTAAGAGTCTATGCAATCCTACTAATATAGACAATGCGAAATTATGGATGAATGGATGGATGTTTGTGACTTAATCACGTCAGAATGGCTCGACGGATCAGGATGAAATTTGGGTAGATTTGTCTGGAATAACACATAGGCTACTTTTTATCCCGGAAAAATGTAAGGTTCCCGTGGGACATTTTCCGACATCCACGTGGGCAAAGCTGCTAGCAAAAGCTAGTCTGTAATAAATTATTATTAGGTCCAGGGTAGGTATTATAGTATTCTGGAGAAGAAATAGTGATTATACCAATTTTTAGGGTTCCGTATCTGAAAAGGAAAAATGCAACCCTTAGTTACCCTTAAGATCACTTCGTTATCTGTTTGTCAAGGCCCTTTTTCTCAGGAACGCGTGGAAGTATCAAGTTGAAATTAATATCAAATACGTAGGTCTATAGTCCCTTGGAGCTGTAAAAAATCAAGCTTCTAAGTCAATGTAGTAAACATATACGGCAATTTTATGCGAAATTTTAGGATACTCGCAATTAAATCAAAGCCTATAGGATACCTACCTTTGACCTAGAATCACGAAATTTGGCAAGAAGCAAGGGCTCACATCACAAGTAAAGGAAAAAGTCCGAAAATTGTTAATTTGACACTTTGTCACTCAAAACAATTTTTTTTTGAGATTACAAACTTAAATTAGGTAGCAGTTAGAGAATTGACCGTGACCGACATCAATGTATTCCTGAGAACATGTTTTTCAACAATAATGTTAAGTTTGTTTTGGGGTAAATTCTTTTCAACTATGGATCCCTTCATTATGGGTGGTCCGACACGCACTTGGCCGGTTTTATTTCTAAGGAATTACTGCAAAGGTCTAATTTCACATTGGCAAGAAAATCAAGGACTCTCTAGCTTCATTTTATTATTCTTTGACAAATCCCTGACGCACCTAAGCCGAGGCACGTATGTCCACGCGGGGCGGTACGAAGGAGATCGAAAATAAAGACTCCCCGCGAGGGGGATCCATCCCCAAACATAATACGGGAATGTTGGTAGGTCGAAGTTCCGGGAGATCCCGATTTTTTTGCGATAATCAACCAACCGTTTCCCGCCGCGGTTTATTGCAAATTGTGTCTAAAACTCTAAATGTGCCCATTTGAATTGTGTTATAAAATCTTATTCTGATGATGGTTACTTTGGAAGCAATCGTTTGAGGATGAATATCATCATCGAAATCGTTCTGGGCCGTTATCTTAGGCACTTCAAAAATATTGTCATGATGTTTCTGAATTGTTTGCCATCCATCCCGTCCAGTAACTTAAAACAAAGACCGTTGAGTAGTGATTCCATCACCAGTAAACTAATTTTGCATGCAGCGTACGGGTGAAAGTTTCTTAGAACCACGAGTAGATGACCAATAACGTTACGAGGTATGTTCGCCTAAAATGAATGTATGTAATGGGAAATCCATCAACAGACGCCAACAAATAGGGACCACAGATCATGACTAAAACGTCCGAAGCTAGGTGCACGGTTCCAGTTGGTCGTTTCCTAGGCAGAAGAGCTGGCAAGAAACTAAACGATTACTCTTTTAAAAATAATTAGCTTTTACAATATTTTCAAATAACAGTGTTAATAGGTGTAAGAGGACAGTGTAGGCCTTTCAACAAGTACCAGGTACTTAATAAAATAGAAAATAGTCAACAAATCTATAGTCTTAGAGGCCTAAAACGTTCTCACATTCACAAAATAGAAAATAATCTATTTAGAAGACCTAACCTTTGAAACCCCTCTCTTTAAACAAGCAATATAAGCAGGAACCCATTCAACTTTGTTTCACTTCCGATCTTAAAAGCGGGAGCTTAATAAAAATGGGAGCTTGGCAGCCGCATGAACATCTTTAGGTATCTACCTATATTAAGCTGGTGTTTTAACTTCACTCAGGTAAATAAAATGAAGATAGCCGTGAAAGCGAATGCGAGCCGTATCAACAGAATTCGTTCGCGGCCCCGAAATGGCTTTTCTATTCAATTTTCGATAGAGATTTTTTACCTACCCGCAGTTTTGCGTACGGCGGAACCAATAAATCTCCTCTCGAGGTAAGGGGCGAATTAATCAGTTGACTAGTTCGACGACCGGTCCAACGACGGATCCCTTCCTCCACACAAATGTGAACCGAAATGTGTCACGGAATAGGTTGATGTTCCATTGTACGGGCCATTTTTATTTACCGCAAGCAAGGTGAAAATAAGAAGTGGGAATAAATAGTAGGGCCTCCGCCGATACACTCTGAGTAGATTAAAGTGTTCTGGTGGTTAGGGATCAGCGGTGTAATATAAATTAGGAAAATGTTGATCTTTGTTTGGCTCGGAAAGTAACGGTCAACTTGTGTAAGCACGGCACGCGAGCGAGTTCCGCAATGCCCCAATTTTTAATAAATAATAAAGCTAATTTTACTCGCCATAAAATGAAAAAAATCACTTGATTAAATTTTAGGAAAGCCCGAAATTTAAAAGCCGTGATGTTTCCCGCCCATTAGGGTTAGGGAGGCGGTGGGCGCTGAGCGGGTGGACATCGGGCACGAATTAATAAATAAGCCGGCCAAGGGCACAGGCCACATGACCTTTTGGGTCTCTCCTTGTCCTCTTTACCTGCTATCAAGTACTGATTATTTACTTTACATACTTGATGGTAAATAAAATTTAAAAAAAAACAAAGCAGCAGGCACCGTCTTCCAGTAAAAGGGGGAAAGCAACCCAGTAAAAAAGAAGCATTAAAGAAGCTGATCGTTACAAAGAGCAAATCCTCAATTCGCTATAAAACGTCGCGCTGAGAGTGGGTGCTCCCGCGCGGCCGAGGAAACGTTGTCATTCAAAATCAGACCACGTGTACAATATTTCATCATCAGGATGGGTGGCGGCCCCCTCTCGGGCCGGCTATCCCTTTCCCCCCACCCCTCACGCCCGACCCAAAAAGTCTATCTGCACTTGACACGGGAGGAAACGGGACAGATTAACCGTAGTGAAGGGAACAAAGCTAAATATGTTTCAAGCTGATACTTACCCTTGCACAGTATATACTTGATTTACAGAATAAGTATTTAAGATGCTCTCAAGTAGACGTATATTGTGAAAAATCATAGTAGGGATTGGCTGTTTCCTGTAAACATTATTTGAGTATCTCACTGTTTAACTAATTTCAATAGAATAAATATTGCTGAAATTATAAAAAAAATCTCTTCCTTCCTGAAAATTGTGAAATCGGGATTTTTTTTTATTTACCTATAAATAACACAAAAAATATTGCAACATTTACACACTCGGATCTGCGAATTCTCTATTTACTGTAGCACCCCGTATAAAAGTAACACAATGCTGAAAAAGGATGGAGGAATGAAATGATGGAACCATTTTCAGTCCGCCGTGAGATACGCACACACCCTAGCGTATTTACACAGCGTTTCACGCACACACGAGTACAAAACTGGCGTGAAAAGTTGAGCAGTAATTTATATGACGGTTTAAATAATTACTTCGCGTTTTCGCCTCAATTTGTAGATGAGCTTGGGCCGTATCTGTGTTGCTGACATTTATTCGCTTTACTTTTGCAGTGCGGTTTGAATATGATGACGTCACATATTTTACTGGTAACTTTATAGCGTGTGGAGGTAGTGTTAAGTAATTAAGATTGTTGTGTAAATTATATTTTGGGTTTGTGTATGAGTACCGATTATAGATCTATTATTTTGGATCGTGTATATTGATACTTTAAGATTTTTATTTTTTTTTCGATACAATAAGCTAATGAAAACTTCTAGTTAATTGGTATTAATTTTCAGTTTAGTAAACATATTTAATGTAATAAAATCGCTGTTTATTGAAAACCAATATTCATGAAAATGTCTAGTTCACAGAAAATTATTAGTGAGACTTAACTGTATAGTTAGGTAGCGTGATAAAATTTTACCCTCCGACATGAAGTAACTCAGATGACAAAGCACTTTTACTTTAATATGCTTTCGTGTTTTCCGCTACATAAAAGATTCGTTACTCCCATTGCCATCTGCTTTGAAAATAGATTGCTTGTCAATAAAAATGTAAATTCGCCGCTTCAGCTCTCGGCTAATTCATTTCCCAATGGAAAATCCGGGAGCGAGTCACCGGAGATCGATGGACCGTTCATTTCGACGATATTTTTTGCTTTTTCACATTTCATATTGACGAGACGACCAGTTAGTTTGCATACAACGTTCGGCTATGACAATGTACGAAAACGCTACCATCCGTACAGCTCCGCACGACTCCGCACGATCCGGGCCGGCCATTCTCGACTCAAACGACAAGGTCGCGCTTTTTGTATAGAGTTCAGATATTAACGTCTTTTTCGATGATTTATAGAGGTCTTCTCCCATGAAAGAGATGAAGGGGCTTTCAGGGGACTCGATATGAATTCTAATACGGCTTTGCGATAACAACTATTGTGTTCCGACCTCTTTACGCTTGCAACGTTAGTTTTAGCAAAATTTAATAGAATAAAAAAATATGTGTTTGTTAAACAAAATAAAAACAATTTCACGTCAATTTACGGGGGCGGCGGCGGTATACACAAAAAATCGAAACACGCAAATTTTATCCAAAACCTCGGGATCCGCGCTCACACTCTCGCGGTGATACGCCTGACACCCTAATCAAATAAGTACCTTTTACCGGGACTGTGTTTGTGACATTGTAAACTGAGTCTTCAGCTATTGTTTTAGAGATTGTATTACGTTGAAGCGGTGGAGTCTGACTGGCTTCCGCATAAAACGTATTTGTAGGAAGGACGACCCAGAAAATGGGTATAATATACTCACACTACCGCCGCTTCCTCGCCTTATTCTCCCGGCACGTCCCCCAGGAGTCTGCAGAAATTTATATAACAAGCTATCTCGTCCGGGCTCGGTTATTGTCGGAGAAACACTGCCTCAGACATTATTTTTAATTAAACACAAGTACTGTCCGCTAACGCCCTCGATCCGAACCGCGATTTCCCTCCCCGTCAATTGTAGCTTTTTTTCATTTTTGCGGAGACTGTCAACTTGAAGAATGATGCTTAATTGCCGTATTGTCTGGTAGAAAAGAGTGGAATGAGCGAGTCCGTTTATTTTAAATGGCCCCTGAAAACAGTTACAGAATGTCTGAATACCGCAATTTTCAAATAAAAGAAAGAAATTCGACAAATCTTCAAAAGCTACAAGAATTTCTAACACCTGAGTCGAAAACGATAGTTCAAAAGCCCCAGAGTCCATACACCGGTCTGTAAAAAATAACCCTTAAAAAATTGTGATCTTTTAACAATTCCTCATTCAATCACGTAAAACGAGTGGGGGGCGGTCACCCCTCCCCCCGGCCCGATATTCGTGTCGGGGCCGACGTAACCTACCCCTACTACGAGTTCTATGTTCATTTAAAAATACATCCATGCTGTTCTATTGTTAGTACTATCGTGTTATAAAAATCTGTAGTAGGTAGGTACTTGGTAGTAGGTTAGGTAGGCTCTTTACATGATTGCGGTCTGTAGTCTAAAAATAACTTAACGCTACTTAGTTAACTTACTTACTTAACGCGACTTAACTATACGGTGATCACTTGTAATCTCATTTAATACAAGTAACTTAATTTTATTTATTAACTAAGCTATGCCATACGGTTTCACCCGCGTAGACCGGATAAAAAGTAGCATATGTGTTAATTGAGGGTAAAAGTTATCTACATACCAAATTTCTATAGCGGCATGAGGAACAGGGTGTAAAGTTCAGTTATCCTACATAGAAAAGGGAGGATCCTCCGATCAGATGGGTGTTATGTCTGGTGGGCAACTGCCCGACGGTTGATGTCGGGACGTAGTAGGTATATAATTATGTTAGTCGCGCGGTAAAGTCTGATTGCGCGATGCAGTTTGCGTGACGTCATGTCATTATGATGCGTAGTTCGTATGTGGCGATGTAGATGCCGCCATATCATCAACTGGGAGGGATATGAGTAAAATTTACCCTGTTTTGCTCTGTAGACTCTTAGGAAACACAATATTTCAAAATTCATATCTTACTCTAACAGGATTTCAGTCTTAAATTTCAAGTTTCAAGCACAGAAACATTATCCATCGTCCAAGTGTACCCACCATTGTCAAAGACGATGAAGTAGAAGAATTCTACGATCTACTAAATAAAGCCTGCGACGAACATAGCAGCACTTGAAACTGTGACTTTAACGCCAAAATAGGGTAAAAGCAAGATCTAAACAACAGAGATATCTTGGGTCCACACGACCTCGCAGCCCGAAATGAACATGGAACACGCCTTCTCCAATTTATATTTTGCCAGAACTTATGTCTATGCAGCTTCTTTTACAAAAAACCTCACAGATGGTGGATTTGGGTACCTCCTAATAATCAAGCTAGAAATGAGATATACTACATTCTTACCTCAAAAAAACAAATAATTAAAAACATTCAAATCATAAATCAAATTAAAAGCTCTGACCACAGACCTGTACGCGCATATTAAAACTGGACGCCAAAATTAATTTGCAAAAATATATGAAAAACCGAATAAAAATATTAATCACTCATACTAGAAATTTAAAAACTAGAGCTAAGAAATAGTTTTAATAAGCTTGATTCAGAGATTGAAGAAAAATATATCCATCAACAATTCGACGAAATATTACAAAGTTTAACTACAGCCAGCATCATCAAAATAATAGAACATCGCACATCTGGCGAATTCTACATTTATTAGATATCAGTTAATTTTCTTTACAGAATATACAAAAGAAAACTAAAACTAAACTTATAAATTACTTATTATAAATCTATGAAACCGCTACCAGTTGGCAATGTACCCAAAATGCTGGCAGCATTGCCACGCTGGATGGCAATGCTTAATCTTTGTGCAAAATACAGGCCAGCATTTTGTTCACGTGTAGCTTCGACCAAACGTGCCGAAAGATCTTTGAAAATTTTATGTGCTCCCGGTCCCCACGGACCCAGCGTCTCTACCCCAAAAGGCTCAAACATGTATCCACTATCAAGGCAACTATATTTGCGCCTTTTGAGGCTCTCCGCTGATTCCGCCGCCGCACCAGTCCTATTTTGTGTTCCAGGAAGATGTGACGGCGCAAGAGTGTCTACACAAGTAGCGTCCCACACTAAAGGCCGCCCCATCTTCCACGGAATAAGGGTCATTCCGTCAGGTCTTTTACCGTCGTCACGTGAGAGACCACGAGGTTCTAAAATAGCCGCACAGTTCGCGGTGGTAAAAGCCCGACGGATGATATCATTAAGGCTAGCATGGCGGGGAATTCGTCCAGCACTGCTTGTACAAGACAAGCCGTGGTGACCGAGGCGGTCGACAGCAGTGCCACACTGGCAGCGGTGTGGAGAACAACACGATGCTCCCAAGCGAAGCGACGCTGCGAGACGGAAAGTCGACGTGTCCATTAAGGTGCCAGTATTCAGTGACGGAAGAGCCTGGAGCCACAAACCCGATTCCCATTGGGCAACGGCTAAGAGGCGGGCACGATCTGCGGAGTTCAAGCACGTGTGTAGGAGTTGCTTCCGTACTTGTTCGCAGAGCGGCCCGTCCCATAGCCTCTGTGATGTAAGAATTTTTGGGAACTCGGTGTTTGGGCAGGCTAACAACCATGCATTCCTGGCCTCGTTAAAATAAGTTATTTCGAAACTGTCCAAAGATGCCGCAAGAACTTTTTTAGACAAATTTTGAGTGCTATGTATGGAGGACAGGAATGCAGGAAGGGCTACACCAGAAATGGACCGGACGCCTAGACCCCCCAATCTCACAGGGAGTGAAGCCTGTAACCACGCCCGCTCTTCTAAATTTATATTCAAAATAGATGCCAAAGTAGTTTTTATGATGTTGTCTAAATTTTGAAGAATCTCTATGTGTTTCCAAAGTTGACAACAACGTATGATATATTATGTAAATTTTGGAACAAAAAGACAAAACCGAACTATAGTAAAAGCCATGTGAGTATTAATTTTAAATAAACGGTCCGAATATTGTAAAAAATTTTGAATTTTTTCTTCAAAAAATAGGGGGAACGATTCATCAAGAATAGGAGAGCCCAGTAAACGAAGGGAACACTTATTAATGACTGTGATATTGGGGGCCAAAATGTTAAAATTTTGAATAACCAAATCTTTTGCGGCGTATGTGTCTGAAACGTATAGTTCACACTTGGAAAAATTTAGATCGAGGCCGATGGAATGAAACTCGTCTATCAAATTACGAAGATCATCATATACGGTATTAGCATCGCCACCCAAAGTCCCGTCATCCAAATACCAAACGTTAAGCTTGGAGTGTAGACGTTGGATGATGGGATGAATGGCGAGACTAAATATTGCTGGGCCGAGAGGATCGCCTTGTTGACAACCAGTCGCTGATAAAATTTCATTGCCGTGATAAGTTAATTTTGTGGGAGAACCATAACATTGCCAAAGAAATCTGTATAAATTTGGAATTTTGTCCTTAACTTGTGTTAAAAGGGCTCCTCTATCTACAGAATTAAATGCGTTCTTAACATCCACCTTCAGCAGCACATCTCCACAATTTTGATTCAAAAATGTCCTCACGGAATGGACGGCTACTTCGCAGCCACCTCGGGAGCCAAAACCTAGCTGCACTGGCTGAAAAATTGAAGCCAACGTGAGGCCCGCGTTTTTGCAGCAAGTTTTAGCTGCAAGACGGCGGTACGTGGTCCCAACGGCTATAGGCCTGATGCCGCCGTCCTTCTTTTTCAAAGCACAAAGGTTTGCACCGTAAAGAATCTCTACGATGTCGCCATTGACTCGTCCTGACAGCATTAGATTAATTAGAGCCGTTAGGTCTCTCAGCAGAGTCTCACCGGTTTCGCCAGTGCCGCCGCACAACAGGTCTTTAAGGTGTTGCGGCGTAAGAGCGTCTAAACCTCCTGCGGAGCCGCTCTGGAAAGACGCGACGGCTGCTGATACCTCCTGGGCGGTCACTTCAACGGCGGCATCATCAGATTCCTCCGGTGCTTCCGGAAGGTGAAGATTTTCTGCCGGAGGCGGATTATAAATCTCCTGAGCAACTAGTCTTCCGGCCTGGCCTTTCTACAACAGATCAGTCAATCAACTCGTAGAAAAACGCCAAGGATATAAAATCCCGCTATACCTTGCCTTTGTTGATTACTGCAAAGCTTTCTACAGCATTTCACACTTTCATTTTTGACGCCCTACAGTATTATTATTTTTCTAAAATGTCAAGAATGTCAAGAAAATAATGCTCTTGTTCTGTTTGTTTGGTCTAAATCCACCTTTAAAAGTACTTACACTTTTCCTTTTTATAATTGCGTTTAGTTTTTTTTTTACTTACTACAAACTTGTACTTTACTAAAACGAACATAGAAAGCATAACAAGCAGAAACTTACTTCTATTTCTTGAACCAATATGGGACCTTTAAATAGAAACAAATTTTGAGAAGGAAAGCTGACAGCATACAAATTAACCTAAAGCAAAATTGCCGGAAATAAACTATCCACGAGACAGGAAAGAATGGCATACTTATGAAAAAGTCTAACAACTCTATTAATCATACGCAAAATGTATTTTTTGTGCCATGAGATTGACTGGTCAATATCCGTATTGTCAAAAAAACATTGACATGTATGGACAATGTGTTAATGTAACCACAAAATTGATATTAATTATGTTACGGAACTTTTATTCATGCCAGTGTATTAGAGATCCGTTAACTGTCTATTCGCTCGATAATTTACTGTAAATAAATAAGAAGTCAGAATTAGACTATGAGCCTACGATTTATCTAAAGGTTCATGCTGAAAGTTCAGCTTCAGCTGTCCCTTAAATTATTAGTGCCGATGCTTGGGGAGTAGGTACCTACGTCCTGCAATGAATAACTTAAATGATAATAATGATGAGGCTATAAAACTAATCTTGGTACTTGTATTGACATACTATTTTTAGGGATGTATAGTATATGTATAGTATCGTAATGTGTCCATTCACCTTTCTTGTCTTGTTCCTTTCAGTTTTGCTGTCTAAAATTTAGTCTTCTAGTTACTGGGTTGCGCCCACCTGGATTTCAATACTATTATCTAATCTGACCTTGGCTGCAGAGGCTTACTCTTGATGATTTAATTTCAAACCTTCGTTGCTTCAGACAATTCCAACCAAGCAGTTGAATATTATCGTTTCTACTTTCATAATAATTACGGTGTGCTTGCGAGGTTATTGTAAAGCCATACCTACAATAATTAATTTTAGTTGCTGTGTGGTAGGGGATAATTTGACAGAAGGCTAGAACTTGACGTCATTTCTAAGCTGTAGGTAGGTACAGTCAGCAACAAAAGTCGATTGACACTTGAGTTTTCTAAACCTTAATTATTGAGAAACATACTTCATTAAAATCGGAACAGATGTGAATTTTAAAGAAAATAAACTCTTATCTAATAAATGAAATGCTAAAAAGCAGGTTATCGTATCATTTTGTGTTAATTTAGATGATGTCAAATAGTAGCAGTGTTAACTGACTTCTGTTGCTGACCGTACCGCTTAGATTATATGACGCACCATGAATACTAAGGTGTGACCTATAAGTACTGCAAAGAGATTTAATTAATGATTGATTTGCTATGGTTTTGAAAGGAAGCATGACCGCTCATGTGGCACGACCATTACAACAGTGGCATTTAACGACTAAACAGTATTTTAGTAGATAATCATGTCTTCCAGTTTGACAAAATGATTTACTGGGTTTAATTTCGGACACAATTCAATTCAGCAAAAACCCCGTCACAATTTCTTGACCTGGGTTAGTGGCATTCAAAACCAGTGGTGGTGGTTATGAATGCTCCTGACATCGCGGCTCCCGTAAAGACCGAAACTAGTCGAGAATACCCGAAATGCACCTGTAACAAAAACTGTTTATCTCAAACTTCACGACCATTGCTTCCAAAAAGATAAACCAGACTACCAGTTAATTGAAGGAGTGAGCGCTTCGCTCGCTTCAAGTCCGGCAAAATTTTCTTTTGTCTGTCAGTTTGTTGCTACTCCTCCACAGGTCGTATTTTCCAACCAATCTGGACGAAACTGGTTATAGAATTTTTTGTCGTCGGGTATTTTTGATTGGATTGGGGTAGTTCCTCCAAAAAGGGGGGCTACTGGGTTTCTCCACCTTATAAGATCAGATTTCGATAGTTCTTTTTTATTTGAAACGTAGTAATTTTAAGTTAGTCTCATAAAAATTTGGTGATATCCGATGAAAAAAAAAAAACATGGTAAATATGCCGTTTTAAATAACTTTAGTGGTACTTATAATAATTGCAATAAAGTTTGTCTTCGCGAGGTCTAACTGTTCGCAGAACTCCTAGTTATTTAATTGAGACTTCAATATGCGCCCAGACTTTGAAATAGGTAACTTCTATTGTCCTCTAAGATTCTGAAGAACGATTGGTTCGTTGAAACACTTAGCCATAAAATATGTCCCCAATATTAAACTTTTATAGCACAATAAATAAGTTCAATTATAAGTGTATGTCATTGAAATGGCATTCGTAGACCAAGTACGGCTACTGAGGTAGGTAAACATATTCTAAAACAAAAAGCTTGCGGCTATAAACTATTAATAAGAAATAGCCTGAATTCTGTAAGGGTTTGCTTATGTAGCAAAAATAATAATTTGGGTATTGTAAGATTGGTTTCAGACTTACAGGCTTTCAGCCTGTAAGTCTGAAACCAATCTTACTAGGGGTTATCGTGTTACCCAATACCTGGGTAGTGGAGATCAGATAGGCAGTCGCTCAATGTAAAAGACTGATATTCATCCGCATCCGGTTAGACTAAATGCAGACCCCGACATAGTTGGGAATAGGCTAGGTAGATGATGATTTGAAAGTTCCTAACTACAAGTTTCTCTCATTTATCCGTATATTTCTGTTTTTGTTTGGTCCCGATAGGTATATTCATGAACGAATTAAACACTGGACCCGACATATAAGCGGACGTAGGTACCTTTACCGGTCTTGTCAGTAACCAGGAAATTCTAGCCTTGGTCGCTTGTTCTTGCGTCAGTCTCAAGCACTACTTGTCAACAAAACATCTCCCAAAAATAACTAAATGTTCAGTTAAATGTTAAAAAAACTATAGCGGCGGAAGCAGCACTATTTCTTTTCACTTGTAAGTACATTATTTTAATACATTTATTGTTATTTATCACAAAATTTAATCAAAATGTAATGTGGTTGAACGAGTTTTCATACATTTATATTTTATGTCGGGTTCAGTGGTTAATTCGTTCATGAGAATATTTTACGGTAGCTGCGCGTGCGCAGCCAGGTATCAACTAAGCATCCAGACAGATAACAGTCATAAAACGCTTTTGTAAATTGAATTCTCTGAAGTTGATGACTGAAATACCGTTATAAATACAGATGGCTGCAATGGTTCCTGGACTCATTATTTCGTTGAGTAAGAATTAAAAGTTACGACTTAAAATGGATCAATTTCAGCCAAGAGCCGGTTTAGGTACTTATTGGAAGTCAAACAGCGTTGCCGTGTTCCCATTTGTAGTGTACTAACATGCAAGCTCTAGGGTGGTAATACGCCTACGACGATGCTGGTGTTGCAGATGCCGCTGCTGGCGGTGGCAACTTACTTTCAGGCAGACCGCCTGTTTTTTTGCCACAAAAAAAATCCATTGGTCTACTTACCCTTAGGATTTTTTTAATCGACAGATTGAAAATACTATAATACATATTAAGTTAGTTATAAAATTAGAGCAACACTCCCTTTGCCGCAAGGGTGTGGAGGAATCAAAACGCCTACTCATTGTCTGTCCACAGAGCCCACGCTTTATGAATACTTTATCAGTATCGAAGAAAACAGTAGATACCATAACTGAAACAGTACATGAGTTATAAAGATAGGTATAAAGATAACGTAACATCACGGCGGAGGGTATTTCTTAAAGAGATAAACCGACGCAGACCCACATTTCATCAATAAAATTTAAACCCCATGTAGGGTAATATGGGATAAGTCCATATTGCCATTCACATAATCAGCCTATAATGTTGAAACAGCTGGGACACAGGCTTCCTCTCTTCGAGAGGCAGTGGGCCGTAACCCATTACGTGGGCCCATCAGTGCGGGTTGGTATATGTCACATCATGTTTTCGAATTTTTGTTTCTAGGATATGGTTTGCTCACGATGTTTTCCTTCACTGTTTCGAAAGCAGTGGTGATGAAATTATTTACACCTGCCTGGGTTCGAACCCACGACCTACAACTAGTAAGTCGGGGCAGTTACCATTGGGCCACCACTGCTGTCGCTGCCGCCGCTGCTCTGTTGCCATTAGCCAGGTTCAAATACCTACAGACCCTGAGCAATTTCTAATGAAAATAACCAACCACACAACCGGACCCTAGGATCAAAACCAGGACCATAGCAGTGGCGCTTGCGATTCTAATACCATTCGATGTAGTTATAAATAAAGCAGATACTCATCGCAAGTTTACATTTTAAGGAGCATGAGCGCATGCTCCTTAAAATGTAAACTAGGGGTAGGGGGGTGCTAGGGGTAGCCCGTGAAATTACAATTTTCTTGCGTTTTATGCAATTTTCAAGTCCGTGTCAGGTTGTATATTGCTCAAAATATGATTCACGACTGTAAAACATATGTATTTACATCATTTTAACCATAAACATCATCAGTATAATATTTCTCCAAGTTAGATTTCGTGCAGATTCGTTAGATTTTTCTTCGAAGAATCTGCACGGAATGTAACTTAGAGAAATATTATACTGATGATTTTTATGGTTAAAATTATGTAAATACATATGTTTTATTTCCGCGTATCATATTTTGATTAAGATACAACCCTACACGGACCTGCGAATTGCAAAAAACCCAAAAAAAATGAATTTCGCGGGCTACCACAGAGCGCATCCCCCTTAAATCAATCTGCCTAGCCTTTTCCCAACTATGTTGGGGTCGGCTTCCAGTCTTACCGGATGCAGCTGAATACCAGTATTTTACATGGAGCGACTGCCTATCTGACCTCCACAACCCAGTAACTGGGTAATACGATACCGCTTGGTAAGAAGGCTGGCTGCCAGACTTTCGGGCTTCTGACGACCTGTAACGACTGTCGAAGATCCACCAATGACAGCCGGTACCAACGGCTTAACGTGCTTTCCGAGCCACGGAGGAGTCTCGGTATGTAAAGATGGTCACACATCCACGGACTAACCCCAGCAAGCGTAGCTTAACCTGATGGATCGACCCGTGCGGCTGTTATTAATTAGCCACGAGCTCCTCGAGCATATTTAGCTAATTAATAGCCTATTATTCAGATGTAGTGTTGTTCTTCTTTTGGATTTGTTACCCTTAGGATTGGATTTTTAATATCTCAGGAAAAATGTTTTGTTGTCAGTCATCCATCAACTCATGACATGATAGACCTCGTCCTATGGACCAGCCAAGCCTAGTATCAATCATGCATGGGTCTGTAAAATCTATGCAAGCAACTACTTTATTTCTGTTTTAAAACTATATCAGATGGTCGAATTCCTTAGCTTGTAACACTAAATGCATCTAATAAAATCTAGTCAGCACACATTGTGTAAAACCATTCTACAAAACTATGCACAAAGTACATGTTGTGCCCTATGGCTAAATCTTATAAATGGTTTAACCTAGAGAGGTAGCTCTGGTGGTTTGATTGCACCAATTCTCATTCTCAGTTGTTCTAGAAATACGAATGTTAAAATAGTGTGAGACGCATCCCCCTTTTTTTTTTTTTTTTTTTTTTTTTTTTTTTGAGGGTGGGAAATCATCAAATAACTTCTCCCGCTCTGGGTGGAGCGGGAGGGCGTGTCAGACTTTTACTGACTAAAACCCACCCGTGTTCCTTCAGTTGCCTATGCCAGGGCCGCGGTAACCCTTTCAGACAACCCGCGACCCCAGCGGCGTCGGCCCTATTGGGCCCCGTCACTTGCTGACATCTCTTTGAGGCGCGCGTGGAACACGACGCGCCGTCGACTCGGGCCTGGTCCTTACCGGACGGCGAGCTACCCGCTGCTCACCGTCCGCAGGCCCGCGCCTACGGTGGCCGGAAATCGCCCCGCGATTCCCGCCGCCCAGGGCGTCTCCTGCGGCGACTGAGGGCGTGAGGCTGCCTCTCCCTCACGCGTTCCGCCTCCTCCTTCGCGAGCATCACTGCTTCGCAGAAGGAGGTGACGGCCTCCCATGCACTCTCGCTCCGAACCATGGCCTGGACCAGGCTCGGACGCGAGAGATCGCCGCCGCCGATCGCCTCCGTGAGAACACGGCGGTGCTCTGCCCAAGCCGGGCAGACCTCCACTGTATGCTCCACCGTGTCCTCCGGGCGATCCACACAATGGAAACACCCGGGCGTTTCCTCCCGCCTTATGCGAAACAGGAACCTCCCGAAACAACCGTGTCCGGTGAGGACCTGCGTCAGGCGGAAGGTGAGGACGCCGTGGCGCCTCTCTAACCACTCCTCAAAGAGGGGACTTATCGCCGCTATTGTGGCGTGCCCAGCGCTGGGTTGCGACAGTCGCGCTCTCCATGCCGCCATGAGATCCCGCCGGAGCTCTGTCCGCTGTACCGTGATTTCTCGCGGCAGCGGAGTTACGCCCCGGCGCTTCGCCTCCTCGCGCCACTCCCACACGTGCGCGAGGACCAGACGCATCCCCCTTAATGTTTCATAAATAAAAGCAAAGAGTTTATAATATTTAATACCGTAAAAACCAAAGTTGGTTTTTCGCTGCAATTTGCTTAGTTTTGGAGTATGAGAGCATCATCATCATCCACAGCCCAACTTCACCCACTGCTGGGCATAGGTATCTCTTTTCTTGTGCCAATCCCCACGCTCCTGTGCCAGCCTCATCCAGGTTTGGCACGCGATGGCAACAATTTTGTCCGCTTATCTCGCCGCCGGACGACCGACATCTTGTCTTCCAGTCCATGGACGACATTATGTCACAGCCTTACTCCACCTGTCATCACTGTGCCTTGCCAGGTGTCCGGGCCAACACCATTTGAGTTCCATAATACGCTTTTCGACATCGAAGACCTTCGTACGTCTTCGGATCTCGACGTTTGGAACTCGGTCTATTAGCCTGCTGCCAACAGGTGCTGGTAAGTTGGTACTATAACAAACTCAGCTTGTTAGTATATAACGAAGGTCAATCAACCTGGTTTTAGTACATTTTGTGAACATAGTTTGGCATTGCAGGTGAAAAAGTTGCCCTGTAAAAGTTGCTGCTGACACAGAAAACGTTGGTCGGGTCATTTTCATCGGAATTTTTAACTTTGGCTTATGCGCGCCAAACTATTCAAATATTTCATGAACGTTCTAATTTTTATGGTCTACGGTAAAAGTCGAATCATCTATAGGTTTTTGGACTCATTATCATCATCATCATCATCATCCCCTACTGCTGAAGCTCTCTTTGCTTGTTTTTTTGGTCTATACAACAAACTTCAAATGTACCTACATAATATGTGCGTATGTTACGTGATTTTTTTAATAACCTTTAGGTATAGTTACTATTTATTAGTCATTTAGTTGAGTATCTACCTAGTGTAAATGGGAGTGATACGTGAGTTCGAATGACGTTTTTGCGAAGGTCGCCATTTCGAAAAATTTTGCGAGTGGTACGCCAGTTCGAAAACTCATTAGATCGAAAACCGCTAAGTATATCGAAACACGCTATCGCGAAAGTCGCCATTTCGAAAAATTTTGCGAGCAGAACGCCCACCAGTTCGAAAGTCATGGTATTGAAATCCGATGTTGAGTTAATTTGTCTTTCTTTTTTTTTTTTTTTCTTTCCCAAACCAAATCAAAAGGCCGGATTCCGATCCATGCCATCCATCGGACTTCGATACCATGCCTTTCAAACAGGCGTACCTACTGCTCGCAATTTTTTTCGAAATGGCGACCTTCGCGATAACGTCATTCGATATAGCGGTTTTCGATTTAATGAGTTTTCGAACTGGCGTACCACTCGCAAAATTTTTCGAAATGGCGACCTTCGCAATAACGTCATTCGAACCTACGTATCACTCCCGTGTAAATATAGTGTTAGTATACTTTATATAACCATTTTAATATATCTATACTAATAATAATAATAATAATATAATAATAATATTATAAAGAGGTAAAATTTGTATGTAAGTTTGTAAGTTTGTATGTAGGGGGTAATCTCCGGAAAAAAATTTTAGAATTGGATCATTAGTCCAATTCTAAAAATTTTTTCACTGGTAGAAAGCTACATTATTCCTGAGTGCTATAGGCTATAAATTATATTTATATCATGCATATTAGCTGAGCTATCACAAGTTTTGTCTAACAAGTCGGAAAGAAATACCTCTTTAAACAGACTTTTTTGCATGCGCTGCCTAAACGGTTGTTTATAATTGAGAACAATGTATGGCAGTCTGGTCCGTCTTAAATAATTCTACAAAAAAGTCCGCGACACCATATTTCAATCTTTTATATTTTATCTTTTATACATCTTTTATTGTTTTAAAAAAGTATTTTTTAGACATACTTACGTTTGGATGATTATTTAAACAACAAAACATTAATCCTTATCAAAATAAGATATTTTATGATCACAAAGACATCATGGAAATAAGATTTGGCCTTTACAGTATGGCAATTTGTCATACAGTTTCGGTGATAATATAAAATTACTAAAACGCAAAATAACTTTAATTCATACCGGTTCCTCTTGAGCAAACATGTTTAGAGCGGACGTTTTATCAATTTACCCATAGATGGCGTTGTGAAAAATGTCGGTGGAATACAGCGGAAGAGTTTGTTTTTTTGTTGGTTTGTTTGAACGCGCTATCTCTGGAACTACCCCAGTCGGATTTGAAAAAATCTTTTTGCATATAGGCTATTTAACATCACGCTAGGGCCCTTAGGAGCCGAGCGCGAAGTAATAGCGCTGGCAGGCGATGGGGAAGGATATAGGCTATTTGACATCACGCTAGGGCCCTTAGGAGCCGAGCGCAAAGTAATAGCGCGGGCAGGCGATGCGGAAGGATATAGGCTATTTAACATCACGCTAGGGCCCTTAGGAGCCGAGCGCGAAGTAATAGCGCGGGCAGGCGATGCGGAAGGATATAGGATATTTAACATCACGCTAGGGCCCTTAGGAGCCGAGCGCGAAGTAATAGCGCAGGCAGGCGATGCGGAAGGATATAGTCTATTTAACATCACGCTAGGGACCTTAGGAGCCGAGCGCGAAGTAATAGCGCGGGCAGGCATTGCGATGCGATGATGCGTCGGGGTTGGTGGGTGGGGGGGTACAAGAAATTTAACGCGGACAAAGTCGCGGGCAGAAGCTAGTATGAAATAAATACAGCATTTTTTTTAGAATAAGTCACTACCTTTAGATATGAATTCCTTTAATTTAATTAAATAAATAAATTAAAAAAAAAAAACATTTTTTTTAATTCCTTTAATGACATCGTGACGTCATGATGATTTTATGAACAGTCTCGTTTTTAGGGTTCCGTACCCAAAGGGTAAAACGGGACCCTATTACTAAGACTCCGCTGTCCATCTGTCTGTCTGTCCGTCTGTCACCAGGCACCGCGCATCTCATGAACCGTGATAGTTAGACGGTTAAAATTTTCACAGATGATGTATTTATGTTGCCGCTATAACAGCAAATACTAAAAAACAGAATAAAATAAATATTTAAGGGAGCTCCCATACAACAAACGTGATTCTTTGCCGTTTTTATAGATAACGGTACGGAACCCTTCGTACACGAGTCCGACTCGCGCTTGGCCGGTTTTTTTTAAATAAACCTGCAATTTCATCTGAATATTTTATTTACGTTGTTTTATTCAACTACTTATTTCTTTATTTTAAACATTATCAATATACTTACATCAACATGATGTTCTTCTAAGAATAAAAAGGTAAGTACACATTTATCGATGTGACTCTCGATATTGTGAAAAGCTTTCAGAACTTAATTGCTTTCGTCTTGTTTTCAATATAAACTAACAGATTTTTTGTTGCAGCCAATAAGCTGGGTGCCCTTTTTTCGACCTGCAGACGTTCTCAGTACGAAATGTCATACAGATTATCGACTGACGGCGACCCTAACTGTGCGTGGGGAATGTTAAATAATTAGATTGCATTGCTTTCGTTTAAATTTTATCTTTTTATTTAGTTAAATATTTCACGCCTAAATCCTTTAAATGAACACATTAATTAGGTAATTAATTTCATATTTATCTAGATTTTCAGCCAAAATTTTTAAAAAACAAAGGCTTTTCTCCAAATTTTCCAAGTGGCTTTTCACGTATTTCTGCTAATACACACAGACAAGTAGGCGTTTTAAAGGTCGTCCCGCCATTTTCACTTGAACTTCAAACCGCAATACCGCCTGTAATCTGTTGATTGGCACCCACTTGATGATTAGTTCGAATCGAAAATTATAAAACAGTATCAGTTTTTTTACGCTAATAAAAAAATTAAAGAATTACAGCACGCCTGTACTCTCCAATGGGGTAAGCAGAGATTATAGAATACATAATATTTTAGCAGTTACAAGTATGTATATAAAAACCACATGAAATCGGGGGCGAGCCATTAGCCGGGCGGAAATACAGACTTCGTGATGCTACTCAAAAGGGTCCAAAAAAGAAAAACCAAATAACACTTTTCCCGACCAGGGCCTTAAAACCAGGACTCACTCTCAGCAAAGGCTCAATAGTTTATAGGTACATAAATATAGACGGTTAGATAGTTAAAAAAATAAATAATTTATCTGTTGCAATACAGAAGAAAGTTAACAAGTTAAAAGTTAAATTTAAAATACCCCCAACACAAAATCCTCATTTCTTTTAGCTACTCCATCATCCAGACCCTGATTGCCATCTATCTGCAACCTATTGATCGAGACCATTCCAATGAGCCCAAACACGATACCTCCGCTGTAAGTTAGTGAGGAAGTTGGGTATCCTGCAAACTCCAGGTAATGCTGCGGCATCGGGACAAGGTTACTATGTTATTCTAATATCATTGAAGTAACAGAATACCAAATTTCGACTCGATTAGATCTGTGGAAGATACTCACATCCGTTCATTAACTAGAAAAGAGCTGATAATCTTCAAACGGCTGAATGGATGTTCTTGAATCACAGATAAGAACACTCTCGATCAAGTCACCTTTCAAACAAAACAAAAAATCTAAATCGGTTCAGTGGTTTGGGAGCTACAATGCCACAGACATATACACAGATAAACAAATACACACGTTAAACTAATAGCACCCGTCGGAGTTTAAAAACGCAACATTCAAAAGCACAATTTAACGATAAACACTAGGTAGAGCAGTGGTGGGCCAGTGGTAACGGCTCCGACGTACGAGTTGTAGATTTTGGGTTCGAACCCATAAGCAGGCGCTTTACTTTGTGTAAATAATTTCATCACCACAGCTCTCAAAACGGTGAAGGAAAACATCGTGAGGAAACGGGCATGTCCTAGAACCAAAAATTCGAAGACATGTGACATACAAGGTGTAAGGGACAGCCTTCCGCAAACTAACATACATTCGATCAGATCCTTATTTTGAATAATATTCCACCGGAAAATTTCTCAGGAAAATTTTCATTTTTTAATAGTTTTTTCAGTTACCTACATTTTCTTTATTTCAATGTAAAATTACATTGTGTGTGACGCGTGAAATCAGCTGTTCACTTCCTGTCTACCTACAGAGTTCATTGAACTCACCGCATGCATACCTCTTACCTACCCCTCCCAACCAGTAACAGACGCACCGATTTGTGCACAAAAACACAAACAAATCAGGTTTATTGGATTCCCGTAACGTTCCTGAAATAATTCCAGTACCGGTCATCTTAGTGTGATAAATACTGAATTCACCCCATCAGTCTGCGGAGGGCTGTCCCTTTACCCTGTATACCAACCCGCACTGAGCCCGCGTAGATAGATACCTTCTCGAAGAGAGGAGGAACATTATAGGGCCTATAATGTTCCCACTGCTGGAACAATAGCCTATATTATAGGCTGTTATGATATGCTACATAATAAAAACTTTTTAACAAAAAAAAAAAACCGACTTCCAAAAATCACTACAAAGTGAAAAATAACTTTGATTTCGGAAGTCGGTGTCTTTCGTTTTTTATTTACTTTCTTTTTTTTTTGCCACCGACTTCCGAAATCAAAGTTATTTTTCACTTTGTAGTGATTTTTGGAAGTCGGTTTTTTTTTTTTGTTAAAAAGTTTTTATTTCTCGCTTTTTAGTGGGTCTGTTTATAATTTGTATAAGTTACAATAGTCTAATGTCAATTGCTCATCACATGTTACAAAATATTGCTTTTCCCGATGCTGGGACGTTAATTGTTGAGGAGTTCTGCTGGTAAGAACCAGGAGAACTCCTCAACAACGCACACGCATTGTTTGACGAGCGGAAATTGCTTAGCAACCATATTAAAGTAATCGAATCGCAACCCGTGAAATATTTATCATTGAGTAGTTCCGGTAGCCATCTGTGGTCTTCATCATCAGTTCCACTTCACCAAGTGGTGCTTTCCGAGAGCAAATGCACAAGCTACTATAAAAAATACCCAAATCGCTATAGGTGTGCCTATAATATTTGAAGAGTTCCTTCGATTTCTCCAGGATCCCATCATCAGAACTGGATTTTGAAAAAAATGGGACCATTTGGGAAGTATACCCTTTCCAACAAAAAAATAATTTTTCAAATCGGTTGGCAAACGACGGAGTTATGCGCGAACAAACATAAAAAAAAAAAAAAAAAAAAAAAAAAAAAAAAAAAATACAAACATCCGAATTGAGAACCTCCTCCTTTTTTAGAAGTCGGTTAAAAATAAATGCACAATTCAGTGTGTAGGTATTGGCATCTACCCACATGTAGGTACTACCTATTATGGACGAATGGATGATAAGCACTTAACCTATCCCCTACGAGTGTTACTCTGACCTTTAGCTATTTGATTATCACCCTGTCTGTTTGTAGGAAAGAAAAATATTTTTCAGGAACCGAGTTCTGAAAAGAAAAGGTCATCGTAATTCCAACAAATTTTATATGTACAAGGTAGAGACGACAATATATCAATAAATTAAACTACTATATTTTAGTATTTTATAGCTAGTCAAAGATTGATAAAACCCATAGGGTACACTACACTTATTCAGCTCAATTCAGCTTAATTGACACAAAAGCTGAATTGAGTTGAATTGAGCTGATTAAATACCTTAATCAGCGCATCACTACTATTTAGTTTATTCGAAAAAATCGCTTTTCTAATATCGATATTAGGTTAGTATTGTTGCCGCTGGGGTCGCGGGTTGTTTGAAGAAGATACCGCGGCCCTGGCATAGGCAACTGAAGGAACACGGGTGGGTTTTAGTGAGTAAAAGTCTGACACGCCCTTCCGCTCCACCCAGAGCGCGAGAAGTTATTTGATGATTTCCCACTCTCAAAAAAAAAAAAAAAAGGTTTGTATTGTTAGTGTTTTCATTTATTGCCGTATTGGAGACAATCCACATTGTATGTAGGTAGGTAAGTTACACCTACCTGTGTATTTCTTTCTACATTTTTATCGTCGCTAGAGGTCAAAAGGTTGATAACGCCTAAGTATATTATTATGTCTGCTGAATTCAGAGAAAAACGATGTCTGGTAATTGGCTTTCTTAAACGATTCAATTATGAAAACATTAACTGATTTACCTTAAACACAGTCATATTTTTATTTAATTGAAAGACGAACTAATTTGTTTCATTCACAGAAGCTGCAAAAAAATAAAAATTGACGACGTTAAAAATAAAGGTCATCCTGAAAAATCTAAATGCCTTCACAAGAAAGTCCCAATGACTCGTACCACAAAATCAGTGACGTAGGTACTGTATTTAGTGAATACATGTGCGTATATTGGCTGGGCTCGGCCCATACGCAGATTAGCCCACTTTTTGTCCATCGTCGTATTAAAAGCTTTCAAATAAATTAAATAACATTTCAGGCGTGCCTGTGACGTTGAAGTGTTCGGATATTGATGTAGACCTAACAATGTATTCGATTTACCAACGTAGAATCTGGTAGGCTAGCCATTTTATTCATAGGTTTTGTTTTTTTTTTCTACAGATAAAGTAGCTTTATATTAGTAGGTATATTTACGTGCTTACGTAATTATACTAGGTATGTCTATGTCTTAATCAATTAATTTAACTTACTCATATAGTCTTAATGTATTCTAATTTTCCTCTTTGTCTTTCTAACTTAAGTACCTATTCGGCTTCAGACTTAAACCCTGAAAATTAAACCTCTTTCATAACCGGTTTATAGCCGAACGAGGTCTCTCAAAAGGGTTCAATTGAACCGAGTGCCAATGACTACGTGATAATACTTATATTTCTACTGTAGCTACATCTATAAGTACCTACTCACACAACGTCCATAAATAGCTAATATTTTTGGTATTTTTGGTTTTTGCATGGACTTATTACAACATAACTGGTGCATAGAGGGTGTACTGCATACTTCTGCTTATCCCTCTGGGAAACACCGACGCGATGTTATGTTTTCGACGTTATTTTACCTGTAAAAGTAAACTTTTTTCATGCTCCTTTCTTTTTAGGGTTCCGTACCTCACTTTTAGGGGGCAAATAAGAAAATTCAAATGAAAGGGCTTAATATGAGGGTCTCAAATATATTTTTTTTATAATTTTAAAATAAAAAAAAATCCCCCCCCCTTTTCTCCGAAACTACTGAGCCTAAATTTTGAAAAAAATACAGAAAATAGTTCAATACCTGTAAATTATAGGAAAACGTATAAGAAGATCTTAAAATAACACGGTAAAGCTCTCAATATTGTGAGTACAAACTTATATTTACTGTTGCTATGTATGTGAGAACATGTTTTTCAATTTTAACTATAATGTTAAGTTTGTCCGTGGGATAATTTCATCCCAACTACGGAACCCTTCATTGTGTGTAGTCCGACACGCACTTGTCCGGTTTTTTAAGGCCAGTCCCATTCTTTTTTCGAACCGAAGTCCTGTCAATCAAACCAGCTTTACTCTTCCACCGTTCGATTTTCAAACGTGGCTCCACACAAACATTACGCTACACGTCAAAACAAAACGATGTATGTACAAACTTAATTTGAATATCGTGTTGGCAAACATATTTTCCGCTTCTACGCATTGATATATATACACTAGATTAGCAATTACCGCGCCAAGGCGTTGCCACTAGACATACGGCCACGGCCGTATGCGTAGCTAACGTCAGTTCAGTGCTCTGTATGACGGCAGCCGAAGTGAACCGAGTGACACGCGACAAAAAATATCGCCAAAACGGGTAAATGCGTAATGAAAGAATGCGATTCTAGATCACAAAAACTACCGGAATTACTTTTCACACGTAAGTTTATTGTTTCTGTGTTTATATCATCGTAAAAACGCAGTAAAATAAATAAAATGTAGATTTTTTTTTAATCATGATCAGTGTTATAACTAAAAACTATGTTTTAGTTTCCCACATTTGTGGGAGTTTTTAATTTATGGAATAAGCGATTTTAAATATTTTTTAATAATAATTAACAATGTTCCAGAGTACCTAAAGATGCAATCAATCTTCTCAATCAATAATCCGATTGCTGGGAAAAGAGACTGACTGGCTACCTACTAAATCTACTGTAATTTGTTTGAAGCACTTCCGTGATCAAGATAAAATAGGCCCAAAAAGCGAATGTGGCCGTGTTTATTTGTCCAATCAAGCAATTGTAATGCTTATTGTAAGTAATGATTTTATGCGGAAATTAATATTATAAAATTATAGGTAATGCCAACAAAACATGCCTTCTCATTGAACTACCACAGCAACAAATTAGTTTATATCGACTCAAACTACATTGTGCACTGAATGTTTTTTTCAACTTCGTTTTTAGATTGTAAAGAGCTGTTTTGCCTACAATAAATTGTATTATTTATTTTTCAGGACAACCGTTATTCTAAAGAGCAGGTGGAGCTTTCAGAAGAAGAAAATATGGATGTGGATGCTGTGGAAACCTACGAAGAGATAGTCGAAATAACTGAAACGCCCCGAAAGCCCAAAATGAGGAAAATAATTCACCGTTTGAAAAAATTATCGGCTAGAAGACTAAGAAAAGGAAAAAAATATATCACAAAAAATAAAAGACTAGAAATAAAAAAAATAAACGATAGAGGAACTGAAAAAAAAAACGTATGTTAAGGGAAGAAGACGAAATGCAGCTAAATGTAAATGATGAAACAGTGCAATTCATGGAAGAATTAAAAAAACCTTCAAAAAGGAAAGGACTTATAGAAAACTGACTCTTTGGGGAAACCGAAGGTTTTGTCTTTGCGATTATGGACGAAGTTATGATGACGAACAACTACCGGAAATATATTGTGAAGGACGGCACGGTTGACATCTGTCGGGCATTCCACCGTCCGGGGGAATCAATCCGTCACATTATTTCTGACTGGTCTCGTCTGGCTAACGGAGACTACTTGCATAGGCACAAACTTGTAGCCAGGATTATCCACCAGCAACTTGCTCTGAAATACAGTCTTGTGGAATTGGAAGTACCGTACTGTAGGTATGTGCCCGACCCAGTTCTCGAAAATGGCAATATTACGTTGTATTGGGATCGATCTATCATCACTGACAGGACTATTGTTGCCAATAAGACAGACATAGTGGTGATAGATCGATTAGAGCGGTGCACAATGATTATTGATATAGCGGTCCCGCATGACGAGAACCTCGTGAAAGCTGAAAAAGATAAGCAGATTAAGTATTGACCTGGCTCGCGAGGTTGTCGACATGTGGGATGTGATACAGCAATCGTTGTGCCGATAGTCATGACTGCTAATGGCATAATAGCCAAGAGCCTCGATCAACACCTGAAGAGGCTCTCGTTAGGCAGCTGGATTAAGGAAGATTGCTCCAGAAAGCGATACTTCTGGACACCGCACGTATCGTTAGGAGGTTCCTCACTAAGCAGCCCTGACCACTGGTACCTTGGACCCTGTTCCCGATACCGGTAGGGTACTATTTTTAATCTTTTTTAATGTTTTTATATTTTAATATTTAAAAATGTAAATTAAATGTATGAAAATTAACTAAAGGAAATAAAAAATGTTCAAAAAGAAAATGCCTTGATTATTTTCATTACATATAACCTTCTAATACACATCTAATAAGAAATACATAATTCACATACTTAAAAAATAATTTAACGTTTACCGTTTAAACGTTACGTTTTTTTTAACGTTTAAAAAGTTGGGTAAAATTTCGAATGGGTAGGCAACCCCATCCCGCCATTGCATGTTTATATTGCGGTCTTTGTCTAATCTAAGCGACAGTATTGTTCTTGCGACTTGTGTAAGTGAGACAGATATATGTTTACTTTTAAATGTTTAGTGGTTTCAAAGCTACGTCGTCGCATTTAAATAGTGGTTATAGTTTTTTTACACATTTTAATGAGGTTTGCTTCTCTAGTTATATAACTCAATGCTTCTACGCCTTTCAAGGTCTACAGTTGCAAGGAAAATAATCAGTTAAAGCGTTATTATTGGTTAACAGAATGATAAGCGGGCACGATAACGTTCGCCAGTTATTAGGTACCCGTGGACATGCTTTTAATTGATTAAAAGCAGTTATTCATGAAAAAATTGTATTTTTGTTACATCGATGATTAGGAAAACAATCGTCTTTATGAGGCCTGATAAGACCAATTCTGGTTTAATAAGTTCTTATTTATACGATGATGAATATTTATTTACATTGAGGCAGTTGTAGAACGAGTTTACTAACATACCTTAATTATAATAATATTAAAAAAAGCAAGTAAACTAAGTTTTATAACTCCCAAATTTTGATTACTAGGTAGGTAAATACAGTTAGCGTCAAAAATATCGGGACGAACAGACTGTTCAAAATGATCTCAACAACTAAGAAAATTAAACTTTATCTCAATTGGATAAAGTTCTAGTCAGAATGAAAGTTGTCGTGTACTGTCTTCATTCTGAAATATTCCTTGTGTCATTGAGTTAATATTTCATTTTCTTATTTGTTTAGATCTTTTTGAACAATCTGTTCATCCCGATATGTTTGACGGTGACTGTATTTACGTACCTAGTAATCAAAATCAGCGTCAATAAACGCTGAATGTACAGTCAGCAGCAAAAGTTGATTAACACTGAGTTTTCTAAATCTTAATTATTGAGAAAAATACTTCATTAAAATCGGAACAGATGTAAATTTTAAAGAAAATTAACTCTTATCTAGTAAATGAAATGCTAAAAAGCAGTTATCGTATCATTTTGTGATAATTTAGACGATGTCAAAAAGTAGCAGTGTTATCCGACTTCTGTTGCTGAACGTACCTACTTAGCCTATCTAAATTAACAGATGCTATCAAGACCTTAATAATTAATAACTGTTGGTTTTACACTCAATACAAAACACACGTACCTACCTATCCAAAAATACATGATAAAAATTATAAACGTCGCACATGATAACCGAATGACAAAACAGGAAAATGAAACTAATTACATTCGATAATTATGTGCTAAGTACAGCACGAGCCACAATAACGTTGGAACAGCATCCCGGCGCAAATACGTGATCAGCAATCTAATAACTTATCTTACGAGGAGGAAAACAAAGAAAAACACACATTTATAACAACTAAGCAACGCAAAATTGACTACCATAATGATGGCGAATAATCTTTTCTATTTATTTCGTAATAAACATCTCTGACGTACAAAGACATTTTTTAGGTCCTATACTTATTCGTATCTTTATAGCTATTTATAAATAAGGACAAATGTACTGAAATAAGTTTATGACATAAAGGGTCGAGTTAGAGTTACGAGATGTAGATAAAGCGATCAGTTTTTAGGGAAATGTGGGTAGTTCGGAAAGTATCTGATTTGAAGGACTTCACGATGTCAAACTACCTTTTAAGTCCTCTTAGTAATTGAGAAACTACTGTGAAGTTCAGTATACAACGTTGGAGGCCGTTGAACTAAAATAGCTTACCTACGTGATGCCGAGCTATTTGCCAATGACACATTCTAGAGAAAATTAAAATCTAAAATATTAATAAATAAATACCTAATTTTAGTAATTACATAAAGCTATCATAAGTTTTATTTGCGACTTTCTTTTACAATTTAAAAAGAAAATAATTATTTATTAAAAATATGAATAGCACATAACTTAACATCACGCATGCAGGTATATCCCCGAAGGATTAGGCAGAGTTGCACCTACAGTACACACAGACACAAACACACCCCCACACAGTAGTAAATATGAATAAGTGATCCAAAAACATTTACTTATTTATTTAATACTTCAATCACAGAAATGTACAGAGGCGGACTTAATGTCATAGGCATTTTCTACCATTTAACCTTTGGGTGATGCAGAGATAAACAGTGGTACCTATGTGCAATTATGAAAAATTGTGAAATAAATATTTATGTAAATATAAAGCTACACAAATACCCATTTATTACAAACTATCTAAAATACTAGATACCTAATTATACAACAAAATCATCTTTCAGCTAAAAGACGTCCACAGCTTCATGTAGCCTCCCAAGCACCGCCACAACGACCAACGATCGGTCGTTTACAAAAAAAAATCAAATATTTTATTGGAACAAAAAACAGGTTTAGAGGCATGAGGAACAGGGTGTAAAGTTCACTCATCCTCCATAGAAAAGGGAGGATCCTCCGACCAGACGGGTGTAGTGTCTGGTGGGCTACTGCCCGACGGTTGATGTCGGGACGTTGTATATATGGTAGTTGCGTGGTAAACTCTAATTGCGCGATGCAAGATTTCGTGACGTCATGACATTGTGATGCGTAGTTCGTATGTGGCGATGTAGATGCTGCCACATCACTCCACTCGGGAGACCGGAGGTCGATAGTGGGCTGAGTCGTGTATCTTGCGATGCTTGCCAGTGCCAGTTGTAGTTCCAGTGAGTCGGAACCGGGTGCCGCATAGTTCTCGGTGAGTCGGAGCTGTCTGCGGTGATACCCCAGTGTGTCGGGGTTACGCTGCGTTATGCTCCAGTGAGTCGGAGTGTACAGCGCTGGGTTGAGGCTGAAGGTGATGACCAGGAATGCGCGTCCGCTGCATGCTGGTGGTCAGGATACCCGTTGAAGCCGTGGATGCTGGCTGGCTGTGTGACTCGCCGCTTGAAAGCTTGAGAAAGTGATGCTGATGACGTCACGCTGAAGGAGTTGCACGAAGGCTGCGCTGACGTTCATGCTCGGGGTCACCAATTTAGAGGCATGAGGAACAGGGTGTAAAGTTCACTCATCCTCCATAGAAAAGGGAGGATCCTCCGACCAGACGGGTGTCGTGTCTGGTGGGCTACTGCCCGACGGTTGAAGTCGGGACGTTGTATATCTAGTCGCGTGGTAAACTCTAATTGCACGATGCAGGATTTCGTGACGTCATGTCATTGTGATGCGAAGTTCGTATGTGGCGATGTAAATGCCGCCACACAGGTTTAAAAAAAATTTGTGCTCGTTAACAGCTACATTAGTTTAAAAAAACTGTGTTGCAGCCATTAGCGCCTACCTCCGAGAGGGGCGACGTCGGCGTTACAAAATTTATAACAAACACAAGCTATAAAATAAAATAAAAAAAAAATAGTTTTAATAGAACATATACTTAGTAAAAGTAGTTTATCAACTATTTAACTAAGAAGACTACACACGTATATTATTGTACCAACCCACATCGAGTACCGACTACCGACGCAAGTTAACGTGTCCCTATAACACCTGAAACTATCCAATAATTACAGATTAAATGGAAATGCGACACCAATTCCTACACAAGCTATCACCATTAGAATTCCATTTTAACGATTGTGCCACAGGGCTCATAAACGTATAGGAAAGGTCAGACGTCAGACCAAGCCACTATGACCTAAATAAACTGCGAACATCGTCGTACCAATTCAATTCAATCCAATTACGAACATACATACATGGGTATGAGGTGCGTGTTTATATGCATGTAAGTTCGACCACAATACTGGCCGACTGGGCGGCTGGGCGGGCGGAATGCTGTGGACGCGCGTTTTTGTCTTGGAAAGCTTTAGTAAAGCGTATATAACGAAATATTTTACGAAGGCTCTTTTCAAGTAATCTAACAAGTTGCCAGTTGCATGCAATAAGTTAAAGCAATTAAAACTTGCAACGTTCATACAGTGTTATTTTATTTTAATTTATTTTTCTTATACATGCAAGGAATTGCATCGTGTGACTGAAGCTTTAGTTGTAATGATAGGACTCAATTTCAATACAATTCAATCATTTATTTTAAACTTTTAGCAGTGTCAAATAAATTGGAACATGTTGATCTTTAAAACCTTCAAGGACCTTCCAAAGTGTCAGTCAGAAGGGTTGCAAGTGTATTGCTTGGTTGATGTAAACTAATTTCAGAGAACTGACAAAAGTGGAAAATTTCTACAAGGTGGGGGACTTTTTTTTTTTTTTTGAGGGTGGGAAATCATCAAATAACTTCTCCCGCTCTGGGTGGAGCGGAAGGGCGTGTCAGACTTTTACTGACTAAAACCCACCCGTGTTCCTTCAGTTGCCTATGCCAGGGCCGCGGTAACCCCTTCGGACAATCCGCGACCCCAGCGGCGTCGGCCCTATTGGACCCCGTCACTTGCTGACATCTCTTTGAGGCGCGCGTGGAACACAACGCGCCGTCGACTCGGGCCTGGTCCTTACCGGACGGCGAGCTACCCGCTGCTCACCGTCCGCAGGCCCGCGCCTACGGTGGCCGGAAATCGCCCCGCGATTCCCGCCGCCCAGGGCGTCTCCTGCGGCGACTGAGGGCGTGAGGCTGCCTCTCCCTCACGCGCTCCGCCTCCTCCTTCGCGAGCATCACTGCTTCACAGAAGGAGGTGATGGCCTCCCATGCACTCTCGCTCCGCACCATGGCCTGGACCAGGCTCGGACGCGAGAGATCGCCGCCGCCGATCGCCTCCGTGAGAACACGGCGGTGCTCTGCCCAAGCCGGGCAGACCTCCACTGTATGCTCCACCGTGTCCTCCGGGCGATCCACACAATGGTGACACCCGGGCGTTTCCTCCCGCCTTATGCGAAACAGGTACCTCCCGAAACAACCATGTCCGGTGAGGACCTGCGTCAGGCGGAAGGTGAGGACGCCGTGGCGTCTCTCTAACCACTCCTCAAAGAGGGGACTTATCGCCGCAATTGTGGCGTGCCCAGCGCTGGGTTGCGACAGTCGCGCTCTCCATGCCGCCATGAGATCCCGCCGGAGCTCTGTCCGCTGTACCGTGATTTCTCGCGGCAGCGGAGTTACGCCCCGGCGCTTCGCCTCCTCGCGCCACTCCCACACGTGCGCGAGGACCTTTGCCTCCAGATCCCACGGCGGCAATCCGGCAAGGAGGCTCGCCGCCTCCCGGGAGACCGTGCGGTATCCCCGGACTAGCCGGATGGCCATGACCCTCTGGGACGCGTTCAACCTGCCGGCTGGTCCCAGCCTTAGGGAACGCGCCCACACCGGTGCTCCGTAAAGGGCCATGGACCGCACGACCCCCGCGTAGAGCCTCCGGCAGGAGGCGTTTGGACCCCCCAGATTGGGCAGGAGCCTCCTCAAGGCAGCCCCAGCCCGTGAAGGTCTGGCGGCCCTGGGATGTTGCTCTATAAATTAAACTTCGTATATCTAATGACGGGAACGTCATTACATGTGTGCATACAAAAAATTCAACCAAATATGTCCAATAATTTAGTCACTGCAGCTTGGTAAAGATTGGCAAATCCCATAGTCGGCTCATCACTACTGTTTAGTTTGTTTGTTTTTTTTTAATTATAATACTGGCGGGCGGGAATGCCATAGATGCGCGTTTTTGTCTTGTGGAAGCTTTGGAGAAGCATAAGAAATAATTAACGTAGGATTCCTTAAAATAATCTACCATGGCAAGTACGGAACATGGAGATCACTGTAGGATGGCATGGCAGTTAATAATGCTGAAACTTTCATAGACAATAGTCTGTAAGTCAGACTAGTAAATGTTAGTAGGGTATAGCCATATAAATATGATTAAATAATCTCGATAAGTAATGCTCAGCCGTGCAGAGCTTTAGAAATAAAAGGACTCAAGTTCAATTCAATCCAATTCAATCATTAGCGCTGTGGTCAAATAAACAGAAACGTGTTGAACCTTTAAGAACTTCAGGGACTTCTCAAAGTTTAAGTCACGAAGGTTACAGAGTACATTACATAGTTGAGTGAAATCTAATTTCGAAAAACTAATAAAATTGTCAGCAATGTAATAGTACATTATGATATAAGTGCGGTAAGTTGAAAATTACAGCCGAGGCGATATTGCTAGCCCGAGCCGTAGGCGAGGGCCTACAAGAAAGCAGAGGCTGTAATTATCAAAGCGCACGTATGTCATACGACGTTTTATAACATATTTGCGAGGAAATAAATAAAACTCGGATTTTCTTAAACGAATAAATCTTTAAAAACACACTTTCTGAAAATGAATTTGCATCTTTGCTTGTTTTCCATACGATGAAATTTTGATCCACTTGTAAGTATCTATCGGTCGATTTTTCGGGCAAGAGGTTTAGAGTAGCCTTTTTCGCTGCCTCTGAGACTTCTGGCGGTGTCGAATGAATAAATTCATCATTACTTGACGACATTTTCAAATAAAAACAATACAGCGAAAAGAAAAAGCGCGCGGAATAATTTTTACTTGTTCACAAATTAGCGATGCGCACGCATCAGCGCTTTTTTTTTAAAGGCAAAGGCACAAAAGCAGCCAGTATTATTAAAGTAAATTAATATTTTTTTGTTTTTGTTACAGATAAATGGTTGTAATTTATTGCCAAAATTAATTAAATCAAAGAATTAAATATTTAACATTTAATTCTTTAATTTTATTTTATCCCAAAGTTAATTTTATTCATAAAATGTTGACCACTTTTCTGACATAAAAACTCTTTGCTTTGCTTTCTTTGCTTTTTTTTCTTCTTAAGATTTAAAAAAGTACCGTTGGTTTTAGACGGAGCATCATGATAAACCGTACGTGTTACCTTATTAGAAAGAAACTCGTGCGTTTTACTTTACGATTATGCACAAGTACGTAATGATATACATTACGATATTGAAATTGGTGAAATAAGAGGCCCTTTACGAGCAAATGTGTTATAAAATTATATACCAAAACAGTAAGTACAGATCCAAATATTTCAGTCATAAAACCTGTTGCTCAATTCATAATTCCATCTGAGCAACATAATTATTTGCATGGCTGTCCGCTTACACCATGATACTCATACACCTTTAAATGGCTTCCACGTTGGCGTCGCCGTCAAAATAATTAATTAGAGATGAAAGGCTTTTAAACGATTCCAACCGGACGTTGATTCTGTCATTTAAGTACACAAGTAATTTAAAAATCGTTTACCAATAATATATTTACAAAATTGATTTATTACTCGTTGAGTTGCTGCGATATTTAAAAGGCTTGCATTTATGATTGGATAATAATTATGTCTTAATATGATGGTATTACTTTTGTTTTCTTTATACCTGTTTTAATTTATTATTTAATGAAGCTTGATGAATCAATTCATTTAAAATAAATAACCAGCTGGAAATAAACTGCTTGTCGGATGTTACCTAAGTGGAGACAGTGGTCGAGACGACAGCAGTGATATTCAACCTAGGGCGATTTGGATAGTTTTTAGGACCGTTTAGAGGGTCCGAAATCCAGTGCCACGTCCTTAAAAAACTTTAAGATTGTTGCTAACCTCTTATGTTGATTGTACGAAGATCAAACTTAAATATTGAAGTCCCAAATCAGGCATAGGTTCTCGACTCAGCTATGCCTGATAATGTGACCAATGAAAAACTATACCTCAACACAGCCTATTATAGTAATAGGTAATATTACATGACTGCTCTATTTTCGACATAATCAATTATATAATAAATCAATTCAATAGAACCTAATTCCAACGGTACAGACTCACATGAATAACGCCGTATAATTATAATAGGAAACAGTGGGTTCAGTTACTCTAGCTCTTCAATAACAAAGTCTGGAGGTGAAATACACAGGGGTCAACAAACGACGACCTAAATACTCCGACTATAATCCAATTATTACGATGTGAACGTGGCATATACTTTTGTATAGGCATAGAATAAGAAAACTTTATGGAAGCGACACTATGTACCGTACTTTCTTTTATAAATATGCCGTTGCTGCCGAAATATTCACTTACCAGTTATCACCATTATATAAAACCGAAACTGAAACAGATGACAGGCAATCGAAAATCCGACAACTTTCTTTGACTACATAGTTTACTGTTTTATTAAACATTTGTTATCAGTTATATTAAAGAGGGCGTGAGAGCAAACGCACTCCTAATGCCTACTGGTTCTGGGGCTACCATAATATTTTACAGGGCAGGTCAAGGTGACAGTTCAGTTTGTGCCCCTTGGGAGCCCGTTGGTGCATTTTAACATGGTATAAAATGGCTTGATACGTGGCGTGACACTTCACTTATTATCTACATAACATATTTTTTTTAATTCATGCATTAATTCACTGATTGATAACGTACAGAGGCCGCTGGGCTACAAGTATGAAGTTTTACACAAAAGAGTTCCATAATGAAATCTTGTGCAAAACCACTAAGCCACCATAAAGTATAGCAAAAGTGAGCACTAAGGAATGACTTTTGATAGTGAAAATTAACCCCCTAAAGGGGTTAAATAGGGGATGAAAGTGTGTGTGGAAGTTCGTAATTTTTACAAATGCAGTGGCACACGGGTGCAGAGTGTATGCAAGCAAGTCCCCTGACTTCGTCGGCCAATTCTACGGGGCCGAAACTGCAGGCATTTAAGTACAATGAGTTCGGAGCCCGGGTGTCACTTCTATGCATGTTTATTCTATGACAAAGGTTTTTTTCGTGCTAAGAAAGAACGAAGACGCCATTTTTCTTTTTAATGTATTCAAAGATTGAGATTCTAATAAAGGGTGTGAGCTGTTTGCGTTGAAAGTCGTGTGAGGGTGTTGAAATGTAATCAAGTTTTTTTTTCAGTTATGACCTGAATGACCGTTTGTGTGCTATTGTACTTTTCAATCAAAGTTAAGCAGTTCTTTAAAGGTAGGCAACCATTCCTCGAAACATTGTGTAATTTTGGTTCAACATCATAATACTGCTTCAATTTATAATCTGATAAACTAGATCGCTGATGTATTGTATAATGGCGCATAACTCCATTTTGGTAACCAACGAGTAGATATATTGAATCCATTGAAAACTTGATGAATGGTATATTTGTTTAATAAATTATGGATTACGCTTGAGAACGAAGTCAATTTATCTGATTCTAAAATTTTACATATTATTAGGTCTTTACCTATGAAATTGCCGTTCTGCTGTACTGGCCATTTCAAATCAAAATAATTTTTGTTTGGCTAAGAATTCTAATTTCAAATTAATTTTATTTTAAAAACATGGATTTTTTTTTTCCAAAAGTAGTCATTTGTTTATTGATTAGTGTTACATTTTCATCGCATTTCAATCTTTTTCGTCATCATGGATACGTTAAAAATTCGAGTAATTATGGAATATGAGTACCGTCGTGGCAGCAACGCGGCACAAGCGGCACGCAACATCAACGACGTTTACGGAGCTAACACTACAAACCAACGCACCACCTGTTATTGGTTTGCTCGCTTCCGTTCTGGAAATTTCGACCTGAAAAATGAACCTCGCGGTCGTCCGAAGACTTTGGTCGACAATTACGAATTAAAGGCGATTGTGGAAGCTGATGATACACAATCTACGGCTGAATTAGCAGCAGCTTTCGACGTTAGCGTCAAAACAATATTGGTCCATTTGCGTCAAATTGGCAAGGTAAAAAAGCTTGACAAATGGGTGCCCCACGAACTCAATGATCGCCAGCGCGAAGTACGCGTCGAGACGTGCCTTGCACTGCTCAACAGACACACAAATGAAGGAATTTTGAACCGCATTGTTACCTGCGATGAAAAATGGATTCTGTTTGATAACCGCAAGCGCTCAGCAAGTTGGTTGGATCCTGGTTCAGCACCTAAACAATGCCCTAAACGAAAACTTACCCCTAGAAAAGTGATGGTCACTGTTTGGTGGTCTAGCGCCGGTGTGATTCATCACAGCTTCTTACCAAACGGGGTGAGCATTACTGCAGATGTGTACTGTGAAGAACTGAACACAATGATGGAGCAGCTGGCACATCTCCAACCAGCATTGGTCAATCGCTCGTCTCCGCTGCTCCTGCACGACAACGCGCGACCTCATACTGCACAGCAGACGGTCTCCAAGTTGCAAGAACTGGGGTTGGAAGCTCTCCGTCATCCGCCCTACTCACCAGACCTTGCGCCTACAGACTACTACTTTTTCCAGAATTTGGATAACTTCTTGGCGGGAAAAAAATTCAATACCCGAGAGGCAGTACAAAATGCCTTTGAAGAATTTGTTGCCTCCCGACCAGCTGATTTCTTTAAGAAGGGCATCAATAAACTGCCACTGCGTTGGCAAAGATGCATTGATTGCATGGGTGATTACTTCGATTAATACAAATAAAAAATACATGAAAAAAATTCGTTTAAATTTTTTCATACAAAACGGCAATTTCATAGGTACCTATTATTATAAATCCTTAAATATAAATAACTAGCTTTTGCCCGCGGCGTCGCCCGCGTGGATGTCGGAAAATATCCCAAGGGAACCTGCTACCGGGAATTCCTTCCTTATTCCTTGTCTACATTATAAAGGGAACCTCTGTGCAAAATATCAGCATTCTAGGTCCAAGGGTTTGGTCTGGGCGTTGATGAGTCAGTCAATCAGTCAGTCAGGACTTCTCTTTTATTTATAGATATATATATACTTATATATTATAAATACTTACGCTGTATTTAACATATATTTTTTTTACGTTCCTATATTAATTAATATACTTCAGTAGGTTATCCAAGAGAGGGCTTGTGGCTAAATAATAACAACACTGGACGATCCATCAGGTTAAGCTACGCTTGCCGGGGTTGATCCGTGGATGGGTGACCATTCTTTACATACCGAGACTCCTCCGTGCCTTGGAAAGCACGTTAAGCCATTGGCCCCGGCTGTCATTTGTGGATCTTTGACAGTCGTTACGGGTAGTCAGAAGCTCGAAAGTCTGACAACCAGTCTTACCAAGGGGTATCGTGCATTACCCCGTAACTGGGTTGTTGAGGTCAGATTAACAGTCACTCCATGTGACCCACTCCATGCTCCATGTAGCTGACCCCAACATAGTTGGGAAAAGGCTAGGCAGATTGAGTAAGTTATCCAAGAATCATCGGAAAATATAAAGAGAAAACAGAATTTTCCATCATATTTACTGAGTCCACTAAATAAAAATATTGTGAAAATATTTTTCCGGTGATGTAATATTCAATATACGAAAACTATTAGACCGAAGGGTTATATGACCTATATAAAGATGGAAGACAGTTATTCCTAGACCCGTAATAACGAATATGGGACATGTTCACGTAATACATGTTTTATATTCACTTACGAAAATAGATTATATATAGGTTCATCCGTATTTTTTATTCCTCAAAGTAAAATTAATGTAGTGGCAGGAGAGAGACTGCTTACTCTATTTATATTTCAACACATCTAAAAATTAAGAAATAAAATCAGCTATCTTTCAGTAACAAATTAAGTTTTTAAGGCTTGTCCTCCCTAAAATACGGCGAAAATAAGTAACTTTGTTTCGATTTTTTACAGTAACCATAGCACCTTTTTCATAGAAAAAAATACACAATAATCTAGAATACATAAGAAGTGATTTCATGTGTCCTGAAATCTATTTTAGTTAGTAGAACTAAAGAAAAAAAAGGCTATTTCTGTCTATTTTTTCGAGTTTTTACCATATTACTCCTACAGTTTTCATTAAGTGTTCATAAATTTATACAGTTCTCTACAAAATAATAAGGAATGATTTCATGTAATTACTTTTTTAGTCCAATCCCTAGATTTTTTGTAAATCGGTAATTACTTCATATTTTGCAAGCGTTGTGTCATCGCGCTTCTCTTTCTTTTCTATGCAGTCCGACAGTGACTGCGCTTTTTACGGCGGACAAGCCTTAACATGAAGGCGAGCAGTTCATATCGCCGGAAATCCAAAAGTGTAGCATCGTCAACAGCCTTTGGCAGTGCAACACTGGAAACGTCATTTAAATCACTCTAAGCTCGATCCTCCACCTCACTCATCCAGCCATAAGTCCCAAATTAATAAGGATAAAAAACGCGATGAGAAAAATGATGACAAGTCTTCCATTTCGATGGCTTAGACTAGGAAGGCAGTTTTTTTTTACAGTAATGGCAATCATTTCATTTGGTTAAAAATTGATTTTTATTTTTATTATTTTATTTATTTTATAGATTTTTTTTTGTGAATGTGAAAACATGGTAGGCCTTGTAGACTATAGATTTGTTGACCATTTTCTATTTTGTTAAGTACCTGGTACTTATTGACAGACCTAACACTATCCTCCCATACCTATTAACACTGTAATTAGAAAACATTGTAAAAGCCAATTATTTAAGAGTAACCGTGGAGTTTCTTGCCGGCTTTTCTCCATAGCAAACGACCAATTGGAACTGTGCACCTAGCTTCTGACATTTCATAAGTGCCCATGTAGGTTGTGAAATTAAATATTATGATTTTGATTCTGAAGGAAAAGAAAACTGAGATTACTAAAGGCGAAAGCGCCAGGGTAGCCCGCGAAATTCAAAATTTCTTACGTTTTTTGCAATTTGTAGGTCAGTGTGAGCTTGTATGTTGATTAAAATATGATTCGCAGCTGTAGCTAATATGGCTGGCTTTACAGAATTATAATCATTAGAATCAGCAATACAACTCCATAAGTTAGCATTTACCTCAAATCTAGCGATTTCATGAAATCATGAGGTTTGAGGTAAATGCTAACTTATGGAGTTGTATTGCTGATTCTAATGATTATAATTCTGTAAAGCCTTATTAGCTACAGCCGCGAATCATATTTTAATCAACATACAAGCTCACACTAACCTACAAATTGCAAAAAACGTAAGAAATTTTGAATTTCGCGGGCTACCCTGGCGCTTTAGCCTTAATGTTACATGAATAAATAAAAGATGCACAACATGTAACTGTGCAATGACAGCCATCATAACAAAGCTAATTTATCGAACGTCAGTCGCTACGTCACATTGAAAACTCGACATATTCTGAATCAATATGGTTGAACCTTAGTGTCGTCACTCATGCCCTTGTACACACGACCTGCCCTAGACAATTTATTGATTAACATTAGAGGGAAACGTCAACTGAGTGTATACTTAGAACTGTGTGATGCGGTAAGTTTTTGTCATTTATAAGCCCAAGAGGTAGCGTTGGAATAAGGCCTCCTACAAGGTGGACTGATGATCTGGTGAAGGCCGCAGGAATCCACACAGGAAATACACAGGAATACACTAACTTATCTAATTAGATAGTCGACATTGTTTAGTGTGATCTAATTTATTTAAATGTTTAAGTATTTATAATTCATAAATCAATATTAATTTCTTGTTTTAATTATATTGAATTTGTGTCACTACTTTTGTGTGCCCTAGAGGCAAAACATGGTGCCCTCATTGTATTACCAAATAAGAACTTATAATGTACCGGTCTAATGTTTTACAATAAATAAAAGATTATGATTAATCCGCTGGATGCGGGAAGCACGGAACCGGTCGAAGTGGTGATGCTCGGGGGAGGCATATGTCCAGCAGTGGACGTCTTTGGGATGAAATGATGAAGAATTATCAACATCATCACCATGATCAAAAAACCGGTCAAGAGCGAGTCGGACTCGCGCACCGAGGGTTCCGTTCCAATTTCTGAAAAAGTGTGCTATTTAGAGACATCGTTTTATTTTTCCTGTAATCTTTACATAAACTTCTATCACACAGAATAATTTCAGATTTTTCTCTTTACAAACTTCGGAGATAACGCCCCCTTATCGGCGGGGGGGAACGGTATTTTTTTTACATTTTTCATCAAAAGTCGAAAATAATGCAGTCTAAAAAAAAATAAAAATTGTTTGAGAATGTGCAAACAGCGCTCTTTCATATGATACCCCACAAGTCCTAGTTGCTTCACTTTTAATTTTTAAGACCCCTTTCTGTCCCTGTGGCAAAAAAAACATAAACATTTTTATTTCTTTCTTATTTGCAAAATAGTTGGGTAAACGTCATCTAAAACTGTTCCATTGATAGCATTAGTAGTTCTTGAGATATCCAGCTGTGACAGACAGACGGACGGACATAAAGACAGACAGACAGACTGAGTCACACCATAAGTGTTCCTTTTTTACCATTTTGGTACGGAACCCTAAAAAGCACTGAAAATGCTGGTTTGGAAGAATCTCAGTCAAGAATATCTTACATGGATAACTAGTTGTTTGTACTTACATGATCTTTGTTTCATATTTTATTGGCGTACAATTATTCAAGCATCTACAATAAACCTTAATTAACCGAACTAACCTTCGAACCATCCAAGACGTGGTAAACAAAAAAAAAATCCTTGACACGGCGCAGTGGCATTCGATATACACTTACTATTTCACTGGCTTAGCCAGTAACTCTACTCGCTCTGTTGTTAATACAACAACCAACTCTCCTCCATTTACTATACAAACGTTTAGAATAGATTTAATTTTAATTTGTTAAAATGCACTATAAAATTAATGACTTTATTCGGATTATAAATTTAAAACGAATAGAGATCTTTATCTTAATAAATTAATGCTGATTTGCAAAGTACGTTGGCTTTAGTGTAAATTATTTGATTAAAACAGTAAAATGTACAAATCAAGGCAATATTTCAACGTAAAACTGTGACTCGTTTGCATAAATAATTTATTATATTCTACACCTCAGCTGGATTTGTGTGTACCTATTGATGGTCTCGAGAAAAGATGTTAAATTTTTAAATCGACGAGTTCGTTTCTAGTTTATCAAACGTCAATATTTGATTACTTTGTTAGTTTGAAATCTTTTTGTAGCATCACGTATTTTTAAAGTTTTAACTTTTGTATTACCCAAAAGTCAGACAATTCCGTTACATTGCAGCTCTATATATCTCCAAGTCTACCGCGCTTGCAAGGACGGGTCCGCTTCAAATATTCATACTAAGATCGATATGAGTAGGTACGGCTATGCGCCTGCTTGAGACCCGAGGTCGAACTACACTAATCAAAACGTAATTTTGATCTAATATTGTATGCAAGCCAATATTAGGTGGCGCAAATGTTAAAGGTAAAGTTAAAGAATTTGATACTTTCGAAATGCAAGTGTTTGAGTGACATTGTGTGTTAGATGTGTGAGAATTTATCGTGAATGTGTGCCCCTAAAGCCTTGCATTTTGCGCAAAAAGGTTAAGTAGTGATCTCTTATTTATGATAGAGAACCAAATTATGCTTGAGAGGCCAAGCGTCAAATGGTTCATAAAAGGGATAATTTGGAAGCGGAAAAAGCTGCGCGTGCGCCCCTTGTACTTTATTGTGTCCACATCCTGACCATGATAAACTTTTCAGAACACAAGTCTATCATCTTATTTTAAGCTGCTGGAATAACTTCTAATTATATGTCCTTACTTCAATTATAAACAGACAATACACATAGGTAGATAATCCTTAAAATAGCTTTGCAATCGAATTCCGAAACAGCATAAAATTGCAACATCGCATGCATTTCGTAGTTATCTATTAAAATATGAAATAACCTTTTACGTTCCTACACCCCCACAAGCGGTCGAGGAATCGTTACTCTCCTCCCACGTGGAACCCTCAGAGCTTGTCCTTTACCCTGAACAACTGATTTCCAGAAACCAACGAGTGGGTGTTTTTGAGGAAAAGCTTCCACTCGTGGGGAGAAATCGATAGCTAATAATAGTGTCTGGAAATTATTAAACCTTGTATGTTTATAAGATACTTGAAAGTGTTTTCTATGTTATCTGAATTGAGAAACCATTTATGAGTATCAAATTAAGTTTTAATTTTACCACTTTTACTCGCGGGGTCCTGATACATGTGATAAAGTTTTTCCTTTATTTTTATTTGTTAAAGTTTATAATTATTACTAGCGATTCGCCCCGGACCCACAAGGTTTTTACGACTTAACAAAACATCGACCAATAAATCCCTTCGCAGAACATTTTCTTCAAATGAAATGCTCTCAATCCGAAAAATTACTCTAACATAAATTTGTCTGATTTTTATTTATAGTTCTAGTAATTTTTATTTTAATGTACCTAATACTATGATCCAGTTGCTGATTGAAATAAATGATTTGAATAAAAGGTCAACAGATTCAGACGATGAAAAAATTACCTTTAAGAGATTACTACTGCAAAACTTTCTAGATACATCAGGGACAAGTATGTTGTACCAGTTTCTCTCGACTAACAAAATAATTAACTACTAAGCAAGACCGAGTTAGGAAGTTCCCTGCTTTTGCTACATAACGTTACAGATTGACTACCGGAAATCTAACTACTGAGACAAAATATTTAATTCATTAACCTCTTGAGCGTCTGACGATAAACTATTGGTTCATAAGAAAAAGCTTTCGAAGTCCAGAGATATCACACTTCACACTAATATTATAAAGGCGAAAGTTTGTGACTGTGTATGTTTATTACTTCTTCACGCTCAAACGGCTGGACCGATTTGAATTAAATTTTGTATGTAGAAAGATAGCTTATACCTACCTTGGATTAACACATAGGCTACTTTTTATCCCGGTCTACGCGGGTGAAATCGCGGGCCCAGCTATTAAAATACAGGGTGTAAGTGTAAACAGTGGCAATATTTTAAGGGGTCATTGTACCCATCCTCATGGTTGACTAAACCTGAAATCGTGAAAAAATAATCAGCTGTTCAGTACATTCATGTTCGCATAATTCGTCAAATGTATGGAACAGCAGATTTTTTTTCGCGATTCCAGGTTAGTCCCATAGTAAAAGTTGTTCATAATGATGAGTACAATGACCCCTTAAAATATTGCCACTGTTTACACTTACACCCTTTATAGAAACGTAAAATACCATCATACAATGGCGACCGCAGGCTTACAGTAGTTGTGAACCTATGGGGTTCGGTTAACATTTATGACTGCCTTGTTAGTCTTGTAACCGCAACTGCTTATTAAGACTCATGGATTCGATCCCGGGTAAGGGAAAATATTAGGTATTGACCTTTTCCATTAGGCAATTCTAAGTAGCCAATGTCAATGGAAATGGCCCATATTTCATGGGCCGAAACCTAGCGAAATGAAGGTTTACACATACTCCTCTGCCATCCCTTTCAGAGACTATGGCAGGATTCATTTTTAATATCTTTCTTCTCTCTCTTCTTGAAGGTAACATCAAGGAAAGGCTGTTACAGCGCAGACGACTCATCTTGTGAAACCGTGTGAATCGACTAAATGAACAAAGCTCATTACCAGCGCCTAACAAGTGAAGAGAGACGACATTGAGGGAAGAAATATGAAGAAACAATGATGATTGTCCTCCTTATGATAAATAATACTATTAATAATTTTTTTTTTTCAGAAAAACGCATTTACGGACACAAAAACAATTTTCCAAGTAAAAATTGAATATTACAGAAATAAGTGTATCGTTGGTGTATGTACTAATGAAAAAAAACATTATATCACAAACACCAGCCTCTTCCAAACTTGGTTAACAAAAAGACTTTTAAACGCGCTACATGGTGAACTTGTAAAAAGAAATAAAAATATTAAATATAAAAAAGAAGCAATTTAAGAACAATAAAAACAAATTCAATAAATTAAATTAAGCCACTTATTTACTTATATTGAATTATTTGTGAGTGTGCGTGAATGAGAGTGCACGAGTGAGTGATTGTGTATATGTAAGTGTACCTATGTATAAATGTATGAATGCATCGTGAGTTTTTAAAACACCTCTATTTGATTGTTTTGAGAAGATCTTCAGTCTCCTGATGATAGTAGGTACGCCTCGTTGGTATAGTGGTCACGAGTGTGACTGCTGAGCGTTAGGTCCTGGGTTCTATTCCGAGGTTGGGCAAGGTGTTATTGGGTTTTTCCATAAGGCATTTTCTCAGTAGCAGCCCGGAGCCTGCAATACCCCATATTACATGGGTCTCAAACATAAATGGCGAAATGTTACTATACACCTCTGCGAAACTCTTCAGTGTATGCAGTCGTGATGTTAGGCAAACTATTTTTACCAATTTCTTTGCCTAGACTTCTATATTCTTATATATTCCAGTATATAAGTCTCTAAGCTCCTACGCTAAAAGCACTTGGAACTGCTGAAAACCTCATGTAACTATAATGTCTCCTACTTTAGTCTGGCGTTTTGTTGGCATTGAGCCAAGACTTCCTATGTTTAAAGAAACTATCCTATGCAAGAGTTTTGTATGGTAGCAATAGAATTAGTTCCTACTTCTATTAGCAAGGGGATAGGCAACATTCTCTTCATCTTGTGACTTGTGAAAGTAATCACCAATTTTTTCACCTAGTCGCCACACTTGGCGAATAGATTGGTTATGATAATAATTATCTAGTTGTCATTTTTGAACAAATCCTCGGCCATCAGTGGACATCAACGTCCTTTTTTATAATGTCTTCTTCTCAATTATAGCAACATTCCGTACCTGATTATTTTTCAGAGGAAATCCGCCATATTTATCCGTAAGTCGTAAATACTTCAAGGAAAACATACACAGACTATTTTTACTGGAATGCTACAAGGCCCAATCATAAACAACAACATAACCTAACTTTTCTTCTTCAAATGATTCGGCGCAGTATTCGCGAACGAATACGACGCGTTTACATTCGAATGATCGCGCCGAAAATCCAACATAATAGTAAACATTGACAAAAACAAATGAAAAATAGGAAAAGCAGAAAAGTGTAGATATTTTCGTTCATGGCTCGGTAATAATATCAGCAGAACATTAAGTGAGTATAAGGTAAGCCTCCAGTGTTGCAGTAGGGACGTAGGCTGGCGCCTCGCCTCCAGAATTAATAACTTTCTCGGCCCCCACAGACGCTCAACCCCTAACTCCGGCCTCACCCCATGGCCCTACCAACGGCACCTATCTCGATTAATAAAATATCCCTTACATCACAGTTTGCCGTACTAAATGCTCTTTTGACACTGGAATCAAATATGCATGTTAAAAAAATTGCAATTTTTTTGTTATTTTTGGCGTTACATTGGAGATAGACAGTATGGATTGGATACCTAGCTAGTAAAGAACAGCATACGAAATGGGAATACGTTGTTCTATTTAATTTTTTAGAAAAATACTTTATACTTATCGTAACTTTTTATCACCAAAGCCTTTGATATATGTATCACCATAGACGTATAAAAAAACCGGCCAAGTGCGTGTCGAACCATGCACAATGAAGGGTTCCGTAGTTGAAAAGAATTTATCCCAAAAACAAACAAACAAAACATTAGATATCAAAAAAAAAATTGTTTATATCATAAAATTACAAAATCACAATTTTCAGACTTTTTCGTTTAATCGTGCTGGAAGACCTTGCTTCTTGCCAAATTTCATTATTCTAGGTCAACGGGAAGTACCCTACAGGTTTTGATCTACTTGCGACAGTTGCGAATATCAAAATGTGTCGCAAAATGGCCGTATTTTTTTATTGCGTTGACTTAGAAGCTTGAGTTTTTTACGACTTGAAGAAATCATATAGTTACCTACGTATTTAATATTAATTTCAACTTGATACCTTTACACGTTCCTGAAAAAAGGGTCTTGACGACTGACAACTTTGAAAATATTTTTTTATTCCTCATACTCGGAAAGTACTGTTTGTTTGATCCGAGTAGCTGGTCGAAGACGCTGGTCCCCACCCTTGGTCAGGAAAGACTCATAGTAATTGCTTCCCTCTCTAGGGCGGGAATGAATTTTAAAAATAAATTTAAAATAACTAGTAAGCGGGACTTTTGATGAAAAATGTAAAAAAAAATACCGTTCCCCCCCCCCCCATAACTCCGAAGTTTGCAAAGATAAAAATCTGAAATTATTCTATGTGATAGAAGTTTATGTAAAGATTACAGGAAAAATAAAACGATGTCTCTAAATAGCACACTTTTTCAGAAATCGGAACGAAACCCTCGGTAAAAAACCGGTCAAGAGCGAGTCGGACTCGCGTCCGACTCGCTCTTGACCGGTTTTTTACTTTTCATAAATTCGAAATGAAAAGTAGAGTGTTTAACACGGGTGAAAGTCACCAATTCCTACTCGGACTAATTATAAACTAGGAATTAATTCCCTTCCACCCTTGTATAACAATCTACTATTTTATGTGATAGAATTGAAAATGAACAATTTTCGGACTTTTGCCTTTACTTGTGTCGTGAGACCTTACCTTCTTGCCAAATTTCATGATTCTAGGACGACGGGAAGTACCCTATAGGTTTTGATTTACTTGCGAGTATCAAAAAATGTCGCATAAATGGCCGTATTTTCTTATTCCGTTGACTTAGAAGTTTGATCTTTTTAGAACTCCAAGGGACCATAGACCTACGTATTTGATATTAATTTCAGCTTGATACCTTCACGGGTTTCTGAGAAAAACGGTCTTGACAGACTGACAGACAGACAGACAGACAGACAGACAGACGGACAAACAAGTGATCCTATAAGGGTTCCGTTTTTTCCTTTTGAGGTACGGAACCCTAAAAAAGGAGGACTCCACGCCACCTCCAAGTCCTCCTTTTCAAATCACGTACCGATCTATTGTGTGCGTGATTTTAGTACCTGCAAAGACGCCGCCGCTTGTGTCTCGTACTGGCGGCCGGTCGGCATACTATGATGTAAATGTGTGCGTGAGGCGTGTTTCTACAAACTGTCCGGCATACTTACTGTGCTCCAATTTCGATATGCGTGGCGCGGAGTCCTCCTTTTTTTATAAGTCAATGCGTAACACCTATGTCTATTCTATTCTATGTAATTTTTAAAGACCAGTACGACAACGTTCTAAGGTTCCATCGTTTATCTTCGGAAAAACCGAACTTTGCCGAATTTGAAATGTAACTGGTCCAATGACGGAATTAGTGCGTCAATCTCTAATAATTTACGCGGGAATTTAAATAAATTTATATTGGTCGATAGTCACATTTTATTCGCTGTTTTTCGGTCTTTCCGAAGATAAACGATGGAACCTTTGAACGTTTTACTGTAGGTATATATTTTAACTAAGTCTAACAGTCGTATTTATAGTCAAGTAAAGGTAATTACTTCAGTCAAAGTAATTGCTCAAGTAATGATTTTCATTCTATAGTTTAGTAATTGCTTGAAGTTAGAACTGTCAAAGCTTAGAATTCTTAGCCAAGTAATAGTCACCATTTTCTTTACTCAAGTAATGATTTCATCAAGAAATTATTATTAGCAAGTAATTACTCAAGTAATTACTTGATTATAAATACGAGCCTTAGTACTTACAAATTTTTTTACAACCTCTTTTCTAAAAAAGTCGATACATACTGCCGAATTTAAATTATAGAATAGCATGAACCAGCATATTTAAAAAACGACACCAAATTCACTACAACACACCTAATGCTATAATCCCGCCAATAATCGTATAATAAAATAAATCTCTCATCACATCCATAGTAGGGGTGAATATCTTGCATCCCGCTCTAACGGCCGGAAAGCCTTCGGAAGTTTCAGGAGAGTTCGGTTTGCCTCTTTGACTCTGTTTGGGAGTGTAATGATTTGGCGCGCGTGTAATTTGCTGAAAAAATGTCCTCCCGTCTTTCAGGCAAGACTTGTTACATCATGTTCATGATACCCCATGTTCTGATTATTGCTATTATTTCTATTATTACCAGTTTCTTGTGTTATTATGGTATTATTTACGTAATGTAAGGGTTGGTGTATGTGTGAACTGTTTATTATTATTTTTATGTACTTACTCTGTTTTGCTTGTGAAATGTTGACGGTCTTTGAAGATAAAATATGGACTGAAATATTTTTTGATGATATTGCGTGTAAGAAATTATCCAATCATAACAAAAATAAAGAGTGGTCAGAAACAAGCCAAGCGAAGACAAAGGATAGAAAACATCATCCTGGTCGATAGACCGGTGATACCAGAAAATCACATCATCTGTGTAGGGATTGAGGCATTACAAAGGAAGCTTCGATTCACCTGATATTGTAATGATTTAGCTTCCCTGAAGTGTCTGTTAACTAATAAATAATCCATACAACTTGCCCTTGTTTGGAGAAATAGGTCAACGAGTAGTAGATATAAAAAATTTATAGCGTTCGTCGTGTACAAATGATATTGTTTTAAGCCCTTAAAAAATAATATTAACAAGTTTAAATAATTACAACAACCAATCTAACCAAAACAAAACCCGATACATCCAAGATTCACTTTATAACATCGGTGGAAAAAACTTTGTTACATCGCGAAGTAACAGAGGCCCACCCTGCGACAGTCCCTCACCCTAATAAATCTACCCTGAAGGTTTGCCGCGCGTCCGATATTTGGAAACGCCGGATCAATGCTTTCTACATAGTTATTTTAGGGTAAGTACCGTTATCCGCGTCCTAATGCAAGATTTGGGGTAAACTAAACAATTGCTCTTACGGGGGTAGTAAAAGACTGTATGTGTCTATTCTGTACTTTTAATTGATAAAGTTTGGTTTTAGATAAAAGAATTTGTCGCTATGTGAAGTGAGTCTCAAATGGCGTATGAGTCACAAAAACAACGTTTTCAGATCTAGATCCAGATTTTAGGGTTGGTGGTAACCCTAAAATATTACCTAACTAGCTTCTGCCCGCGGCTTCGCCCACGTGGAGGTCGGCAGACATGCCACGGGGTCGAACTAACGGGATAAAAACTATCATATGTGTTAATCCAGATTATAAACTATCAGTGTACCAAATTTCATCCAAATCCGTTAAGCCGTTTTTGCGTGATTGAGTAACAAACATGCAAACTTTCACATTTATAATATTACTAGCTGCGCCCCGCGGTTTCACCCGCGTAGACCGGGATAAAAAAATAGCTTATGTTTTATCCAAGGTATAACCTATCTACATACCAAATTTCACCCAAATCGATCCAGTCGTTTGAGCGTGAAGAAGTAACAAATACATATATAAATAAACAAACACACACACACACACACTCACTAACTTTCGCATTTATAATATTAATGTGATAATAGGATTATGCTCGAGAACAATAACACTAAAAACGAAAGAAGACGAGAAAAGTTTTCACATAGGAAATTATTATTTTAAAAGTCACTTCTCGCGACCAAAACCTTGCGCTCAAGAGCAAGGCAATACGAAGAGTATACCAAATACCACCTGTAGTCTCCTACCTACGACCACCAACTCGATCATTTAGATTATTCCATAAATACAGTCAGGGAAGTGATTTTTTAAACAATTTGACACCTTACGTCAATTTGCCATTTCATTCAACTGTCAAAGAACGACAGTTGTGATTCGATCATTTGAGTTGGTAGTCAGTGTGATTAACAATTAATTTTCCTGACCGTACATGCATAAGTTTCCACAGAACTATCAATGTTAGAAATCATCAGAGCCACACCAACATTGATTCCATTGGACTTTATTCAGTACTCCACTAGGTTTGCGAATCTCGTAGCGGTCGTAGCGAGTGTCGCGGCGTAGCAGACTACATTGTAGCACTGTCGAACATGGCGACCTCTACGCGGTACTAGGAAAAGATTTGCACCTGTGATACCTTTGCTTTGTGTAGCTTTTGTAGTGGAAAAATGTTTTTTTTTTTAAGTTTGTTGTTTTAATAAAAAAACATCCATAATGATTAAATTATTCGCATTTTTTTTTTACTTTCTAACTTTGTTTAACTCCGGCTTAACTCCGTTTGCCTGAATTCGCGTTACATTGCGCTTAATAAAAAAATAGCTTTTTTTTATATCTAAAAATAAAAGTCGTTTCCCAACAATAATTTTTTCGCAAAGCTACTTAGTTAGATGTACAGTATACGTTTGTTACAATATGGCTGTGTGATGTATTATTTTACAACCTTTACATAGCCATTAATAACATTTTTATCGGGATGTTGATGGGGCTGCCTTGTTTCTGCAGTGCATCAGGTATGTTTCGACAGGCACACGTCTATGGCTTCTACGCCATCGTCAGACAGAGATCTGCCTCTTTGCTGTGCAGAGTGCGGGAAAGCTCCAACTACACCCTGGAGACCATGGCGGGGAGTTATGATTCCCCTCTATTAGGTGATGTTGTTCAAAGATGCAATTTGAACAACAGCCTTGCCGCTAAATAAATTATAAGTTATCCTTTTGTTTACCTTAACCCATATGGATGTTTCTTATACGAAATAAAGATTATATTATTTATTACTAGCTGACTCGAGAGACGTTGTGCTGTCAAAATTTCAATTTCTTTTTTTATCCTATTTTTTTTCTGCAGTAAAGAGGATAAAAAAACAAACAAAAAACATTCAAATCGGTCAAGCCGTTCTCAACGGCGTTTTTTATTGCGTGACCAACGGAAATAGATGATTAAAGTGCCAAACCAGATGGACCGACGACCTGAAGAAAGTGGCTGGCACAGACTGGATGCGGAAGGCGGAGGACAGGGTCTTGTGGCGCAGACTGGGAGAGTCCAGCAGTGGACTGCGATAGGCTGAGTTGATTGAAGGGAAATAGGTATTCATTTTTATTTATATAGATTATAAACAGGCATCTAAGTAATATCATAAATAGGTACTTAGTTGTTAGTTAGAAGTAATCTGCAAGTACCTACTGATCCGATTTCAGGAATTCTTTCACTGATAGAAAACTAATATTAACGAGTACAATAGGACAACATGTTTTATAGCATTTTTTTTATAATAGACCTATGAATTAACTGTACTAACACTAGGCTAAGTTTATTGTTACTAACACCTGTGGATATAACAGCATCCGAAATAAATATATTTGATTTGATAGCATGGACTTTGACGCGGACGATGTCGCGGACAGAAGCTAATTTTAGATAATTAACAACATTGAACATGCATCTTCTGGGTAAAGCGCTGATTTTGGAAACAGTTTTGTAATGGTAATCACAGGAAAAGTAAAGTTATTCAGGGTTCCCATGTCCAAAAAAATTTACCGATTTTGACATTAGGACACTCAGCAGCAGGTCAAGTTACCACAAACTGTCAAATTTTCTCATTCAATTTTGAACTTAACCGTCAACATTTTAAGGTTTAAAATGATTTGGAGAAATTTGACAGTTTGTTATAACCTGAAGTGCTGTTTGTTATCTGTACCATTATGTCGACCAAAACCTACTAAAAATAGATTCACGGCCTGAAAATTTCCTCTTACCCTTTACTCAATATTTTTATCTAAAATCAGAGTATTACAGAACACATGCTTACATAATGTAACACGATAACGTAGCTGGCTTCTGTAAGCTTAACGCAAGTCTCGAGTTCTCTCGTTTGTAGCATCGAGATTGATATTAATATATAATAAGTAGTGTGGTTTGGGAGTTACTACTCGTGTTAAGGAGTTACTATAGTAAACTGTATGTTGCTATGTTTGTGTTTCAATTTAGGGCCTTAGCACATCTCCGCCGCGAAACCGTGAAACAGTGAATCAGCATGATGTTTCGCTGATGTTCCACTACTCGAGTAGCGGAACATCATGCGAGTCAATTGAATAAACTACTGCTTTTGTTGCTATGGTTTCGCGGCGGAGGTGTGCTATGGTCCTTAAGGTGGTTTTGTGAAGCTGGGTTTAGTTGCTAATTAGGGGTTTATTGTTCCTAGTAAAAAAATTTAGTAAGTAAGTATTTATTTGCATAGATTGTACCTATGTAAGTCTTCCTCTAAATTCTGAAAATGTGTCAAAGCACATGCAAACTTAATTGTTACTTGATTTAAGTGTACTTAGATATTTTCAATATTTTTATACACTTATCAACAAAATATTATCGCCTTCTAAACCAGAATACTCTCAAACTATTTCGCAAAATACAAAAAAAAAAACAATGAAATGTCTGTTTTTAAAATCTTAAAGGGAAAACTAAGAAACAAAGGGCTCTTAGCTAGTGACGTGTAATCAAGCCTCTTTTGAACAATGTACTCGTTCTTTTTTAATTTCACCACGGAACAACCAAGGAGGTTTTTAAGATTTTTCCATACTGCTTTGCGAGTGTATCCTTTATTATTTTCTTTCTAAGGGCCCGGCTGCATCAATTGGGTACCCCAGTTACTGTACCACAACCACACTACATCGCAGCAACAAATTGTGGCCAAGAAGTGGTTACGTCGCGTGAATAGTGTCGCTGTAACTTCTTGCAGTTGCGTTGTGGTAACTACAAAATTTCGATGTAGTTGCGATGTGATTACGTTGTGGCTAGTGTTTGCAGACAGATGACTTCGACTGTGACAGTGTCGTCGCGTCGATGCAACGTTGTGGTTGCGTTGTGGCTGCGACATCACTTTTATGTGGTCGGTATCGCCCACACGGTGGTTGATTCGTGTGAATAAACTATAAATTTTTATACAAATTAGCGCCCGTTCACCATGACCATGGTGTCGTTGTGGAGTGGTTGTGGTACGTGTGATGGGGACCTTTCTTTTTTTTTTTTTGAGGGTGAGAAATCATCAAATAACTTCTCCCGCTCTGGGTGGAGCGGAAGGGCGTGTCAGACTTTTACTGACTAAAACCCACCCGTGTTCCTTCAGTTGCCTATGCCAGGGCCGCGGTAACCCCTTCAGACAACCCGCGACCCCAGCGGCGTCGGCCCTATTGGACCCCGTCACTTGCTGACATCTCTTTGAGGAACACAACGCGCCGTCGACTCGGGCCTGGTCATTGTTTAGGCTTGCTCCTGCTTACCATCGATTAGCTACGTCGTGCGCGCTGCATAGATACCTACATTTGCTACAATGCATTTGAACAACGGGCGGTGTTTGTGAAAAACGATAAAAGTACTTCTTGACTTGACAACCGCACGAGCGGTCGAAATATTTTCTGTCCTGTAATAACTTAAATTAAAGTAAGTTTCAAAAGTGCAAGAGTATTATTGAAGAAACCAATTACCAAAAATATCAACCTTTATGTCATAACAGACATAAAAATTGGCGACCGTGACAGGACAAATAAAACTAAATTGCAAAAATTGCTACGTTGAGTCGGCGCGTGGCGTGATCATCGAGACCACAAAAGGCCGAGTTCTCGTCTTGTGAAGCTGAAATCAACAAACATCCTGAAGCCTAAGCATCGATGCAGCTAAAGTATCGACACAGGTGTACGGAAGAAAAAGCAATTGCAGAACATTCATGTGAATTGGATCATCATACATAAGTTAAGTGCCCGTCCTTCCTCATTCTTATTACCTACATATTTTCTAAATCATATCCTCAGCTATCCTAATTCCCATATCCCATTGAAAGGTGTGAAAAACGTGCCTTCCAGTTGTGCAATAATTTCAATTAATTGTTTAGGTATTGCTGAAGGGTAAGCAAGGTCAAAACTTTCTTGATCGAACTTAATTGTAAGTCATATAATTCACTATAATATCGGCGTATATCACTAAAAACCATCATTTATATTCCATATCAGCAAGTTGGCATGAAACTTATCGAAATAATCATACTAAATTACTAGATTTTAAAATAATTTTCATTCGTTTTTTCATCTACCGACATCGTGAATTTCTCATGCCGTTCTAGGAAAAGATAACGTAACGTTCCCGATCATTTTTTAATATTGTTCGACGAATTTTCCAGACAACTCGGAACATCACGCTAGCACCATTAGTACGAGCAGAGTTTGCGTTCCGTGCTTGACATCGTGGATCCGGCTTCCGGTCGGCGGGTGACGTCGAATTGAGGGGCGTGAGATTTCTTTATTTAAATAACTTAGAAAATTATTGTTTTTTTATGCTGAAACGTAGTTGAGCTACACTGACTGGTAGTCGAATAATAAACTAAACTTACAATATTTTCTTTAACTAAATTGTACTTTTAAAAAATGGCGACAGAAGCCGATTTAAAGAAATTACGTGAATTGACTGTCAGGCGTAGCTCAATTAAAGGCCAAATTACCAAGTTTAATAACTTTTTGGATAAATTATCGTCTTCGGACTCATTAACAAATGTGGAAATAGCTGAATTAAAGATTAAGCTTGGTAGATTTGAGCAATTATCAGCTAAGTTTGATGAGTTGCAAAGTCAGATTGAAGTCTTAAATAGTGGGAACCTGTCATTAGAGCTTGATGAGCGAGACAAAATTGAAGCTGATATGGTGAGTGGGCTTGCCATTGCGAAGGATTTGTTGGACAGCTGTATGCAATCATGTAGTCATGACTGTCATGAATCCCGATCTGAACCTCTTGACTCTGGTATCAGGTTGCCACGTATACAAATTGCAAAATTTGACGGTGCATATTTTGGGTGGCTCGAGTTCAGAGACTCTTTTTTGAGCTTAGTTGATCGTAATAAGCAACTCTTGCCGGTACATAAATTTCATTATCTAATCTCTTACCTTGACGGAGACGCGGCACGCATAATTTCCAATCTTGAAGTATCATCTGAAAATTACAAGGAAGCTTGGAAGTTGTTGTGTGATCGTTACGACAATAGAAGACTTCTGATTGATCATCACATGAATTCATTGTTTAATATACGTTCATGTAGCAAGGAAACTGTAAAGTCGTTACGATTTTTAGTTGACCATGTTACAAAAAACTTAAGAGCATTATCTAGTCTAGGAATGCCCACAGATAATTGGGATATGTGTGTCATATTTCATTTAACCTCAAAATTAGACAATAATACACTTCTAAAATGGGAGGAATTTAGAAACCAGCTTGGTAACGACATTCCAACCTTAGAAAACTTTAAAAAGGTTTTGATAGATCGCGCTGATGTGCTTGAAGCTCTAGACAGGAATAAAACAGACAATAGCCACCAAAAAGGTTCACAGAATCAAAATAATCAAATTCGTTCGAGTAGCAACACACAAAATAATCATAATAACAAACAGGATAAATATCAAAAATGTTTCATTAAGGCAGCAATAGCTACTAATAAAGATAATTCAAGTTCATTTGTATGTATAATCTGCAGTCAAAATCATAAAATATATGAGTGCCCTAGTTTCAAAAATAAAACTATACAAGATAAATGGTCAGATGTAAATAAATATAAACTTTGTTCTAATTGCCTTAAACAGGGTCATCCAGCAAGGGCTTGTGGATTTGGACCATGTCCTGATTGTAAACAAAGACATAATCGTCTCCTGCATGACCCTACCCAGGCAGTTAATAGTAATCATGCACATTCAGAAACGGAATCTATAAATGTTAACTCATCGGAATATCAGTTCAATCATGTTCTCTTATCTACTGCTTTAATTGAAGTTCATAATCCTAATAGCAATCAATATGAAACAGTGCGTGCATTGCTCGATTGTGGTAGCCAAGGCAGTTTTATTACAAAATCTTTAAAAGATAAACTGTCACTTGATTCCATTCCAATAAATAGTATTAATATTATAGGTATTGGAAACCACTTGTCTAATAAGGTAGATGAGAGTTGCATTGTTAAATTGCAATCTATTTATAAACAGTTTGATGTTACTTCTAATATGCTTGTCATGAATGATTTAACTGGTTATTTACCGAAAAAACACGTTAATATTAAATTCAAAATACCTAAACACATAAAATTAGCCGATCCTAATTTTAATGAACCCTCTCAAGTTGATATCTTGATTGGATGTGATCTTTTCTGGGATATCTTAGGAAATGAACAAATGTCTCTAGGCCCAGATAACCTAAAGTTACGAAATTCCAAGTTAGGCTGGTTAATAGCCGGTCCTATAAATAAAAATAACTTGAATAGCATATATTGTAATAATAGCATAATTACAAAAAATAACAAGATTCAAGAGTCTTGTGTTGATAAATTACTTACCAAATTCTGGGAGATTGAAGAACTCCCAAACAAACCCATTCTCAGCGAAAGGGAAAGGGCTTGTGAAAAGCATTTTTTACAAAATACGGTCCGTTTGAGTGACGGACGATTTAATGTTAAATTACCTCTAAATAGATCTCCATGCAATTTGGGTGAATCCTATAATACTGCAAAAAAAAGATTGTTTAATTTAGAATCACGTTTTAGGAAAAATCCTACACTAAAATCACAATACGTTGATTTTATGAAAGAATATGAACAGCTAGGACACATGTCTGTAGCACCTAAAAGTAAACCATTTCCCTCATACTTCCTATGCCACCATGCTGTTTTTAAGGACAATAGCGAGTCAACAAAAGTACGTGTCGTTTTTGATGGATCCGTCCCCACCTCCTCGGGTATATCTGTCAACGACATTCTTATGGTGGGCCCAAACATACAGGATTCTCTTTTCTCCATACTCATAAGAGCACGTCAATATAAATATTTAATTACTGGTGACATTGAAAAAATGTACAGACAATTAAGAGTAGATGAATCATGTAGAGACTTGCAATTAATTCTATGGAGAGAAGATGAGTCCTTGCCCATCAAAACGATGCAAATGAATACTCTTACTTATGGCACCACAAGTGCGAGCTATTTAAGCACTCGCTGTCTGTGGCAGGTGGGCGAGGAGTGTGGGGACGAAACTATAAAAAACATAATACAACACGACTTCTACGTCGACGATTTAATAACCGGTTGTGATAATGAAAAACAATTAGCCAATATTCAAAATTCCATATCCTCCGCTCTAAAGTCAGCCTGTTTTAATTTACGAAAATACAAAACTAATTCTAAAAATCTATTCAAAAATTCATCTCTAAATACTCAAGAAAAATTAACTATTAGTGAAGCGTCAAGCACGCTGGGTTTAGGGTGGGAGCCAAAAACTGATAATTTAAACTTTCCTGTACAACCGTATCACAATCATGATAACATAACAAAAAGGCGAATATTATCAAATGCATTTAAGATATTTGATCCTTTAGGGCTGCTAAGTCCATGTATAATTACAGCAAAAATGATATTACAAAATTTATGGCAACAAAAAATAGACTGGGACCAATCTATCCCTCAAGAAATAGAGGAAAATTGGTTAGAATTTGCGAGTAATTTGAACTGTTTATTGAATTTGCAAATACCTAGAAGAGTCTTATGCGATTCACCGAAATTAATAGAACTTCATTCATTCAGTGACGCTTCACAGAAAGCGTATGGAGCATGTGTGTACATGAGAAGCACGGAAAATAACCGGGACTTCACGGTACGACTATTAGCTGCTAAATCTAAGGTAGCTCGTATAAATCCTATGACAATACCGCGATTGGAACTTTGCGCTGCATTGTTGGCTGCTAAACTATGCAAAAGTATCCTTGAATCTATTCGTTATAAGCCGTCACGAATCGTTCATTGGTGCGACTCTAGCGTAGTGCTAGCATGGCTCAGAGGTGATCCGACCAAACTCAAAACATTTGTCGCGAATAGGGTGGTTGAAATAACCGAGCTCACTGACACACTCTCATGGCGATATGTTCCCACGGACATGAACCCAGCCGATCTCATTTCTAGGGGTATAAATGCTAATCAGATAATAAATAATAGCCTGTGGTGGTCAGGTCCAAAATATTTAATGAATAGTGAAAACGATTGGCCCGTTCTAAATTCCATTGATATTAATAATGTACCTGAAATTAAAAATACATCTAAATCTAAAACTACACCTAAAATTACAAATAAAACCAAGTACTCACCTAAGACCGTCCCACCTGTTCCGCTCGTCTCAACCTTGACACCGCCGAAGCAAGCAGAGAAATCAGCATCTGAAACAAAAACTCATAAAACACAAAATTCATTAGTTACATCTAATAAATCCTTAACTGATCAAAATGAAATAAATACTTACCTCAACACTGACACACTGCAACCTTTAATAGATATTGAAAAATATAGCAACCTAAATAAACTTATAAGAATAGTCGCATGGGTAAAAAGATTTTGTTTTAACATTCGTAATGTTCCTAACAAACAGGTGTTAGCTCTCAGCGCTAATGAGTTAGATGACTCATTTCATTATCTATGTCGTGTTGCTCAGGTTAAGTGTTTTCCTATTGAATACAAAGCGTTATCTAAAAACTTACCATTAAATGTTAAATCTAAATTACTATCTTTGTCACCGTTTTTAGACAATAAGAACTTAATTAGAGTTGGAGGTCGAATAAGTTCTTCACCTTATAGTTTTGATAAAAAACATCCAATACTACTTGATTCATCTCATCATTTGACAAAACTTTTATTTGAAAGAGAACATTTACGGCACATGCATGCTGGCCCGCAGCTGTTGTTGTCAATGATAAGGGAATCAGTATGGCCGGTAAATGGCAGAAGGTTAGCTCGGCGCCCAGTTCACAATTGTGTGCGATGTTGTCGTGTCCGAGGCAAAACTTTTTATCCTAAAATGGGTGATTTGCCTTCACAACGTGTGAGCGCTGATTTCCCATTCAGTTCAGTGGGCATAGATTTTGCTGGACCTTTTTACATAATTAATCGTAAAGGTAAAGGTGCAAGGGTGAACAAATGTTACCTTTGCGTATTTGTGTGCTTGCGTTATAAATGCGTTCATTTGGAAGCGGTCTGTGACCTTACCAAGGATGCATTTGTGATGACATTACGCAGATTTATTGCCCGTCGTGGCAAACCCAATGAAATATTTTGTGATAACGGGGGCAACTTTGTGGCTGCTGCTAAAGAAATAGGGGCTTTTCTTAAATTACATAATAGGGACTTAGCTGAATTTGCAACTCATGAAAATATAAAATTTGTATTCTCACCTGCTCACGCTCCTCACTTTGGCGTCATCTGGGAAGCCGGAGTGAAATCTGCGAAATTCCATATAAAAAGAGTTATGGGAAATACCCATCTTACCTTTGAAGAAATATCTACACTTTTCGCACAAGTGGAGGCCGTTTTGAACAGTCGCCCCTTGTGTCCTTTGTCCTCATCTCCTGATGACTACCTCCCCTTGTCCCCAGGGCACTTCCTTATTGGAAGACCGCTGATGTCACTGCCTGAACCAAATTTAGAAAGCTTGAAAGAAAGTCACCTGCGAAGATACGCTCGACTGCAACAAATTCGGCAACATTTCTGGTCACGCTGGCAACGTGAATATTTACAGGAACTACAACAACGACTCAAGTGGAAGACAAACGCAAGATCTCTAAATATTGGTGACCTTGTATTAATCCATGAGGAGCATATACCTCCCTTGTGTTGGCGCCTTGGACGGATCACTAAATTATTCCCTGGCCCGGACGGTATTTCCAGAGTGGCTGATTTAAAAACAACTCGAGGCGTTCTACGGCGGCCTATCGTCAAGCTGTGTCCGCTGCCCACTGCTGAAGACTTACAGTTGAAAGACAAGCCTTTCAACGGGTGGGAGGATGTTTAGGCTTGCTCCTGCTTACCATCGATTAGCTACGTCGTGCGCGCTGCATAGATACCTACATTTGCTACAATGCATTTGAACAACGGGCGGTGTTTGTGAAAAACGATAAAAGTACTTCTTGACTTGACAACCGCACGAGCGGTCGAAATATTTTCTGTCCTGTAATAACTTAAATTAAAGTAAGTTTCAAAAGTGCAAGAGTATTATTGAAGAAACCAATTACCAAAAATATCAACCTTTATGTCATAACAGACAGTCATTACCGGACGGCGAGCTACCCGCTGCTCACCGTCCGCAGGCCCGCGCCTACGGTGGCCGGAAATCGCCACGCGATTCCCGCCGCCCAGGGCGTCTCCTGCGGCGACTGAGGGCGTGAGGCTGCCTCTCCCTCACGCGTTCCGCCTCCTCCTTCGCGAGCATCACTGCTTCGCAGAAGGAGGTGACGGCCTCCCATGCACTCTCGCTCCGCACCATGGCCTGGACCAGGCTCGGACGCGAGAGATCGCCGCCGCCGATCGCCTCCGTGAGAACACGGCGGTGCTCTGCCCAAGCCGGGCAGACCTCCACTGTATGCTCCACCGTGTCCTCCGGGCGATCCACACAATGGTAACACCCGGGCGTTTCCTCCCGCCTTATGCGAAACAGGAACCTCCCGAAACAACCGTGTCCGGTGAGGACCTGCGTCAGGCGGAAGGTGAGGACGCCGTGGCGCCTCTCTAACCACTCCTCAAAGAGGGGACTTATCGCCGCAATTGTGGCGTGCCCAGCGCTGGGTTGCGACAGTCGCGCTCTCCATGCCGCCATGAGATCCCGCCGGAGCTCTGTCCGCTGTACCGTGATTTCTCGCGGCAGCGGAGTTACGCCCCGGCGCTTCGCCTCCTCGCGCCACTCCCACACGTGCGCGAGGACCTTTGCCTCCAGATCCCACGGCGGCAATCCGGCAAGGAGGCTCGCCGCCTCACTTAGCAAATTAAATACCTACGGCTTTTGGTATTTTTTCTGTGTTGCTAGCTTGCAGTCGGGATGTGTTCAGTTTTAATGTGGAAAACTGTAAGCCGAAGAGGAATGTAAAGGCGTTGTCAGGATATTGTGAAAGTCGATAAGAGAACTAGTGGGTGATGCGATCGCCGAGGATGTACAGGTTGATAGTGCAAAATAAGATTGGTATTTTTTTTTTATTGTTCTGTGTTTCTGTAAAATTGTTACATTTCTGAAAATATATAACCAAGTTGAAGTAAGTTTTAATGAGCGCGTGTTGATTCAGTGTCTTTGCAAAGTACTCTTAAGCAAATTCAATAAGTATATAAGTACTTATATTTTAACGCTTCACCTAACAATAAAAACAAACAAAGCACGGCTCCGCCTATTTGAGACATTATTTTTCGACTACCCTCTACTCCGTTGTTTGCAAAGATGCATTAGCAAATCATACGAATATGTACGAGAGAAGTAAACATAAATCCCATCTCCCCTGAAATTCTCATCTAAGCTCACTCTAACTCATCCAAGCTATATTATTACCTGATACATTTTCCCCCGAACAGAAAAACACCCTTTAATTTTACTCACACAACACCACAATCTTGAACTCACAAGAGCACAAGTGCCAGGCATTTTCATTGAAATTATGAGCTTATCTTTTACTAGCTAGGGTATAGATTGAAATAATAGGGGTTACTCTTTTATGATTTTCTTTAGAAGATAAAAGCGATATTGCTATAGAGATTCAATGCAAACCATAGTGTCTTTTATTTCTCTTTTCAGATTATAGGGACACGAATAGTCTTTTAAAGTGAAAAGCTGTTTGCAAAACATCGAACGTTTTTAATCGTTCGCTGGTAATTGGTGAATTAACTGAATACGTTGAGTGGTTAATTTATCAATTAAAAATAAGGTATACTTAATGAGAGTGTGACAGGGCTTTTGATGTAATTATATAGCGTTTTGTGCATTACCGGAGTTTCTGATTGATTAAAAAGCGGAATGCCTTGATTTTCAATTAAATAGACTTAATGAGTGTAAATAAAAATTGATTAAGGAATTGTGATATAGTCTATTATGCTAATTGGATCGCGGGTAATAAAATTCCACACCTAATTAACGGACTGGAGACATATCAGTTAAATGATTTTAGTCATCAACGCCTATACAAGTGGATTCATGGTTACTATTTATGACAATTTGGAATTCTACTAATATTATAAATATGAAAGTTTGTATGTTTGGATGTTTGTTACTCAATCACGCAAAAACGGCTGAACGGATTTGGATAAAATTTGGTATACAGATAGTTTATAACCTGGATTAAGACAGGATAATTTCCGACATACACGCGGGCGAAGCCGCGGGCAACGGCTAGTAATAATATAAGAACAGTGGCTCAAAAAGATAGAATACCTTAGTATTCATTGAATCACAGATCGTAATTACCGCAGGAAAAAGCTGCAATAACCAATACATCTGACAATCATAGGGACATCCCTATAGTCAGATGCCAATGAACATATTATTACATTCCTAATTATACTATGTTATGAGACCCACTAATATAATATGTGTAGGTAAATACAGCTACGGTAGCCGCGCGTTGAACTCTTTCATTCGGAACCCGGTTCCTTCACACAAATACTACTGAAATACTAATTAATTACAAATTAGACTAAGTATTTATAACTAAAACCTTTATTTCCATTAAAATTTTTAACTGACTAAATATCAAGGTCATTCATTGAAAAAACAGTTTGAACTTAACAGCGTAAATAGGATTTCCCAAAGTCATCGTCATTTTTGGGGTTCTGTACCTCAAAATAAAAAAACGGAACCGTTATAGGATCACTTCGTTGTCCGTCTGTCTGTCAGTCTGTCAAGGCCCTTTTTCTCAGGAAAGCGTGGAGGTATAAAGTTGAAAGTAATTAATATTAAATACTAGGTCTACGGTCCCTTGAAGCTTTTAAAAAATTAAGCTTCTAAGTCAACGTAATAAAAAAATACGTCCATTATGTGACATGTTTTGACACTCGCAAATAAATCAAAACCTATAGGGTACTTACCGTTGACCTAGAATCATGAAATTTGTCAAGAAGCAAGGTCTCACAGCACAAGTAAAGGAAAAAGTATGAAAATCGTTAATTCGTAGTTTCATCACATAAAAAAAATCGAAAATGTACCTACTGAACAGCTGATTTTTTTTCGCGATTTCAGGTTTGGTCACATAATAAAAGTTGTTCATAATGATGAGTAAAATGACCCCTTAAGGGGTTTTGCGCATTTAACATTACATTTGCAGCTGGAGAATTGACCGTGACTTATATCGATGTATGGGAGAACATGTTTTTCAGCTACAATGTAAAGTTTGTTTTTGGGATTAAAATCATTTCAGCTACGGAACCCCTCATGGTGCGGGGCACACGCACTTGGCCGGTTTACCTTTGAACACTCTCCTTCAGTATACGTATTACCTACCTACAAATATATGACATAAGTTTTTTAATATAAAGTCACGAACTGATTAATAAGTACTATAAAAACAAATGACGTAAACTGTATTCAGAGAATTTCTTTATTTACTTCATCATCATCCATCATCTCTCTTTCTGTAAAGTATTTAAAAAAAAAAACAATATTTCAAAATACTAAGGCGTAAGTTTAGGCAGTAGTCTGCGTACTTTTATATCCCTTTAAGTATAATGAACAAAGACAAAGACGGCAGGTAGCGGTGAGAGGGTGCGCGGCGCGGCGGCAGGGGGGGACACATATGCACCACCATAAGTACAACGATATGCATCACTGCAGTCGCAGAGCTGCATTCCTGCTACAGGCGAACGTAGGATTAAGGTGGACATTACCTTGGACTGACCTTTTTAGCTGAGTTGGGTGTAATGGATCCTATGTCGAGACTTAAGGCTTGTCCGCCGTAAAAAGCGCGGTCACTGTCGGACTGCATTGAAAACAAAGAGAAGCGCGATGACACAGCGCTTGCAAAATATGAAGTAATTACCGATTTACAAAAAATCTAGGTATTGGACTAAAAAAGAAATCTCATGAAATCATTCCTTATTATTTTGTAAAGAACTGTATAAATTTATGAACACTTTTAATGAAAACTGTAAGAGTTATATGGTAAAGACTCGAAAAAACTTTTTAACAAAAAAAACCGTCTTCCAAAAATCACTACAAAGTGAAAAATAACTTTGATTTCGGAAGTCGGTGTCTTTCGTTTTTTATGAACTTTCTTTTTTTTTTGCCACCGACTTCCGAAATCAAAGTTATTTTTCACTTTGTAGTGATTTTTGGAAGTCGTTTTTTTTTTTTGTTAAAAAGTTTTTATTTCTCGCTTTTGAGTGGGTCTGTTTATAATTTGTATAAGTTACAATAGTCTAATGTCAATTGCTCATCACATGTTACAAAATATTGCTTTTCCCGATGCTGGGACGTTAATTGTTGAGGAAATCTGCTGGTAAGAACCAGGAGAACTCCTCAACAACCACTCACCACACGCATTGTGTGACGAGCGGAAATTGCTTAGCAACCATATTAAAGTAATCGAATCGCAACCCGTGAAATATTTATCATTGAGTAGTTCCGGTAGCCATCTGTGGTCTTCATCATCAGTTCCACTTCACCAAGTGGTGCTTTCCAAGAGCAAATGCATGAGCTACTATAAAAAATACCCAAATCGCTATAGGTGTGCCTATAATATTTGAAGAGTTCCTTCGATTTCTCCAGGATCCCATCTTCAGAACTGGATTTTGACAAAAATGGGACCATTTGGGAAGTATACCCTTTCCAACAAAAAAATATTTTTTCAAATCGGTTGGGAAGCGACGGAGTTATGCGCGAACAAACATAAAAAAAAATTACAAACATCCGAATTGAGAACCTCCTCCTTTTTTAGAAGTCGGTTAAAAATAGAGTGAAATAGACCTGGGTTTAGCCTTTTTTTTCTTTAGTTCTACCAACTAAAATAGATTTTAGGAGACGTGAAATCACTTCTTATGTATTCTAGATTATTGTGTATTTTTTCTATCAAAAAGGTGCTATAGTTACTGTAAAAAATGGAAACAAAGTTACTTATTTTCGCCGTATTTTACGGAGGACAAGCCTTAAGGGCGGAACACACCAGATGCGTGGCGAGAGGTGATGTGTGCACGCACCAGTTGTAATGTATGAAACTGTAAGAAAGATGCCAGACCAGATGCGTGACGTGTGCACGCGCCTTTCATACATTACAACTGTGCGTGCGCACGTCACGCCACGCCACGCGTCTGGTATGCCCGGTCCTTAAGAGAAAATGTGGGTGCTCTTTTCTTCATACAAAAAGGTACAAACGCTCTCGCCTGTTTTCTTTCTGGTTAATGACCATAAAGCAATGATTTTTTACAGAAATATAAATATCAGTTACTTGTATGCCCCTGTATTCCTTTTTGATGATATATTATTTTTATAAGAACTAGAACCCTCCAAAAATGCTCAAAATTGCCTATTCAGACCGCTGTCAACAGACGCCTAGTGTACCAATTCGACAACTATAAACGAAAAAAGAAAAACATAGGGGCATAGTATATATCCGTCTTATTTAGTTTATGAAATATCTTTTAAATTGGTCCAATATTGGAGGAGGAAATAGGCGAGAGCCAAACCTCGAAATGTGACTTTTTACTTAGGCTATTTAGTCGGATCTGTAGTTGTCCTTATCGCACGAATTCGAGGGCGGAGCGCTCGCAGAGCGGCAGCAATACCTTCTTAAAATACCTAATTTTCAAAAGTCTGGCCACCCGCCTTTACTCTTAAATACTTAGAAGGAAGAGTCATATAGAACTGTGTTTAGTAGTTTAATTTTCAGTGTGGTTTTTGGCCAAAAGCAGTGCGAATTTTTTTTTTTTGGTTGACTACAAAATTTTCATTCATTCACTTTGAATGTTTATCAATAGTGGTTTTCATCTTCTAAAGATTATAGCCATCAAACAATAAATATCTGCCTAGCCTAGTCCCAACTATGCTAGGGTCGGATTCCACCCTAACCGGATGCAGCTGAATATTTTCATTTACATAGAGTGACTGCCTGTCTGACTTCCACAATCCAGTTACTGGGTAAAACAATACGAGTACCCCTAGGTAATACCTACTTAATTGTCAGACTTTTGGGCTTCTGAGTACCCGTAACGACTGTCAAAGGTCCACGAATGACAGCCGGGACCAACGGCTTAGTGTGCTTTCCAAGGGTTCTCGGTATGTAAAGATGGTCACACATCTGCGGACCAACCGCGGTAAGTGTAGCTTAACCCGATCGATCGACCCGTGCAGGTGTTATTATTTATCCACGAGCCCCGATAATCATCAGCGGATATATAAGGTGTATCTATTCATACACGAAATCTCTTAAGGAGTCATTGTAGGTACTCATCATTATGAACAACTTTTACTATGGGACCATACCTGAAATTGAGAAAAAAAATCAGCTGTTCAGTACATTTATCTATATCAAACTCGTCACAACGTAGGGAGCAGTTGATTTTTTTTTTCGCGATTTCAGGTTTGGTCCCATAGTAAAAGTTGTTCATAAAGATGAGTACAATGACGCTTTAAGAGATTTCGTATATGAATAGATACACCTTATACGTATAGATTCGATAGATAAATATTTGAAGCCCCTTCTAGGGCGTTTGTTAGGACATGTATCAAGCTCACACTCGTGCCAATCAATTTCAATATGGAAGACATATTTTAATCTACAGTTTAGTAGAATCACTCAAAAAATGTACCAACCATACCTACCATTTTATAATTACAATTACAATACAGAGAAAAAGGAAACTCGGAGAGTCTCAGGGAAAAAACCATAGACTGAGTTGACTAATTGATTGAATTCTAATTAATAGAAATAAACAAGAAAAGAATTTGCAAGAGAAAAATAGATGGTTAAAAGTTGGAATAAACAAAAGCTCAAATCAAATCAAATTAAAAATATTTATTTGACAGAATATGGCAGGTACAATGGATATTAACGTAATTTTGGATTCAGCATATCCTGCCATGATATGGCGTGCAATTATATTTAATGTCAGTGACAAAGTCATTGAATAAATTTTGATTATTATTATATGACTCTTACAAAATATTATGTATAGCTTCTATCGACTTATCCTCTAAATATACCTTATTAGTGTAATATTATAGAACATTGCATAATATATATTAATATTCCATTTTATTTTTATTGTGTGTTTTGCTCTTGCATCCGATCCCACGGTCGCATCCACGTTAGCCTTTCGTGGAGTCGCATCAGTTGAACTCCTCTTAGTTATAGTCCGGTCGCTCTCTAATTTACTTGCCGGCCGCCGGTGGACTCGATGCCACAATAATACCGCCAAGTATTAAACGTCGCACTGTGGGCTAAACAGAACTTGGTTTTTGAAGAAAAATCATTAAATTCAGCAATTTAGACAGGGTTGGGGGTGATGTTTATTCAATGCATCTACGAACAGTAACTTATACTAGCTAATCCCTGAAGCTGAACAGAACCCTATCCCATGTCCCTTTTTAGGGTTCCGTACCTCAAAAGGAAAAAACGGAACCCTTATAGGATCACTTGTTTGTCCGTCTGTCTGTCTGTCCGTCTGTCTGTCTGTCAGTCTGCAAATACGTAGGTCTGTGGTCTCTTGAAGTCCTAAAAAACTCAAGCCTCTAAGTCAATGCAATAAAAACATACGGCCATTTATGCGACATATTTTGATACTCGCAAGTAAATCAAAACCTATAGGGTACTTTCCGTTGTTCTAGAATCATGAAGTTTGGTAAGAAGCAAGGTCATACAACACAAATAAAGGGAAAAGTCCGAAAATTGTTAATTTGTAATTCTATCACATAAAAAAAATGTTCAAGTCTGTCAGTCTGTCAAGACCCTTTTTCTCATGGACGCGTGGAGATATTAAGTTGAAATAATTATTCAATACGTAAGTCTATTGTCCCTTAAAGTTTTAAAATAATCAAGCGTCTAAGTCAACGCAATAAAAAAATACGGCCATTTTGCGACACATTTTGATACTCGCATCTGTCGCAAGTAAATCAAAACCTATATGGTACTTCCCGTTGACCTAGACATTTGGCAAGAAGCAAGGTTTCCCAGCACAAGTAAAGGAAAAAGTCCGAAAATTGTGAATTTGTAATTTTTTGACATAAAAATTTTTTTTTGGGATCCAATGTTAAGTTTGTTTTTGGGATAAATTCTTTTCAACTACGGAACCCTTCATTGTGCGTGGTCCGACACGCACTTGGCCGGTTTTTTTAAATATATATTTAGGGAAAATGAAATACAGCGGTGTTTCTTAATTTTAAACTCGTAATTTTTCCAGTCAAAGAAGTGTAACGCCCCACTGTGCATCGCCTGAACTTTTTAAACGTATTGCGCTTGCGCAAGCTTTTTAAAAGCGCAATTACGTTTACGTAAGTTAACAATCTTAAGATCAATTGTTGGGTAATGGGGGCTCATTTGTGACAAATGTACATGTGCATGTTATAAGGTGAAAGATCTTTTATTTATTTTTAGCCTTTCAGTATTATAGTAAATACCGGGTACCTACTTATTACTTAAAGATGGTCCTGGGTGGAATTTTATTGGAATCTTCGAATGTTGCTGACAGAGTAGTATACCAAGATCCGATAAGCCAGAACAGGCCAGAGTTAAGTATACATTTATGTAGGAAAAGTAACAACCAGAAGATGATAATGATGATGATTTCTCTAACACATTTTACTATTTCAGAGATTATCATCTTATCATAATTACCAACACAGTGTTTTCCAATATTTTATTCTAAAATTTTTATGTTTTAGAAGAAAGTGAAAATATACGCAGTCACAAAAAAATCTCATAGTCTCGCTAAACTGACGTATTATTAACCCTAACAATGCTTGCACAATAACCCGGAACCACGTCTAACTACCCGTGTCCCACACATGACTGTTTGACCTTATGCAGCCGAAAGTGCCGATAAACACTCCACATGTCTTTATTTATTACATTTGTTTTGTGGGTATTAAATGAACCACCTTCGTTCTACACGTTGGTATTTTTGAGGTAATGCTATCTAAAAAGGATAATGTCAAGAGAAGGGCAACAGTGGCCTTTTTGGCAACAGTAGCTTCTTGGCAACAGTGGCATTTGTGCAACCGTGGCCATTTTAGCAACAGTAGTATTTTAGGCAACAGTGGCATTTTTGGCAACAGGTGCCTTTTTGGCAACATTAGCCCTTGTGGCAAAAACAGCATTTTGGGCAACAGTAGCCTTTTTGCCAAAAGGGGCATTTTTAAAAGCAATCAGTAATCACCGATGTGTTTGCGATTAGCTGTCAATGGAAGGCACAAGTTCAGCAGAGAATGGACCGATCAAGTAGTGATGACAATGTTATGTTGATGATGACATTCCATGAAATTCATTAAGTTATTCAGGCTTAAACTAAGTTAAAAACACTGTCAAGCTAATCCTAAATCCATAAAAAGAAAAATTCAATTTAGTATTGTTGCTATGTTGTCAGTCAAAAAGCCATACCGCGGCCCACTCCAAATTGTGATTAAACCAACCTAATACACACAATTACAGGTCATGCTACTACCGACACCCGTTTTTGTGCCAAATAGAAAGATTATAACCCAACTAACATACACAATTTCAAAACCAACCTTAACTCTTGAATACTTAGAGAGTTGAAATTCCAGTGTGCGGGTTCTGACGAAACCCGCTTCGCTTGTGTACCCTCGTGAAAGCTACACATTTCATTTATAATATTAGGTACAATAGCAGACGTCATACTGTATACTGTATACACTTCTACTACTGTACTCATAAATGTTTCATATGTGTGAGCACAATCGATGGTAGGAAGGTCGTAAGTGCCGGGCAAACGAATTTGTACTCTGTTGGGTAGATTTATGTTTGGTTTTTCTTTGTTTATGGTAACGTATTAAGGCAATAAGTGTATGTTTGCGTATGTGTGCACCGCAACGGCTCAAACGGAGTATCGAAGAATGCCGAGCGTGAATTACTGTGTTTAGGGAGTTGTCACTGACAATTTGCTCTTGTAAGGACTCGCGCCGCTTGTTCAGATTAATAAAAGTTTCAACCCGGTTGGTGATTAACACGTTTTAATACTAATTCAATTGTCTTTGTGTAAGTAGTTAATTAGCGGCTAATTAAAATTCTACAGTTAATAATGTTTTTTAAATAATTACTTAAAACTGTATTTTCTCATTAATTTTATACTGAAGATTTTAGATTTGGTAGGTAGCAAAAAATGTTTTATTACAGTCACAGTCAAAAGAAACACACATAATAATAAACAAACATTTTAATTACATTACAATAAGCATTAGGTGAACGTTGATGAAAAGTGATAAAGTCAACCGACAAACGTATCAATTACTAAATTGAATTAAACGCTATAAACCGCGCGGCGCTCCACAATAAGCGATCACAGCGCATCGCATTAGCTACTGACAGCCCGCGTACGTGTGTATACCACGCTCGTTACGTTTACGTGACGCGCACACACTAAGACAAACTTATAACTGCCAACAACACAAACAAAAATAAACCTAAACACTCACTACATAAGTGCTCTCTCGCCATATCTCAAAGGCTCAAACTCGCCAGTTTATTGCTTGCTCCCGCCACCACACCGGGTGGCGAAGTCCGGCAACGTCGCGCCCAAATTATTGTGACATTTATACCATACTGCTTGCAGAACGGAACCGCTAGCGACATCTATCCACGCTCTCGGAACTAAACACTCGGCTTCTAGAAAGAGACGGATGTACTTGACAATATCACTTTCACGGTCTCGTACTTAAAGCTAAGCGGTTTGCTGTACTGTTTGTTTGTGTCTGTAAACAGCGGCCTGGCGAGGTGTATCGCGCATGAATGAAATGGATGACCGCGCGAGAGAGACAACGCTCTACATTATGTGTGGGTGGGAACGGGATGGGTGAGGAGCGCGAAGCGTGCAGAATACATCGTTTATCAGATTACATGCGAAGTATCGCGAGCGTGGCGATGTTTTGACACGCGATAATCACAAGATAATGCGGGCGATCTCAGCGGCGGCGGCGTTTAGGTTTATATTGGTTTTTTAGAGCGCCGACATATAATGTAGTAGTGGAAAATAATAAACATACAAATTTAATATCAACGACTGCTCAGATTATTTTGTTTGACTTGTGACGTCATTGATTCCCACGAAACTTTAGCGCGCCATTTGCGAATTTTAGATTTTTACTGAACCTGATAGAGATATGAATGTAAATTGTGAGTTTTTTAATATTAACTATGTATGAATAAAATTAAAATGAAGATAATCGCATTGTTTTAGTGAAATTAGTTTTTTTTAAGTTGCCAATATTAATGGTTTTAATTAAAATGTAGGTAAACATCCCGCTGAGCAATAAATGAAAAAATCTACATGCATTTTTCTAAATACAAGCAACATTAAATTTAGAAAAGTAACTACATAGGTACTATAAATTTACGCAAATATAAAGGTCCTCTAATTTATTCAAAATAACAAAAATTACCAATAGGTACACAAACCCTCAACACTAAACTAAGCAATTAGTACGTCGAAAGTGTAGAGCTTTCGCAGAAAATCCGAGCTTTCCAAACTTGTCGGGGGCAGCTTGCCAAACGAATGTAGTGTGAAAACTTGGTAGCAACTTGTGAAATGGGGGACGGGCAATATTGTTACCGAACTGACTACTAGCGCCATCTAGTAGGGAGTAGCGAGAGCTCTGGTTTTCAAATGTTTACGTTGTTGAGATTTCTGTTTGTGTTTTGTAGTGTGTGTAGTTTAGCATTTTTAGATTATTATTTTATTTGGTTAGATAAAAATTGATGACTATTAGTTATTTTAGCTGAAATTAGTAACAAAATAAGCCAAGAAAATTATCCACCTAAACCAAATACTGTTCTATAAATTTACTATTTGTAATAGAAAACTTAAATAGAAATCGTAGACAAGGTGTATGCATTCTAAATACCTTGACCAAACGTTATTTCTGGAGGGGCAATGTTTATCTTATGGCAAGCGTTAACTCTGCGTGTTATTTCAGTATCGGATTCGTTTTCTTTTAATTCAGTAATTTTATATGACTTCGAGTCTACTAATCGATTTTTAATCGAATCAAAATGTATGTAAAACACCCCTGCTGAGTTGCAAACAAATTTTGCTGTTTATTTTCATAATGTTTGCGCTTTTAACCTGTACCTAATCACAGACCAAATGTAAGCATTGATGGTGCAATCCTAACTTCCTAAATAATTATTTTATAATGCGAAAGTAAGTTTGTTTGTTTTTAGGGTTCCCTATCTCAAAAGGGAAAACGCAACCCTTAAAGGATCACTTGTGTGTCTGTCTGTCTGTCTTTCCGTCTGCCACAGCCAATTTGCTCCGAATCTAATAAATAAATAAATATACTTGGACATTTCACACAACGCCATCTAGTCCCAAGCTAAGCAACCTAATGCTTGTGTTATGGTAACGAGATGGCTGATAAACTACTTAAATACATTTTTTTTTTTTTGTAAATACATACATATTATAGATAGAAAAACACCCAGACTAGGGTGTTTAAATTGAAATTTGGTATACTTACCTAAGGATTTCTGTAAAAGTTATAAGTTTGTGGTCTTAAAATAACATGGTAAATCTGTCAATAGTGTGAGTACAAACTTAAATTTACTGTTGGAATGTATGTGAAACTTGTTTTTCAACTATAATGTTAAGTTTGTTCCTGGGATAAATAATGTAATCCAAACTACGGAACCCTTCCCTGTGCGTAGTCCGACACGCACTTGGCCGGTTTTTTACCTTTTCACGACTAAACCACTGAACTGATCATCCTGAAATTTTGCTTATACGTTTTCAGGCGTACAGAAACGGACATAGTGTACCGTTCATACACAGAAAAGTACTGTTCCCGAGGAAAACAACATTAACGTTCCTATGACAATAGATGGCGCCACGTGTCTTTGGAATCATGATTGAATTATATTATTACAAGCAGAGTACAACCCGAATTGATTTTCAAATTCTAAATTAACGCGAGCGAAGCCGCGGGCAAATGTTAGTGTATGATGAATAATATTATTTTGGTTTATGTATTTGTATTGGCTTATCTCTTACATTATTTGGATATTCAATTTTGTCAGCAATATTTACAGTGATTCTCGTATTCATTTTTAAATTACTTATTAATTTGGAACGGTTCCTAAGCATTATTATTTTCCACTCTCTTTTGGCCGCGGCTTCACCTGCGTGGATGTCGGATAATATCCCACGGGAACGTACTACTGGTAATCCGCCCTTATTCCTGTCTATACTAAAGCTGAAATTTTGCACAAAGGGAACCTCTGTGCAAAATTTCAGCTGTCTAGGTTCAAGAGTTTGGGCTGGGCGTTGACAGTCAGTCAGTCACTCAGTCAGGACTTCTCTTTTTATTTATATAGAATAGGTAGGTACCTACTATTTCCTTTTAATTTAAAAAAAAACAATGCTGTGAAATCATGTCACTGATGTTAAAAACTGAAAAGTTAGTTTTCTATCAAGAACATTAACGTAACTTGCTTGCCGTGTCCAGCTTTTCATACTGGTAGTATCTTAACAGTAGGTAGCTTTTTCTTTAAACTAGAATATTCTGACAAAAATCTAAAATAAATAAACAGCAGAAATCGACAGGAACTGACGCAGACGTTGGCGTACCGCAAGGTACCATAGGTACTGACTGAGGCCATTGTTTACGTTATACCTACTGAAAAATATAGAAATGTCTATTATTTTAGTAAATACAAAGTTATTTTAAAATTGATGTTAATCGAGATTATTTTTCATAATATCTCTTCAATTGTCTTCACTTCAAATGTCTCTTTGAAAGTTGTTTGCCGCCTTCTGTAATCTAGTTTCTTTAGATCTAATAATGAATCACACAAATCCCAATATTGTATTGGTAGATAATATTTAAAAATAGTCAAACAACAAGGTAACTCTAGTCGCAGCTTTATCGTTAGCACACACAACGCGGACGTAAATCTTCCCTTGATTTACGAACATATACGTAGGCACTTTAATTTACAGCTAGACCGTTTTAGCCGACTTTCATAAGTAATAAACACTATACAATTGAATATCTTGTAGGTGGAACTTTATTGTACAACTAACGATTCATCTGGCACTTAAAATGTGAAACTTTCAAATCCTGAATCTGACTACCTTCACGATCTATGTGTATTTTATATATTGGACAATAGATTGGGCGTTCAAGAAACAATTTACTATGTGAGTTTCCCGATACAGATTAATTTTAGATTTTCCAGCGAGCTTTTTTAGAAACCATGATAAACCACTCGAGGGAGAGGAATGAGGAAAATTATTGCGTAGTTTCCTGTCTTCTCTTGCAAAAAAGCTAACCTACCTGCGACAGATTGTATTATTTGATAATAAAGTGTCATTGTTAGAATGTATTTATCTTTTAGACGTAGACGATCTCCAGGGTCAAAAGCCATTTTCAAATTAATCTGCTGCACAGTAAATGCTCGGTTTGGTAAATTTTTCAAACATGCATGTCTCAAAATAATTACATTCATGTTTGCCGACAGCTTAATCAAAACTACAATTAGTATTCTAGCACTTGGAACGATGTCGACAGAAGTATTGTCGGTTGAAAGTTGATTATATTGTTACATGAGCTTCTGTTTTGAATTCATCCTTAAGCATTTGTAAACTTTGTCTTTGATACTAATGGATATGCATTTCAAATGTAAGTAATTTTCAATCATGATGTATTTCTAAAACAATCAATCAACAAGCAATCAATGAATTCTTTCTATTCTATACATAATACGCAAATTGTTTTAAAATTCATGGTAAACATTTCTATAGTGACCATTAAACTCCTACACATCGGTTTTCCGAAAAATAATCCAGAAAGCTGTAAAAGAATTGAGGTGAAAACCAATGCGATGTGCTGAATAAGCGAGCCGACCTACTTCGACACTTCGTTAGTGTTTTTCGATATTCCACTGTGATTTATTATAGATATAAAATCCACCAGATGCCAGATCACACCGACCACATATTGGGAATACGCGGCCGTCTCTTGGGTGGTCTATCTATGGATCATTGTTTACGAAACGAGACGAGATGCGTTACTTGTGTGACGTTTAAAGTTTTATTGCGAAAAACATGTGTCTATGTGAAAGAATAAGTGCGAGCAAACAGAGTCTAGCGGTCACATGGAACAAACTATGAATGTGAGAAATGTTTCTGCCGCGCCCATGAAGGTTGACGCGTGAAGATTTGTGGATGTACACTGATATAACTTATTTGCTTAGACCTTCCCAATAATATTAAGAGTTAATCGGTTCAAATGTTAAGTCAATAACATTAAAATAGGTGGTTAAAACTTATTAGTGTAATTGCGACGTTCAGGTTTTTTAAAGGTAAGTACCTATGTTTGTTTAATTTACTCTAATATTCGTGTTTCACCATGACTGCTCGTAATATTCGTTTATATTCCCTAATACGTTAACAGGTACAACCTCCGGGGTCGGACCGCGGTAGGGGAATTGAAAAATTGTAAAACACACCTCAGGCATTGTGGTGTGAATAAATTATAAGCGAGCACAAGTTATCCGTGCCCAGCACCACTTGACCCCCGTGTCTCACTGTGGAAATCACTTCAGTTGCTTGGAAATGGTGAAAATACGTGAGACCTACATACGCTGGTCATCGCGCGACCCACATAAGCTTGGTAGTCTCAATATTGTTGTATCAGATCTGTACTAGGTTAGCGGAACCCTAGTTCTAGGATTATTAACTTGACTTAATGGAAATTCATTCCGGGTAAATGTGTTCCTATGACATGGATCTAGTTTATTGTAATGTTTCGTTTCTTTTACTTGGAAATTGGATGGATTCTGTTAGTCGAAAGTACGTGTTCTTACACGTACTTTCGACTAACAGAATCCATCTAATTTACCTATATGAGAGGCAAATTTTTACGATTTGAGTTTTCTTTTCGCAACGGTTTCTTCTGAAAATTGTAGCCAAATGTCGTCGTAGAGATGAGACTATCTTCATATAAAATATAATTTTCAAAAGTAGGAACTAATAACTCATTCTATTAAAATGTTGTTTTAATAATGATTATGTCCAAATGCTCTAGCCAAAAAATGGGGTTACACATTATCAACCTAAAATAAAAAAATAAAATTGAACCTTTATTGCTAAACAAATAACAAAGATTTTACAGTGGCCCAAACTACATGTTCGGTAGTAAAAGTAAAAAACCGGCCAAGTGCGAGTCGGACTTGACACAAAGGGTTCCGTACCATATACACTCCTTTGCAAAACAAGCCACGCCCGCGCGAATTATAATTATTATTTACTTAGGCACCTATTACAGATTTATTATTAGAAAATAATGGTTCGCGGTTTATACATAAGGTTTATGTTGAAATTAAATGTTTTTTTTTATTTTTATATTTGAGTTGATTGAATCAAAGGTAAATTGATTATGAGGATTTATGACGTATTAAAAAAAAACTACTTACTAGATCTCGTTCAAACCAATTTTCGGTGGAAGTTCACATGGTAATGTACATCATATATTTTTTGTAGTTTTATCATTCTCTTATTTTAGAAGTTACAGGGGGTGGGGGGGTACATATTTTACCACTTTGGAAGTGTCTCTCCCGCAAACTCAAAATGATTCAGTTTAGAAAAAAATGATGTTAGAAACCTCAATATAATTTTTGAAGACCTATCGATTTCACACGTATGGGTTTGATGAAAAAAAATTTTTGAGTTTCAGTCCTATTTAGGGGGAACTACCAAAATTTATTGTTTTTTTTTTCTATTTTTGTGTGAAAATCTTAATGGGGTTCACAGAATACATCTACTTACCAAGTTTCAACAGTATAGTTTTTATAGTTTCGGAAAAAAGTGGCTGTGACATACGGACGGACAGACAGACAGACAGACATGACGAATCCATAAGGGTTCCGTTTTTTGCCATTTGGCTACGGAACCCTTAAAAGATTTGCTTCAAATTACGAACAAAAAAAAAACTAAATTAAAATCTAAGAATCAAAGTGAAAAAAAACATAACAAACAAATCAAAAATAAAAAGAAAACAAAACATTAAAAAAAAACTAGAAAAAACGCTTTACTTATGTGAATCTATATATAAAATTCAAAGTCCTCACTGACTGATTGACTGACTGATATATCAACGCACAGCCGAAACCGCTGGACCTAGAGACTTGAAATTTTGCACATAAATACCATAAAATATACAGTGTAGGCATCCATTAAGGAAGGATTTTTGGAAATTCCATTCCTAAGGGGGGCAAATAGGGGATGAAAGTTTGTATGAAAAATCTTATTCCTTAAGTTAATAGACTTGAAACTTGGCATGAATATTTATCTAAGTAAATTATAAAGTTTGTCATTTTTAGTTTTCCTAAACTACCCCCTCGGGAGGAATTGGGGTTGTCAAAGTTTCTATGGAGGAAATTTAACGCCCGTTCCTATTAACTCAGTATTTATACTTGAGATCAAAAATAAAGAATTATGTGTATCACGGTTTTTCGAAAATCTACCCCTAAAGGGGTGAAAAGGAATAGTAAATTTTAATGGGCAGGTTTTACTGCGGGGCTTGATTAACTCGAAAATTGATGTAATAATCTTTCAGTCAAGTTACGGAAATATCCCAACCAATTTTTTAAAATTCCATCTCTGTGGGGGTGAAAACAGGGAATATTGTCTAAATGAAAAATCTTATTCATTTGGTTAATTAACTAGAAACTTGGTACAATAATACTTGCCTAAGCAGTAATAAAGTTTGTCAGTAATAGTTTTTCCCCCAGAGGGAAAGGTAGAGGGGGAGGGGAGGGGGTGGTGAGGAGAGTAAGGGGATGGGTGGTGAGTAGAGAAAGGGGGTAGGGGAGGGTGTGGTGAGAGGGAGAGAGAGGGGAGGGGTGGTGAGGAGGGAGAAGGGTATGGATGATGGAGGGAAGGTGGAGAGGGATAGGAGGGTGTAGTGAGGGGGAGGGTGTGGAGAAGGAAAGAGGAGGAAGGGAGGAGTTGGTGAGGGTAGAGGGGGAGGGGAAAGCGGTGAAGGGGGTGTGGAAAGGGGTGAGAGGGGTATGGGGAGGTTAGCAGGGAGGTGAGGTGGGGCACAAAACAGTAAACACAGTAAACTCCAGTCGTGCGTCGGTACTGACACACACTTTTTTTGTTTGTTTGAACGCGCTAATCTCTGGAACTACAAGTCGGACTTCAAACATTATTTTTGCGGTAGGCTATAGGCGCGTGGGTGGATAAAAAGAAAAGTCCTGACTGACTGACTGACTGACTCATCAACGCCCAGCCCAAACCCTTGGACTTACAAAGCTGAAATTTTGCACAGAGGTTCCCTTTATAAGGTAGACAAGAAATAAGGAAGGATTTTTGTTGTCGTGGGATATTTTTCGACATCCACGCGGGCGAAGCCGCGGGCAAAAGCTAGTAAGTGTATATAATCATACAGTGTCGTGCATGAAGTGTGAGTGTAAATGTGTGATCATTTGTGTTGTGAATGAAGGTGAGTTTAAGTATGTGATCATGTGATGGTGGGTTAGAACTTAGAACACCAAAGGAGTTCATGCGAGAGTATGTGTGTGTGAGACGACACGTGAGTGATACAAACAAATGTATGCAAAAAATATTTTACCACTTTAATTAGCTTTTCTGCTTCCTCTTATGACGAGTTTAGGATATTAGTCTATTTTTTTTTATTTGCGAGTGCAATTTTTTATATTGCACTGTTTGATCACCGCGTCGCGTCGTCTGTTTGATCATCTTCATTGTTTGTCTAAGATAACACTTACAATTACACATTCATAATGTTTTACAACTAATTGCAAAACATTGTGCAAATAGCTTCATAGTGTTGTCTCTAAAAAACTCAACACTGTCATGATTAGCACGAAATTCTACCTACCTACAATAATGTACCATCATGATCCTCAGACTTCTTATCTAATCACATAAAATGTGTGACGTCATCGAGTGCGTAAAAACACCCGACCTTTATACGAGGGATTTGTAATCTTTACGAATTATTGGACTGATAACTTTGGGACGCTACTGGAGAAATTATTTTGAGAGTTCTATTCACAAAGGTGAGGATTTTTGGTTGCAATTATTTTATTACATCCTTAGGTTACAAGACATAGTAGGTATTCATAATCATTCGGTAGGTCACTATTCAGCAGAGTTGCTTTCACATAGATGACTATAGTCAAAGGCTTTCATTATCACCAGATTTCCTACATGAAATGGTGATTGCTGTACCCACTACTTATGTTTTCATCTTACCCTACCACAGACCGTATAGTTCAATAATTATCAGAGTCTTCTGTCTTCACACGTATTTCAGTGGCTTCAGTCAACCTAGAAAGAATAACTTCTGTAAGTAAAATAAACGGACATCTATTTCACTTCAAGTGTTCGTAAAAGTTACAAAAGATTTTCGGAACATTTCGATTCAATTACAAAAGTCTAAAATTGCGCTACGAATTCCAAAATGACAGTTCAGCAAACATTTTAAATTAGAATCTCTCGCTTATTCGAACTGCTAGCGCCATCTAGCGGTGCTGAAATAAATTAACGTCTACGAACAGAAGAAATTTTTTCAATTTTTATTAACTTTGCGATTACGTAGGTAATTTTTATACCTAATTTATTTGTGATTAAATATTTATTATGTTGTGGGATAATCATGCAACACATAGAATACTTAATGTACCAACCTATGTTCCCAATTTGATACACACACAATACTACCCTTGAGGCCACATCCCATAAATAGGACAAACTTGGTGATCCCTCCGCCCTACGATCGCACACCGGGGTCCCGGGAAGCGGAATATCTAAGACGAAACCATTTGTATGTAATATTTAATATAACGGCACATTCAACGTTATATCAAAACTGTACCTAAGTAGGTATATAAGTAGCTAAGACACGTGCTATATACAACATCTAGGTAGTAGTCATACATAATATAGGTAGTGTACATACATAATTTTACGATATTTTTTTACTAAGTCATTTGCTGTGCATAATCGTTTAATACATTTAATAAAAAACACGATGAAAAATAACGGTCACACTAATACTTCATAAACAACGTGTAACGTTAAATGCGCAAAACCTCTTAAGGGGTCATTGTACTCATCATTATGAACAACTTTTACTATTTGACCAAACCGCGAAATCGGGAAAAAAAATCAACTGTTTAGTACATTTATGTTCGCATAATTCGTCAAAATGTACTGAACAGCAGATTTTTTTTCGCGATTTCAAGTTTGGTCTCATAGTAAAAGTTGTTCATAATGATGAGTACAATGACCCCTTAACAGGTTTTGCGCATTTAACGTTACACGTTGTAGAGTTAATTATTTCAAACTCACTAATGTCAACCTAGCCTTGTACGCAACAAACGCAACATAATTGCTTATACAAAAATAAAACTAAGATAACAATCAACGTACAAATTCACTATTATTTTGTAACATAAACTCGTGTCATAGGTAAGTACATGGCGTGAATAGTACACCATCGCATTAAACTTTCAGGGAGTTTACCTACAACGCTATACCTACGTGACAGCCGAAATTGGGTCCGAAATTACTCGACAGTAGAATAATGGCGTCTGTTACTAATATACGGTTATCCGGAAGTGGTCTGAGCGGCAGAATTCGTACCACAATATGTATGTAATTTATTCAGGCGATACCATCGGGCGCTATTGCCACTCGTCAATAGATGGTGCTGTACTCAATTAAGGTGAGGACATAATATTAATCTAGTGCAATCCGGTACGTTTATGTATGTACAAATGCATTAGTGATTCCACTGCAGCGATGTTATTGTGGTGATGATGTATTCATTAATGTTCTACTAACGATATGGGGGGTGTAAAATAATTAATAACATTGAGTGGGCAATACGAGCGCTTCCAACAGCTATAGTTAATGGTAAATGGAGCTTTAATTATTTTCTTTATCTACTTATAATTTGGTTTATTAAATCGATTTTTTCCTGATAATTTATTTCTGTAAAAAACGTTTGACAGTCGAACAAATATTTTTCAATCATCCATTATGGCGCCAAAACATATTTACAACACACTCTGTAAACACTGAAAGCTTCTAAAATATCGCACGAAAAGCTATTGATTTTACGGTGTGCCCGTTTTCTGCTTCCTAGATTTCTGCATAAAACCCATTGTGCGCATTTCCTGTGAAATACAGCGGCCGTACCTTTCTCTCTAACAAAGTTACAGTTTAAAGTTAGTTTTTACCTCCTGATTCCTGCACACTCGCACAATACTACTGTACCTATTAGTATCTAGGTCTAAATAGGCAGGTATACAAAATTGATAGTAACTTACCTACCTATTCGTAGTTAAGAATTAACAAAGCGGGTATTTAAAAAAGATTAGGTACTATAATAGGTACCTACTGAAAGATACAAGACACCAAAAATATCACCAAAACATCTAGTTAAGGTAAAGAAGATCCCTGTTATTTATAAGGCACTTAACCTCTTTGTTTATGACGAAGCTAATTCCGTATTGAGACAACGCGGCCGGAATTAGGATGTTGAAAATAAACACCACCACAGAAGAGGAAATTTTAATTATCTTAATGTTACAATAACAAACATTGTAACCGGAATCTTTGATTCTCCTTGGGTATTAAGCTAAGCTTAATCTGAGATTGTGGTGTGGGGAGCAACATACTCGTACATATAGATCCCATGATCAACAGTCTTAAAAAATGTCTACGACATTGCAAATGTTTTTCTCATTGCGGAGATCGATCCTATAACTTAATGCGATAGTAGGCAGTACCTAAGAGATTTTCTACTGCTGCCCATCTTCCAGACAATGACATACTTTTTTTATAAAACCAGCTTGTTGAAAGGTAGCCAATGCTTTATCGGAAACCACACGGTGCTTTACCATCTTGAAAGAGAAAAAAAGTCTACATATTTTACAACAAACTGCACATTTTTCTTCTGCTCCAAACTTTTAGCTTGTAGTACTGTACTTACTTCATTCTATCCATCAAAAATTCGTTAAAATTATGTCTGTCAATGTCGAGCTATCGGCCAAACTTTTCCACAATGTTTATAGTTTTGGAAAACTTGGTCATTGGAACATGGAAAATATTTAAAGTGACATCCGTTATAGTAGCCTGTCTGTCTTCTAAAAATATTTTTATTCAAACCTGATTGGTAAGTAGTTCCTGGAAGACTACATTGGAATATACCAAGCGTAGATATTGTGTATGATACGAGTAAAACTCTGGCGCCAAAAATTTTATCCACGTGTCTTTGTTTGGCCTAATAAACGCTATTGTTTAAAAAGTCTCACTTCATTCACTCACATCTGACATGTTTTCTCAAACGACACGTTCTGAAGGGTTAAAATCAATTAGTACACAAACAAGGTATACAAAGAGCGACGTATCTAGTGTAATGACGTCATCGGTACCACGCTGCGCGGGCCCGCACCCTCGCGTCATCTCTCTAATCGAAAATACTGTTCAGTAACTATTCTTTATTTATATCTCCGTCAGTGTCTGGAAATGTATGGAGCGGAGCAAATTACAAAATTGTCTATCTATAGACGCAGTGTTTGGATCATACCATGCTCTTTTAAGAATTATTTGGGAGCATACGAGATGGAAATTAAGAAATACTTTTATCGATTCTTCTAATTGTTCAATCTTATCAGCTTTCTCACCTTAAGTGGTATCTTGAAAATAAGATTTATATCTTCCTAAACTTCGTGAACCCAATAAAGTATCAAAACAGAAACAAAGTGTTATTTTTCTTCTTCTTGGCGTTATTCCAACTTATTGGAATGGGCCACTTGCATCTTTGTCTTCTAAACTTTTCTGAGTTTTGTACGCAGGTGCATCTTGGCTGAACCAACTGTAACAAAGATAACTAAGTACTTCATAATAAACGCCAGTTATTAAACTTTACATATAACAAAGCACTACTCTTTAATATATTTCAATTACTCCACTTTATTTACAGATATAACAATTTGTTGCCGGCACTGCGTCTATGTATGCAAATCGGTTGCTTATGCCACATTCACACTGCAGGGGCGTCTGCTCTTTTAACAATTAAAATATGCAAATGGGAGATATTACCCACTACTTTTCATTCCGGCTCGATGGAGTAGGTATCAATGGGGTTGCGAGGTTTCGAGCCACCCCTAGCTGTGATGACGATGTCAAAAAATATGGATAGAACAGCACTCCCATAGGGCGAGCGACGAGACTGTTTGTTTATATTATCACTTACATAGATAGACACCTGTAGTTAACGAGGGAACAGGGAATTTAAATTGTAATTCTATTATGTGTGTGAGGTGTCTGATTTTGTTTTGTATTAAAATGAAAGCAGACATTCTTATGATATCGGGTTTCAGTTCATCTTTGTCTCGTCAGAGTCTATATTTCAATTGATTGGAAAAATATGTAAATTATAGACTTTTACATCCTGTTCCTCCTCATTTTGCCCAAAAAATCTCTTTTGGGCAAAATGAGGCGACAATTTCTTTGTCTAAAAACGAACTAAGTACGTACTAGGTACCTACAAATCGAGGCCAAATCCTACTTTTTACACCATTACTCATAATGCGTGACATTACTATTGATCCCAATGTCGTTGACCGTTCCTATAACCGTGTCACCAAATAGAGTGATTATGTTGCAGGTCGACTAACTAGGAGACAACGGCTAAACAGCCAAACAGCCAAATTACACAGACTGTGCACCGTCGGGGTTACGTTGCTATGTAAATTAATAATATGTAAATTTCCACGCCCGCCGAACAGTTAGGACTAAGCTGACGTTTATACGGCACTCCTAAGCGATACGTACTCGTACAGCCTATAGATTAATTTTAGCGACGCCTTTTTAATTGAGTTCTTTGGTAGGCAGTTTTTGGAGGACCCTCTTGTCTGTGTAACAAAAGGGACTATATAGGCTTTACGCAAAACCTGTATAGACATATCTATGTAACTATTGACATTGTATTCAGATACAAGTTATGTAATTAATAAAATTACGTTTAATTTCTTTGTTCCATCCCACTTATACTTTTCTTCCTTGATAATCTTTATTGCTTTTTGTTTGGCGTTATAATATTTTCTTCATTTTCCAACAATAATCTCAGTTATCTTGTGCCCAAACACTTTTATTAATATTTAAATAAAATGTATGTTGATGTAATCAATACATTACGGGCTGATGCCGCACGAGCTTAGCTTTAATAGTTAATACCAAACATAATAGATGGCGCTACGCTATTACTCGTATTTGAATCATGGAAACGTAGAGAGTTTGGGTACCTATTACAGGATATTCTACATTGTGAGTAAAATTAATGTTTACGTAGAAAATAAATTATTCAAATACGTATTACAGAAAAAAAAACCGGCCAAGTGCGTGTCGGATTACGCACAGTGAAGGGTTCCGTAGTTGAAAAGAATTATTTATCCCAAAAACAAACTTAACATTAAAATCACAAAAATATTTTTTTTATGTGATCAAATTACAAATTACCAATTTTCGGACTTTTTCCTTTACTTATACTGTGAGACCTTGCTTCTTGCCAAATTTCATGATTCTCACAACGCAACGTGCCACCGTGAAGGACACCGTGTGGACAACGTGAAGTACCTTAGAGGTTTTGATTTACTTGCGAGTATCAAAATATATCGCATAATTGGCCGTATCTTTTTATTGCGTTGACTTAGAAGCTTGAGTTTTTTAGGACTCCCAGGGGCCATAGACTTACGTATTAGATATTAATTTCAAATTGATACCTCCACGCGTTCCTGAGAAAAAGGGTCTTGACAGACTAACAGACAGAGAGACAGACAGACGGACAACAAAGTGATCCTATTAGGGTTCTGTTTTTTCCTTTTGAGGTACGGAACCCTAAAAATGGATAAAAGCACAGCTTTTTACAAAGAAAATACGTAAAAAACTTTACATAAAGATATTTAGAGATCTGTAGATAGTGCTAAGTTTGGACACTTTACAATGAAGTAACAAATTATTAAAAGTAATTATTTTTTTTGCTAACAGAAGCCATTCTGTACATTAACATTTATTTAAATAATCGTTTAATCCAAACTCCGTAGGTTACTAGTGACGTCGATGCTCCCCGAGGCGATCAATTACTGCGAATCAACTTTCATGCGCCTCCCCTAGCATTGACATTGCGTACTTGAATGCGAATCGGTACACCCTAGTCACAAACTACATGCAAATCTAGTGTAAATTATTCCGAATCATAATGTGAAGACTTTAATGTATTGAAATGGGACTTTAAAGCTTCGTTTCGTTTAGAAGATGAGCCGTTTAGGAAGGTTTCATTTTATACCTAATAATATTATAATAACAAGGTACTAGGTACCTACATAATTATAATTAATTAGATTTTAAGTTAAGGAGAAATAAAAAATTGGTTTCTATAGTATGACTGTGATTGTGGCAGTGAAGTATTCAAAAACAATCCGTAAAACACATTATTGCAAAGCAGAGTTAAGTATAAAAGTTCCTCAAATTAAATACCTAAGTATAAATAATCATCGGTTAGATTATGTTTTATTCTTGGCCTCAACAAGCATCGAATCCGCGACCCTACAGGAAGCAAGCAGCCACCCTTGAGCCATTGGGGTTGATTCGGCGTCCCGACTTCCGCCTTCTTTGTTCAGGGTTGCGCTTTCAGTTCCCGCACCCAAACAAATATTTATGGAACGATTAGATACAAGTGTAGATAATTTTAGTGTATTAATTTCAGCATCAAGCTATTTCTTCAATTATTTGACATAGTTACACAAAATTAATAGGTACTATTAGAGATACCGGGGTATATTAAGCACAAATTAATCCCATTTATGTCAAAGACATTGAAACAATTGACAACACAAAAGAAAAATCAATAAAAGACTCCAAACCAAATGAACAAGTAACAAATCTGAAACAGAAGGAAGGATTAACCTAACAAACATAAACAAATGAGCGTGTTCCCAATTTCGGCAGGAGACAACGCTTAATTACGTTCGCCTGATACAGACAGGAAAGGGTAAGCAGTTATTATAAATAATTTAGCAAATAGGCCACCCGGGTCGCGCGGCCATGATTACACGAGAAATCTATGTTGTTACAACACTCAATTTTTGGCTATAGTAACGAAAATGGCTTATAGTTCTGGCCTTTTTTCGCTGAAGACGTGTAGACCTGTTGCCATGGCAGAATGTTCCTTCGCTATCTGTCTTCATTTTAGGAATCTTCTAGGTTTAGATAACCTTGCAACTATTGTATAATTGTGTGTTTATTTTTACGTATGATTAAATGCATGCTTGATACCATACCTACATTTCATTTATATTGACTAACTAGCTGACCCAACAGACGTTGTCCTGTCTTAGCTATGAATATTATAATGTAAACGTACGTGAAGTTAAAATAGTCGTTAAGTTTTCTGAAATTTCCCAATTTTGTGCGAAATTTTCTTAATTTTTTCTTTCGTAAGAACCTTCTCCTGATAATAGTAAACATAACAAAAAAGAATTAGCGATTTTTCCATTCCTTCACGCGTGATGCGATCGGACCAAGGGAAATAGGCATTCATTTTTATTTATATAGGTGTTCAGCCTGGTATGGCCTCCCGACTTCCACTCTCTTTTGTTGGTCTCTGCTTGCCCGTAAGGTAAGGTTAAAAAAAGAATAGGAGTAATAATGTTCAGACACCTTAGCGTCAGTAGCGTGCAACTTACGTCAAGGTCATGATTGTATTGTTTCACAGAAAACGTTTCATGTCAACGTTGCATGTGTTTTCTGAACTACCCTTGACTTTAAATAGAATTACTGTTAAAGGTGACATTAGGATTTTGTGCTGTCAAATCTTCACATGCATCAGTAAGTTCAGCTTTAAAAGCATTAAAAAGATCTAAAAGCCCATTTGATTCACCACTCGTTCCTAATAATACTTTTGATCATAATACTATTCACAATGCAAGGCTTTCAAAGATGTGTCGGCTATATTCATAAATTGATCCGCAGCGAGGTCAGTACTCGGAGGGTTGGATGCAATATGTCTGGGGACGCTCACGTGTCGAAGGGTCATAATCCGACGGAAAATATAGTGTGTCGTGTGTCCGTTTTAATTGAAAAAGTTAAATACATTGGTATTATACGCAGTAAGTATATTGCTTAGATTAATTGTGTAGTAATTAATGATTAAATCAATTCGGTCCCATCCTGCGTGTGGTTGCACATTGCATCGCAAGATTGAAGGACTAAAATTCTTCTAGTATAATATTTGTCCCAAAATGAGGCCCGATTAGATTAGCGTGCGTGTACATACACTTGATCTTGCTCTACTTCGTCTACCACAGCCCTTTCATTAATAATGTCAACGTTCTCCCAAAGCAAGTGAGTTCGGTAACAAAATTAAAAATGATTTTCTTTTCATAAAACTTATTTAAATTAACTTAATTTCTGTTTCAAGTGTCTACAACCCTCTATAAGGGCTGACTGGACCCCTATAGGGCTCAAGCGTCTAGACTCAGATTGCACGACGCACTTAGGATATTAACATACTAATTACATTTATCCTTTCCGCATGTTATTCTGACGCTTGCCGCAAGGGGAACCCTTACGTAGTAAATCTCACAAACAGGTTATTTACCGGAGATGAGGATCATAGTAGAGGACTATGAACTAATAGGATGATGGGCTCAATTAGATTCTGCACTCAATTTGAATTCTATTTGAATTTGGTCAATCGCACTTACAGAGGGCGATATGGAAATTAAAGTCAGAAAAGAGAGAAGAAATGGGAGAAAAAGGAATTTGTGGCTCAAAAATGTTAGACTATTGAATGCATTGGTCTAATAAAGAAGTTTGTAGGAAACCCGTCTAAAAACTGGGAAGAACGTGATTGAGTATATGGAAAGCTTAGCAAGATAATAATAAAAAGGAGTAAATCAACACAACTGAAGAGGACAGAAAAAGCATTACTAAAACATAAAACTTTTAAATCAAATCAATTCAGCATAATATTTTTACACAAAACCGCCACATAATTCCACTATCAACACATAATCCATTTACGAACACACACACGCGTAAAATGACTGCATTAACCCGATGAGGTTCGATTGCAGACATTAATTACCATTATTAATATCTGTAATTCACGTTGGATGCGTACGTGCAATTAAGTGGAACTATATAGTAACCTGCAGGCTGGTACGTAATCCGCAAACAATATTAGGGAAATCAGCAGCGACCTGTGATGTATAGATGGTAATCTTCGCATGCCATTGGATGTCGGTTACGTAATCAAGCTTGTTATGTATAGGTTAAGCAAGGTTAGTTAGAATTAAAGTGGTATTTATAACAATGACTTTAAGTACATTTTCATGAGAAGGATTAGTGAATTCATTATCATTAAACAAGGGAACAGCATTTTTGTTGCATGAAATATTATGACTAATAATAGGTATACATTTTCGGGATGCTGATTTTAGATCTGAAGACAGATTTTTGTATCAGCTTTCTGTTTTTAATGCTCCAACAGTAGTCCGCCATCATGTGGGTATTCAAGTGACCCTGGTACCGGTCCTCCATAGTCCGAATATCTTATGGAACCGCTTGTGGAGGAAGTGTACCTTGATACTGCTGTATCTCAATAACTATTACAATAGCTGTTAGAGATAAATTGATGGTAGATTTGAAATTAAACAACTACCATAAAATTCCATGCAACAAAAACAGTCTAACTTGTTCCCTTACGAGAGTGTAGATGAAACCCCTCAATGAGTGCGAGATATGAATTATCTTGTCCAGATTCACTCCAATCCAATACAGTATTATTTTCCGTCAATGTCCAAGTTATTTTTACTTTCACCCTGATTAAATTCTCTTTGTTTAATGTAATGTTGTTGTTCTTAAGCCACTGATAGACTTGAGCATTCACTTGTAATGAGCATTCTAGCAAATGTTAAAATGGAGCGTTTTAGCAAGCATTCTAGCGAGCGTTCTAGCGAGCATTCTAGCGAAACGACAAAAAAATTTCTTCGAGCTTTTTGCTGAGCCGAGCAATTTTTCAGTCAAGTCTGACGACATCTTCGTAAAGAATACATTTTTAACGAGCATTTACTAGAGCGTTCGCAAGAGTGATCGTGAAAATATCCATGGTGATGTTTGGCTTTATGCTTGCCTCTATTCGTTGTTCAGTTCGACAAATTTAAAAACGGCGAATGCTCGATGTTCTGTTACAAGTGAATGCTCAAGTCTATCAGCGGCTTTATTCAAAGACTTTTAATTAAATACCTAGTAATAATTAAGTAAAAATATTGAAAAAGAGCAATTATTAGATTACGATGGTATGGCACAAGTGTGGATGTGAAGCTGTGGCCAAAACTATGTCCCACCTCTTATCCTGCCCTTTGTGCCCCAAAAAATTCAGCCATAGTGAGTGAGGCTGCACTATGGGCATTGTCGGTAGCAGCGCAGAGGTCACTATAGATGCCGTGGAAGTGGTGAAGTTTTGGGCCAACAAAGTCAAATTCACTGTCGTGCCACGACGAACAAGAAGACGATTTGATATACAATTCCTTGCATCATATTCAGCCCTTACGTAGACTAGAAATGAATATGTTGACTTAAGACTGAAGCAGCCATATTGAATTTAGTGACACATAATTTACCATATTACCAATTTACCAACATTATCAATAGCCACTATCGTAGATAACGCGTGTACCAGGAACCCAACTTTTAATGAATTCGTACCATAACGTCATTGATTAGCCTTTCGTTTAACTATTTATCGAACTTCCGTACTTCCAAATGGATATTACTATCAATTTATCTGTGCATATGTAGTATCTAATCTGCTTGAATTGAAATATGTCGGTTCATAGATATAGAGTAACATGGAAGTTGCTTTTAAGCTATAACGACATAATTCTTTATTCGGTTTGAAAGCATTTTTGCTTACAATATTTATCACAACTAACTATTTAAACTAGGTACTAAACTAAATGAATAACTGTAAAAATAAATACAAAAACAAAAGGACACTTACACTGTTTGTGCTCCGCACCGGGAACGGGATGTCAACGAGAAAACAGATGACGGCGCCATAGGAAATGTACGCACGGCTACAGATCAAGCTATACATTTCCCGTATAAGCTGATCTCGCATTGTGTAGGAGTTCCTAACAATGAGAGGTCAGTGTAAACTGGAATTGGTGTAGCCATGTGTACTGTCGCTACTTCGGCGCCATCATCTGTTTCCTCGTTGACTTCCCGTTCTCAGTGCGGTGGACAAACTGTCTTCAGGCGTCGAAATATTCGTCCACACCGCTGTCATCCTGAAACGTGCGCAAAAGACTGGCAGCATTCCCACAATCCTTTGGCCAAGAATGAGTTAGCCCTTTGATCGCGAAGTGTCGACAAGTCAGCAAGAAATTTCCTTAAAAAGAAGACGTGCACTTGGGCCCCATGAGCCGAAAGCTTCAAGCTTTCAAAACCGGAATATTTGTTAGAGCAGCCTGAACTGATGTTGTTACATTAGTATTTCATTTTTTTATTTCAGAGGAATGGATATGAAATTCCGTTTGCGGAGTCCTCCATAACATCCAACAAAATACGACGCTTCACTGGTGCCTGAATTTAGTAACACTTCACTTTGCACTAGCTTTACTTTGCGCTGTCATGTGGAACTTGTCAACATAGTCTTAAGCCTTATTTATTAACACAAGTACAGATGGGACACTCCGCAGTTGAGGTATGAAGCTACAAGTACACGGCGGGCCCCGTCCGCGGGGCTAATTCAGTAGAAATGCCGCGCGCCGAAGGTATAAGAGTTACGCGATAGAAAGAGAGGCAATGTGTAGGTGAATATAGCTGTAGGTAATTAGCGTTCTGCGAACTGAATTGCACTTTGTGTCGTAGCAAGTCTCTTTTTATTTAAGTGATTGTGCGGAGTGTCCCATCTGTATTAATCTGTGACACAAGTTTTGTTTATATTCAAATATGTAGGTTAAGGTATTTATCTATGAGTCTGTGTCGCCTGAAATAAATGGTTTATTTATTTACATTAATGAAATGGAGAAAAAAAAGAGACTCAAAATCAGATCATCAAAATAATGCCTAAGGATATTCCATCCAAGTGCGTCCACAGAGTCCGAACCACATCTAGTTGAGCCACGCATCGACGTATCATCCGACCCGTCGACAGACGGGGGCCAATCGAATTATGTTCCCATTATTATTTGGGGACGCTTTGCACCGTCATAACAGGGGTGACATGTGTAGTCAAATCTGCGAACGGTTTGTGTATTAATTAGGAAACCAATCTAAACATTGGCTATGTATACCTGTAAATGGAGTTCAGTGGACATTTTGATAGGGTTCGTTTTGAATTTAGGTAAATCTTTTGATTGGTTATTTTGAAATAATTGTATTATTTTATTCTTGTCTTTGAATGGAGACAGCGAAATGGCAGACGTAGCGTGGGACGCCCGAATCAACGACCTAAAGAGGCGATGGGGTTAGACTGGAAGCGAAAGGTGAGATACTGCTCTTTGCTACCTACTGCTTTATTATCGCTAAGTCCTTTGATTTTATGAACCCAAGAAATTTGTGTTATTTAGGGTTCCGTACCTCAAAAGGAAAAAACGGAAAACTTAAAGGATCACTACGTTGTCAGTCTGTATGTCTGTCTGTCGGCCTGTCAAGACTCTTTTTCTCAGGAACTCGTGGAGATATCAAGTTGAAATTAATATCAAATAATGTAGGTATAAGGTTCCTTAGAACTTTTAAAAAATCAAGCTTCTAAGAACGATTCAAAGAATACGGCCATTTATGCGACATATTTTGATATTCGCAAGTAAATCAAAACCTATAGGGTACTGCCCGTCGACCGAGAATCATGTTTGGCAAGAAGCAAGGACAATCACAAGTAAAGGAAAAAGTTCGAAAATCGTTAATTTGTAGTTTTATCACATAAAAAAATTGTTTTTTGCTGTTACAAACTTACATTTGCAGTTAAAGAATGTATGAGAGAACATGTTTTTCAACTACAATGTTAAGTTTGTTTTTGGGATAAATTATTTTCAACTTCATCAACTACAAAAAATCGTAGAACATACATGGGGGTTAAATCGATAGGTATGGTACTCTGCTAATCAGCTCACACTGGCTTGATACCTTAAAATAAACACCCTGTATATATAACTATCTTACTAGGAACATAAGTATTAGGGCACTTCGACCAAATAGCCAAATAGGTTAGGTTAGGTTAGAATTGTGACCAGCAATGCTATTCTGTAAACATCTCACCGTGATAACTTAAGTGAAGTGAGCGTGAAGTGAGCTGTCATTCCACCCAATGCTAGGGATTGACACTATTGACAGCTCACTTTAAGATCACTTCACCTAAGTTTTCACGGTGAGTTATTTACAGAATAGCACTACAGATACGAGCGAGCCGAACGAACGAAGCGAGTGATGCCGCGGTAGCGGCCGGTGAGCGCTACGTCGAAATTGGTCGCAGTAGCAAAGTTAGGGCACTCCGACAGTTTTCATGTAACTATATCCCGGTAGATAGTTATATCCCTAGAGATATAACTATATCACGCCAAAACCATATCACTGCGACATATTATACAGGGTGTAAGGGACAGCCCTCCGCAAACTAACAGGGTGCATTCAGCTCCTCATTTTGAATCATATTCCACCGGAAATTTTCTCAGGAAAATTCTCATTTTTTCAATTTTTTTTTCAGTTACATTTTCATTATTTCAATGTAAAATTGCATTGTGTGTTCGCAGCACTCCATTTATGTAAAAAAATAAATAAAAAAAACAGCAAAAAAAACCAGCAATGGATGTTGAAATACTCTAACCAATGATGCGTGAAATCAGCTGTTCACTTGCTGTCTAGCTACAGAGTTCATCGAACTCACCGCATACCTATTACCTACCCCTCCCAACCAGTAATAGACGCTCCGATTTGTGCACAAAAACACAAACAAATCAGGTTTATTGGATTCCCTTAACGTTCCTGAAAAAATTTCATGTACCGGTCATCTTACTATGACATACTGAATTCACCCCATCAGTTTGCGGAGGGCTGTCCCTTACACCCTGTATGTATAAGGTCCATTAAAATAGATGGACAAATTTTAACACGGTGTTCTACCCATGAATATGAACAACTTTCACTATGGGACTAACTCCGATCTCGCAAAAAAAAATCAGCTGTTCAGTACATTTATCTACAACAAACTGGTCAAAATGTAGGGAGTACCCATAGATATCCGTGGGAGTACCTGATTTTTTTTCGCGATTTCAGGTTTGGTCCCACAGTAAATCGATATCCGTGGGAGTACCTGATTTTTTTTCGCGATTTCAGGTTTGGTCCCACAGTAAAAGTTGTTTATATTCATGGGTAGAACACCCTGTGAAAATGTGTCTACCTATTTTAATGGGACCTTATATATGTAAGGTCAAGACTCATAGGTACTCGTATTCATACTTTTACAGAAGATTAACCCTCAATTACAGAGTTAAAGTTGTCAGAAAGCAAATAGATCTGTGGATGCCGCTACCCAATGTTTCTACCGCCACCCGACTGCTGCGGCGAAGATGGGCCACCCCCTTACCCTGAGCCGGCGACCATACACCCCTGTGAAACAGGGACAGGACCATGGGACATTCAATGCCTCATTTTCTTTAAGTAAGTTTGTTTTATTTTTCTTTGTTCTGTCTAACGGCTAAGGTGTGGTAGTGTGGTGTTAATTTTTACCCAAGTTAGTTGATAACTTTGTATATAATATTATAAAGGGGGCAATAAAAAATTCAAGAACTGAAAAAATAGATTCCCTTTTACCTGAGCTATTAATCTTACTTAATTACTTGTATAATATACCGATGTTTTCTGTTCAAACGAAAGTAGGCGTGAGCGATGGAAAACTTAGCAAGCGTGAGGATACACTAACAAAAAACTCTCAGTCGCAACGACTACGCAAGCGACATAAATCACCGTTCTACATAACTAAAACTCGTCCAAAGCGCCCTCAATTAGATTAGTCAATCGAGTAACGCGTAGTTGAGCGACTCTCGCCGAAGTAATGAAGAAGTAACCCCGCATCGCGTGCCTACAACACCACCGATACCGACGTCAATAAAAACAAATATATCACTGAACACACCAGAACAACCCCCACCACCCACCACATATCGCCACTACGCCCTAAATACCTTATATAATTACATATCACGCTTCATTGTCGTGATAAATACTTTCTCACAGTTATCATTTACTAAATCTACGCCACTGTCCATTTTAGATAATGGTGCGAGAGGGATGCAGCATACGCAGCCGCCGGGAGGAAGAATGGAGTGGATATAAAATAACATATATTATTATAGTGTCCACAAGCCAAGCGGATATTGATTATCTGCCACAGCTGAGAGCTACGGAGCCCCCCGCAAGCCCCTACCGGCTTGAGCGCCCACAAAACTTATGTTGCCGCCACCTAGGGTAAATTTTCCACCCTAAATCGGTTTACAGATGGTGTATTTTCCTTCTGCTTCTCTCGCGAACATAACCCGTTTTCGCAATCTGCGCGATATTCAATATTTGATCTCTGTCTAACCGACTGAACTGCGTGTGACTGCAATATCCCCGTCTCGTTCGAGCACATTCCATAATAATTTTCGATGCATTCCCATGCCATGATTTTCCAGCGAAACTCGGAGGCGATTTTACTAGTAAGTGTGGTTTTTATAAGAAATTGGTAAATTTATATTACGTGAAATATAAATTCAGCCGTGAATTATAGCTGTGCTGGTATTTGCGAATAATTATATAACTGTTCTGCTTTATAAAATATTTATTCCATAAAATATTTTTTCGTTGTTTACAAACTTAATCCACAGTTATTAAGTAAACAAAGCACCCAGCGACATGAAAATGCTATTTTGCTAGTTGTGGTTTTTGTGAAAATAATTCAATTAAATGTATGTATGGCCCCATTCTAAGTTGTTTGATAATCAAACAAAAACAAAACATTTTTAGGCGAAAAGAACAGCTACGTAATAATTATGCGAAATTTAGGTATTTATTTGTTTTAAGTTCATGAAAGTCTGGAAGAATTCACCTTTAACTCAAAAGCATGGCATGTCTAGACACTACTAGTGAACAAATTCTGTACTACAAAACTTTTCGTGGGGCAAGGGACTCACTACATTCGTCTTGCTATGTTTGTGTGCGTCGGTGAGACCTGTGAAAAATTGCTTTTATCTCTGTGTGCGCTACACACAGACTCAGAAGTGGGTGGGTGGGTGAGATGTCTACCTATGTGTGCTGTGGGGACCGGGCGGGAAAGGGGACCGACTCGTGAACTAAATAGCTTAGTGTTAACACATATTGACATCAAATTTACCGCGATGTTATCATTTATTCAGGTAGCAATACACTCATTGTTCTTTTAGTTTTGAATACTTTTGCGTGGTCACCAAATTTTTTGGTTGATTGTACTTTTAAATGCGAGCATGTCAACGATTAATTATTTTTGCCGCTTTGTTTAACTTTCGTTGACTTTGGAGTTATTATGAATTTAAATTGCTCGTTGGAGCTTCCAATTTTTTAGACTGCCATTTTTATGATCCGAAAAAATGGCGTAGGCTGTTCTATCTGGTAAGCATTTTATAAAATCAAATAATGCTTACTTTTTCTTCCAATTTTTTAGGAAGTAATTCTGGATGAAGAATAAACATTTACTTTTTGTGATCCTTTGTGATCACCTGACAAAGTAAACGTATAGGTACGTAGGTCTCATAAATACATAAAGAAGTAATAATAAAAGCTGCAGTTACGTGAGCATAACTCAAAGTTAGGTACTGCAGAAACTGTAGCTAAAAGTATAAAAGATGCAGACTGCGCACTTGATGGCAACTCTCGTCATGAATACAATGTTATCCACTATGGTGGATGTATAATTTTTATGGAGACCAAATGTAGTGACGATGGTACGATACCTTACCTTGTTCCGGATAAAAAAACTGTGTAAAATCTCTCTTAATAGTTAAGAAGAAGATTCCATGGAAAATATTTTTTAAATCATTTGATTATCACAATATTGTCTTCTTCAATAACCAGAGGAATGCTTCTTCGAAGACAAATGCTTCACATTAATATAAGTAGCCAATCAAATCTACAGCTACACGCCACTAGCTTTCCTCCAATGACAGACGTTCCTTTGTCCCGCTCTCCCGCAAGTTGAGTGAGTTGAATTTAATAGAGCAATAAGCAAGTTAACACTCCGTTCATTTACTACTCTGTGGCGTAATGGCTCATTTACATGAGTCGATAACTCGGTTTCAGCAAGCTGCTAGTGCATGCATTTAGGACATTGTTAGGTCGTTCATGTCCATAGATGTGAGTGTTATAGCTACTGATTTTAAATCCATCGTTGTGACTATTTTAGCTAACTTATACTCCATTTACAATAAGATAAGACATTTAAACAAACCTTTTTTACAGTCCGTTCAACTGATTTTGACTTCTATTACGTTGGTGGCAGGACAAATGGTAGCTGCAGTGAATAGTTGGTATTGTAACCACTTTTTTGCATGTAATGCCATCCTTAAGCTTACGGAATAGAAGTCAAAACCGGTTGAACGGACTGTAAAAAGGTTTGTTTAAGTGTATATTTATAGATTATATGAATTTTCATATAACCTATAAATATAGAAGTACACTCGGTATTTTTTGCAAAATTTTAGGCTCAGCAGTTTCGCAGATAAGGGGGAATTGTTCAATTTTCATCTATATTCTTTAATAAAAAAACTATTTAGGTATTTTAAAATTTAAAAAAAAATATTTGAAATTTTCATCAAGCCCTTTCATTTGATAAAAAAAGTTCCGTAATAAGAAAAACGGAACCCTTAGAGGGTCACTTGTGTGTTTGTCTGTCTGTCCATCTGTCACAGCCGATTTGCTCTGAATCTACTGGACTGATTAAGTTTAAATTTTTGTACACATATGAATTTCTGTGAGCCAAACACAAACTTTTTTAATTATGTACGGAATCCTAAAAATTGCTAATTAATAACTCACCCATTATAAACTTCCCGTCTGTGGCTTCCAACTTGTCATAATCTCCCCTAAAATGCCATCGAGTGACTTGGTTGGTTGACACCAGAACTCCATTCCAGTCTCAACCTTCAGAAATTATTATAGAGTTGAATTTTCCTCAGCAGTTATGCACTCGGAAGTGTATTACTTTGTCTGACATAAATATGAGTAAAGTAGTGACAACAACAAAAAGTTTTGATATGAGAGATTACTTTAAAGTTCGGAATTCTCGAGTAACAACATGTTAACTGGATACGGAAAATATATCACCTTTTTCATGTGTCTATAAAAATAAATAGAAACAAATGCACTTGTGGCAAAGTTGACAAAGTGAGGACGAGGGGAGTTAGTGCATCTGCAATTCTGCATCATAACAAAGTTTGTGTGTGTTTTACAATGATAGCAGTGTTGGTTAGTCGTTTGTTGCACTTCCATTCCACCACATCTTCTTTCACTTTAATATCTATGAAACGGGTGGACATTTTGCTGGTGTTACATATATACCTACCTTTTTGTGACGATAATTGAGGGTTCATGAAAGTAATTATAGGTACCTCTTCTTAACTATACTAACAATAAAGTTGAAGAGTTTGTTTTGTTGTTTGTTTGTATGTTTGAACGCTCTCATCTCTGGAACTAGGTACCTATACCTACCAGTCGGATTTGAAAAATTATTTTTGTAATTTTTGAAGAAGACTAAGGGCGAGCTCGCACTGCGGTGCGTTTCCGTTAGTTATGCCGCACTGGGCGGGGCCTACAGTAACAAAACGCATGACCGCAGTGCGCGCACTTCAAAGACATTGCGGTAGAAAAACGCACCGCAGTGCACGCTCGCCCTTAGGCTATTTAACATCACGCTAGGACCCTTAGAAGCCGAGCAAAAAGAAAAAACCGGCCAACTGCGTGTCAGACTATTAATAATTAATTGCTTTTTACGGTAACAATAATGGTAATTTGAAAAAAATAAAAAACATAGGACCTGCTTTATAGTTAGTTCAGTTGTTAGTATGCAAAGTTTCATGATCTAATTTGAAGTACTTTTTGAATACCAGCGGTTTATTGTTCGGTTTGGAGGTAACTTTGGATTTTTTTCTATAGAGAAAATTTTATGGAATCGTATCCTAAGGGCATGTCTTCCCTACCATTACCGCGCCCCCCGGTCTACTCCTTGATATACAATGGTCTCTGTAGCACCATGTAACATGAGGCAACAGGGGCTAGTGTGAACCTTCGGGTTCATTCGAGAAATCGAGTCTGGTTAAACCACGCTGGGAACGGTGCATTTCATTCATTCATTCATAGAGAAAATTTTATGGAATCGTGTTTTCGTCTAACATAATACCTACCTACCTAACATTAATCCTCAACTTTACCATGTATATATTTCAAAAGTAATGCTGCAGTATTTTCAACATAACGAAGGATCATGCTAAGCCATTTGAGGTAGTATAGGCCCTTAAGCAGCTCCCTGAAAGTGAGGATAGATGGCGCTACAATCGCTTTACTACAAAAAATAAATGCAAAATATTTTGTTACTTTTAATCTATCACCTTGGTTATTAGAGCTATCATTATAGACACCTTGGTAGTGAACATCCAAACGTTTTCAGGTTTTTCATGCGTCAAACCCAATGCTTCTTTTCTTTGTTTACACATTGACCCAAATAGGCCGAGAGCCAGCCAGGGCGACTGACTAAATTGTTTTGATGTATCAATGACGCAACCGCCCTTTCAGGTAGGATAATAAATCCATGGAGTCGACAACTAGCTGTATTATTTTATTTATTTTACTCGACTTTTATATTGATACACCAAATTTTGTCGAATTAATCGCGAAGGAGCCTTTATAAATTAGAAAACATTGACTCAAAACTCGCAATGACTACCAGAAACATATCCAAAGGAATTTCTTATGTTATACAGAACATGTAATAGATAAACAGCTATACGGCTTTCATAAATCTTTACTGGTGGACGTTAAAACCTAGGTGTATGTTGCTTCAACATATTTTTATTAAGGCTCGCCTTTGACCAGTATCTCGCCTGATTGTGAACGGTGATCAGAGGCGGATTTGCAGTCTTGGCCGCCCTAGGCTCCACGCCATGGCGTACCTTAGTACCAGCCGCCCCTTTCTCAGCACCCATCAAGACTACCTACATAATGAATTTACTTTATTGCCAACTTTTATCGAAATCGATTCAGAAATTTTGTTACCTAACTTTCTAGTTAGTTACTTACTGATTTTTTTTTCGCGATTTTAAGTTTGGTTCCACAGTAAAAGTTGTTCATAATGATGAGTACAGTGACCCTTTAAGAGGATATTGGTCAATAACCAGTAACCCTGTGTATGTACGAAAGTGATTTAGGAAGATTATTGTTAAACGATGCGGAGCAGTGCGGCCCGCCATAATGTGCGCTAGCCCATTTAGAATATAAAGATACTTTCAGTTATTATTTCTTAAGAAGAAATAATAACTGAAAGTCAGTTTTTTGTCAGATTGGCCGCCCCTAATTTCTGGCCGCCCTAGGCCCGTGCCTACTGTGCCTTAGGGCAAATCCGCCTCGCATCTGACGATGATGCTGTTGACAATGCAGCACGCTTGCATAGAATTACTTAACCTATTGACTTCTGACTTACCTACTGTAAAAATCACAGACCGCACTTAATTTTCTAAATAAGTAAGCGTTTCACACGAATGTGAACCTTATTCCTATGCGTATAATGTTCATATTCTTATAATTTAATATGAGCAAGCGTATCACGTGAATATGAACATTAAATTATCCGAATAATGTTCATACTCGTATGCGTCGCTTACTTTACTGTGCAAAGTCAAAGTATGGCCTGTGAATCTCGCCCTCAAAAAATACGGTTATAGCTATCAGGAAGCACAGACTCTGGCAAGGAATTTTACTACATGGAAGTGTTGCCAACTCCAGCCCAGCCCAAAACACATCATATTTCATATTCAAACATATTTTTTGATTGAAGATTCACATAAAACAAAGAAATGGTAAGTTGACGGCCGCAACGGGGTCTTAATGAATTTGTAATAAAATTATTGGCCACACACAGGGCAGCTCAGGCAACGCCCCAGGACTAGTTAACCTGTTTAGTGATGTGACACGCGAATGTCGACGTAGGTTGCGTTTATCGATAATTTTTATCATGTACTTAATATGTTTTTTTTTACTAGTGGATTTTGTAATATTGGATTGTATTTTATCACATTAAAATAAGTATTAATCAATATTATAGTCCACCAGAATACCAAAAGATAGGAAGCAGAAAGATGTACTGCTTGACCGTAAAATTGATGGTACGTAAAACTCAGAATTGTTATGGAACAGTGATAAAAATAGCATTTTCTAAAGAGAGTTTAACCCCATTCCGTGCAACGATTTTATACAACAATTTATTTATACGACGCCTTAAAATCCGTATTTACATTAAATAAAAGTGTTCAATTTTAAAGCTTTATTTAAACCCAAACTTAAACTGTAAACATTTGCTATTAAACTCTCCAACCAATCCGGGCGCAGTACCTACCTACACACAACAGGAAAAATAACAGCGTCATTTACTACGTTTATATCGACATCGATAAACCGACTCCACTCACAGTCAGTAGTATCTAGAGAGGCAAGCTACAATAAAATGTACCGAGCTAGCTACAAGCCTGAGCAGTTACTCGGGTATACCCCACCGCCCCCTCCCCCATCCCTGTACGCCATATGCGCAGTTCACGCACACATACACAACACACGCAAACACATCACCTGCAAATCGTGTCCACACATTTGATTATCAATAGTGACGTATGCAACTGACATTCTGTCGATAGATGCTAATAGTGTCCGTCCATCGACGATGAAGTGACTAATTAATTTCTTTTTAATTGTTTTTTTTTTATGGTATCTGAATTTTTTTATGAAGAATTACTAATACTTACTTGATTATAGCAGTTTAGGTGATCGAAAATAGTTAGTGGTTTTCTCCTCAACATTCCCATATGCGATATCTTTCTTTCATTCATAAGCCTTCCATTTCATCGCATCTCGTGCATTATTTATGTACAGATTTTGACTCATACCTACTAGATGCATATATTGAGTTAATTCTAAAAGATTGGGAAATTAATGAAAATACAGAATTTTCAGTATTATAGTTCCAAGCTTTTCATTATTTATCATGCAAAAACCTACGTTAATTTGATGGCCATCTTCTCGACTTAAAAAATATTTAAATACTATACTGTGGTCCTGGCAATTTTGTTTTATTAACCAAAAGAAATTAAGTTTAGTAAACATTACAAAAATCACGAAATAAGTGTCATATGTCTTGAAAAGTTCCAAAAACCTTTATAATCACAATAAAAATCGGCTATGTGCGAGTCGGAACGGTTCAATATCTAACAGTACACTTACTTATAGTATAAAAAAATATACTTCAGTTTAAAAAAAAAGATTCTTGTCTATTACCTAGTCGTTTAATTTCTATCTTATATTATTTGTTGTATAGAGGTAACAGGGTGTAAAGTTCACTCATCGTCTATATAACAGGGAGGATCCTCCAACCGGTGTTGTGTCTGGTGGGCAACTGCCCGACGTTGATGTCGGGATGTTGTTTAATGCCAGTCGCGCGGTAAACTCTGTTTGCGCGATACAGGATTTTGCGTGACCTCAGTGTGATGCGTAGTTCGCATGTGGCGATGTAGATGCCGCCACATCACTCCCCTCTGGAAACCGGAGGTCGATAGTGGGCTGAGTCGTGTATCTTGCTATGCTTGCCAGGGACAGTTGACGTTCCAGTGAGTTGGGACCAAGTGCCGCATAGTTCACGGTGAGTGGGAACTGTCTGCGGGATTCCCCAGTGAGTCGGGGTGGCGCTGCTTTTAGCTCCAGTGCGTCGGATGTGGTACAGCGCCCGGTTGAGACTGACTGCTGGCGTCGACCAAGAGAGCGTTGAAGGGCTCTGCTTGTAGACCGGCTGAAAGTGCAGTGTGCTGTGCCAAGATTGCTGTATGTCTCGCTGCACGCTGGTAGTTAGGGTACCCGTTGAAGCCGACGTGCTGGCTGGCTGTGTGACTCGCCGTTCGAAAGCTTGAGGTGGTGATGCTGATGACGTCACGCTGAAGTAGTTGCACGCAGGCCGCGCTGACGTTCATGTTCGTGGTCACCAGTATAGAGGTATGAGGAACAGTATGTAAAGTTCACTCATCCTCCATAGAAAAGGGAAGATCCTCCGACCAGAGGGGTGTTGTGTCTGGTGGGAAACTGCCCGACGGTTGCTGTTGGGATGTTCTTTATATGCCAGTCGCGCAGTAAACTCTGTTTGCGTGTTGCAGGATTTTGCGTGACGTCGTGTCGGTGTGATGCGTACCTAGTTTGCATTTGGCGATGAAGATGCCACCACTGTTTTTATTGCGGTAATAGAAATACATCTAATCTGTAAAAATGTCAACTGCCCATGAGCCACCCTGGCGGTAACGTCCTTAAAAGATTCCCATACTTAGATAGATGTCACCAGTCTCTCCACAATCCCATTGTTTACTTTAGGATGCATATCCGGTACGGCTCTAATAATCCTTCCATATCTTAAGGGCACGTCTGGCCTACCATTATCGCGCCCGCCGGTCTACTCCGTGATATGCAATGGTCTCTGTGGCACCATGTAACATGAGACAAGGGGCTAGTGTGAATCTTTGGGTTAATTCGAGTAATCGAGTCTGATCAAACCTCGCTAGGGACGGTGCATTTTATTAATTCATGTCTACCTATTATGGTTCATGAGATACAGCCCGCTGACAGACAGACGGACAGCGGAGGCTTAGCAATAGGATTCCGTTTGGCACCCTTCGGGTACCTACGAAACCCTGAAAATAAAGGATTAGTCTAAATATAGACTATATAGACAGACTCAGAACATCAGTGGCTGCTACGTTTGGTGCAACTCTACTTCGGGTAAACTCACTCTCATCTCATCGCGATATAAATAATTAATTAATTTTCTTTCAAATCAAATCAAATCAAATCAAATCGTTTATTTGTGATGCATGGGTTATATACAGGTGTTCATTACATAATTATATACTTAATAATGTTCACGCCATGATCAGCAACTTGGGCATACAAATGATTAAATAAATTATAAATGAGAATATGATTATAAAATTCTAATAATTTGATATAAATTCTATTATTACTATTAATCACAACAGACACAAGACAACAACAATAAACTTTCGTCAAGATACATGAAACATTTAACAAATTCAAGTCAATAAAAAATCAGCAACAGAGTAATAACAATTTTCAATAAGAAATTGGAACAATTTATTTTTAAAGACATTAAAATTGCCACATTCTTTTATGTCATTAGGAATCTTATCTTATCTTTGAATCCTACGTCTTTTAAATTTTCACAAACAAAACAGAAACATGAACTCTGGATCTTATGGAAACTCCTATAAATTCAATTTTAATGTCCGTACTTCTGATTAGATCTGAAAATGTGGAACTTGTAAATCGGGACGTCTGATGGCTACAGTTGAAAACTAATTTTTAGCATTTTTGGGAGGAATTATGAATCCAGCATATAGAAAATGATATCGAAGCAGAATTTAAGAGGAAACTGCTCTAATAGGAACTACCTATTACCTACTACCTATATATAATATTATAGAAATTTACTTTCACATACCATACCATACCATACCTATTGACATTCTGAGCATTATGTATGGAACTTCCAGTATTTAAAAATAAATTACGAAACTTTTTAATTGATAAAGCATAATACACGATCCAAGATTTCTTGAATATATCTCTTATATATTTCTTTTTTTTTTATTGATTGAATTGTTGACCATGTATTAATTTCACTGTATTTTTTTATTTTGACATTTTTACTGACTGAATTTGACATGTAAAATAATTTTAAATTTAATGCTAATACTTAATTATTGTATGCCTATTAGGCAGGACATAATATTGGAACTTTAGTTTATTGTTAAGACCTAACATAATATGCCCCAATAAAGATATTTTGAATTTTGAAACATTTTATAATTTTGCTGAACTTTTTTGGCTAAATGAGCGGAAGGTAACTAAGTAAGGCGAAGTTGAAGTGGAACCACGTAATGCTGTTGGGAACTACGAACAACAGTAACATATTGAGTTTGAAATCGCGGCAGAGCAGCGGCAGGATGTCGACCAATTACTTGAGAGTATCAAATTAATTTGTTTAGTTTACCTTAGTTCACTAGTAATAGAAATTTGGTGTATCGCTTCACCCCAAATGGAAACCGAAGCCAAGATTATCGCAAAAAGAATGAGCATATTTCATTTGGTATCCAGACAAGTGGTCTTGAAGATCAGGGTGTTTCTTTTAAGGTGTCAAGCCAGTGCGTGCTGATTATAGCAGAGTACTATACCTATCGATTTAACCCCCATGTATGTTCTACGATTTTTTGTAGTTTTAGATTTATATTTTTTTTTTGATATTTTTCCTGATTCGGCTTTAAAAAATTATGTCTTTTTTTTGGATCAACTTTGAACAAGAAGGTACTAATAGGGTATTATTTGCTGAAATCGGTCGTTGAAAGTGGTGCATCTGAAATCTTGTGATTTTCATATTTTATAATTTATCTTCTTTATTTATTTATCTTTGCATATTTTTGTCAATCCTGGTATTTACTATTCCTCTACGATTAAGCAGAGCTCAGTTGATAATATAAACATATATTTTATAACTACTACTATCCTTAATCACTACCCCATTGATATGAAATGAGGGATCCAAAATAACTCGAAAACAAAAAATCGTAGAACATAGGTACATGGGTGTTAAATCGGTATGGTACTCTGCTTTAAAGAAACACCCTGTATAAATTCTATCCTACTAATATTACATTATTTATTATTTTATAAAATTAATGCGAAAGTTTGGATGGATGGAGGGATGGATGTCTGTTACTCCGTCACGCCAGATGGCTGAACGGATCTGTATGAAATAGGCTACTTTTTTATTTAGGTATTATTTTCCCGTGGTATCCGACATCTACGCGGGCGGAACCGCTGGCAAGAGCTAATTCTCTATACATTCTTAATTTAATTCTCTCTCTTCTACTGCAGAACAAAGGCGTCCCTCTAGCTTTCTCACCCACTTTCTGCTCTTGCTAATGTGAGACAGTCCTTTCAAGCCGTCGCGCCTTCTTCGCCTTGGTCTGCCCCTTATGTTTAGAATTGTCAAGTGTACACAAATTCACACTATCAAGTAGGTAATCAATGGTACCTTCAACACCACTACAGAATATTTTGGCAACCCCGCTGTCTAATCAAGGTTCATGGTAAATCGATACGAGATAACAGAATTTACGAGCACCTACATCTTTTCTTATTAAGATTGAATGGACGTCAATAATCCCAAGTAAAGAAATTGCGACAATTTATTGACCACTTATTACCAACAAAAGAAAGGTCGCGCCTTCAGTTTATTTTCGATGTGGTGTGGGTGGCACCACTGGGTGACGTCACTGTTACGTGCCTGTACGGTTTATTGAGGAAGGTAGCGATGTTGTTTTATAATCTGATGTTGGTATTAACTGTGGAAATCAATATTTTCACCATTTCATCAATCTCTGAATCTCTGCGTGGTACATATTATGGTAATACGCAACAATGACGGTCGATGCTGTCACGTTACAAAATGTTGCAGAAGTATTTGAAAACGTGGCCCAACATTTAGAAACAGACATGGCTGCCGAAAAACCATCTCTGATGCAGAAAGAAGTGTTCTGAAATTAAGTCTACTTTTATACAGACTTTCCTCTTGTTAGTTCTAAGAATTAATGCTATTACTTATACTGATTTAGAGATGAACTCAATAACCACACCCAAGATACACTTAATTACTTACCATTCTTCTATAAACAAAACCATGTTTGTATACAATGCTAATTTGCTAAGTGTGCGTGAATGGCTAGGGTTGGCAATGCTGCTTTCATGTATATCAGAAAGAATCTTACGAAGTTATTTTAAGATTGGTCGTTATAATGAAACAACGTCAAAATAACATTTTACGACATGCATAAAGTCAGTCATTCTTAAAAAACATTCACTAGCTGATCAATCCAGCATAAGCGAGCAAGCTATACTGGTTTTTCAAATAAGTAGACTGCTTATGTCTAATTTTCAAGCATTAGTTTTGCATTTGAATCTGATTATCCTAACCCAATAATTAGCCTTTAATAATTGACCTGTTTTTATTTGGATTAATCGTTCATTCATAAAAACAAGGTTATTAAAATGCCCATACTCTTTCTACTACTTTATCGATACATTTATCAAAGTTATGACATTTTAATACTATGTTCATTGATCACCCTGCAATTTTCACCATAGCACACATAGCTATTAAATAACTGTATCTAGGTGTAGGTAGGTAAGTACTTCTCTTTAAGCCAAATCGCCTTTTCTATTTAGGCCTCGAAATCGCCTTTTTTATTTCTATTTTTTGTTAATAATATAAGTGTCCATTCCATTTACTAAAAGATAAAACACAAATCCAAATCCATCTTCAGATTGAAGCTGCCAAATGTCTCATCATAAAAACTTTCAACCGAGCTTTTTACCAAAACTAAGTTTCACTAGCTCTACTTAATATTATTTCTTCGCGCTGTCTGCAGATACCTCTCGTTCTGACTTTAATCTGCAGCAAATAATATACAATGACATTGGTTGCTCGTCGCATTCTTTCTGTCTCGGGGTATGTACAGGGTACACCCACCCCTGGCAGACGGTTCGCCGTCCGTCCGACGGACGCCATTGAACGAGAAATTGTTGGAGGTGACAAAGATTATAAAATGGAATGACTAGACTATGTTCTAGATTGGAGATATTTCAAAGGTGTATGAAATAGACTGCTTGTATATTACAAGCGGTGTACCCAATGGGATTTCCCATCGAATTCCATACAAATTTTAACGCCTTTGGAGTGAATTTTCAGTCACTTTCGCTATAGTCTTATATTATATACAATTCTTTCGCTAAATTTCTATGAACTTCAGATTTTTTTGTAGCTGCCACAATTTAAAAAGCTACATTTCAGCAACGGCCTTTTGATTTTGAGTGCATTTAGTTACCTGTTACTTTGTGGAAGCCCCTATTAATAACCAACGTAACCAGTCGATTTTAAAAATAACGTATTCTTCTGCTTTCGTGTCAGCACGAAAAATATGAGAATAGCTAATGCAGTGCTAAAAATAGATAGATAGATAGATAGAATACTCTTTATTATGCACACCATAAAAATTACAGATATAAATACTGATTATTCAGCAAGATGGTGGTAGGCCTGATTGCATAGACATCAAAGCACGATCAAATATCGATGCTGTAAGGCTATATCAGTGCAACTAATGACTGGATGAGGCTATAACAGAGCAACTAACAAAAGGATTAGGCTATTTCAGTGTAACTAATAACAGGATGAGGCTATATCAGAGCAACTAATAACAGGATGAGGCTATATCAGTGCAACTTATAACTGAATGAGGCTATATCAGTGCAACTAATAACAGGATGAGGCTATATCAGTGCAACTAATAACTGAATGAGGCTATATCAGTGCAATTAAAAATAATGTATTCTTCTGCTTTCGTGTCAGCACGAAAAATATGAGAATAGCTAATGCAGTGCTAAAAATACTGACTATTCAGCAAGATGGTGGTAGGCCTGATTGCATAGACATCAAAGCACGATCAAGTATCGATGCTGTAAGGCTATATCAGTGCAACTAATAACTGGATGAGGCTATAACAGAGCAACTAACTCAAGGATGAGGCTATTTCAGTGTAACTAATAACAGGATGAGGCTATATCAGACCAACTAATAACAGGATGAGGCTATACCAGTGCAACTAATAACTGAATGAGGCTATATCAGTGCAACTAATAACAGGATGAGGCTATATCAGTGCAACTAATAACTGAATGAGGCTATATCAGTGCAACTAATAACAGGATGAGGCTATATCAGTGCAACTAATAACTGGATGAGGCTATATCAGTGCAACTAATAACTGAATGAGGCTATATCAGTGCAACTAATAACAGGATGAGGCTATATCAGTGCAACTAATAACTGGATGAGGCTATATCAGTGCACACCCAGGCCTTAATCCCTACAATAATACCGCATCCACCATTCTTACCTCCTTTGACAAAGCTATTCGCAAGTCTGTAAGTGGTCAGCCCAAGGTGACATTATTATAATACAAGATGTTATTCACATAGAGGTGAATGAATACATTCATTCATCACGCAATTGAAGATTCAACTTTTGCAAAATTATTAAAAGATTTCCATACATTCCTACGAATCCTAGGTGTTTGTTAATCCAAGTATTTAATGTTCATGTAAAAATCAAAAAGCTTATGACTGACATAAGCTTATGCCAATCCTGTTGAAATACAAAAAAAAACGCTTTGAAATCAATTGCCACATGTCTAGGTCTCCCCTCTGGTCACCACATTAGTTCATTGATGGTTTCGCTGAAAATTAAATGAAATCGTTAAACCCTTGTTAAACCTTTGTCCATACCTACAGGGCCATATTTTATTGGCACATGGTTTCGGCACAAGGTCTCGCCACAAAACAACGATGGGAGAGGGAGACAGTTGGCACTGTGTCACCTAGCAACAGACAGCGACAGTGTGTCTCAAGGTACGTCTGCTAAATTATCAAAAAGACAAACAAACAATAAAAATAAGCCAAAAATAAGATGGTCCAAAAACAAATGAGGCAAAATGTCTTTTGTTTCAAACGTGCTAAATGAATTTAAAATATCGTTCTATTTTTGTCAATTGTTTGAAGATGATGAGCCAGAATGACGTTTTAAATACGTGTGATTTGTAATGCAAGTGCGCCAAAATCTCGAAAGCTCTACCCAGAATTTTTGTTTCTGAATTACATAAAGCTCCACTTCCATTCTGCGCTCCTGGCACAAACAGAGTAGGTCCTACGAAACTATAAAGGGTTACAGCATTCAATACGCGGAAATCCAGAAGCAACGACGCGAGCATCGCTTTCTACACCACTGACCCACAAGTGATATCTACAATCAAAACGACATGTAGATATTTTTATCGCGAATTCTTCAATCCTACCTCGGCTCCTTTCATCGCACGTTCCGACCATCATTTTGCGTTTTACATCACTCCAAGTACCAAAAGATGAAAGAAGTTCAAGCGTTCTTGTAGAGGCCACGTCCTTGGGGAGTAAGGGGCGGGGAATCATCGCCGGAATCCGTCCCGGAAAAATAACTGGAAACTGAGCGGGGAGGGGAGGGTCGCCGCTTAATGATCAAAACGCCTTCAATATTGCGAAGGCATGAGACTTATCATTATAATTTATTCACGGCAAGCAGCTGAGAAACGTCTTCCGTCCTACCTCCCTGAAGGGCAGAATTAATTTTCTTTTTCAGGAGTTTGATGTAAATAACGATGTCTTGTCCCTGTTCACAATTATGGTGGAAGATTTTCCCTCAGCCTTAGCCCATGTTAAATTGTTGCCACATAGGTAGATGGTAGGGGTTGACCTACTTTGTTTTCGTTCTAAATAAATAGGTACTTACGTAAATATCTAAAGCAGCTTATTCTTCATGTCTATTTCTTTCAGAACGCATTATCTGAAAGTGTTTTCAATATTTTCATTTCAAAACTTTACCGCCACATAACGTATTATATCTTAACTGTCCCTAAAACACAAATGCAACACTAGCGTTGTCATAACAAAGTTGTAAATCGATTGAAACGTATCACCATCTTCCGTATCTGTATTCCATACATCACAAAGTTAACGTCAATAAATCAGTTGACTAGCACACACTCTCGGGAGGCCTTCCTCTAATAAAGGCTGTCCCGGTCTATAGGTAGCCGCTTTGTCTACAGCCTCATCGGTCGAAACTTTCCTTTCCGCAGTCAAACTTAGATCAAGCTTGGAATCTTGGAGGAAAATTGTTGGAGGGGTGAGCGAGGTGTGTCTGGTATCATTCTGGTGTGACAGTTTTCTTTCAAAGGTAAATGTTATTTTGAAACAATTGACATCTTCCTGCCCTTATCCCATGTTACTTGGAGTCGGCGCAACACGTTTTCTTCTTCCATTCTCCCCTGTCAACCGTCACGCTATCATTCACTCCCTTTTCTTTCATTATCATTCCTCACACAATCCATCCATCTTTCCTTTAGCTTTCCTCTGCCTTTCCATCCATCAACATATTTTGACACAACTGACAGAATAGTTTATTTTTTCAAAACAACAAATAATTATCAATTATTTGTTGTAATCTTTAAAAAAAATAGACTTTTCCTATCAGAAAAGAAAATTATTTACACACACTCCGCTAGCATTATTTTTTGTACATGTAGTCGCCTTAAAAATCGCAAACGTGTGATTATTTTTATTCATTGCCTTTTTCTGAGGAAAATCTCTTTTCAGAGTGACATATTCATGAAACAACTAATCTTCACAAATAAAAAGGCCAACTTCTACTAATCTTATTTACCAAACAAAATCTAAATTACACTGAATTATTCCATTCTCATAAACAATGCACGCTAACAGAACGGCGAGGCGTCTTAATTAAACTTATATACTTGCTCTATATACTTACTTATGTACTCAATCTCACTCGTGGAAGTTAAGAAAGGTTAAGGGGGGGCCCGTCCCACCGCCCGGGCATTCCCGAATTTTCCCAAAGTATCGTTTAATGCAAGTTTATTATCTACCATCTAAAATTCTACCATCTTGGAGCGTTAATTAATTCTTTTTATTTTTATTTTAAGGCTACATTTTATTTCTTTGATTTTATTTTGATGACTTCTTATTAGATAAAAATTTATTTAAAAAAAAGTAAAAACCGACTTCTAAAACCTAAACCGAATTTATAAAATAACTTTCATAAAAAAACTTAAAAGCTTCTGAAGTCGGTGCTAAGCTAGGTGCAGACCTACTTCAGAACCCGTAATTTTTTTTATGAAAGTTATTTTTTCGTTTTAGCTTTTAGGAGTCGGTTTTTACTTTTTTTAAAGTACTTTTTATTTTTCCATTTTAGTTGAATATAATGTACAATTACATAAGCCCAAGATGAACGAAAAGAAGAATCATCAAAATCTGCTTAGAAATACCGGAGATACAGTACATCTAAACATATAACTACATAACAATAATTACCTAACGTATTAGATACTAAAACCTTCCTGAAAGTATGTAGATCACGATAGTGAAAGAGTCATCAAAATTGGCTTATTAATTTTGAAGAAAATCGCGGACATACAAACCATACATACCTACATACATACGGGTCGAATACAGAACGTCTTTTTTTGGAATCGGTTAAAAAAAGATTTTTCTGGTTTTCATTTAATTTTTGTAGGGGTTCATACCTAAAGATATTTTTCGCAACGATTTTTTTGAAATGAAATATTTATTGCTATGAAAATATTTAAAAAATCGTCATATTAATTTAATTATTTATTTTCTGATTTTATTCACAGTATTCACAACAGTATTTGTAAATACTGTGAATAAAATCAGAAATTAAATAATTTTATTAAATTACTACGAGTATAGAGTCCGCAAAATTTACAACTAACGTAGTATTTGACATACATGATACAGATTTACAAGGCATTTAACATTTGCGCACTGATCTCGTCTCAAGCAGTACTTGTAGTTAGTTTAAGCTCAGAGTCGGCACGATCACAGACCCACAGTAAGCAACCTAAGTAAAAAGCATTAAGCGTTCTGATCTTGATCTCATGAATAAATGTAAAGTAAGTGAAATTAATTTATTAAGCTAATTGACTACCAACATAATTTGTATATTGTCCGTACCTACATATAAATCTTTATTCAAATCACATTCATACAGTAGTATGACATGGCTATGACACGGAAAATCGACGAGTGACGGGTGTTTTGCTTAACTGCAATAAATATGGACATATTAGTAGTACAGTCAGCCACAGCATTAGCTGACCCACCTTGCATAATTGGTTGAGTTTTTTTAGAAAACGAATCGATAGAATTTTATAATTCTTTTATATTTTATTTCAATACCTATAATAAATAAAATAAAAAAGAATTATAAAATTCTATCGATTCGTTTTCTAAAAAATCTCAACCATTTGTGCAAGGTGGGTCAGCTAATGCTGTGGCTGACTGTACCTACTTAACAAAACTGTTTTCTTTACAAAAACAACAATAACTCCAATAAAAATGTATTTAATATTCTGTACAGTTCAGTCGTACAAGAAACTTAAAATAAACACCACAACACACACTTTTCATAATTTACTTCCAATGTAAATACTAAGCTGCAAATTCCTTTTAACAAATTAAATTGTGGTAATAGGCTAGCGAAAAGCTATCATATGAACACTTATCTGTCAAAATTAATCAACATTCTAATTCCACTTATAGAACAATACTAATTTAATTTATTCACTTCACTCTAAACCATTCAGCTAAACATTTGCCTATTAATGTTAATTACATAATATTCGATTGTATTGTCCCAAAAGGTAAACAATAATGACGTAAGTGACTAGCGCAAGGCAGTCATTTGAAAACCGCTTACCGCCTGTAACTTTGAGCACCTTGAAAGTAAACTGTTTTGTTATAAAAAAAAAAAACAATTTTTATGAGATTTTCTGATGAATTCGGTTGAGAAGCTTCAGATGATGATGATTCATGAAATAGGTCATCTTTATCTTGAAAAGATGAACTTTCAAACCAGCTGTCAAACGCGACTACTGAGTGATTGTGGGTTCGATTCCCAGGTCGGGCAAAGTGTTATTGGGTTTTTAAATAAAGTAAATAAAAATAAATAGTGTTTTATTGCAGGCAAGAGTACCCACATTCAAGAAAAATACAATTGAAGCAGATAAAATAGTAAAGAAATCCTTAATAATCACAAAAATATCATTCCATTCATTCATAAAAATACCATTCCATCCATTCATAAAAATATAATTCATTTCATTGAAAATCATTAAAAAAGTACCAATACACAAACAAACATTCAAATTTGAATAAACATTTAAATTTAAAACTTGGAGGTATGTATAGGTACCCATAGTCTTCAAAAATAACATTAATTTTTTCGTCATTTTTTGTTCCCGCTTAGGTGAACAGAAATCCAGTGCAAAAATATAGGGCTTGCAAGGTTACACGAGACAACCCTCAAAATACTATTACTGGAGCGTCTCAAACTTTGCCAAAAAGACGCGACCCTTGACCTCATAATGGCATAAAAATCAGGAACCCTCGCTTCAGCAAACATGCTCGAAGCACTGCAGTACCTTGGCAGTTTCATAAGGGTTCGGTAAGCGTCATTGTACTGAACCCATAATGAGTTGTACATCTTTTTTGTGAAGTTGCACCATAGTTGGCAGGTGTACATTGACAGGCAGTAAGCTCTGAATAGAGTGTTCTTGACGTCTTCGGTGCACTTCACAAATTTGCGTGCGACCATGTTCCTCCTCACTGAGAGGGTCCTACGCTCTCTTTCTATATCACAGTCGTCGTGGAGTCTATCCGTCAAAATGTGCCTCAAGTATTTAAACTGTTTTACGACCTTTATGGTCGCACCATTCAAAAACAGACTGGGTATGTTCCCCGGACCCGTGCCAGACCTGAATACCATGGATTCGGTCTTAAGGACGTTGTATTTTAGTCCATGATCATCAGCATAATGCTCGCAGACAGATACCAACTTCCTCAAGCCTTTGATCGAGGGACTCAAAAGAACCATGTCATCAGCATAGCTCAAGCTATTCACACAGACATTGCCCAGGTGACAGCCGACTCTGGTTCTCCTGAGTTCCTCGATCAGACCATTGATATACAGATTGAAGAGGTACAGGGAAGTCAACTCACCCTGGCGCACACCGCAGTCTAACCTGTAACTGTTGGATAGAGTGTCACCCCATTTGACTTGATTAGTCTGACCCCCGTACCAGACCCTCAACCGAGCTACGATTTGGTGAGGTACTCGTGACTTTCTTAGTTTGTCCCAGAAGATTTCACAATTCACCAGGTCAAAAGCTTTGCTCAGGTCTAAGAAGCAAGCATACCCTGAAGTTTTCTGGTGGGTGTAGTAGGCTATCGTTTGTATTCGCAAAAAACTATTCATAAACATAACATCACGCCGTGTTTCCCCGAAGAGTTGGGCAGAGGTGTACCTATAGTACACCCACATTTTGACAGAAAAAGAAAACTAAAAAGTATTTTTTTACCTATGTGATAAAAGTACAAATAATCAATTTTCAGACTTTTTCCTTTACTGGTGCTGTAAGAACTTGCTTCTTGCCAAATTTCATGATTCTAGGTCAATGGGAAGTAAAACCTATAGGGTTTTGATTTACTTGTGAGTATCAAAATATGTATGTTGCATAAATGGCCGTATTTTTTTTATTTAGTTGAGTTAGAAGCTTGATTTTTTTTAGAAATCTAAGTGATTTTTAGTGTGATTTACGTATTTGATATTAATTTCAACTTGATACCTCGATCCGTTCCTGAGAAAAAGGGCCTTAACAGAAATAACAGATGACAAGACATTTTTATGTGATAAAATTATAAATTATCAATTTTCGGACTTTCTCCATTAATTGTGCTGTAAGACCTTGCTTATTACCGAATTTCATGATAGAATCATGAAATTCATTTTTCTATTGCGTTGACATAGAAGCTTGATTTTTTTAGAACTCTAAGGGACTATAGACTTACATATTTGATATTAATTTCAACTTGATATCTCCACGAGTCCCTGAGAAAAAGGGTGTTGACAGACTGACAGACTTGAATTTTTTTTTATGTGATAGAATTAAAAATTGACATTTTTCGGACTTTTTCCTTTATTTGTGCTGTGAGACCTTGCTTCTTGCCAAATTTCATTATTGTAGGTCAACGGCAAGTACCTACACTATAGGTTTTGATTTAAATGGCCGTATTTTTGTATTGCGTTGATTTAGAAGCTTGATTTTTTTAGGACTCTTAGGGACCTTACGTATTTATTATTAATTTCAACTTGATACCTCCACACATTCCTGAGAAAAAGGGCCTTGACAGATGACATACTTAATAATATTTTTTATGTGATAAAATTATAAATTAACAGACAGAGTCTTGAGTTCTTGACAGACAGACAGACAGACAGACGGACAGACAGACAGACAGACAGACAGACAGACGGACAACGAAGTGATCCTATAAGGGTTCCGTTTTTTCCTTTTGAGGTACGGAACCCTAAAAATAAAAAAATAAATGTATCTGCTAAAAATGTACTTCCATTCCATCATATGTATTTACTGTACATATAATCAGCCTTTGTATAATGTTCCCACTGCCTCTCTGTAAAACGGTGTGGATGGGCCGTAATCAACCACGCGGGCCCAGTGTGGGTTGGTAGATGTCACATGTCTTCGAATTTTTGGTTCTAGGACATGCTGGTTTCCTCACGATGTTTTCCTTCACCGTTTCCATCCGCTTTCAATACCAGCACCCTAATTGCGTAACAATATCAATTACAATTTGAATGATTTTAAGAATATCCATTAGTTCATGTTCGAAAAATTTGTCTGCTCAGTAACGTTAATAACTGTTGACAATGGCTGGCAATGACTGTTGTTGAACTGTCAAAATGAAAACCATTGCTACTGTAAGTGTACGGAACTACCCCGCCGGTCACTCATGACTTGAACCAAACTCATCACCGACCCCTATTAATAACGGACGTCGATCCTAATTATTATTAATACATCTATCGATGTCTGCGATCAGCTCAATTTGTATACTACACCGGTGTTTAGGGAAACTATTGTTTGCATTTAGATATTGTTATAACAACAAAAAACTATTAACTACAAACATTTTGTACACGACAGTTTTTAATAAGACTAAAGTTGAATTAAAAATCATCAAAGCTTCATAAAAGCCTTTTAAGAAGTCCTGAATTACTACATTATTTTTGTTAGTCTCTAAATGTAACCATATAAAAGCAAAAAAAAAACATGCAAAGCTTCCGCTCAAAATTAGAATATAAATAGATATGTGAAGGCTACACGTGCGAAAAGACGTACGTCATTCTAATCACACGTGTATTCTGCGTATTTAGTATTTATTAGGGAATCAGACTATTTGAGACTATTAATAATTTTGTTATAGATACCTACTTACTTCAAGAGACTTACTTTGACTTTGACCACAATCTTTTGCTAAGTATGTCCAATGTCCCCATATCCAATCATGGTTGAACACTAAATATTGGTTCAAACATTTATGTTGCCGTATCCCTCCAAAAGATCATCATATTGAACGCAAATGTCCACTTCTGCATGAGTCTCCCCCATAGACAGCTACAGCGGGTGATCCCAGGGGAAACACTATAACCACCCCACTTCGCAAGCGGACCCGAGGTCTAAATATAATGTTATTAGTAAGTATGCTGGTTTTGATTCTATTGCCCCTTGATACTATCCCTTGTATAAGTGTCATAACGTGTTTTGGTCATCATCATCATAATATCATATTATTTTCATTACAATTTTAGGGTAGCAAATAACTACACAGTCATTTCTTTTCAGAAAAGTTTTTGTTAAAACACTGGACAGTAGACCAGTAGACTTAAAAATTATTAACAAAATAATGTGTTTTTGACAAAAGTTTTGCTGGCTGACTGCATCCGTGAGATGCACTACAGACTACACAAACAAAGTAATGTAGCAAGTAATGCATTTTTCACAGTTTGTTGTTGACAATGTGATTTGTCAAATATTCCCTTTTCCGTGCTGATTTTGAATACCTCTAGAGACAAAGAATCCATGACTTCGTCCGACTCATATTTCCAACTAAATTTTCCTGTTCTCTTATCTTTTTACATAAACTGTCACTACAATTTCAACACCAATAAAAGGCAGATAACCATCAATACCGTTACATTTTATCCTCTAACACAAATCACAACTAATCAAATTAATCGGAAGGTGGACCGATATCAACATTATTAATGCAAAACTCTCCCCCCACTCCACCCCCTTTCCAACCCTCGGTCCATGCCATCGTCTTCTATCTTTTAAGAAAGAGGACTGCCCTTAAAACTCTTGTGTTGGGAGAGAGGCTTAGCATCATGGCTTTTTTGTAATTGTGCTAAGATTTTATGAGGTAAATGTAAAATTCATGTTTATATGAATAATATGTAAGTTAAGTATTTATGTTGCATGAATGTATATCTGTAAATATGTGCTGCATGTGTCTAGTTGCATTTTTCGGTTGCGTGATTATTTCAAACCTCATAATTTCAAAACCAATAGTAACTATTGCTAAAATAATGATATTAAAATGTTCTCCTAAAAGTTATAAACATGCCATGCTGCTAAAAGTAATCTATAGATGAAAATAGACAACATCTGTAAAGGCTTCTTTAACCAGTTTATCCTTAAATATTTGCTCTGTTTATTTTCCGCGCTTTCCCGGAACAATATCATTTTACATAATATTAATTATTATATGAAGCGAAAGTAACATTGTAATTAACTACGACAAATCATCTAAAAACTTAAACATTAAGATTAACAAACCGTGACAAAAGTTTACTCTACTCCTGTTGCGTGAGCGACGAAATCCATTCTTACTTTATTACCGTTGTTGACTATGTCAATTAACTCCATCTGCCCTGTTCCCAACATATTAGGAGTGCTTATTGTGGAGAAATGTGTTTTCAAACTGCAAATCTAACGTTGGCTGGATGCCATGACTGCTTTCATTATTTTTCGCATCTCCATCTACGGTTGCATCTTTATCTTTAAGCAAGAAGGTTGGTATTCGGTTGCCTTTTGCTTTTTCCACTGCATGTTTTTGTGGTTTTCCAAGCGGGGACTGGCCGCCCGCACCCCTTACCCCAAACTCCACATGTTATTTACGTGTGAACACAACGCCGTGGAGGGTTCAATTTATCTGACCTACTGGGCCTCCCACTAATATAACGCTCGGAATTGCTTGTACCCCTTTTCGGTGGTAATTTTTTTTTCTATTTTGTTTACTTATATATTTTTTCAAAGAATCCTTTGTTGATATGCTCGGACTATTTTATTTTTCTAGATTTAGTAAAAATAAGCATTCATAATTAATAAAACAGCTGGGAAGATAACTCTTTATTCTAAAAAAATAAGCGGAATTTTCTAAGTTACACCACATAAGTTCAACTTAAAACTCAAGCAAAATTTACAACAGATTCTCGAACAAATAGCGACAAAACTTTCGAAGCCTTAATCTTAATTAGCCTTTATCTTTTCTCAAACATAAAACTAAATAAATACACATTTTGATAAAAATACTTTTTCCTGACCTATCCAATCGGCATCACCAACGGAAACAAACTGAAAGTAGCACCAAAGTAGCAACGAAATGAAAATTCCATTATGCATAACAAAGAAATAATCCCTACACAAAAATATTGAGTTGACATCGAAAGTGAAGGGGGCAACGCGACACCTCCATCCGTAGTCAAGCGTCCAAGTGGCGGGGCAGATTCACGATTACAGCCATTTGAGGGGACGCGCCCCGAACTGTATGATGGACTGGAAATATTCCATAATATCTAAAGCGTCGTTACAATGCCTTAGCAGAATATTTTTCTTGGGCAGAAAGCCGATATTCCCCCAAGAGTTACGACATTTCAATTTGCCAAGGCGGGCGGAAAATGGAATTACGATTGAAGCGAGAACGCCCGAATGTCGACGAGGGCGTCCCGCTCTTCACCGATCGTTCCCGAACAGCACCGAAGCGAAACGAGTGAACAACGCGCCCGTCGCGCCGCACCAAGCCGTGTATTGATTAGATGCGGGACGTCCGATGCCATATAAATTAGGCCGCACAGAAAAACAGACTAAGTAAGTACATATTATTTACGTAAATACTAATCTCTAGTTGAGACTACTATTTTAAATTATTTAAAACAACTGAACGTATTGTTTTATCTAAGTTACCTACATAAAATATGCTTGCGTAGGTAAATTTTAGTTCAGAAAGTTTTGACGGAAGCTGATTTTCAACTGCGCTCTCTAAAAACCGCGGTTAATGTAACTTAAAAATTATGTGGAAAAAATTAGTTGTTGACTCCTCCATACTCCTTTATTTATACAATGGAATTTATAGCTCATTACGAAGTGTTAGTTAAAAAGGACAGTAATAATGGTTTCATTTTCAGCCGTAATTAATATAAAAGCGATCCTATTTGATGCAAGCCGACATCGAGGCCAAAATAATGTAGACGAATAAATATACATTACATTATTAACGAATGTTGGCCTCGTTTCTCGCTCTCTTTGTTCGTTTCACGATTTTCCGTGAGAATTAATTGAAAATAAGTTTTCCTCATTGCGGTTTCAAGGTTCAAAATAATTTGTTGGGTGGAACATTTTGTTCCCGGCGATCAAGCGAGAATGTTTACCTGATAATCGACCTTAGAGAACGGAACATTAAGTAGAGTATTGTATGTAGCATATGCGATGGCGCTTTTCATGATTTGTGAGTTTATAGCAACGGTGAAGTGTCGGTGGTTAATGGTGGCAGCGCGTGGCTCTCGCCGGCCGCCATATTGAAAAAGTTTGGCGCGAAAAAAGGGCGGTAAAAATATAAATCGATGATGACAATATGAAGTTGGATTCTTATCGTTTATTCACTTCCATACGAGTGTCAAGTTATGATTTCTCCACACTTATATGTATGTAGACTGTGGGTATGTACACAAAATACTTAGTTGTTGTTACTTTCCAAGATCTATTCTATTTACTGCTTAGCTTACAAATAATAACTGTGTACACATTTGGGAAAACATGGAAGAGTTTGTCTCGTCCCAAAGATCTTTTCTTTTCGGTAATTCACCTCAGAATCCCTCGTTCGGGAGATTTAGATGGAATACCGCCGCCCTCCTCTCCCCAGGGTGACCCAGAGGTAAACCCGTTGTTTCTTGGAGAAGTTCCACTTGAGCCAACATTTTCCCTGGTTAGCAACATTCTGTTTTAATAAGAAACACAGCTTTAATGGAACGACATAAGGTTTATTTTGCTATAGGTTATAATGGCGGTTAATACCTTTTGCAGTATATTATTTATTAGCACCTTTTCAGGTACTTAAGGTCGGATCGCCGCGTAGGGTTCGCTGAAGATTCGGTCTCGCATATTCGTCAACATAACCTCTACTATGTGTTCGGTACACTTGGGAACTTGTTAAAACGACTTTTCAATAAGAAATTGGGATACGATACGAATTGACTCTCCAATAACACAGACAATATTTTTAGTTTACTAAGGATTACTTAGAAAGTAAATTCTTATTAACTGTAGAAGTGTTTATGAGACTATGAATACAATGAGATAAGTCATTTCTAACTAACAAAGCATAGTATAAGAATATGTTAGTCGTTCATGTAGTACCATCGTAACTTTACGCGTCTTGCATAGACAACTATCGCTGTTCTCGCTGATTCGTCAGCAGCATTTGACACTGTTGACATCAACTATCTTCTTATACACAGGCAACCAGCAACAGGCAGGCAACCTCTAATTATTTAATTCAGATTTAAAACTCTTTAAGTCAAGCCCAAATTCTGCATAAAATGAGAAATGGACTAATAGGGAATGCTTAATGAATGGAATACCACAAGGCAGCGTTTGGCTCCAATTTTGTCTATTTGTACAACTAATTGAACTAATACAACCATTAACAATATAGTCTTCATCACCTTGACATCTAAATTAAATAAAGAAAATCTCTGGCCATTTCATTAATTTTAAGATGGTATGATTTTCCAGTTACGACCAACCCTATTTTATTTATAAAATTTATTGAACTTGCCTTGTTAGTTAATGTGTCAATAGGATCACATAATATGTTTATTTATATATCAAGATTTGACCAATGTCAAATCTTGCAAGCTGAATTAAAACCACTTCCACTTATCCTACGGAGTTGAAATTTTACATGTTGATTCTGTTTCAAAGACAATGCATTTTAATGATAAGCATGACCTGATTCTACACCCAGGATTGGTTCCAGACAAAGGAACTCTTCAACCATTTACAGTACAGGCACAAAATTTTATGCAGTATGTAATTGTAAACAGTGGCAATCTGTTAAGGGGTCATTGTACTCATCATTATGAACAAATTTTACTATGGGACCAAACCTGAAATCGCGCAAAAAAATCAGCTGTTCAGTACATTTATGTTCGCATAATTCGTCAAAATGTAGGGAACAGCAGATTGTTTTTCCCCGTCGGGTTTGGTTTCAATGGTTATATATTGACTAGATGATATTCAGGGTCTGATGATGGAGCCGAAAGATGGCCATAGGAACTTCTCAAAAAAAACAAGATAGCATCATCGAATTTGGACTGGTTGGCTTTGTCCTGACAAGTGCTATTATAGCTTGAAGTGGTATCCAAGGTCTGATGAGTGGTGAGGCGGCGAGCCTCCTAGACGGATTGACGCCATGGGATCTGGAGGCAAAAGTCCTCGCACACGTGTGGGAGTGGCGCGAGGAGGCGAAACGCCGCGGCATAACTCCGCTCCCGCGAGAAATCAGTCGGTACAGCGGACTGAGCTCCGGCAGGATCTCATGGCGACATGGAGAGTGCAATTGTCCAAGCTCAGCGCTGGGCACGCCACAAATGCGGCGATAAGTCCTCTCTTTGAGGAATGGTTGGAGAGGCGCCATGGCGTCCCCACCTTCCGCCTGACGCAGGTCCTCACCGGAGACGGTTGTTTCGGGAGGTTCCTGTTCCAGGTAAGGCGGTAGGAAACACCCGGGTGTCATCATTGTGTGGATTGCCCGGAGGACACGGTGGAGCATACAGTGGAGGTCTGCCTGGCTTGGGCGTGCCGTCCGCCGTGTTCTCACGGAGGTGATTGGCGGCGGCGATCTCTCGCGTCCAAACCTGGTCCAGGCCATAGTACGGAGCGAGAGTGCATGCGAGGCCGTCACCTCCTTCTGCGAAGCAGTAATGCTCGCGAAGGAGGAGGCGCGTGAGGGAGAGGCAACTGTCGCGCCCTCACGCCCCTAGTCGCCACAGGAGACGCCCTGGGCGCCGGGAATCAGTAGCCGATTCCCGGCCACCGTAGGCGCGGGCTTGCAGACGGTGAGCAATGGGTAGCTCGCCGTCCGGTAAGACAGGCCCAGGTCGACGACGCGTTGTGTTCCACGCGCGCCTCAAAGATATGTCAGCAATGATGGGGTCCGATAGGGCCAATGCCGCCGGGGTCGCGGGTTGTTCGAAAGAGATACCGTGGCCCTGGCATAGGCAACTGAAGGAACACGGGTGGGTTTAAGTCAGTAAAAGTCTGACACGCCCTCCCGCTCCGCCCAGAGCGGGAGAAGTCATTTGATGATATCCAATCCACAAAATAAAAAGAAAAGAGTCTGATGAGAGAGCCGGAAGGTGACCACAGTGAATTTGTATAGTTCAAAACTGTTAAGTGCTACAAAACCATTGTGAGAGAAAATAAATGAACTTATTTTATTATTTTTAGGACTGCTCATGCAACTAAACATGATAATGTCATTGTTTCTGGACACATTAGACATATTTATAAGTGCTTTTACACTAGGTGCAGTCCAGGGTCTGATGCTGGAGCTGAAAGCTAGCCTAGGAACTCTACAACTAAACAAGATAGCACCATAGTAGACCAGGGCCAAACCGCTCAAAATATCGTAAAAAAAATTAATTCTTAGCAGTATACGAGTGGTCGGAAAATTTAGATGATGATGTAAATAACGAAGGAAAAATAGTCCAGACTCAGAAAAAGTTCTGGAAGGGAGGTGGGGGTGGTAATATAACGTTTTTAGGGGTTTGTACTCGTTTTTTGCGATTTGCGGGTAAACTATGCATCCTATCGAAAAAAGTTAAATGTAAAAGTGGTAGATAATAAAAAAATCTACAACTATTTTCTCATACATTATTACACATAACCTCAAAATTATCGAGAAAAACGCAAAAAACCGTTTTTTTGGTTTTTAATTTATAACTAAGTATAACAAATATTATACATCATCAACAAAATTTTCCAATCACTCGTATACTGCTAAGAATTTTTTTTCCTCAAACAGGATTGGCCCTGGTCTATGTGTTTGGACTCATTGGATATTTATGGACAAGTGCTTTTACACTAGGTGGGCCTGATTCTGAAGCTCAAAGGTGGTCGTAGGAACTCTTCAACTAAACAAGATAGTACTGTTGTATTTGCGGTCGTTGGTTTAGTCTTGCCATACTTGACAAGACAAATCCAACGAGTCCATACAATAGGGCCATCGACCTTACAAGTGCAGCTTGTTTTTAAAAAATTACATTATACAGGATAAGTTTTTAAGCAGTGCGCAAATTTTCACAGGGTGTTCTACCCCTGAATATGAACAACTTTTACTATGGGTCTTTTTTTTTTTTTTTTTTTTTTGAGGGTGGGAAATCATCAAATAACTTCTCCCGCTCTGGGTGGAGCGGAAGGGCGTGTCAGACTTTTACTGACTAAAACCCACCCGTGTTCCTTCAGTTGCCTATGACAGGGCCGCGGTAACCTCTTCAGACAACCCGCGACCCCAGCGGCGTCGGCCCCGTCACTTGCTGACATCTCTTTGAGGCGCGCGTGGAACACAACGCGCCGTCGTCGACTCGGGCCTGCCGGTCGATTCTGTAAAAATCTAACTCTGAAATCGTGAAAAAAAATCAGCTGTTCAGTACATTTATCTACACCAAACTCGTCAAAAAAAATGTAGGGAGCAGCTGATTTTTTCTCGCAATTTCAGGTTTGGTCCGATAGTAAAAGTTGTTCATATTGATGGGTAGAACACCTTGTGATTTGCGCCCTGCTTAAAAACTTATCCTGTATAATGTAATGTTTGAAAAACAAGCTTGTAAATGAATTAAAAATCGGCCAAGTGCGTGTTGGACCACGCACAATGAAGGGTTCCGTAGTTGGGGTGAATTTATTCCAAGAACAAACTTAACATTATATGTAGTTGGAAAACATGTTCTCACATACATTCCAACAGTAAATGTAAGTTTATATTCACAATATTGAGAGATTTACCATGTTATTTTAAGACCACAAACTTCTTATAAGTTTTCCTGTAATCTACAGGTAAAGAACCATTTTCTGTATTTATTTTCAAAATTTTAGGCTCAGTAGTTGCGGAGATAACGGGGGGGGGGGGGGGGGGTTGGTCAATTTTCGTCTATTTTCTTAAACAACTTTATAACAATTTATTTTAAAATTATATAAAATAATTTGAGACCCTCATAGTAAGCCCTTTCATTTGATATGTCACACGATACAGTTTGCAAAACTTTTTTTTTTAATTTTCTTATTTGCCTCCTAAAAGTGACCCCCATATTCTAAATTTATTTATTTACTTCACTTGAACGTTTTTGGGTCACAGAAATCCATATGTGTACCAAATGTCAGCTTAATCGGTCCATTAGTTTCGGAGCAAATTGGCTGTGACAGACAGACAGACAGATAGACACACGAGTGATCCTATGGTTACGTTTTTTTTCCTTTTGAGGTACGGAACCCTAAAAAGTACTTAATAAAACTTACGTTAACATAGAACTTTAACATTTTCTTAAAAGTTTGAGACGTGCACATCCTTCTTAAAATTAATATTTTATTTCACGTAAACCTACATATGATAAGCTTTTAAGAAAATATTAAAGTTCTTTGGTTAACGTAACTTTTATTTTGTACTTTTCAGTTCATGTATTTTACTTTAAAAAAAATATTTTCCTTTTTAAGAAAGCCGATAGTACTTAGTACTTACCTAACGTTTTTACTTTTCCTGACGAACTTTTGGTTTTTTATTTCATTCAACCTTCAATTGGCGTTTAGGGGTTGCGCATGTTTTCTGTGCGCCCTTTAGCCCGCGCTCGCATTCCTTTTGTAATCGAACCCTATGATACTTTTTAACCTTGATCAACATTGCAATTAAATATGCCACTCAAGGTTGAATAAAAAAGGATCACAATTTCTTAATAATATTTTGACCACTTGAGAAGATTTCACCACTTTTGGTAAACTTGAAAACTATGTACAAAAAAATATTCAGGTTTTCGTTGAAAAAAGTAAATAAGTAACTACTTATGGGAAATGCGCAGTATGCGCGAAATTCAATTTTTTTTTTTTTTGCAATTTGCAGGTCTGTGTCAGGTTGTATCTTGATCGAAATATGATACGCGACAATAACAAATATGTATTTACATAATCTTGACCATAAAAATCATCAATACTTATATAATAGATAATTATATTTGCCGTGGTTTGGTCTGATTTCGGAAATCACACCAAACCACGGCAACAAAAAAAAAACAAAACAAAAAAATCAAACCAAACAAAAACAAAAAAAAAAACAAACCAAACAAATCAAACAAAAAAAAAACAAAAACAAAAAAAAAAAAAAAAAAACAAAAAAAAAAAAAAAAAAAAAAAAAACAAACTTAGAGAAATGTATTGATGATTGTTATGGTTAAAATTATGTAAATACATATATATATGTTTTACTGTCGCGTATTATATTTTGATCAAGATACAACCCACATACAACCTGACATGGACCTGCAAATTGCATAAAACTCGAGAAAATTTGAATTTCGTGGGCTACCACGGCGCATCGTAAAACTTAGAAAGAAAAAAAAATAATTAACACTAATTTATTGCAATTACTTTAATTATTTTTATACATTTTTTAAACCTTACAAGAGAGTACCTATACTAGTTCAAGTGACTTGCGCCAATGGTAGGGAAACAGTCTATTGAGCACTGAAGGAATTGTCCGTGTATAAGTTAACGAAACCGACTACGAGTCTACTAGAACTCTGTGCAAGCTTCACCCCTACAATGGATTCGATATTATTAATTAAATAGTCCGTTTGAGAACCTCTTGAATGGAATATGAGGTGACGATCTTTTAGATGCTTATGTAGGACTGTAGGAGAAGACAAGTATTTTGTGATACAATGCTCATGTATCAAAATTGGGGATCAAAGAATAGGTAATGTTGAGTTCACAAGTAGACATAGCTACACATACCTACAATACAACTTTAACAGGACCAAGGAAAGCAGGCGCCACCATGCAATCATCCCGCCCCTACATCAAAGACAAGAATGTCCAATGAAAAAATACTGAATTATTTCATTTGGGCAGTGTCATTTTAATCAGTAAGTAATAGAAATATATAAATATTAAGAAATAAAAATTTAAACTGAAAGCTTTTTAGTCAACAAATACCTACAAACTGAAAAAGCTTTTCCCAGCATGCAGTACTAGCAATCAAAGCATTTGGATGATAATAATAATCGAGTCCTTATAAAAACCAAATACCTACGCATCATTATAAGACATAATTTAATAAATAATTATTGTAAACAAGGCGTCGCGTCGTACCAAATTGCCCTACATTCAGGACTTTTTCAGGAAATTAGTTCACAACAGCAGTGCTGCCATCTGTGTGTTGACACCGGAGTTACATGTAATGGGCGGGCGGCGCCATGCAACAGCGTCGATAAAACGAACCAGTGTGTTTACTTTGTTCTAGTAGTAAACCAAGCTTAGGGTGCGTACAGTCACGACCACTAATATTATACACTTGGCAACAAAAGTATCTCCTCCAACAACATAAAATTACCTACAACCGTAACAGTATAACGGTTGTAATTTTGTTGTTACGAACGTATTATTTTGGAACCCATACTATTATGAAATTATACAGGGTGTAAGTGTAAACAGTGGCAATATTATAAGGAGTCACTGTACTCGTCATTATGAACAACTTTTACTATTGAACCAATCCTGAATACGCGAAAAAAAATCTGCTGTTCAGTACATTTATTTTCGCATTTAAGTATTCGTCAAAATGTAGGGAATTTGATTTTTTTTTTCGCGATTTCAGGTTTGGTAAAAGTTGTGAATAATGATGAGTACGATTACCCTTTAAAACATTGCCACTTAGGTACAGTATAACATAACTTAAACTTGCATTCCACGAAAAAATCACTTTTGATTTTTGCTAAAAGTATACATAAGTACTTATTAAGTTGATAGTAGCTCTTGACTGTACACTTCGGGAAGCTTTGGACGTAGTTTTGTAGTTGACGTGATGTGTCTGTGAGTCTGCGTAGCTTTCAGGCGTTTGCTGTTGTATGCACGCCCTTAGCGTGGTTGGAAATGTTGTAAATCTGTTAATGAGAATTATCCCGTTCGGTTTTGTTGCGCGGTTTGCGACTGGAAAAAAGAACAGTGGCAAGATAAGAGCTTTAGATCAGCATCAGCAATCAAAGATATGTCAGCGAACATAGAAGCATGAATAAGTAAGTAGGTACATAAGCTTAAAGAAGAAATCTTCAATTATTATTTTATAACATTTTTTTTATACATCTTTTTTATGATATGCCAACAATCTGTTTTGACCTATCTTAAAAAGGAAAATTTACTGGAAATCCAATTAATATAGCTTTATATGGCATGAAATTAAAGGTTGGCGTCCATGCGTCGAAGTAAGAAAATATTTCCCGCCTACGGGGCGTCTTCGTCTACTAGAACGTCAGGGGCGGCGTGCGGAGGTGGAATGGGCGGCACGTCTAGATGACTAGCACCGGTTCAATGCTCGGCAGGTGAATTTTAGTAATACTTTGTAAACCAGTAAAATATTTGTCTCGCCAACCAAATATCCTACTTTTATCTCTTGTCTTCTTCTTTATGACTCCGGGCGTTTGAGTTGAGAGTTCCCTCTAATTAAAATATATAGGGCCCTATTTTATTTTTATAGACTAAACATTTAGGTACAAATAAATGGGTACTTAACAAAATTGGAATCACTACACCCAAATCCTCAAAAGCTTTTCCTCCATAAAGTCAAAAATCCCAAGGTTGCATTTTCAAAAATTACGAAACACATAAAAATAACAAGTGAACACCTAAACACCGCAATATTGCGTCGAAAAAACACACGGATGTTGGTCGTTATAAAAATGTAGGATCTAGGGAAAAGATCATCCTTGGCGTAGAGTGGGGGTTAGGGTGGAGAGACCCCTCCTGATTTATGGTAACATGTCGCGAGAGCAACCGCGTACGCGAAACTCGCTTTTTGTCATTTACTGATTTTTATTCTATTCCCTCTTTTTACTGTTTATTTTGTTACATCTAGAGGGCCTATTATTGAGGTCATCCAAGTAGCTACCTACTCAAAATGAAAGTAGGTAGGTGTGTTCTGTTTAAGTCGAAGTTAGTTTCGGTTTCGGTGTGTATTACGCAAACCAATACGGAACATTATGTATTTTCATAAAAGGTATACGTAATATGTACCACATACTACAAACACATAAGTTTAGGCAGTTATGTAAACTATAACACAAAACTTTTCAAAGTTCATAAGAGATACATCTAGCGCCATCTGTTGTCGAGTAGTGTTCATTGCAGAAATAGAACCGAAAATAATGAAAAAAGAGCAATTAACCATATCCGGAAAGCTACAATATTAACTGGTTTGTATCATCAACTAAAGAAAATTCTTCTGTTAGCAAAATAAAGCAATATTTTTAATAAATTATTAACAGTGTAAATTCGATACTGCTGCCATCTTATGTGCAAAGTGAATAGTAAGAAAACTTCATCTTAAAGTAGTTGTTAATGTCCACCGGTAGATGGCTCTCAAGTTAAGTGTGATAGAAAGCTATGAAAATGCAACGATAGCTTTTCTATTGTACAATTTTTATTTATTATCAGCAGCAGATAAGTTTAAGTTTGAGGCTTGAGTAGGTATACAGGTACAGTTAGGTAGGTTCCTACTCGTTTTTGTCATCCAACTGCTTGGCATATTAAAGACTGCCTACCTACTTAATGGCAGTCGCAAAATAAAATCAGTAAAATGTACAAAACATAATTGTTAATTGAGGGTATTATTCAAATAACTACAGTCTCAGACAACAAAAATTTACCTTAAAAAAATCGGCCAAGAGCGAGTCGGACCCACGCACCGAGGCGAGGGTTCCGTTCCGATTTCTGAAAAAGTGTGCTTTTAGAGATTTAGAGACATCGTTTTAGTTTTTCTGTAACCTTTACATGAACTTCTATCACATAGAAAAATCCGTTCCCCCCCGGGAACGGTATTCTTTTACATTTTCTTAAAAATTCGAAACATAAACAGCCTAAAAAAAAGAAAAAATTGTTACTGAGTCGCACCATAGGGGTTCCTTTTTACCATTTTGGTACGGTACCCTAAAAACCAGTTTTCAATCAATCCTAGATCTCCCGCCTTCGGTATTTAAGTAGGTTCAGCTGCTAACCGCTTTAAGGCTTGTCCCCCGTAAAAAGCGCGGTCACTGTCGGACTGCATAGAAAAGAAAGAGAAGCGCGATGACCCAACGCTTGCAAAATATGAAGTAATGACATGAAATCATTCCTTATTATTTTGTAGAGAACTGTATAAATTTATGAACACTTTTAATGAAAATTGTAGAAGTAATATGGTATGGTAAAAACTAGAAAAAAATAGACAGAAATAGACCTGGATTTAGATTTTTATCCCCTTAGTTCTACAAACTAAAATAGATTTCAGGACAAATGAAATCACTTCTTATGTGTTGTAGATTGCTGTGTATTTTTTCCTATCAAAAAGATGATATAGTTACTGTAAAAAATGGTCACAAAGTTACTTAGTTTCGCCGTATTTTAGGAAGGAGGAGCCTTAACTGTCGACATGCAATGATCGAGGCCGTGCGCAATTTACACATCGGTTAAAATTCCTGCCAGGATCGTGATCATGCAGTTCTCCAACAGTAGGTAGGTACCTAAGCACTTCAGTATCCAAGTACTTAATAGGTATCAACGTCAACAGTTTACAATAACCGCCCTCTTCTTTTGAGAAACTACCAGAATCCATTTTATTTATATTATTAATTTATGACAATGTATTAAATTATATTATTATTATTAGGTTGCATGCTAGTTTTAGCGAATTGTATCAGAAACTTTTAAAAACCCGACCATCTTTAATGTACTACAATTCTTGCAATTAAAATTACATTTCACTTCATTTCATTTCATTTCCATCTAGTTTTACCTACATGACATTAATAATAATAAACATACTTAAGTAGATAAAGTGTTTTTTTTTTTCTTCTGAGTATTTTGAACAACAGGTTTTGTGTCACTCTGGTATGACAGACAGATCAAAACTCAAGTATTATAAACATGTTTTACAAAAACTTTATGGGAAAAGTATAAATAACTCTAATGAAAACTAACTACCAAACTGTACCGATACATCTACAGATATCCCTAAATTATACAATATATACGCGTAAGTACCTAGTGTACCTAGCGTAGATAGCACGGATAATCTATGGTAGATAGGCAGGCACCCGCGCAAACGCAGTAAATATCCACTTGCTCGACATTGCCAATGACAACAAGCCTACCTACTCAGTCTATAGTCTTGAGAGAAAATCCGTATGAAGCTTTCATAGTTGGCCTCATTTGTAAGTTTCGCCTAGCGCCATTATAGATACTACCTGCCTAACCTACACCTCGCTATTAGATAGACATACCTAGACTGTGTAGAATGACTTTCAATATTACTTATCTAAAGCCTCACATAACACACTATTTTTGATTTTGGTTTTTGACGTGCGGGTATGCGCCCTTTGTGTGGCAAGCCAGCTGGCTCAAATACCCACCCGGAAAAAATGCCCGCCGGCTGTGGCCGCCGGCATACTGTGTAGGAAGCTTTTTAACTGGAAGGGGTACGCACAGTGGCAGTCGCAATGACCTACCCACATTTACAGTTATGTTATGAAGAGATGGGATTGGGAGATGGGAGAGGCCAATATTCTACTCTGGAATGTGATAGGCTGAGTAAATTGATTGATTGAACCAACACGAGTGACTGTAGACTGCCCAGTTGGTCTCGTGGTCAAAAGCACGACTGCTGCTGTGCGTGGAGCCTCGGGTTCGATTCCCGGATCAGGCAGTGTTATTACGTTTTCCCATTATACCCCGTTTACATTCAGCCATTGCCATTCGCGCTGCCGGAAATATTTCCCTAAATATTGCTGTATCAACGTCAACGTCAAGGGAAATGAGTGTTTCCATTGCCGCGTCACATGCCTTTCCAACAATGGAGAACGTAGAAATTTGATAGAAAGTGAGCGAGAGAGCAATACCTACATAAATACTCATTCACGCTCACGTTACCGGCACTTTGATGTCTGCCAAAAAACCGCCAATTTGGGGATCGCCAGGAAGACAAGCGGCAACGTCAACGGCAAGTGAAGCGACCTGTTTACACATTGGCATTGCCCATTTTATTTCCCATTTCCTTGCAAGTTGCCGTGTAAATGGGCGGAACGGTATTAGGGATTTTTCAGTAGCAGCCCGGAGTCATGAAGTTGGTGGTATCAAGCCCCCGTGGCTCGAATAGCACGTAAAGCCGTGGGTGCTGCGCCTGATCTCTCCTCGGCCGTGTAGGATTGCTGTCCCATCGGACTATGAGAGTAAAGTAACAGAGAGTGCACCTGTGTTTGCTCACGTACTTGTGTAGGTACTATGATATCTCCTGCTTACCTGGCTAATCTACGTTAAGATTGGCCACCGTGGCCGAAAATCGGTCTGGAGGATTTCATTTTTATTGGAATGTTCTTTCACGGTTTGCGGTAGGAGTGAACTGGTAGAAATCGTCAAGTACCGAAAAGCGTTATACCCCTCCATGCGACTTTAACTCTCTTTCTGTCTCTATTATAATATAAAATAGAAAGAGACAGAGAGAGATAAATTGTGAATTTGGTCAAAATGTAAATCCAAATCTTTAGTGTGACTGTTACTTTATTACTTAAGTTCAAACTAGGTTAAGTTACTATTGCTTGAACATTTGAAAAACCAATTACGACGGCAAACACACATTCATATTTTAAAGACTGCGAATGGTAACCTATAATAATATAGTCGATGTACCTACCTACTCGCTTCTCATCATTTTTCAGTCCTACCCCGGCATAACAATTATTATGAGTTTCCTGGGAACCCGGACTACCAAGCACTTCCATAATATAGCATTTCTGAGAATATAAAATATCCCTAGAGCACACCACGTTTTGCGAAACGAACACTTTAAAACTCTTCTGCGAAATTGCTACTTCTGAAAAACTCAATAAGTAGATAAAACTCGAACCAAATTTTACACATTCTCGGAATCGAACAAAAGGCTTGACGCCCAACAGTGATACTTGCTACGACTATATCAGTGAGGCAGAACCATAGAAATATAAAAAAACAGGAGAAGTAGCAAGCGGTCGAAAATGTGTCCGCGCGACATGCTCAGTATGAGCCGCTCATAGTACAAATTCCGTCTCCGCGAACTAGTGCGCTTTCGACTGTGACCGTGACAATTTATAAGAATGCCGTGTTGTTCAGTGGTTTCTTGTAAAAACCGAAGCCATGTAAGTCATGGAATCACTTTCCATATGTAAGTACAAGTATTTTACCATATTTGTCTTTAAAATCATGAAAGTGACAAAGCGAAAAAGTGAAGACACAGGGTTCCGATACATTTTAACATACTGGGCCCATCTCCTTCTTTCTTATAATATATCTATAGGCAGAATAGTAACCTACCACGTTAACGATAGCGAAAAATTCATACTTCTGACGATCAGCCGGTGTCTCTACGCAATGGGCAACCTTCACAATCATCCACACTGGAACCAGATCACAAAACGGCATTTATTTATGAAGTCAGCAGGTCTTGAATACTACAACTTTATGAACGCACCGTATGTCCGCTTGATATATTGCTGAATCTTCTTGTCTTCTGCTTGTTTTTGTGTCGTTGCGGGACCTAAACAGCGTAGCAGTCCAAAGGCCACTCTGCTCGATGATTTGGTTTTTGATGCTCCAAATCCTCGTAATGTGGCTCTGAAGGTCTAAATATGTTTGGGCGTGATCTAGCTACTGTTTAGCTATATTTTGGGTGGGGGTTTTCTTGATATTTTGTATAAATAAACCACGATGTTATTGCAATGATCTTTTTTGATGTAATGTATACTATACTAATATTATAAATGCGAAAGCAACTCTGTGTGCCTCTCTGTCTATTACCAACTGTTCACTAGCATAATTAGCCTTTAAACGGCGTTCAACTATAATATACATAATAGGTCTTTACCTATGAAATTGCCGTTTTGTATGAAAAAATTTAAACGAATTTTTTTCATGTATTTTTTATTTGTATTAATCGAAGTAATCACCCATGCAATCAATGCATCTTTGCCAACGCAGTGGCAGTTTATTGATGCCCTTCTTAAAGAAATCAGCTGGTCGGGAGGCAACAAATTCTTCAAACGCATTTTGTACTGCCTCTCGGGTATTGAATTTTTTTCCCGCCAAGAAGTTGTCCAAATTCTGGAAAAGTAGTAGTCTGTAGGCGCAAGGTCTGGTGAGTAAGGCGGATGACGGAGAGCTTCCAACCCCAGTTCTTGCAACTTGGAGACCGTCTGCTGTGCAGTATAAGGTCGCGCGTTGTCGTGCAGGAGCAGCGGAGACGAGCGATTGACCAATGCTGGTTGGAGATGTGCCAGCTTCTCCATCATTGTGTTCAGTTCTTCACAGTACACATCTGCAGTAATGCTCACCCCGTCTTGGTAAGAAGCTGTGATGAATCACACCGGCGCTAGACCACCAAACAGTGACCATCACTTTTCTAGGGGTAAGTTTTCGTTTAGGGCATTGTTTAGGTGCTGAACCAGGATCCAACCAACTTGCTGAGCGCTTGCGGTTATCAAACAGAATCCATCCTTCATTTGTGTGTCTGTTGAGCAGTGCAAGGCACGTCTCGACGCGGACTTCGCGCTGGCGATCATTGAGTTCATGGGGCACCCATTTGTCAAGCTTTTTTACCTTGCCAATTTGACGCAAATGGACCAATATTGTTTTGACGCTAACGTCGAAAGCTGCTGCTAATTCAGCCGTAGATTGTGTATCATCAGCTTCCACAATCGCCTTTAATTCGTAATTGTCGACCAAAGTCTTCGGACGACCGCGAGGTTCATTTTTCAGGTCGAAATTTCCAGAACGGAAGCGAGCAAACCAATAACAGGTGGTGCGTTGGTTTGTAGTATTAGCTCCGTAAACGTCGTTGATGTTGCGTGCCGCTTGTGCCGCGTTGCTGCCACGACGGTACTCATATTCCATAATTACTCGAATTTTTAACGTATCCATGATGACGAAAAAGATTTAAATGCGATGAAAATGTAACAATAATCAATAAACAAATGACTACTTTTGGAAAAAAAAATCCATGTTTTTAAAATAAAATAAATTTGAAATTAGAATTCTTAGCCAAACAAAAATTATTTTGATTTGAAATGGCCAGTGCAGAACGGCAATTTCATAGGTAAAGACCTAATATATATAACAGCCTGAATTATGTTCAATTATATGCTAGAAAATAATTATATTTAATAACTTTAAACTCTGACACCGTACACGTGTACCTCCTTACACGTATACGGTGTGTGTGTCTACCTACGCTTATTTCACATGTGTAGATGGATTTTATGTACTTAAAAAGAATTATCAGGAAAAGAAAATATTAAATCATCAATTTGCCTAGACTTTTCCCAACTATGTTGGAGACGGCTTCCAGTCTAACCGCACGCAGCTGAATACCAGTATTTCATATGGAGCGACTGCATATCTGACCTCCACAACCTAGTTACTGGGTAATACGATACTCTTTGGTAATACTGGTTGTCAGACTTTCGGGCTTCTGACGACCCGTAACGACTGTCAAAGATCCACGAATGACAGCCGGGACCAACGGCTTAACGTGCTCTCCGAGGAACGGAGGAGTCTCGGTTTGTAAAGATGGTCAGCCATCCACGGACCGGAGCTCCTCTCAAATTAAATCATCTCAATACAAAACCAGTTTTAACTAAGTTTTGTTGTGTTCGTTTCAACCGCGCGACCATGGCGTTAAAAAAAAAACTATGCCAAAATTTTGTAACAATTTGTAAAAGTTGACTCCCAAAACCACAAATTTGTCAAAGGTATGGTTAAAAAGTTAGAAGGGTTTGAACGTGGCCGCGCCATCGAAACGCGGAGAACCGCGCGGCCACAGAAATCTCAGAAACTAAGCGTTGCACAGACCTGAAATGTTGGTAAATAACAGATTCAATTTGTAAATAATTTGTAAAAATATAGAAAAAAATCGCAGGTTAATATTTTAGGAGCTGTGAGACTAAAACCCCGTGGCCGCGCCATCGAAACGGTGAAAAAACGTGATAGCCGATATCTCGCTGAAAAAGCATCGCAGACGTCTAGAGTTTTTTGTAAAACCCAGATTTGAATTTGTCAAAATTTGTAAAAATATAACAAAATCCTAGGTTTATATTTCAGGAGCCACGCCGTTGAGACGGTGAAAAACACGTTATCGCCGATATCTCGCTGAAAAAGCATCGCAGAGGTCTGAAGTTTTTTGTAAAACCTAGATTTGAATTTGTCAAAACTTGTAAAAATACAACAAAAATCCTAGGTTTATATTTCAGGAGCCGCGCCATTGAAACGGTGAAAAACACGTTATCGCCGATATCTCGCTGAAAAAGCATCGCAAAGGTCTGAAGTTTTTCTCACCTCTACATTATAAACGCGAATGTTTGTGAGAATTGATGGATGGATGTTTGTTACCCTTTCACGCAAAATTTTTAATGAAATGTGGCACACAGATAGTTTATAACCTGGATTAACACGTAGAATGCTTTTTATCCCGATATTCTTACGAGTTCGAGACTTACGCGGTTGAAACCGCGGGCCGCTGCTAGTTTTAAGGCCGATTAAGTTTTTTACCCCGGCCCCGTGCCCATAAACCTTCGAGAAATCACGACATACATGACGAATAATTTAATATGAAGCACTAATTTTATTGAGAGAGTCGAGTGACAAAAGGGCAAAGAGTACCAAATAAGACTCATGAGTAATGACCTCACAATTCGTATTGACAAGCACGGAACTCGGAACCATGCGAAAGGTGAGCCCTACCCGTGAAAGGTGATCATTTATTTTGATAGCTTTTTACTAAGCAGTAGTTATTGTATAATTTTAGGGTTCCGTACCTCAAAAGGAAAAAATGGAACCCATAAAGGATCACTCGTGTCGTGTCGTGTGTCTGTTTGTCTGTCCGTCTGTCACAGCCGATTTGCTCCAAATTTAATGGACCGATTGAGTTGAAATTTGGTATATACATGAACTTTTGTGACCCAAACACGGACGGTAAATTAAATAAATAAATTCGAATATGGGGGTCACTTTTGGGGGGCAAATAAGAAAATTTTAAAAAAATCTTTTGTAAACTGTACCGTGTTACATACAGGGTGTAAGGGACAACCCTCCGCAAACTCACAGGGTGCATTCAGCTCCTCATTTTGAATCATATTCCACCGGAAATTTTCTCAGGAAAATTTTCATTTTTTCAATTTTTTTTTCAGTTACATTTTCATTATTTTAATGTAAAATTGCATTGTGTGTTCGCAGCACTCCATTTATGTAAAAAAAAAACTGCTAAAAAAAACAGCAAAAAAAAACCAGCAATGGATATTGAAATACTCTAACCAACGACGCGTGAAATCAGCTGTTCACTTTCTGTCTAGCTACAGAGTTCATCGAACTCACCGCATACCTATTACCTACCCCTCCCAACCAGTAATAGACGCTCCAATTGGTGCACAAAAACACAAACAAATCAGGATTATTGGATTCCCTTAACGTTCCTGAAAAAATTTCATGTACCGGTCATCTTAGTATGACATACTGAATTCACCCTATCAGTTTGCGGAGGGCTGTCCCTTACACCCTGTATACATCAAATGAAAAGGCTTAATAAGAGGGTCTAAAATATATTTTTTTTTGTAATTTTAAAATAAATTGTTTTAAATTATTTAAGAAAATTGTCGAAAATTGACAATTTTGACAAAAATACATAAAATAGTTCTTTACCTGTAGATTACAGGAAAACCTATAAGAAGTCTGTGGTCTTAAAATAACATGGTAAATCTCTCAACATTGTGAGTACAATGTTAACATTTACAGTTGGAATGTATGGGAGAACATATTTTTCAACTACAATTTTAAGTTGACTCTTGTGATAAATTCGTCCCAACTACGGAACCCTTCATTGTGCGTGGTCCGACACGCACTTGGCCGGTTTTTTTTTTGAGATTTATATTAGAGAATTATCTAAGTATTGACATAAGTAACTCTTTAAAAAAATATATTAAATATATTCATACATAGGGCATGAACACCGCACAAAAACACAATGTCATCCCTTTTCCGAAGGGTTAGGCAGAGGTAATGTCAGTTCATATGTAATGTCCATCATACGTACGGTAAATCGTCATTAGGAACCGGAAAAATAGTACACCCACACCGCCTACTATGTTTTAAGTCTCACGACATGGGACTTGTACTGTACATAAGTAATTGGGGATGAGCCTAATACCATCAACCGGGCACAAATCAAAAACCTGCATCATAGAAATCTGTACCTACATAATTAATTTAAAAAATATAAAATAATTTAGAGATCAGTCGAATATTGTAGGTAGCTGATCTACGGATCTTCTTTAAAAATCGTGACATGAAATACCTAATATTTATGAAAATTTATGAAAACATTTCAGTCACCCACAATCTCGGAATGATGGTTCCTCTTTTATTTAAGACTGAAGTTAAACATCCGTCCCCGAAATCTCAGATTGAATTCTCATCCGCATCATTAACACACAGCTGTTCGATACGCATGCACAAGGTCGCTTCGTACATTTATCAGCATAACGGTAAATGCATCGGAAGCAGCAATTTTTTCCCGGTGCAGGTAAATGTTGGGGACAATAGCAACAGGTCTACTTAGCAACTTTCTGCGCGCCCGGCAAGCAGTTGCTCGGGAGTCGGTTGCGCGCGCCATCACGGTGCGCACGCGAATACGATTCGACGAAAAAAATAATAAACTTCAGTGTGCATTCTATTCTACTGTTTATTACAACTTGAATTAAATTGACGTGATCTTTTATTATGTGAGTATTTGTGATAGGACTAATTTTGTCAAAATCTGTTTTTTTTATTTACATACATGCGTCTTTATTAGATCCGCGTCTAGACTGCAGTTTTCACTTACTAACGATCTGTCGATCTCACTTAAGTTTAAGCATTCGTTTTATTTAATATAAATTTGATAAGAATAAAACCCTACTACTTAATTGATAATTGGGACCGAAAGTCGTCGACCCGTAGTCCCATACAGTCGTCGTACGAACCCGCTAGCGAATATTTTTTTAAATTTCCGCTGTCAAAGTTGCGTTTTGTAAAAATTTATAATTATTTTAAAATGAAAATGCACAGTTATAAGATAGGTGATTTACCAATATTATCGTCACTAAGCCGTGAAAATATCACTTGTAGTTTAGAAGCAGTAGCGAATTTAAAGTTGAAAACAACTTCATTTCAATTTCTTTTTTGTATGAATTTAATGTTGCTTAAAATTTTCAAATGCTCAGATTGAACTACGTATACATAAATCAAAGTTTCATATATATTTTTCTCGAATTTTCTGTAGGCTTATTAAAAACCTTAAGCTCTCAAAAACGACCATTTGACAACTATGCTCGCTTTCCTAATTTATTGATTGTACAATATATTTTATAGATCTTTTACGCCTTTCTGAGCGCTTGCGCATGCTTACACATATACCTACATAGTTGCTTCACTAGTGCATTCTGATGCAGTTAACGTTTAACGATCTAGTACCCCTTTCAACCACTGTCAACGCATCTATTGTTGATTAGCCTGCGTAGTTAAAGTGCTTTACGATACATACAAGTGACCACGATGGCCATTGGACCCTAAAAATGTTTGGAGAATTTGGAGAGCTAAATGAGCTTCAGAGGGCGAGATGGTTGCCTGTTCTGACGACAGTCAGGCCAGCAATACAAGGCACGAGATCTCAATTTGAAAATACTTCTCCGTGAATAATCACTAAGCATGATGGTGAAAAGAAAATGATGTTATCTATTTTGCCTCTTTTACAACTTCTGTACATGGACTGCTGAAGATGTTAGGTTTTCTAATGAGGCTCTCCTTTTTTGGTCGATGTATATTTCAGAATGGACGTTTCATGTCTCCTCAAAGTTTCCATTTAGATCTCATTCGGACCGAGATCTTGAAATTTGGCAAAGAGATAGATGGCTTCTTATGGAAGGATAAAGGCTACTTTTTGTGTTAAAAATAATCCTAAAGATATAAGAGATGAAAGTTGGTACTTATGGGAAACCCAGCATTTATTAAGTTAGCATGTGAAAATTCAAATTTATTTTTTTGGTAAGAAATAAGGAATACCTTACAGCGTTTTTGTAAAATCATACACCAATAGGGCATGATTTTAAAATTTACTTATTTTCTCTTAAATATATTTAAGGTATTGGAAATACGGTCATAGTTCGTAAATTGAAATAACATTTAGTCTTTATTTCTTTGAAATTCGTTTACTTTGTTAAATTTTTTAAGTACAATTTATATTCATAAATGGCTAATATGTAGTAGCTACAGTGACAAGAACGTGACCAGCATAATTTTAATTTTCGACACCTTTTTACGCCTATACCTCTGTACAGATTTCGACAAAATCTGAAGAGGAGATAGATCATACCCATAGATAATGCACTATATAAAGTAACTAGCTTTTGCCCGCGGCTTCGCCCGCGTGAATGTCGAAAAATATCCCATGGGAACGTTCATGTGTAAAACATAGGGCCTTCCGATATAACTGTGCAAACCCAAATCGCTACGATATATCGTTACCGTGTATAGTAGGCATAAAGCTACCAGTCGGCATGATTTTTTCTGACATCTTCAACAGTCGTCGTCATATTTCAGCCGTAGTATGAAAATCCGTTCGGTACTTTTTGACATTATCGCATTCAAACAGACAGACTTACGCGGCGGGGGGACTTTGTTAATTACCTAAAATTTATTATGCCAGTCACGCTCTAATAACAAATAACTTCTGTCCGAGTGTCCACTCGTTCAATTAATTTCCTCGTAAAAACGTCGAATGAAATAAAGACTAAATGTTACCTCAAGATTCGAACTATGACTACATTTCCAATCCCTTAAATCTCCTAACAAGAGATAGGTACACAAATATTTGTCAACCCCTATTGTACCCCTTAGGGGATGATTTTTCCAAAACGCTGTAAGTACCATTATTTCTTTATTTCCTACCAAAAGCATAAATTTGAATTTTCATATCCCTAACTTAAGAAATGCTGGGTTTCCTATACAAACTTTCATCCCCTATATCACCCCCCTTAAAGGATTATTTTTTAAGACAAAAAGTAGCCTATGTCCTTCTTCAGGATGCTATATAACGCCTTGCCAAATTATGTCAAAATCCGTGCAGTTTTGTAAATTTTAAGATCAACCCCTATTTTACCCCCTTAGAGGATGATTTTTCAAGAACGCTGAACCGCACATTTCTTTATTTCCTATCAAAAGCATATATTTTTATTTTCACATCCCTAACTTAAGAAATACTGAGTTTCCTATACAAACTTTCATCCCCTATATCACCCCCTGTAGGATTATTTTTTAAGACAAAAAGTAGCCTATGTCCTTCCCCAGGATGCTATATAAAGTCTTGCCAAATTTTATCGAAATCCGTGCAGTTTTGTAAATTTTAAAATCAACCCCTATTTTACCCCCTTAGGGGATGATTTTTCAAAAACGCTGAACCGCATATTTCTTAATTTCCTACCAATAGCATAAATTTGTTATCCCTAACTTAAGAAATACTGGGTTTCGCTTACAAACTTTCATCCCCTATATCACCCCCTGTAGTATTATTTTTGAAAAAAATAGTATCCTATGTTCTTCCCCAGGATGCTATATAAAGCCTTGCCGAATTATGTCGAAATCTGTGTAGTTTTGTAAATTTTAAAAGCAACCCCTATTTTACCCCCTTAGGGGATGATTTTTCAAAAACGCTGAACCGCATATTTCTTAATTTCCTACCAATAGTATAAATTTGTTATCCCTAACTTAAGAAATACTGGGTTTCCCTTACAAACTTTCATCCCCTATATCACACTCCCTAGTATTATTTTTGAAAAAAATTGTATCCTATGTCCTTCCCCAGGATGCTGTATAATGCCTTGCCAAATTATGTCGAAATCCGTGCAGTTTTGTAAATTTTAAAATCAACCCCTAGTTTACCCCCTGGGGGGATGATTTTTCAAAAACCCTGAACTGCATATTTCTTTATTTCCTATCAAAAGCATACATTTAAATTTTCACATCCCTAACTTAAGAAATACTGAGTTTCCTATACAAACTTTCATCCCCTATATCACCCCCTGTAGGATTATTTTTTAAGACAAAAAGTAGCCTATGTCCTTCCCCAGGATGCTATATAAAGTCTTGCCAAATTTTATCGAAATCCGTGCAGTTTTGTAAATTTTAAAATCAACCCCTATTTTACCCCCTTAGGGGATGATTTTTCAAAAACGCTGAACCGCATATTTCTTAATTTCCTACCAATAGCATAAATTTGTTATCCCTAACTTAAGAAATACTGGGTTTCGCTTACAAACTTTCATCCCCTATATCACCCCCTGTAGTATTATTTTTGAAAAAAATAGTATCCTATGTTCTTCCCCAGGATGCTATATAAAGCCTTGCCGAATTATGTCGAAATCTGTGTAGTTTTGTAAATTTTAAAATCAACCCCTATTTTACCCCCTTAGGGGATGATTTTTCAAAAACGCTGAACCGCATATTTCTTAATTTCCTACCAATAGCATAAATTTGTTATCCCTAACTTAAGAAATACTGGGTTTCGCTTACAAACTTTCATCCCCTATATCACCCCCTGTAGTATTATTTTTGAAAAAAATAGTATCCTATGTTCTTCCCCAGGATGCTATATAAAGCCTTGCCGAATTATGTCGAAATCTGTGTAGTTTTGTAAATTTTAAAAGCAACCCCTAGTTTACCCCCTGGGGGGATGATTTTTCAAAAACCCTGAACTGCATATTTCTTTATTTCCTATCAAAAGCATACATTTAAATTTTCACATCCCTAACTTAAGAAATACTGAGTTTCCTATACAAACTTTCATCCCCTATATCACCCCCTGTAGGATTATTTTTTAAGACAAAAAGTAGCCTATGTCCTTCCCCAGGATGCTATATAAAGTCTTGCCAAATTTTATCGAAATCCGTGCAGTTTTGTAAATTTTAAAATCAACCCCTATTTTACCCCCTTAGGGGATGATTTTTCAAAAACGCTGAACCGCATATTTCTTAATTTCCTACCAATAGCATAAATTTGTTATCCCTAACTTAAGAAATACTGGGTTTCGCTTACAAACTTTCATCCCCTATATCACCCCCTGTAGTATTATTTTTGAAAAAAATAGTATCCTATGTTCTTCCCCAGGATGCTATATAAAGCCTTGCCGAATTATGTCGAAATCTGTGTAGTTTTGTAAATTTTAAAATCAACCCCTATTTTACCCCCTTAGGGGATGATTTTTCAAAAACGCTGAACCGCATATTTCTTAATTTCCTACCAATAGCATAAATTTGTTATCCCTAACTTAAGAAATACTGGGTTTCGCTTACAAACTTTCATCCCCTATATCACCCCCTGTAGTATTATTTTTGAAAAAAATAGTATCCTATGTTCTTCCCCAGGATGCTATATAAAGCCTTGCCGAATTATGTCGAAATCTGTGTAGTTTTGTAAATTTTAAAAGCAACCCCTATTTTACCCCCTTAGGGGATGATTTTTCAAAAACGCTGAACCGCATATTTCTTAATTTCCTACCAATAGTATAAATTTGTTATCCCTAACTTAAGAAATACTGGGTTTCCCTTACAAACTTTCATCCCCTATATCACACTCCCTAGTATTATTTTTGAAAAAAATTGTATCCTATGTCCTTCCCCAGGATGCTGTATAATGCCTTGCCAAATTATGTCGAAATCCGTGCAGTTTTGTAAATTTTAAAATCAACCCCTAGTTTACCCCCTGGGGGGATGATTTTTCAAAAACCCTGAACTGCATATTTCTTTATTTCCTATCAAAAGCATACATTTAAATTTTCACATCCCTAACTTAAGAAATACTGAGTTTCCCATACAAACTTTCATCCCCTATATCACCCCAGGGAGGATTATTTTTGAAAAAAAAAAGTACCCTATGTCCGTCCCCAGGATACCATCTATAGCCTTGCCAAATTTTATCGAAATCCGTTCAGTGGTTTAGGCGTGAAAAGGTAACAGACAGACAGACAGACAGACAGACAGACAGAGTTACTTTCGAATTTATAATATTAGTATGGATAATCGTACCTATCCTAGGGAAGTACTTATGCTAATTATTATCTAAATGGGTTGATAGAGGAGTTGAAAGTTTGTATAGGAAACACAATGTATTGTCTTCGCACTTTTTATCTAATGATTTATTTAGTCTTTATTCTATTACTAAGCCTATTACTAAAGTTAAATTACCAGGAGACTGAAGATCTTCTCAAACCAATCAAATAGAGGTAGGTATTTCAATAACTCACGACGCATTCATACATTCATACATAGGTACACTTACACATACACTATCACTCACTCGTGCACTCTTGTGCACGCACACTCACAAATATTTCAGTATTATGTAAATAAGTGGCTTAATTTAATTTATAGAATTTGTTTTTATTGTTTTTAAATTGCTTCTTTTTTATATTTAATATTTATATTTCTTTTTACAAGTTCACCATGTAGCACGTTGAAAGTTTAATTTTTTTTGTGTAACCGAGTTTGGAAGGCGCTGGTGTTTGTGATACAATGATTTTTTCCATTAGTACATACACCAACGATACACTTAAAATCTAAAATCTAAAAAAATCGATTAAATTCGGTCCACTACTTCAAAAGTTGTTAGGTACAATTTATTATCCATGCCTTAATTTGGTTTAGGACACAGGATTCTTTTATCCCGGTAGTAGGTACGTTCCCGTGAGATGATATCCGACATCCATGCAGGCGAAGCTGCGGGCAAAAGCTAGTACTCAATACAGGGTGTGGCGTAAATAGTGGTCCAACGTTAAGGGGTCGATACACCGTATGTTCACCTATCACATACCACAATTTGAACCACTTTTATCCAGTCTCAAAATAAAATATTTTAAAATGATTATTTGATAAATTGACACCTTACTTTAATAATTTGGCTGTGTTTTCTATAAATTACATTATTTTTTATTTAATTTTGTTTTGGTTTATAAATGTGATATGAGTTGGGGTGCGAATAGTGTAAAAAAAATTAAGGTACTAAAACAAGCTGTCATTTAAAAAAAAAAATGTTTCTGAAACCTAGGGAAAAAAATGGTTGAAATTGTGATATGTGATAGCTGAACGTACGGTGTATCGACCCCTTAACGTTGGACCACTATTTACGCCACACTCTGTATATTAAAATTACGATCAGCCAAATTATTGAGAACCTCCTTCTTTACGAATTCTGTCAAAATGGACTATTGACATGTCCTTGAGCTATCAATACACAGTGACTGGGAAGTGTTACGCATACCGAGCCACAGTTTAGAAAGTGTTGCAGTGCACCGACTCATTGTTCTGTTCCTTCCGTTGATTACTTCACTAGTTCGGCGGTCCGTTAATAAAAATTGGTATACTGAATTGAATCTAGGGCAGGCTGTAACAGTGGCCACTTCTAGAGGTGCAAAGAAGTTAGTGGATGTAGATCTTCGGTATTCAGAATTTGATAGATGTCACACACAGGTCATCATTATTCCCTCATGCCTTCATCATCATCATCATCATCATCATCATCATCATTTCAGCCGAAAGACGTCCACTGCTGGACATAGGCCTCCACTAAGTAGGTACCGCCACTTCGACCGGTTCTGCTTTTGCCGATATCCCAATTTATTTTGGGTCGGCACAGCATGTCAAAAATGACAAAAATTCGAAGCCATGTGACATCTACCAACCCGCACTGGGCCCGCGTGGTGGTGCACGGCCCACTCTTTCTCACAGAGAGGAGGCCTGTGACCCAGCAGTGGCAACGTTATTGGCTGATTATGCTTATGCAACATATTTTCTTCTCTACCAATTAGTTCGTCATCTCAACAGTCACTCCTTTTCTAGCTATATCATCTTTAACACAGTCCATTCATCGTTTATTTGGTGTTCCTCTACTCATAAAGCTGTTCACGTTCACTACTCGAAACTTTCCTCACGATATTTTCCATAATATTGTCCACAGTTATCGTCAATAATGTAGGTATTTGGTAAGACCATCTCAATGTCAAACGACAATTTGCTGATCAAACTTATATAATGAATTACCTTACAAGGACACTTACTAGAACTTGTCAAACAATTCATCATTATTTTAAGCTATAGGTAAATTATTAGTTTTTTTATGTAGATATCAGTTCAGGGTAAAGTTGTCAACATTCTTATGTCGACATAGGATGTACATGAATCTGTTAGGTAGGTACTACTAACTATGGGAGGGATCAATTTGTTGCTGTGTACAATTTCGATTTTGAAATATTATCGATAGTGTAAACGTGTTTGGGTAGATACTTACCTACATCATTTTTGTGAGAAACAATGTTAACAAAATTGTTGACAAATAAAATGTTATTACGTATGAATTACGAGGGACAACATGTTTTCGTTTTTACCTTCAAATTCTTCGCATTAAAAACTGTGCATTTGCACTTCCTTGCAGTTATTACGTTTTGGATTATCATTTATCATACTCGAGGATACTGTGGCTAAGTAATATAACAGCCTCACGGGTCAATCCATCAGGTTAAGTAAGGTAGGTACTACGCTTGCCAGGGTTGTTGGTCCGTGGATGTGAGACCATCTTTACACACCGAGACTCCTTCCGTGCCTCGGAAAGCACGTTAAACCGTTAGTCCTGGCTGTTATTCGTGGATCTTTAACAGACTTACCAAGGGGTATCGTATTATCCAGTTACTGGGTTGTGGAGATCAGACAGGCAGTCGCTCCATGTAAAATACTGGTATTCAGCTGCATCCGGTTAGACTGGAAGCCGACCCCAACGTAGTTGAGAAAAGGCGTGGCAGATTGATTTATCATACATACTTAAAGATTTTCGATGCAGAGTAGCTTGTTAAAAAATACAAACATGTGTAAGTAAATAGACAAAGGTGAAAACTAAGAATCACTTAACATACCTAATTAAATGTTATGTTAGACACGAACACTAAATTAAGTTTTTCATGTATAGTAGGTACTTACCATATGAATGATTTGCATTGGGAATGACAGAACAGAACGAATACTTCTCTGGATTTTTCTTGAACTCTAACTGCACGAACCTCCTAAGAGCAGTCCTTTCCTAGCATTTGAGGGTTCGTAATGTTTTTTTTTTCAAACTAAGTACTCGTAAAATAATCAAACTCGAGCTGTGGTAGCCCGCGAAATTAAAATTTTAAGGTAAGGTCATTGACTTATATATTACTGCGTAAGGACTGGGCGGACGGCATGTTAAAATGACGCCACGAACGTGGTCCGAGAATGATCCTCCCCTAAACCCAAGTGAACTAGTCCGCGATCGGCTATCTTCGGGTGCGGTCGTAAATTTTAAAGGCAAAAAAGCCAAATTATGTCGTGAGGGGTTGCGTGAACTACGACAAAAAACATAACAAAAAAAATTATAACATTTCATATCACCTGTAAGTCAAAAATATGTCAATAAATCAACTTCTAACATTATTTAAAACAATTTTCTTTTCTACTTTCCTGCTACAAGTAAATTGTCTTAGACGACGCGAGGCCACGCCCACAAGACCGTACCGCTGTGCGACATAACTTTGCAGCGGCGTGCGTTGTAACCGATGAAATAAAGATTTAATTATATTACAATAAAATTGAATTTTATACAAACTCTCACTCAATGGAACAACCTGTGTTATTAATCATAAATTACATTTATTAAAGGTCAATAATTGAAAGATATACAATATCAGAAAACACTACGAATCCAAAATGGAAAATATGTCAAGAATAACAAAAATGCCAATGAAAATTTTATTATTTATACAAACAAACTGCAATAAATATAATTTTTGAAAAATAAAAGTTTTCATAATTTCTTTATGTCTCGAAAAATACCACGCTGCTCTTACAAGGTTACGTCTACGAGCAGCCTGCGCCGATCGACATCGTAGTTAAGAGTAGTTCTAATAGATGGTGTTAGTGTTTCTGTGTGGCGATCGCGTCAGGCAAATGTACGGACGACCGTATCTTTACTTTTTATATCAATGGGTAAGGTTGTATCTTGATTGATATGATTCGCGACAGTAAAAAATATGTATTTAGAAACATAATTTGGCTCAGGCGCAAAACGTCTCTTTCGCATAATGTCGCTTTCTCATAATGCCTCTTTCGCAGAATATCTCTTTCGCAAAATGTCGCATAAGGAAACTCCAAACATAGCTTTTAAGTTGTAAAACTTGTAAACATTTAATAAAAAATTAAATAAAAACAACATTTTATTTTAAAGTTATGCTACATTTAGCGAAAGAGATGTTCTGCGGAAGAGGCATCGACCTTTTGAGAAGGAGTCACTCTGCGAAAGTGACATTATGAGAAAGCGACATTATGCAAAAGAGACGTTTTGCGCCTGAGCCCATAATTTTAGCATAAAAATCATCAATTATCACTCCTAAGTTAGATTTCCTCGGATTCGTCTGACTTACGAAATCGGATCAATCCGGAGGAAATGTAAGAGATGTATTGAGCTATTCATTTCAATCCTTTTAGAGCCTGCTCTGCGACTGATTGATCTTCACTACAAAATCATCCGTCTTTTAGCTGTGTAAACCGTCAATATTAGGTTGAAGGACAATTGAAGAAGATGGTCATGAAAGTTGAACTGGGCACATCAGTATATTGGCTTATAACTAGCGATACGCCCCGCCGAAAGGGCTACGTAAAGCTGTCCATGGGAAAAGCACTCAACGCTCAGGGTCTAAGCCAGCAACGTTGAATGTCAGACCTTGTGATTTGTTAATTGTCAATTGTCATTGAAATTACAACTTTAACTACAATTTTTTCTTTTGAATATATGGCTCTCGACGCGCTATTTAAAGGCAGCAAGGACGCGGGGAGAACGGTAGTGCGTAGCGGCCTGTGTGGCGACCGAAGTGACTCCGGTCCGTGAATTATTTTTTCGGTTGATTTAACCTTTGACATCTTCTAAACTAAAGTATTCATTAGAATGGTAACCAGAAAATTATAATCTATATGCCTAAGAATACTATCATATTCATTGTAATAGAGAAAATAGCGTCGCGTCGCAAGTAACGCAATATTTAATTAAAGTTTTAATGAAAAAAATGGTTAGGTACTGTTGTCAACTGTAACTGATACAGTGTAGGTAACTACATCATTGTTATGTTTATCTTAAGGTTTAGCCTATGTGGTATCGTAAGCCATGCAAATTTATTTTTCGGCGACTTGGTTGTTTTTTTCTACTTACATAAAAACTTAATTAAGTTTTATTATAGTTATAACTGTTATGATGGTGAAAACCGCATCAAAATTAGCGGATATACAGACAGATAGACGCGAAAAGCGACTTTGTTTTATACTATGTAGAGAAGCGCAGGCCACACAAGGAACGAAGCTAGGTTCATTTAGCTTCGTTCATGTAGCTACCGTCATCATACTTTCTTTTCTTCATACTCCGGTTCATAGTTCGAGGTATGAAGTATGGCCTGCGCTTTGGCCTGCGTTCCCAGTGCGGCCTGCGTCTGCCCTTAAGACCTCAACTTCTCTCGTTTTGACACAAACTACGTCATACCTAGTATGTACAGTCCTTTCACAGTTATTTTACCTTTTATTTTATTTATTTTAGTTATTTTACCTGTTATTTTATCTCATGCCTAGTATGTACAGTCCTTTCACAGTTATTTTACCTCTGATCTTGCATTCTTTATTTTCATTACAATTAGGTTCCTGTTGGATTGCTGCCACTGACAAGTCTGACAAATAAAAATGATCTTTACCTTCGTTACAATAAGGTTGCTGTTGGATTGCTGCCACTGACAAGTCTGCCAAATCAAAGTGATCTTTACCTTCGTTACAATAAGGTTGCTGTTGGATTGCTGCCACTGACATGTCTGTCAAAATCAAAGTGATCTTTACTTTTGTTACAATAAGGTTGCTGTTGGATTGCTGCCACTGACATGTCTGTCAAAATCAAAGTGATCTTTACTTTTGTTACAATAAGGTTGCTGTTGAATTGCTGCCACTGACAAGTCTGTCAAAATCAAAGTGATCTTTATTTTTGTTACAATAAGGTTGCTGTTGGATTGCTGCCACTGACAAGTCTGACAAATAAAAATGATCTTTACCTTCGTTACAATAAGGTTGCTGTTGGATTGCTGCCACTGACAAGTCTGCCAAATCAAAGTGATCTTTACCTTCGTTACAATAAGGTTGCTGTTGGATTGCTGCCACTGACATGTCTGTCAAAATCAAAGTGATCTTTACTTTTGTTACAATAAGGTTGCTGTTGAATTGCTGCCACTGACAAGTCTGTCAAAATCAAAGTGATCTTTATTTTTGTTACAATAAGGTTGCTGTTGGATTGCTGACACTGACAAGTCTGTCAAAATCAAAGTGATCTTTACTTTCGTTACAATAAGGTTGCTGTTGAATTGCTGCCACTGACAAATCTGTCAAAATCAAAGTGATCTTTACTTTCATTGTTGCTGTTGGATTGCTGCTACTGATAACTCTGTCAAAATCAAAGTGATCTTTACTTTCGTTACAATAAGGTTACTGTTGGATTGCTGCCGTCAAAGGTAAAACAACTCTGAACGGACAGTAATAATAGTAGCCAGTAAGCAAGATGGAAGCAGGGCTGTCTGCCCAAGGTGTTTTAATCGGAATAATGCCCCATAACAGTTGATAAAATATTGGAACAGGTATTCAAACTTTACACATCTAAGGTGTGAAATTCATAAACTCATTTCAGCTCTTCGAACCAAATCACCACAAGTTTTTTGGCACAGCCGCTTCTTCAAATGTCGAACAATGTGACGCAAAAGCGTCATCAGCAAACAATTCTACTGTTGATCTACCGTCCAGTATGTAATTGAGAAAATACTGGCAAGTTTCGCAAGGAGCCTAGCCTTACTTTAGCTTGACCAACTTGCTTAGCAATCCGATTGCTTCATGGTCCCTATACTTTAGTAGCGTATAGGTACCGCACCATACTGCATAACTTACTTCACCTGCGATTTATCTCCTTCCAAATGTGTTGGGGTATATGGTGTTAAAATGTTTAAGTTGCTATACTTACGTGCATACATTTTTATATTAAATATTTGTTTACACAATCAACTTATAAAGCACTAAGATTAAAGTTCAAAACTTATCGATCTACTAATTCAACTTTTTTAAAGCCTTAATAGTACCTAAAAAAAATTTCCTAAGCAGATGGGGGAAAGGATGATGAGAAAAACTGAAACCCTGGGGAAACTGACGGAAAACATCTTACAATCTAACCGGTCTGAATAATTAACTATCAATTAGTAGCCCGGATGACCATAATGCAAATTTCTTCTCTAAAAACTCAAACTCAAAGCATTTATTTCAAATAAACCAATTACAGGCACTTATGAATTGTCAAGTATTTTAAATGAAAATATTGTTACAAAATATTGGTTACCTACATAATTTGCACGTTAAAAGTGTCCATAGTAAAAAGATAGAAACAAAAAACAATTAAAAATTAAATTAATTAAAATAAGCCGTGGCAGCTAAGAAATGACCAATCCATACTGACGGCGCCCGTTCACGAACTTGACTCATGGATCTCAACCATTTTGAAGGGAACTTAATGATCCAACCCACACGCCGCCATCAACGAGACATTTGAGTGAGCATTATGTCTCAGACACTAGGGCACATTCAAGTCATTGGAAAGATGTACACAGTAAACGGTGACTAGCTTAAAGAAGATACATTACATAGTGCTCACATTGTGTGACATTGTGTGTGAAGGACGGAATGGAACAGTCAAATGTTAGGCTGCCTGCCAGTAATATCGAGCAGTGGGATAGTGTGGTGATTAATGCTTCGTTTCTTCCACAGGGAAGAAACGAGCATTGATAAAAAGCAGGCCTTTGCACTGCAATCGCACATTCACAGGCAAGATATTAGATATTAGATTTCTAAGTAGGTACCTTGTTCTTTGAACAGTAGATACTCGAGTAGCAGGTATTAGTAAATATTGCGTTAGCCCTCAATGCCACTACGGTTAACAGTAAGTAAACACCAATAAATGAATATCTATACTTGCCCACTTACTTGTAGTTTCGTGTACATCCTTCTGTATATTACCAAGGCCTTTAGCTACTATATGAAATCAAGAATTACTTTAAATGTAGGTAAGTTATATTGCTCGGAATAGAGCAAAGTGGTAGGTTTGAATAAATAAATAGTGAAAAGTTAGTGGCTCCTCGCCAAACGGTAACTTACTTTTCTTTTCAATTAGCATTCATACCTGTACTTGTGTGTTAGGAAAATGCTATGCCCTGCATTTCTAAAGCTTATAATGCCAGTGTCTCATTTCATCGTAATGATCGTATTGAAATTCTCTGTTATTCTAACTTGTCTTGCAATTATCTCGTCTATAACATTCATCACCAATCATCATATATATTATTCATTCTTTATCACCTAACACCACCTGAGGACCTAAAGACGATGATCGTAAGAGGCTCGTGGGGTTGTGGCTAAATAGCCGCACGGGTCGATCGATCGGGTTAAGCTACGCTTCGGTCCGTGTTGTTTTTAGGGTTCCGTACCAAAATGGTAAAAAGGAACCCTTATGGTGCGACTCAGTCTGTCTGTCTGTCTGTCACAGCTGGATATATCTCAAGAACTACTAATGCTACAAACTTGAAATTTGGAACAGTTTTAGATGACGTTTGCCCAACTATTTTGCAAATAATAAAGATTTTTTTTTTTTGTGCTATAGGGTCTGAAAGGGGGTCTTAAAAATTCGAAGCGGGGCTACTAGGGCATGTGGGATATCATATGAAAGATTCATTCGTGACGGCGGCGGCGCCAAAGAATTACAGATAATAATATAAATCAGCCAAAAACAAATGCAATGCGTCACAATATAAACGTCATTTTCACTTTTTGAATCGGTCTTCTTTTAATTAAATGCATAAAATGTATTCCAAAATATTAAGTAGGTAATTTAAATTAATATGACGCAATGCGTGACCTAAAGATTTTATTTTTATCACACATAACATACAATACCTTTTATCACGTAGCTTAGGTACTAAAAAGCAAATCGGTATTGTACTTTGTACATAAATTATCTTCTTCATTTAAATTTTTGTTGGTTGATGGTGATGGTTGGTTGTTTATTGGTGTATATTGCTATATTTTTAGGGTTCCGTACCTCAAAAGGAAAAAACGGAACCCTTATAGGATCACTCGTGTGTCTGTCTGTCTGTCTGTCTGTCTGTCCGTCTGTCCGTCTGTCACAGCCAATTTGCTCCGAATCTAATGGACCGATTAAGTTAAAATTTGGTACACATATGGATTTCTGCGACCCAAACACGTACAGCTAAAGTAAATATATGAATTTTGAATATGAGAGTCACTTTTAGGGGGAAAATAAGAAAGTTAAAAAAAAAAGTTTTGTAAACTGTACCGAGTGACATATCAAATGAAAGGGCTTACTATGAGGGTCTCAAATATATTTTTTTTATAATTTTAAAATTTATTGTTTTAAAGTTATTTAAGAAAATAGACGAAAATTGACCATTCCCCCCCCCTTATCTCCGAAACTACTGAGCCTAAAATTTTGAAAAAAATATGGAAATTAGTTCTATACCTGTAGATTACAGGAAAACCTATAGGAAGTCTGTGGTCTTAAAACAACATGGTAAATTTATATATATAAAAAAATCAAAGTCCGGACTGAGTCACTGACTAATATACCAACGCACAGCCCAAACCAATGGATCTAGAGACTTGAAATTTTGCACATAGATACCTTATATAGTGTAAACATCCACTAAGGAAGGATTTTTGGAAATTCCATCCCTAAGGGGGTAAAACAGGGGATGAAAGTTTGTATGAAAAATCCTATCCCTTGACTTAATAGACTTGAAACTTAGCACGAATATTCATCTAAGTAAATTATAAAGTTTATCATTTTTAGTTTTCCTAAACTACCCCCTAAGGAGGGATTAGGGGTGTCAAAGTTTGTATGGAGGAACTTTAACACGCGGTCCGATTAACTCAAAACTCCGTTTTTATACTTGAGACCAAAAATTCAAACTAACGTGTATCAGGATTTTCCAAAAATCTACCCCTAAGGGGTGAAAAGTTAATTTTATAGCGGAGTATTTTATGGGGGGCTTGATTAACTCTAAAATTGGTGTAAATAATGTTTGAGTCAAGTTATGGAAACATACCAGACGATTTTTGAAATTCTTTAGGTATCTGTGTTCGTGAAAACAGAGATACAGTTTATATGAAAAATCTTATTAATTTGGATAATGAACTTGAAACTTAGCACAAATACTTGCATAAGTAAGTAATAATGTTTGTCATTATTAGTTTTTCAAAACTACGCCTCAAATGAGGTTTAGGGATGTTAAAGTTTGTATAGAAGAATTTTAAAGCGCAGTCCGATTAAAAAAATGTGTTGTTTGAGTCAAGTTAGGAAACTTGCCAAACGAATTTTCACCGATTTTGACGGCATATAGCTGATGTTTTAAGGAGTAACTTAGGCTATTTTTATTTTAGAAAAATAATTAGGGTTCCGCGCAAGAAAATTAAAATCCATGAAATCAGACAACCACGTACAGCCCAGTACAAACTTACTAAGCCTCCGCTGTCTATTACGGCTATAACAACAAATAATAAAAATAAAGCAAAGTTAAAAATTTAAGGGGTCGGTCCCCATACAATAAACTTTTCATTTTGAAAAAAAAAAAAATAATCTAGCATATGGGGTGTCATGTGATTATTTCATCACCGCTGCTCTCAAAACGGTGAAGGAAAACATCGTGAGGAAACCGGCATGTCCTAGAACCAAAAATTCGAAGACATGTGACATGTACCAACCCGCACTGGGCCCGCGTGGTGGATTACGGCCCGCGTGGTGGATTATGGCCCGCTCCCTCTCACCGAGAGGAGGCCTGTGTCCCAGCAGTGGGAACATTATAGGCTGATTATGTGTTATGTGGGGTGTCATCGTCTAGAACTCATTGAGTAGAGTACACACATATTTTTTTTATCTTTTAAAATTAAGAAATAGGGGGCCGTAAAAGTTGTAAATTTTAGACCATTTTTGTACGAGCTCTAGCGCAACAATTCAACAAATTAGGAATTTGAAACTTCTTTATACCATGTAAGTACCATGAATACTGTATTTAATCAACAATACTGAAAACGGCGATTCATAAAGTATTTTGTTTAAACGGGTGATTTTCTGCAACTGCAAAAAATAACCTTGTAATTCACACTATCATTATAAAATAAGTAAAAAGTTATCATTGCGATTGTTAAACATATAATATGGTACGGAACCCTTCGTGCGCGAGTCCGACTCGCACTTGACCGGTTTTTTTTACGTAGTAGCAACATTGGGAAATATGTATTGTAATATTACGTTTGCTATAATCCATCTATGTATCCGACTGAAAGACTTGTATCTATGGTCATGAATAAAAAATATTAAAAAGTGCAATGGCAATGACATTGACATAATTATATAAAATACATAAGTACAAAGTAAAACAATCTTTTATTTTTGATGTCTGAAATCCGGGAATCTTTCTCATAACAAAAACATAAATCTGATTTAAAAAATAGGAGTAATTTTATGAACTAAATTTGGTTGTGACACGGTCCCCCGCAAGTGGTACTGCCCCTCGGCATTCTCTTTTGGGGAGTAAGAGCTCGCTACGTCACTTTTACGTATGTAACAATCTATCTAGGCTAGGTGACGTCATGCAATATTTTAACTCAATTTATCGTCATAATCTTTTGAACACGTAAAAAAAGAAAAGATACGTGTCAAATATTTTTTAATAAAAATAATTTGTCATCATCCCTAAATTGCATAACACACATAAAATAACAAACGATCGCAATGCCTTTCGTTCCGACAGTTCAATCGTTGAGCAGACGAATTTTCCAAACCTATGAAGCAATGGATGCGAAGGATGTATGGATGAATACTGCAGGTGTGTACGAGGTTAATATAGGCCAAGACACAGCGCTTTGAAACAGCTTATCATCAGACATGATGGTTATCTTGCTACGGATCATGAGCATCTTACACATCACTTCCCTTGCTGTCGTAAAACACTCGGAAATTACCTAGGTAAATCAGAAAAATGTGCAATTAGTAATTACTTACTTACCTACTCTTGTAAGTACAGTCACGAGCATAAATATCTTACATTTACGCAAGATACAAAACGCCGCTTAAGTAACAATACCGCGCATGTTAAAGATAAGTTTCATATCATGCATCTCGAAGCGCATGAATGACAGAACATGTATACTAAGTCCTACTAAGTAGGTAAGTTACTAGGGTCCAATAAGTGTAGGTATTTGCTCATAATAACAGCTGATAGAGATAAATCATTATTTGTATTCACAATTATTGATTTATCTCTATCATCGTAAATACCTACTGATTCCAGTAAAGTAGCTTTGTATGCATGGCTACAGATCAAGCTATACATTTTCAGTATAATCTGATCTCGCATTGTATAGGATTTCGTTACAGTGAGAGTTCAGTGTAAACTGGAAATGTATAGCTTGATGTGTAGCCCTGTGTACGTATGATATTTATGTTATGATATGATACACGTGCACGAATGCTCTTTGTTCGAAATATATTAAAATCCGATGTCATAAACTAACTTAATTAGAAACTGTATCATTCATCACCATCAGTGGCGTAACTACACCCTTATAGGCCCGTGGCAAATTGTTCAGATGGGCCCCGCCATATAAAGAAGCTGAACCAACAATAATAGTATTTTTATTTTACAAATAAGAAAAAATAAAATATACAGGCTGTTTCTTTTAAGGTGTCAAGCATAGAATTAGTCTAATTACTCTAAGGTGTCAAGCCAGTGCGAGCTGATAGCAGAGTACCATATCTATAAATTTAACGCCCATGTATGTTCTCTACGATTTTTTGTAGTTTTCGAGTTATTTTGGATCCCTCGTTTCATATCAATGGTTAAGGATAGGAGTAGGTATAAAATTTATGTTTTTAATATCAAATGAGCTCTTCTTAAACGTAGAGGAATAGTAAATATCAGGATTGACAAAAATATGCAAAGATAATAATAAATTATAAAGTATGAAATCCCAAGATCTCAGATACACCACTTTCAACGACCGATTTCAGCAAATAATCCGCTATTTAGTACATTCTTGTTCAAAGTTGCCCCAAAAAAATTTATAATTAGGGTTCCGTACCTCAAAAGGAAAAAACGAAACCCTTATGGGATCACTTGTTTGTCCGTCTGTCTGTCAGTCTGTCAACACCCTTTTTGTCCGAAACGCGTGGAGGTATCAAGTTGAAATTAATATCAAATACGTAAGTCTATGGTCCCTTGGAGTTCTAAAATAATTAAGCTTATACGTCAACGCAATAAAAAAATACAGCCATTTATGCGACATATATTGATACTCGCAAGGAAATCAAAACCTATAGGGTACTTCCTGTTGTCCTAGAATCATGAAATTTGGCAAGAAGCAACACGAATAAAGGAAAAAGTCCGAAAATTGTTAATTTGTAATTCTGTCACATAAAAAAATATATTTTCAAGGTTGTCAGTCTGTCAAGACCCTTTTTCTCAGGAACGCGTAGAGGTATCAAGTTGAAATTAATATCAAATATGTACGTAGGTCTATGGTGCTTTAGAGCCCTAAAAAAATCAAGCTTCTAAGTCAACGCATTAAAAAAATACGGCCATTTATGCGATACTCGCAAGTAAATCAAAACCTAAGGGGTACTTCCCGTTGACCTAGAATAATGAAATTTGCCAAGAAGCAAGGTGTCACAGCACAAGTAAATGAAAAAGTCCGAAAAATGTTAATTTCTAATTTTATCACATATTTTATTTTATTTTTTTGGGATTACAATATTAAGTTTGTTTTTGGGATAAATTCTTTGGAACTACGGAACCCTTCATCGTGCGTGGTCCGACACGCACTTGGTCGGTTTTTTTAAAGCCTCAGCCTCATCTCGTTAAATCAGGAAAAATATCGAAAAAAAATTATAACTCGAAAACTACGAAAAATCGTAGAACTACATGGGGGTTAAATCGATAGGTATGGTACTCTGCTATCAGCTCGCACTGGCTTGACACCTTAAAAGAAACACCCTTTAAATAGGGTGACTGGTAATTATTAATGGCTTGTCCTCCATAAAATACGGCGAAACTAAGTAACTTTGTGTCTTTCTTTTACAGTAACTATATCATCTTTTTGATAGGAAAAAATACACACTAATGTACAATACATAACAAGTGATTTTATTTGTCCTGAAAAAAAAAAACTAAACCCTGCACCCTAATTGCGTAACACATTATCAATCGGAGTTGGTTTCATTTTGAAACAAATTGCTAATCCATTGCTCCATATTTTCGAAAAATTTGTCTGCTCGACAACGTAAATAACGCAATGAATTTTGTTGAACTGTCAAACTTTGATTGATAGTGTGTTACGCAATTAGGGTGCAGGACTATTTTTTCTAGTTTTTACCATTAGGCTACAATTTTCATTAAATGTTTTCATAAATTTATACAGTTCTCTACAAAATAATAAGGAATGATTTCATGTCATTACTTTTTTAGTCCAATCAGTAGACTTTTTGTAAACAGAAAAATAATAAATTGCTTCTTATTTTGCAATAAATTACCAGCGTTATTCATCGCCCTTCTCTTTCTTTTCTATGCAGTCCGACAGTGACCGCGCTTCTTACGGAGGAGAAGCCTTAAACACATGATTGTACTCATGATAACAAACAACTTTTACTGTTACCAAACCCAAAAAAAAACCGGCCAAGTGCGAGTCGGACTCACACACGAAGGGTTCCGTACCATATACACTCCTTTGTAAAACAAGCCACGCCCCGCGCGAATTATAATTATTATTTACTTAGGCACCTATTACAGATTTATTATTAGGTATTTACCTATGAAATTGCCGTTCTGCAGTACTGGCCATTTCAAATCAAAATAATTTTTGTTTGGCTAAGAATTCTAATTTCAAATTAATTTTATTTTAAAAACATGGATTTTTTTTTTCAAAAGTAGTCATTTGTTTATTGACTATTGTTACATTTTCATCGCATTTCAATCTTTTTCGTCATCATGGATACGTTAAAAATTCGAGTAATTATGGAATATGAGTACCGTCGTGGCAGCAACGCGGCACAAGCGGCACGCAACATCAACGACGTTTACGGAGCTAACACTACAAACCAACTCACCACCTGTTATTGGTTTGCTCGCTTCCGTTCTGGAAATTTCGACCTGAAAAATGAACCTCGCGGTCGTCCGAAGACTTTGGTCGACAATTACGAATTAAAGGCGATTGTGGAAGCTGATAATACACAATCTACGGCTGAATTAGCAGCAGCTTTCGACGTTAGCGTCAAAACAATATTGGTCCATTTGCGTCAAATTGGCAAGGTAAAAAAGCTTGACAAATGGGTGCCCCACGAACTCAATGATCGCCAGCGCGAAGTACGCGTCGAGACGTGCCTTGCACTGCTCAACAGACACACAAATGAAGGAATTTTGAACCGCATTGTTACCTGCGATGAAAAATGGATTCTGTTTGATAACCGCAAGCGCTCAGCAAGTTGGTTGGATCCTGGTTCAGCACCTAAACAATGCCCTAAACGAAAACTTACCCCTAGAAAAGTGATGGTCACTGTTTGGTGGTCTAGCGCCGGTGTGATTCATCACAGCTTCTTACCAAACGGGGTGAGCATTACTGCAGATGTGTACTGTGAAGAACTGAACACAATGATGGAGAAGCTGGCACATCTCCAACCAGCATTGGTCAATCGCTCGTCTCCGCTGCTCCTGCACGACAACGCGCGACCTCATACTGCACAGCAGACGGTCTCCAAGTTGCAAGAACTGGGGTTGGAAGCTCTCCTTCATCCGCCCTACTCACCAGACCTTGCGCCTACAGACTACTACTTTTTCCAGAATTTGGAAAACTTCTTGGCAGGAAAAAAATTCAATACCCGAGAGGCAGTACAAAATGCCTTTGAAGAATTTGTTGCCTCCCGACCAGCTGATTTCTTTAAGAAGTTCATCAATAAACTGCCACTGCGTTGGCAAAGATGCATTGATTGCATGGGTGATTACTTCGATTAATACAAATAAAAAATACATGAAAAAAATTCGTTTAAATTTTTTCATACAAAACGGCAATTTCATAGGTAAAGACCTATTATTACAAAATAATGGTTCACGGTTTATGCATAATGGTTTATGTTTATGAAATTATTTTTTATATTTTTATTTTTATATTTGAGTTGATTTAAAGAAAGGTAAATTGCGGTTTACGATTTATGACGTACTTATATTAAAAAAAAAAACTACTTACTAGATCTCGTTCAAACCAATTTTCGGTGGAAGTTTATATGGTAATGTACATCATACATTTTTTTAGTTTTATCATTGAGATTGCCCCAACACAAGTATGTTAAATTACTTACTGGGGTTGTCTCATAGGTATAATGTATGTTACTGTTTTGGGACAAAATATTTTTTTTTTTTTTTTTTTTTTTTTTATCATTCTCTTATTTTAGAAGTTACAGGGGGGGGGGACACATTTTACCACTTTGGAAGTGTCTCTCGCGCAAACTATTCAGTTTAGAAAAAAATGATATTAGAAACATCAATATCATTTTTGATCTGTCCATAGAACCCCACACGTATGGGTTTGATGAAAAAAATTTTTTTGAGTTTCAGTTCTAAGTACCTATGGGGGACCCCCAAAATTTATTGTTATTTTTCTATTTTTGTGTAAACTTGATGCGGTTCACAGAATACATCTACTTAGCAAGTTTCAACACCATAGTTCTTATAGTTTCGGAAAAAAGGTCTGTGATATACGGACGGACAGACAGACAGACAGACATGACGAATCCATAAGGGTTCCGTTTTTTGCCATTTGGCTACGGAACCCTAAAAATGAGCTGCTCCCATTGCTGCTCCCTACATTTATGTTCGCATCTCGTCAAAATAAACAGCTGATTTTTTTTGGCGACTTCAGGTTTGGTACCGTAGTAAAAGTTGTTTGTTATCATGAGTACAATCACTAATAAAATTATCAGTCAGTATTTAAGTTTTAAACATTGTTTTTAAAATGATTGTAGATTTTGCCAGTTGTATTTTAAAACCACTAAGTATAATGATCGCGTTCAACAAAGGTTAAATTTTAATGCCGTAATTGTTGTGGCTTTTTTTGCTTCCTCCAAAGTATGATTGCAACCATAATAAAACTAATATTAAAAAAAAACCGGTCAAGAGTGAGAGACCGCACAGAGGGTTCCGTCCATCATTTATATTTAGAGACAGAAAAAAGTTTGCTATTTAGAGACATCGTTTTATTTTTCCTGTAATCTTTACAACTTCTATCACATAGAATAATTAAATCTGAAATTATTCTATGTGATAGAAGTTGTAAAGATTACAGGAAAAATAAAACGATGTCTCTATGCAAACTTCGGAGATAAGGCCCCCCGCCCTTATCTTTGAAGTTTGCATAGAGAAAAATCTAAACGGTATTTTTTTTAACATTTTTCATTACAAGTCGAAAACGGCCTAAAAAAGAATAAAAATGTTTGAGAATGTGCAAGCAGCGTTCTTTCATATGATAACGACACATGCCCTAATAGCCCCATTTCGAATTTTTAAGACCCCTTTCAGTCCCTGTTGCAAAAAAAACATATAATAATATATATATTTATTTATAAATAATAATAATAATTTATTTATATATATAAGGTGCTCTAAAAATATCTGCCACGGCTGCAATGGGAGACAGTATTGTGGTTATAGATTACAATAGTGAAGTTAAATTATTGATCTTATGTCATAAATTTTTTCATACAAAAAATGTGCGTATAAGATTGAATTGCTTTATCAAGTATGAAACCGTCCCGTAGTAGTTAGCCGTTGCCACGCCGCCATTTGTTTCCCAAAACGCAATGAAGCTGTTCATGCACTGTTACCATTCTTATCAAACAAAAAAGTAGGTACTCCGTGCAAACAATGGATGCACCCCATCCGCAGGCCACTGGCCTCTACTACCCCCGCACTACCCCGTTCTCTCGCCCAAAATTGCCCTAAACAAAAGCCAGTTCGTTATTATCAGTGGTCACGGACGTGAGTATCGCGCGCGCATTCTTTAAAAATGCCTCCCAGACGACGATATTTCAGTCAACGATATCATGAAATGGTATTGTGCTACCGCGAGTACAACATACGCGACGCAGGCAGGCCTCAATATTCTGCTGAATTCGAAGAGAAAGTGTTGGACTTCTTCCGGCGTCATCCTCTTGCGAGCACCAGGGACGCTGCTAGAGTCTTCGACGTAAGCGGCAACTACGTGTGGCGACTTTTAAATCGGGAAGGGCCTTACCACTTTACAACAGTGCAAGAATTGCATCCAAATGACTACGCGGCTCGCCTCGCGGTCTGTAATTGAATTCGAGCAGAACGCCGCAACATTCTATGGACTGATGAGTCCACGTTCACACGGATAGGTATGTTCAACATACACAATGCGCATTATTGGACTGAGACAAACCCTCGTGTTGTGCGGCTTGACCACTTTCAGACTAGGTTTAGTGTTAATGTGTGGCCCGGGATACTCGGCAACACACTGGCTAGGACCAGTGTTCTTGGACAGACTGAACTCACTGAACGGGGATACGTATCTTCATGTTTTGTAAATAACTTTAAATACGGTGCAATTGGTGTAAATAAGGTGATTAACTTTTAAACACGCCAAGTTACTGTAATTTATCGTTATTTGATATTGAAGGACCTAATTAGTTTAAAAAATAATAATAAGGAAAAAAATACGATTCTTACACTAACTTGACAGTCCAAAGCCTGTTTTAAGTGTGATGGGGAGTTTACCATCTTATTTACCTACGTCAGTTTTTTTGAAGGAATGTATTAACTGGTAAGTAACCTGTGCACTAAAAAAATAAATAAAATTAAAACAGTTTTGTTTCCCTACGTATTAATGCGTACTTACATAATCGTAGTAGATTAGATAGTTAGGTATAGCCCGTGCGCATTAACATGGCACCTGGCTCGAATGAATTACCTACGTTTAAAGAACCGAGTGCAAATAAATTTTGAATTTTATTTTAGTTTTTTGAATACCTATCATCATTTATTTTGCGCTAAGTTTCTCATAACATACTACTTACGATGCTTTAAACGTGACAAAACATAGTGTTTAGACACAATTTTGTTTTCGATCCAGGTGCCATGTTAACGCCACGGGGTAAACGAACTATTTCTGTGTTCATTCATAGAAGAGTTAGAAAGAGATAGCAGTTGTTTTTTATTGAAGAAGCGACACGTCACGCGTAGTTGAACGACGTTATGCAGAATAAAGTAATGATATGTTATTTAATTACTTTATTTTGTCAAATTGATTTAACTATTCCGGGGTACAAAATTTCTTCACTATTGTAATCTATATACACAACAATACTATCTCCCATTGAAGCGGTGGCAGATATTTTTAGAGCACCTTATATATATTTTTTTATAATAATTTTTTTTTTTTTTTTTTTTATTTATTAATAAAATAGCATTTATACATAACCTAACAAAAAACAAATGTAAAAAAGAATTACAAAGCCTATTACTAAAGTTAAATTACCAGGAGACTGAAGATCTTCTCAAACCAATCAAATAGAGGTAGGTATTTCAATAACTCACGACGCATTCATACATTCATACATAGGTACACTTACACATACACTATCACTCACTCACTCGTGCACTCTTGTGCACGCACACTCACAAATATTTCAGTACATGTAAATAAGTGGCTTAATTTAATTTAATTTAATTTATAGAATTTGTTATCTATTGTTTTTTAAATAGCATCTTTTTTTATATTTAATATTTATATTTCTTTTTACAAGTTCACCATGTAGCACGTTGAAAGTTTAATTTTTTTTTTTTGGTGTAACCTAGTTTGGAAGGCGCTGGTGTTTGTGATACAATGATTTTTTTCATTAGTACATACACCAACGATACACTTATTTCTGTTTATTCTAATTTTACTTGGAAAATTGTTTTTGTGCACCGTAAATGTGTTTTTTCTGAAATAAAAATTATTATTATTATTATTTATTATTATTTCTTTCTTATTTTCTGTTCCAAATTTCAAGTTGATAGCATTACTAGTTTTTGAGATATCCAGCTGTGACAGACAGACAGACAGACTGAGTCGCACCATAACGGTTCCTTTTTACCATTTTGGTACGGAACCCTAAAAAGGTACAGGGCTACATGTACAAAAATAGCAAATAATTGTCACCTAAATGTTTTGATAATTTTCCTTATCTAATAAAAAGCTTTTTATAGCCCACAATTTTTTTTAATGTGTAATGGGAAACAACAAAAAATCTTTTAGAATTAGTCCTAGTCACAACTTCACAAGCCATGTGAGGATGAAAATATTCCAAACAAAATTCAGTCTCTTTTAACTCCTATAAGGGATCGTTTTTTAAGGAACTCTTGTGCAAAATTTCATGCTTCTAGACCCAGCAGTTTGGATTATCTGTCTGTGAATTTATGACTTTTATAAGTAGATTATTTTTAAAACAATATTTTTTTTTAATTTTTTTTTTTTATTGTCGCCAGTTAATACATTCGTCATTCGTCGATGGTGACTATTTAGCTTAATGTATGTACATACATTAAGCTAAATAGTCACCATCGACGAATGACGAATGTCGTGTTAGCGGTATGGATACTGACAATGATGTAGACTAGTAATTAATATCAGTACCTACATATGTACAGCTAATCGTAAGAAAATTTAAACCTTGAGGTTTAGCATCCGCCGTGGTTTGTTAGTCGCTTCATTATGTATGTATTAGGTAGTATTTATACATACCTACTGGTAAAACGGTGTTGTACATTTATTATTTTGTTGGTTATAGCCATTTCATACAACTGTCAAAAAATGCCAGCTGTCATTTGATTACAACGTGTCGTTTTGCATCCTCATCAAATTTCAGGGTGTGGTACAGAACATCAAACCGAATAACTTTCTCCATGGGACCACCATCGTATTCGCGAAAAAAAATTCACCTGTCCCATAGAAAACTTCAATCAACTCAACTCGACGCAAATGTATGGGACGGCTGATTATTTTTTCGCAATTACGATGTTGGTGCCATGGAAAAAGTTGTTCGGTTTGATGGTCCATACCACACCCTTAAATTTGACAAGGATTCTAAACGACACGTAGGTATACTATGGACTATTTAAGTCGGTAGTCTAATTTTCTGAACAACTAATTTCCCTGCCTTTACCTACTTCATAAGATATATAAAAAACAGTAATGAAGGTTTTGTCCTATGAAATCGATATCCTGACCACCTGTAGCTTTAACCCTGTTCCTGATTCTTGTGGGCTATATTTTGCCTATTTTTTTGGAACACAACAAATATCAATGAACTGACATAAAAATAAAATAAAATAATTATAAGTAATAATTAACCCATCGCACGCCAATTAACAGACAATAGATTTTGTATTGTTATCTGAACACCTTGGTGTGCAATCGACGTTTAAAGAGTTAAATGCTAGGTACAATAATTAAATATAGTAACAATGACGTATCAATAATAATCATACAGAGTTAAATTTAATTAGAAACTCCGCAGATGTGATGGGTATCGATATCTAAACATGATAAAACAAAAAATAAATTATTTAGATTTTTTGTGCGGTGATCGACCGCAGTTAGTGCATAAAAATGTTTTTTTTTTTTGTTTAAACTTCATTGAAGTAATTAACTAACGTTATCTAAACACGAAAAAACCGGCCAAGCGTCTTGACTGACTGACAGACAGGCAGACAGACAGACGGACAAACAAGTGATCCTATAAGGGTTCCGGTTTTTTCCTTTTGAAAAAAAACAGAAAATTCGGTAAAAAAAAACAAAAAAAAAACAGATTTACTCAACTCAAACTTCAAGCAAGAACACTGCCAGCGGTCGTCGACCCCCCCAAAAATACATACACACAAATCTTCTTCTATTTTATCGTGTTTCTTAGATACCTATCGATACCAATCACGTCTGCAGAGTTTCACTAGCTAATTATTAATTAATTAAATTAATAATAATTTGACCCTGTATAGGCCATCTTCCGTAGCTGTTCCCGTTGATGTTGTAAGTAAGAGATGACGAAGTGAATTCGGGGAAGTATGTACAAGTAAACTAACACAATATACAGGACAGAACAGATAAACCTCTTTATCTGTTCTGTGATATACAGGGTGTTAGGTTAAACGAGGGATATACTTTAGCGGAGTGTAGTACTCATGAAAATGAACAACTTTTACTATGGGACCAAACCTGAAATCGCGAAAAAAAAATCTGCTGTTCCCTACATTTTGACGAATTATGCGAACATAAATGTACTGAACAGCTGATTTTTTTTTTTCACCATTTCGGGATTGGTCCCATAGTAAAACTTGTTCATAATGATGAGTACTACACTTCGTTAAAGTAAGTCCCTCGTTTAACCTAACACGCTGTATATATTTTGATCAACAATCAGTTGGTTCGCTTATGTTGAGCGTTGACTCGGTACGGCATTTCATACAAACTTTCAAGTCCTTTTTTATCGAAATGAATGAACCGATTTTAATGAAACTTCATACGCATAAGTAGGATACATAGGTCTAAAAAGTTAGTAAAGAACATTTTCTAAATGTCTTATTTAAAAAAAGATAAATGGAAATCTCTGCTTCTATGGAATATTTAAAATCCGTCTAATTTTGCTGCAACACTATTTTTCGAAAATGTTCTTTACTAACTTTTTAGACCTATGTATCCTGCTTATGCGTATGAAGTTTCATTAAAATCGGCTCATTCATTTCGATAAAAAAGGACTTGAAAGTTTGTATGAAATGCCGTACCGAGTCAACGCTCTTAATGATGATTTTAAAGAGCTATTTATTGAAATAGGATGAAGAAATATCTTTCTAACTATGAAATATATTTCATATAATAATTATTTCGAAACAGACAGACAATGATCGATATCAGATAATTCCACCTAATTGTCTAAGTAGCGTTATCAAAATGACTCGTTTTATCGATATGTGAGATTTATCATCACGTATTTATATTGCACAAAGACACATTATTAACAATGTTTAAATAATTACATCTAATTAGCTGATATTAATATGGAAGAAATATTATTAGTGACTTCGTTCACAAGATTATGGAAAATTCGTCAGATGTTTTGGCAATATTTTCTTTAGGTATTTTGGAAAAATATAAAAAATAATACCAGCCATTGTCCTACTGCTGCGCAAAGGCCTCTTCTCATAAAGAGAAGGCACAAACATTTGATCACCACGCTAGCTCAAGACGGGTTGGCGATTTCAGACTCATCCAGAATTCCTCACGATGTTATTCGTTCACCGATGTCACTAATATAATGTCGAAGATAAACATACAAAGTACATCAATCTGCCTAGTCTTTTCCCAACTATGTTGGGGTCGGCTTCCAGTCTAACTGGATGCAGCTGAATACCAGTATTTTACATAGAGCGATTGCCTATCTGACCTCCACAACCCAGTAACTGGGTAATACGATACCCCTAATTGGTAAGACTGGTTGTCAGACTTTCAGGCTTCTGACGACCCGTAACGACTGTCAAAGATCCACGAATGACAGCCGGGACCAACGGCATGTAAAGATGGTCACCCATCCACTGACCAACCCCGGCAAGCGTAGCTTAACCTGATAGATCGACCCGTGCGGCTGTTATTACTTAGCCACGAGCTCCTCTTACAAAGTACCACTGACAAACGTTACGCCTTTCCAATTTTGAAACAATTTTGCTTGCAAGCTGCCATTGTACTTATGACGAAGTAAAACAAATGACCATAGGCGCAAGGTTTTTTTCAATGAATCAGTGTATACAAACCGCAACTTTAAGGTGTAAAGGCGTCTGTTTTGTCGATTGTACATATGAATTGAAAAGTCACATTGGTACTTGCCCGGATTTGAACCCAGAACCTCGCGTATGAGAGGCTACGACATATGAAACGACTACCTAAAATGTTACGCACGCGTTACGTTGGCGCACGCTAAAATGTTTGTAAAATAAAATACAATTAAATAAGGCACGAAACGCTTGGGCACGAAACGCTTGGGCACGAAACGCTTGCAATGAAACACGCACTTGATGTACTTTCTTCTAAGAGAAAGTTTGTATTTTTTCGATAGTCGATATCAAACACCAGTTGAACTTTGAGCACGCCCACGCGCGGTAGTAACTCCTACCAAACGGTTCGGGTGTAGTAGGTATATTTTATTTGATAATGTACTATCTGAAACTAACGTTAGCGTAACTCAGTATGTTATCGTATGCACGTAGGGTAACATTATAAAATGATAGGATCAATTATTGCTCTATACATTTCGTGTTTCAATGCGGCTGTCAACTTTTTTACCCGACTTGTGTTGATTCTGCTGACGGCGTGTGTGTATCATGCCTTCGTTTTGGCTGAAGTATTTTTGAATAGTTATAATTTAGTGTATCCGCCGTATTTGGCTAAGCCTTTGGGTAATGTTCTAAGTGTGGTTTCCGATGTAGTGAATTATTTCATAAGGATTTCTGTTATACAGGTAAGCTACGCGTAGCATGACCTAAATGAGATCTAGTTTGGTCACGAGTTTGGTACATGCAAACGCATTGACACTCAAGTGTACTCAGTTTGTTTCAGTTAGGTCCGATTTTTCAATCGTCAGATAACTTTTATTTCAGGAATTTTCTCTACAACAATAGTTTTTGTTTACACTAAACCCGAAATGGGGTCATTGTACTCATCATTTTGGCCAATTTTTGTATGGGACCAACCTTGAAATCGCGAAAAAAAAATCAGCTGTTCCATACATTTTGTCGATTTAAGTGAACACAAATGTATGGAACAGCTGATTTTTTTAACACCTTTTCGGGTTTAGTGTAAACAAAAACTGATGTTGTATAAAAGCTGTCAAAACGTCAAAAATAATCCCCAGCTATAAGTTATCTGACTATTAAAAAATCGGCCCTTAATGTTATTGTTTCTCTTTTATCAGCGTCCAGCTAAATAAAACAAGGAAAACAAGTGACGTAATGACAGCAGCTTATGATATGAATATCAGCTGACAAATATTCGCAACATTGTTCTTAATTAAGTGTTAATTAGTGGCCATATTTGTAAAGAATACAGAAGCTTGTAATAAATAACAATAATAAACCTTCTAGCACTGCTTTCAGCTATAGGAAGCTAACTTAATGAGCTACTTATAGCGTAACTGTACAAATAATTCAGTTAAATGTGATTGTAGTTCGCAATAAAATTATGAGGAGATAGTTCAATGTTGCTGATCTGTTAATTCACATTTTAGAGCAATCTGTTTCGAAGGCAAACCGGCAGAGTATTTTTTTAATACGTAGGTAGCTATTAAAATAAGTGTATTATTTAATTTTATTACGAGAAAGCCTTCGACTCCATCGAAATATGGGCAGTTCTGGCCTCTCTGCAACGATGTCGAATTGACTGGAGCTACATTGAAGTGTTGAGGTGTCTGTATGACGCTGCCACGATGACTGTCCAGACCCGAGATCAGAAAACCAGCCCCATCCAACTGCTCAGAGGGGTGAGACAGGGGGATGTGATATCCCCGAAACTGTTCACCAATGCGTTGGAGGACGTCTTCAAGACGTTGGACTGGACTGGACAGGGTATCAACGTGAACGGCGAGTACGTCTCACACCTTTGCTTTGCCGATGACATCGTCATATCGAGACGCTGGAACAGTTAGACCAGATGCTGCACAGCCTAACTGGAGCCTCTCGGCGGGTTGGCCTGGGTATGAATTTAGACAAGACGAAAGTCATGTACAGTCTGCAACAGAAATAAGTAACCAGTGTTGTAGTGTGCGTGACACTACAAAACTGTATTGCTACTGTTAAAACGATTCATTACGTACAGCACACAATGCCCTCACGCACAGATCGCGTTCATGTGCGAGTGAGTGCGCTAATGTCTTCTCAATTATAGTATAACATAATTTCGCGTTGAAAACTTAAGCGTTCGTAGCCCAACGAATAAGGCATTATACTTCTGAGTACTACGGTGTGAGTTCAAATCTCTGAAGTGATGATTCTTTTTGCGATTTATTATTTTAAGCTAAAGCAATTAGAACAATTTTTGTTAAGAAAATGTTTTATTTATTTAAAATTGCTTAAATAAATAAAACCATTTTTAATAAATATCTTTATTTAAAAAAAAGAACATCAAAAGTGAACATGTTTTATTATAAATACAACAATATGTTTAGAACATGCTATTACATCTTTTTATACCATTATATAATATGTATACAACAATGGGCGGAGTGAATAAACATGTCACATAGATAACAAATATAATCTGATCCAGTAACAATAACATCACTCACACACTCCTACCTACACAGTACCGCCGACTTAATTTATTATGGCTAAATATGCTGTGAAAGTATTAAGTATTTCGTTTAGGTATCTATTATAAAATAAAGTCGCTTTTCATGTCTGTCTGTGTAGCCGCGTTGTTCTTCTAACGCCACAGATTTTGATGCGGTTTTCACTATCATGATAAATATTTAACTTATATATTATAGAAACCTTCATGTTTTAACAAGTCGTAAAAACCGTGCGAATCAGGGCCGGGTCGCTAGTTCAGTTATATACAGATATGAATTACCTACATTTTTGAAAATTAAAATTAAAATAAAAACATTTACCACCTGTATCGGGAACAGTAGGTATTATAATTATTACCAACCATTATTAATTATTTCTAGGAAAATAATAGATTTAAAAACGTTAAAATGTCTGAAATTTAAAGGTAGTATATAATATGTATGTTACGATAAGTCGGTGGTGATTTTCGACGAAGACATTTTTCATCAGTAATTATGACGACATTGTTTTGTCAATCGAAGTGCCGATATTCCGCGATTTTGACGGTGCACGGTATATAACAAAATTTTACGCGTCGGTTTGCAACATGTCAAACCGTCTGCTTGCAGGTGGTTCCGTACAGTTTGCATAATGACGTTGTGTGCTGCTGCTGTTATGCTGGTCTAAGCGAATGGATCTGATGTATGGGTGGCAACAATCTCACGCACGATGCCGAGGCGAAACATTTGTGTAAGCCAATGGTGTCGGTCCAGGCAGGCGACGGTTTATTTCGCTTGTCTCAGTGACAATGCACCCACAGTCAAACGGTTTTTCTCTACAAAAAAAAAAGTGAAAATATTAGGTCTAAACATACACCTCCCAAATTATAAATTAAGAAATAAAAGTTACACAATATAAATACAATGCAGAGAATATATATTTATATACTTAAATACAATTGATATATAAGGCTAGTGGTCAGTAATAATAAAAATTATAATACGATAAAATGGAAATAAAAAGGCAGGGCGAGTGACCTAGGAAATACATAATATCATACTTATAAAAAATAAAAAATAATATAATATAATAATGACACAAATAAAAAAAACAAACAACAAATAATATAATATAATGATGATTTTTTATTTTTTCTAAAAAGTATTAAACAATATTATTATACTTTATTTAGAATAGAAATCCTTTGTTTAATTACCATACATGCAATTTACATTTTTAAATATTTTAGATAAAAAATGAAATCTTTTAAAATTGTATTTTATTATTATTATCTAATCATTTACAAACATATTCATTATTTTTGAATATTTTATTACAAAACACAGATAAAAAACTATTACTATAATACTGTGTAAACCAATAATGGAAATGATTAAATAATTATCGATATAATGAGTGGCTATGCAGTTAACAAAAATTGTATTTATTTGTTAACTGCATAGCCACTCATTATACTAAATTCAACTATTCCGGTGTCATTTCCTATTAGATTCAACTATTCATATCCACAATTCGTTAAATGAGATACAACAGACAATCATAATAAAATTACTGGGTGGGATCACGGTGACATAATAAATTAATACATTCTAATAATAATTTCACTCACCGATAGCATTGGGCGCCTTGCGATTTCACTAATAGAAATATTTTTTTTCTCATGCAAAACAATAATCTGAGCTTTTTGAAATCTTGTTAAATGATGCATGGTCTAAATTAATCAATATATCACAATCACAAACTTCAAGTGCAAAAGAAAGAGTATAATTATATAGATCGGACTAACTTACCTAGTGACGTCCGATCCTTAATTATGTGAAGTGATCTCGTCCTCATTGTATACTGTGTAGTTTGTACCTCGTACACACTCGTCAATCACATTATTTAAAGATGAAAGCCTTCATCATAGAAAAAATATTAAAAAATAAAAATATTTTATCTGTGGTCCGTCCGCCGGCGCGCACTGTCCTGACATCTGTCAATCATTCTTTCAAAGCATAAGAACGGGACTTCCCGATGACCGATACGGACATCGTATAGTCCCGGCATAGTGCATACAGCACAACACAACTTTTAGAAGGGGTTTAGATAATGCAATCCATTACACATAAGTAGGTTGATTATCTGGGAAGGGCTGGGATACAATGAGGACGAGATCACTTCACATAATTAAGGATCGGACGTCACTAGGTAAGTTAGTCCGATCTATATAATTATGCTTCGTGATCTCGTCCTCATTGTATACTGTGTAGATGTTCAAAGAACAAAGTTGTGTTGGTAATAAGTTCAGCATATCGTATAATAGTTGAACATTGTAACTTAACATGTTATTCTAAGTTTTTTACTTACTCATTCATTATAAATGTATTTCTATCTATGAACCAGTCTTCCAGTTACATTAACATAATTTAAAATTCTCTAAATGCTATTAGTTCCTGGAATTCTTATTCAGTCCTGAATCAACTAGTCTCATTAATAATCTAATATGGCACACATCAATTATCTACTTATAATCAGACATTTAACATTGACATTAAAATGTAACAACCACTGTGTATAGAGCACACAGCTTGTGCAAAAGCTCTAGCTTGCACAGGGATTACTAATGGTTGAGAATGTTGTGTTCCAACCAGCAGCTTTTCTTATGACTTCAATGTTGATACCTCCTTCAGAGGTCTTTTAAGTTGAAGTAGAGGCATGTCTGTTTATGTGAATTTGGAAATATCTATTCCACTACTACTTAAATTTTGTTTCATCCATCTACTAATGGTTGCAGTAGAGGTGGCATGAAAAGGTTTTCTCATAGTTCTAATTAATGATTTACAATCTTTTCTTATACCTACTCTTAGTAAAATCTAGATAGGGAAAAAGGGGCTAGGATACATTCTCTTTAAGAAATGATAATATCAAATTGAGTTGAGATCTACCAGGTGAAGAAGTTTCAATTATTTCTGGAATCTTTATGTAAATGTTATCCTCATTATCAAATGTTATCAATACTAATGAGTGACAAGGTTTGAATTCTATGTGCTGTTACAAGAGCTAAATGGTTACTTACAAATTTTTTGTTACTTATTGTAAACTAAGGTTTTAGTTAGGAAATAAATTAGATAACCCAACGATACTGGGGTCCCAAACTATTTCATACTTAGGGTTCTTTGGTCTTAATTTAAATATAAGAACCCCCCTCTCACTGCCCCCCTCCCCCCTCCAAAATCTTGACACTATCATATGAGCCAATGTGGGGGCCTAAAACTACAAAAATTGTTTACTATTATTATACAGCGCACTCATTAAGGCATTGAGTGAGCCATATGACAATCCCTCAATAAAACTTAGTGGTCAAAAATAATATCACCATGGTGACTGAGCCTAGGAGGGGTCAATATCTTGATTCCTACAGAAGGGAATATGCTGATTTAGAGTAGATTCATATTATTTTCTTGTTTTGGAAGCTATTAATTAAAAGAATCAGACTTCCTCTTCTCAGAAAAGCATTCCTGATAATAATATGGCGGCAATCGGTGTGAGACCGTTCATCTACAGAGCATGTAAGTACCTGGGTCAGGTAGCCATGATGTGTCATTCTGACACTTAGTAGTGGAGCTGCTTGCAAACAGGGTCAATGCGGGGCTGACACAGTTTAACAACAAATGACTTGTGGGCTGTATCACATCACTTCCATTCAATTTTTATTCTAGGTTGTCCAGGTTCTACATTTGCCATAGTGTTTTCTTTGGACTAATGTAAGATGCATAAACCCATATATTTTGTTTTTCCTCGCACCATTGCTACAATTAAAATCTAGTTAAAAGCTATTTAGATAAGTAAAACAAGTACCACCCATCTTATGATGATATAGGCTATGACATTGTGATATCTATTCTAAGTAATTTCTCACAGTATCTGAGTTTGCTTGCAAATTTTTTGAGCCCTACAAACGCTTGAACACTGTTCAAGGTAATTTATATGGAACTTTCTATCATTAGCAGTCCAGTGCCCATGGCTTTTGATATCATTACATACCAGGCCCCAGCCAGTTTAGAATAGAATAGAATAGAATATTTATTCAGTATTAATAATTGGTAAAATATTAACATAAAATCTTAGAAATAATTTAAAGTTTGAAAAGCATCAGAGAATATTTCCCAGACAAAGTCAAGTTGTTTAATCTTATTGTGATTTGTTGAAATGTGAAACAACCAATAACCTTTGCTAATAGATGATTTTGAATTTGATTCTAGTTTTGTTGAACTTGCAAATACCTACCTAAATGATTTTGAATTTTAATTTGAATCTAGTTCTGACCTTGTTATTTTCATTATTGTTTTTAAGGCCACCATATTTTACAGTTGGGCATGCTGTAACAAGAATACTACCTAATAATTATGCAAACTCTATTAATTGCATCTAATTTTTATGGAATAAAAGATAAACTATCTTTTTCTGAGGAAGTGAAATGGCAAACTGGACTGAATCTAACAAAAAACCTAGATACTGGCAGCACTGTCTGGGCTCTAGGACACACTTTTCAGTATTAATAATAAATCCTAGATTTTTTAACGCAGTTTGAGTAGTAGACACATTCTAACATTTTACATATTTGAATCGGCAAGACACAGAATATTGTCAAGATATATGTGACAGAAAGTGACACTAATAACTTCAGGTGACAGCCACCTGGCTTCGTGATTTGTAAATACAAATATATACTGGAGATACCTCTAAGATATTTATTTTCCTATGGGTAATAAATAATATGCATTTATTATAATTACCTATTGTAGGCAAAGAGTATACTGTCCTTAAATCTACCAGTTTAGTTCAGTGTGTATACTTATTGTATTTTTAATCTCAAAGTGCCATTTAATTTTGGGGAAAAGGCTGGGTAGCATTGATGATCTCCGTGTGATGCAATGATCATGATAAATGTCACAGTAGTCTAGCTGAGTCACTTAACGTTTTGATTTGATGCACTCCCTTGTGAGACTATTAAACTGTTAAGGACTTTGCCAGTGGATTTAATGGCAACAGCCATTGTAATCTGCTGCAGTTGATTCCACTTTCATTTACTGTTTCTGCCACTAAGATTACAGGTGTTTCATACTTCTTTTAAATGTTTTGCTTCTTAATTGCTATCTATAATTGGTGACCTGACCACCATGTGGCCAGACTGCCGTGCTGTTCCATAGGTAAGGTAGCTAACTGTACCGCCCCCCTCTTCTCTGAGTAGATTGTCAATACTTGAAGGTAAGACTTTAGGTTGTGGTATAGATACCATTACAATCACAGCCTCCTTCTAGTTGTATTGTAGTAGAATTTAAGTACTAACATAGTATATTTAAGTTAGATTGTATACAACATCTAGAATTGTAAGTATTTTGGAATTTTAGAAAAACAACTGGAAGTTGTCTGATAAATAAATCAATTAAAATTGGCAGCATTGAGTCCGGCTGCGTCGGACTCGGTCAAGTGATACACAACTCCTTGAACGTGTTCGACTGTAGTGTATTCCACGGAAGCGGGCTTCATACTCATCTACAAAGAACAATTGAAGTTCAGTTCCAGACTGCATAAATCTAAATCCACGGCTAACCTCTCGTGATAGCTCTAGGGACACAGCAGGGACGTGTTTTTAACACTGAACGTATTATACCTTCGGCTAACCTCTCGTGAAAGCTCTTGTGGTGTCGTTCTTTTGCAAGTATACAGCATATTTAATGTTCTCATGGTTAACCTCTCGTGAAAACTCTTAGAGACACCTAGGGGTCTAATAGCAGAGACGTGTTTTAACACTGAACGAATAGACCATCGACTAACCTCTCGTGAAAGCTCGTGTGGTCGTTCTTTTGTAAGTATACGGCACAGATAATGTTCTCATGGTTAACCTCTCGTGAAAACTTTTAAGAGACTGCTAAGGATCCAACAGAGGCGTGTTTTTAACACTGAACGTATATACCATCGGCTAACCTCTCGTGAAAACTCATGTGGTGTCGTTCTTTATTAAGTATACGGCACAGTTAATGTTCTCATGGTTAACTTCTAGTAAGAACTGTTACAAGACTGTTAAGCATCCAGGAGGGACGTGTTTTTAACACTGAATGTATAGACCATCGGCTCGTGTGATGTAGTTCTTTCGTAAGTATATGGCACAGTTAATTCTCATGGTTAACCTCTCGTGAAACCTAGAGAGACTGATGTGCATATTGCGGCATCCAAGGTAAATTATAGGAAAAGGATTTAAAATAAAGGCAAATTGTTAGGTTTATCAAGAAACTTACTTGAGTTTCAAGACGACTCCGTTTTCGCTTTTCCACTCGATTTTCCAGATCTCGCAGACGTTCGTTCAGCTCCTCCATTTCCTTGTCTCGGATTCTTCGATATTTTTCCATTTCGTTAAAATTTTTCTTAAGTTTTTAACGAAAAACGTGATCAACGCGCGGCACAAAAAAGTACAAATGATTGACAGATGTCAGGACAGTGCGCGCCGGCGGACGGACCACAGATAAAATATTTTTATTTTTTAATATTTTTTCTATGATGAAGGCTTTCATCTTTAAATAATGTGATTGACGAGTGTGTACGAGGTACAAACTACACAGTATACAATGAGGACGAGATCACGAAGCATAATGTGTAGTTGCTAATGCAGACTGACTACATAAGTTCACAATTAAAGGCAGGAATATATTTTTAAAGCGGGTAGTTAGCTTCTAAACTGGGAAATAATTTTAAGTAGGCGAGAAACTTGTGGTAGATTCTCAAACTGGTCAGAATATCGCTTTATTCAGTTAGTATATTCATTTTAAATTACAAAATCTCAAAAATAATATTTTAGTAAACTCGAGGCTCGAACTCAGATCATTCTGTCACTGTAGGTTGAATGCTTACCTGTTGCGCCACGAGAGCAACTATCCTACATTGCGAAATTATGTTACACTATCATTTAAAAGACGTCAGCGCACTCACTCTATGAATGGGATGTGTGCGAGGCTGTCATTGTGAGCAGTACGTACAGTAGGATATAGTTTTGTAGTGTGCGTGTCTGGTTACTTAATTCCTTTGGCCTGTGTACAATTCACACGTCGAGTCCAATCCGCATCGAAGGGTCGCTTCTTGAAGTTGTCAAGGAGTATATGTCTACCTAGGGCAAGTCATCCAGCTCGGTAGACACAACTTTGAGAAAGAAGCCGAGAGAAGGATCCAGTTGGGTTGGGCAGCGTTTGGAAAAAGTCGCTCAGCGCGCTCGCTGTGGTATGCTCGGAGTTTCTTTGAAGGATAAAATTAGGAATGAAGTTATCCGAAAAAGAACCAGAGTAACCGACATAGCTTGCAGAATAAGCAAACTGAAGTGGCAGTGGGCTGGCCATGTTTGTCGAAGGACCGATGGCCGGTGGAGCAGACGAGTCCTAGAGTGGAGACCGCGTATCGGTAAGCGTAGTGTGGGACGCCCCCCAGCTAGATGGACCGACGACCTGAAGAAAGTGCCTGGGACAGAGTGGACGCGGAAGGCGGAGGACAGGGCGTTGTGGCGCAGCCTGGGAGAGTCCTATGTCCAGCAGTGGAATACGATAGGCTGAGTTGATTGATTGATGTAATTTTACTTTTAAAGCTGCCGGTTTGTTTACAAACACGATCTGGGTGCACGTAGAGCACCGGCAAGTTCCAATCCGGTTTCGCAGACAGAGCTCCAACTTCTCAAGATTTATTGGATTGGTGCTGAACACACAAAACACTTCCATCCATGGCGGACTGAAAACGCAAAGCCTAGCTAAATCACTAGAGATTTTGATAAGAAGAGTGCAAAATTTCACTAAGAATGGTTTCTATAGGGTTGCCACCAATGTGCAGGTTTATAAACGGGGGCTACTTTTTGCTTATAAAGTGTTATGACTGGTACTTATAAACTGGATACCAGCCATAGCTCTGTGAAACATGCGCAAGCGAAGCACAGCAAAAGTGAGCAAACAAGTCAATGGTAGGTACAAATAAAACGTAGTGAAAATGACCTCTACCTTCACCTCGTTACGTGAGATAAACATTTAAAGAACTCTCGCGCAATGCGGGCTTTCACGACTGTTGCTATAGAGATATAAGCAATACATTATTGTATAGAGTAGGCTTGATGCTTTCATTCGCGAGTCTAATGATATTTTCCATCACGACGATCTACTATACAAACAATCTTCCCCTATTGCAGTCCTTTAGGGAATGCATTTTCCAAAGACCCTTCGTTAGTATTCGGTATATAAGGACCTATTGAGCATAATTTCATGTTTCGACTAGACCCAACGGTTTATGCTCTGCGTTGTCTGTCAGTAAATTAATGAATTTAATTTAGGCCGATATAGGGCCTCCTTACTACGTATCGTTCAATTTAATCTCTGCCCCTCGACCCCTTAAAAAAGATTTGTATATACACCACTAATTTTTAATTAGTACAAATACTTAAAGGGCTTATTAGAGGAGGTCTTGTTATTATATATGTAAAGTCTCAATAAATAATATTCATAAACAGCAAAGTTATTGGCGTTTGTTTATATCCCAAAATGTCACTCAATTTATGGAAATATTGTACAGGCTATTCATAGTTGTATTCATTCTCTCGCTCTAGCATTCGCGTGCTCTCGCTCGAACTTTCCCCGTCTCTAACAGCTGTTATCGTATCATAATCATGAATTTACCAATTATGACAAAATTTCGAGGACAATTTTGGTTTTTCGTTTTTTTTACTTTTGACTACACAAATATGATCAGTAACGGGTACGGATAGAGCCCCATTTTTTTTTGTACTAATTAAAAAATAGCGGTGTATAACTTATTATAAAAAATGTATTGATGGTATTAAAGTTAAATAGTATGCAACTGTAGGCTAGACTGATGATTTATCATCGTAACTGTACTTTGGGGGTCTAGAGGAAACTAAAACTTGGCTGGAAAACAAAATCCACTCTCGACCCCAAGGTTCGAGAATAAACTAAGTACTTATACCTAGAGTTTTCAGTTGCATACTATTTAGCTAAAATACCCTCATTATATTTTTTGTTATGTCAAATAAACAAATCTTTTTTAAGGGGTCGAGGGGCCGAGAGAGAACTAAACGATAAGTAGTAAGAGGTCCAGTACAGTAAAGTTAGGGTCCAGGGGGCCTATTCCCTAAAGGCTCTTACAGACAGAGGCGATATCGCGGTCGCGACGCGATATTTCAATATTAAATCCGTAGAAAAATATCGCGTCGCGACGCGATATCGCCTCTGTCTGTAAGAGCCTTAAGTCCGTCCGTCTGACATTACGATCCATCAAAACAAGTGTAAAAGTTAAATTTTTCGGACGGGCAAATGTCACATCGGGAGTAGGGACAACTGGCAAATCATGTTGTCATTCATACTTCGTTCGGGCCCCGAACCAATCATCCATCCGTAGGTGATACGGAGTAAGAAACGCCCGTAACGAAGGCCGATACTATGGGCTTCGTGCTTAGGGAGTAGGCCCCCTGTTGTCACAATTTTAGACTAAACGCTACGTATCAGCGTCCATATAAGAGATTACCAATAACCCTACGGTAGCCTGTTGGCCGCCAGGCTTGGCTGGCACACATTGATTATCTGGGCTGTTTCCTGAAGGGGTGGGCAGACATGTATATCTAATACTACCTACACTCACATTTCGAGAGCTGTTATATTTAAGTGGCATTGTACGTAATAGGGCAAAAAATCCAATTCAGTCCGAGGCAGTCAAAGCGAATGAGATGTCTGTTACCCTTACAATAAAACCTATTCTGATCCTCAATTTCTTTTGTTTCCAGACAATCATGATGAACGCTTTCATGCGAAGATTCCTCCGGTTCTTGGTGTCACTGCTGGCCATCATAGTCCTGCCTGTGACCTACCTGCTGAACATCAGGAGGAACAAGAAATGTCCGCCTCCCATGAACCCCTTACTTTTCAAGTCTGCTACCTCGTTAGCTGCGATGATAAGGACTAGACAGGTAAAACAATGTTATTTTTGTATGATAAAAGTTGGTTGATAAACAGACTGTGGCTGTTGGGGTGTTTGGCTCACTTTATGGAAAGTGCCGAAAATAAGACACTGTGGCGTGGATCGCCAACCCCTGTCATCGCTGTCTGTCTTACGGCCGCGTTGAGGGGGTTGGCGGTCACACTTTTCCAATGTGGTTTGGGGGTTGGCGATCCACGCCGCAGTGTAGGTACAGCTATTTGAAGTGGGGGCAATAACTTCCCAGTCGCAACCCGGTGGCAACTGTGAATTTTATTCTCAATTGCCACCTGGTGGCAATCCATGTGGGGTCGACTGGAAATATTCGCGTCAAAGCGACGTTGTTATCGACAGTACAATCATGCCTACGCTACGCAACGTTGCGTTGTGAATACGTGACGTAGCACAGCTACTAGGCGGCGTAGTGTAGCGCTACGAGACGTCAACTAAAGACAGAAATTAAATCTTCATTGTGTGAAGCTTCACATTTTTATTTATTTCTGAAAACTAAATGAAATTTTGGCATTTTGGACTAATGATGGAGCTATAATCTTTGTTTACCATAATTTAAAAAAAATGCATTACTAACTACGAGTAAATTAAAATGTCAATAATAATAAATAAATATCCTTGGACATTTCACACAACGCCATCTAGTCCCAAGCTAAGCAACCTAATGATTGTGTTATGGTAACGAGATGGCTGATAAACTACGATAGATAGAAAGACACCCAGACTCGGAACAAATTCTAGTAGGTCGTACAAATATTTGTTCCGTGCGGGAATCGAACCCGCGACATGCTGCGCAGCAGTCAAACGCTCAACCACTGCGCCAACCGTGTCGTCAATAAACATTGACAATACACATCAAAATAACTTCCGAATGTAATAAATCACAGGAAGCTTATAATGTCACGTTTAAATGCTCAATAAAATTCTTCCGACGATAAAGTTTAAGAAGCTTGTTAAAAGAAAGGTTTTAACCTTGTAACGAAAAGGTTAATTTGACCTTTATAGTAACCGTGACCCTCTCATCTTACTACTTTGGCCATAGTTGACTTGGTACACTTGCAATTAGGTTGCACCGCCATCCGCATTCCTGTCTCGTTGTATGTCTAGTTGAATTTATGATGAAAAGGTTTCGTTATGGCGAAAGTGCCAGGGTAGCCCACGAAATTCAAATTTTCTTAGGTTTTTTGCAATTTGTATTATCTATTAGCTTGATCAAAATACTATAATTCGCGGCCGTAACAAGTATATATGTAGTTACTTAATTATAAAGTCATCAATACAACTCTTTAAGACCAGGTAATCCTATTGAATGACTATTTCATGAAATCTTGACATTTGAGGAATCTACTAACTTATGGAGTTGTATTAATGATTCTAATTCTTAAATACATTATCTAAATTCTAATACATATTGAGACAAGTGTAGTTGACACCGGTATTTAATTTAGGTAGGTACAGTAGTTACCTACCTGCAAAATGATCATGAAAATAATAATAGAACATTATTATTTACTCACTAACCAACCACTAATGGGAAACAAAATGAATTTTTAACTTGATTTGTTTATTTTTGTCGGTAAGTATCTTGTTTATTTTATAACTTTTGGCGACTTATCGATTTCAAGGCGTTTTTTTCACACTAAACTTGTTCTATCATAAAACTAGCTATTGCCCGCGGCTTCGCCCGCGCATGTGTTTTACATAAAAACCTTCCTCTTGAATCACTCTATGTATTACAAAAAAACCGCATTACAAAAATCCGTTGCGTAGTTTTAAAGATCTAAGCATACATAGGGACAGACAGACAGCGGGGAGCGACTTTTTTATACTATGTAGTGAAATGTCATAACATAAGACATTGACACTCCCAAAGTTTTTATGACTCATTGGTTCCTTCGGGAAGTTTTCGTTTGGGGCAGAGGGGTTTCCACGCCTCTATTGAGTCAGATGCACAGTGCAATTCAGGTGTTAGCGTATTCAGAATTTGAAAACACAGGTTTGTTATACGTACCTACTTTTCACCGACGAAAGCAAAGCCGGAAGAGCTACACTAGAATTTTTTCTCCTTGTCCTCGAGGTTTAAATTTAGATTTTTTTCTAAATCATTTTTGAGGTTGGCATCCAAGTTTTCTAAAATGTCCGTACCTATTATGTTTCCAGATTGTGCATGCTCTGAGATTAAAAATGTAAATTTTGGTACAAAAAGGCAATGTTAAAATTGTGTACCTATGCAATAAGAGAATTTAATAAGCCCAATCTATTGACGAGTTCCGAAAGTATTCTTGATTTTAGTACCTACCTAACATTGTAGTTGAAATACTAGAAATACCAAAAAAAAAATGTATGCGGTAAAATTAAATAATTAACGATTTTCGGACTTTTTCCTTTACTTTTGTCAACGGGAAGTACCATAGAGGTTTTGATTTGTGTTAGTATGTAAGTAGGGTACGCTGCGCGTAACCCCACCTTGTCAGTCGATAATATACGTTAACTCCGAACGCTTGTGTTTTCTTTCACGCGACTAACAGTGGCGACGAGACGAACCGAAATTAACGCGTGCACTAATCAAACATGTCGAAAGTGTCCGTTGGATCCCTGAATAGTTTCAACCACGAAAACCAGGACTGGTCAGTTTTCAAGGAGCGACTGGAACAGTGGTTCTTAGCCAATGATTTAGACAGTGCGGAGGGTAAACCTAAAATAAAACAACGAGCGATTTTACTCAGCAGTTTATCAGAGAGTACCTTCAAATTGGTCAGAGATCTCGCACTTCCAAATAAAATAACCACATTAGAATATAACACTATAGTGAAGCTACTGGATGAACATTTTGAACCAGCTAAATGTGGCTTCGCCGAGCGAAATCGGTTTTATATATCGACTCAACAACCAGAGGAACAGCTGGCAGGTTGGGCGGCACGTGTTCGCGGATTAGCAGTGGATTGTGCTTTTCCTGCTTCGTGTCTCAATGAACTACTGCGTGACCGTTTTGTCCTTGGCATGTCACCAGGACCAGAGCGTGACAAGCTGTTCACGATGGATATGGCCGAGCTAACACTCGGGAAAGCCTTGGAAATCGCGCAAGGTATTCGCAGCGCTCGACTCGGCTCAGCAGTGACGTCATCGCCGCTTCCAGAGCAACCTGTCTACTATAAGGTGGTGCAGAGCGCGGCCGAACGAGCGGCGCGGTCAGGCGGCGGTCAACGGCGACAGAGCGCGTCGAGCGGCACGAGCGGGAGCGGCTCGGCAGCCGCGGCGGCGCCGGCGACGTCGGTGGACGCAGTTAAATGCGTTGTTTGCGGCTACACTGGACATCAGGAGGACACGTGCAGGTTTAAACGTTACAAGTGCGGGAAGTGCGGAGAACGTGGCCATCTGCGGCGCGTGTGTGGACAACGTAAAGTGCAGCAACACTTTATCGAGGTCGAATTGGATGATATCGGTGACGATGGTAAGCATTGTATTTGTAATATTTCAACCAAGTCCGGTGAGCCGATGCGACAATCTGTCCTGGTAAATAAAGTAAAACTAAATTTTGAAATAGACACAGGGTCCGCAGTAACAATTATACCCGAAAAAGAATTCAATTATCACTTCAAATCTTTGCAATTACAAAAAAGTAAAACGTTACTTCAAAGTTACAATGGTAGCAACATTGAAACTGCAGGAACTATTTTGTTACCTTTCTCTTACAAATCCAAATCGATAGATGTACTTGTCTATGTAGTTAAGTATGATGGTCCGTGTTTATTAGGCAGAGATTTTTTATCAAAATTCAATTTAAAAATAACCACGGTTAATAATTGCAGAAACTATGTGGAACAAATGGTATCTAAATATCCAGAATTATTTTCAAACGAACTAGGATGCTATAATGGGTCAAAGGTTAGTCTTCAGGTCAAGCCAGGCTCAAGGCCAATCTATTTTAAAGCGCGTCAAGTCCCTTTTGCATTAAAAGACAAGATTGACCGCGAGATAGATAGACTAGTCCAGGTTGGCATACTGGAACCGGTCAGTAGTTCTGATTATGCCAGTCCCATTGTCCCGGTGTTGAAAAACAATGGAGATATTCGAATATGTGCCGACTACTCCGTAACCTTGAACAAACAGCTGGTAGTTGACAAATATCCATTGCCACGTATAGAAGAGCTGTTTTCAAAACTGCACGGTGGAAAAAAATTCACAAAATTAGATTTATCGCAAGCATACAACCAATTAAAGCTAACAGATGACTCACAAATGTTAACTTGTGTCAATACACACCGTGGTTTATTTAAATTCACAAGATTAATTTTCGGCTTAGCAAGTTCCGCGGCAATTTTTCAAAAAACATTAGAAAATGTACTTTCCGGCCTTGATAGGGTTCTGGTATTTCAGGATGATATTTTATTAACTGGGATCAATGATAGTGACCACTTAAATAATCTACACAAAGTTTTAAGTAGACTACAGGAGGCAGGATTAGTTTTACAAAAAAATAAGTGTCAATTATTTCAAGAATCTGTGTCATATTTGGGTTTTAAAATAGATAGTGAAGGTTTACACAAATGCAAAGATAAAGTAGAAGCAATAATTAAAGCTAAAACACCAACGAACGTCACTGAACTGAAGTCATTCTTAGGTATGGTGAATTACTATAGACAGTTTGTTAAAAATGCGTCTAGTATTTTAAAACCACTACATGCTCTGTTACAAAAAAACACTGCATGGCAATGGAGTGACGAGCATGACGCAGCTATCCAACAAATTAAAAATGACCTTATGTCGGACATAACCCTATCACACTATGATCCACAAGCTAAATTAATATTGACAGTGGATGCGTCCCCAAATGGTCTTGGCGCGATATTGTCACAAGTAGGTAATGATGGTCTGGAGCGGCCGATCTCCTATGCCTCGCGCTCACTATCAAAAGCTGAACTCGGCTACAGCCAAATACAAAAAGAAGCAACGGCAATAATATTCGGTGTTAGAAAATACCACCAATATTTATATGGCCGATCGTCTCCTTTCATACTAAGAACAGACCATAAACCTCTTGTGTCCATTTTCAATCAGAATAAAAGCATACCGGAAGTATCAGCAAACCGGTTGCAACGCTATGCAATTTATTTATCATCTTATAATTTTATTATTGAATATATAAACAGCACAAGTAACGCAGCGGACTACCTGAGCCGCTCGGTTAATGATACGGAACATGTTTTACCAAACAATCACCAAGAAATAGCAACTATCGATAGGGCAACTTATGTACACTTTGTCTACAATAATAACTTAGATCGGTTCTTATCTTTAAGTGACATTACCGCGGCAATATCGTCAGATACTGAACTCAGAACAGTATGTGAATATGTACAATCGGGTTGGCCAAGACACAAAATAGATAGGAACCTAAAGTATTACTATATGTGTCGTAATGAGTTAGCTATAGAAAAGTCGTGTCTTGTTCGTGGTTTTAAACTTGTTATACCGATGAACTGTAGGTATAAGATATTGTGTGAATTGCATAAAGGACATCTCGGTGTGAATAAAATGAAAGCAGAGGCGCGAAACCGATTTTGGTGGCCGGGTTTGACAGCAGATATTGATAAGCACGTAGCAGCTTGTGAAATATGCAATACTCTCCGCCCCGCACCGCCCCGCGCCCCTCTTACGCCCTGGCCGTTTCCTCCCGAGCCTTGGTACCGTGTGCATTTAGATTTTCTTGGGCCTATTAATAATAAAGTTTATTTAGTAATAGTAGACGCATATTCCAAATGGTTGGAATGTTTTGATGTATCATCCGGCTATGGAAGCAGCGTAGTTATAAGTAAGTTATGTGAAGTAATGAGCCGGTTTGGTTTGATAAGAAATATCTGCACGGATAATGGTACATCATTTGTCTCCACTGAGTTTACGAATTTTTGTAGGAATAACGGCATCATACATTTAACTACACCTACGTACTGTCCAAGTAGCAATGGACAGGCTGAGAGCAGTGTAAAAATCATTAAAAAAACACTTAAAGCATTCATTTTATCAAATGTAAGCGTAAAACAATATAATGTAAGATTAAATGAATTTTTATTTAACTATAGAAACTCAGAACATAGTACAACAGGCAGATCACCCGCTGAAATTTTGTTCGGCCGAAAATTAAGAAACAGGCTAGATCTATTAGACATTCGTAAACCGATATCAGCTAATACAGACCTCGAAAGTGTAGTGAAAGATAACCAGTGCTTGCAGAGTAAACTATACAGTGGTATACGAAAAGTAAAATTTACCAAAAATGAAATAGTGCTAGTAAAAGTATACAAACAACAAAAAACATATTGGACAAAAGGAATCATTGCAAACACATTAGGAAATTCCTTATATGAAGTGCGTTTGCTTGGACAAAACAACGGTTTGGTAATCAAGAGACATGTCAACCAGCTCTTGAAATTTAAGGGTGAGGGTGAGAGTCCACAGGTGGAACGTAGTTCACACGCTGGTAAAGTCACCGGTACGAATGAAGATCTACCAACGGAGCTTCCTCCCATCTTATTATCATCGTCTTCATGCACTCAGCAAATAGAAGATATCGCTCAACCAGTGCCAGGCGTCGCCGATGTCTCGACCGAAAATGTCGATGCATCAGATTCGGCAGAATGTGAGGGTACAGATTCGAGGTGTTGCTCCCCCCCTGGACAAGACAAATCTGATGACTCGTTCCAGACACCCTCGCCTCCACCGAGGCCACGGAATGAACGCCGCGATATGTTCATTTTTGAACAGTAGTATAATTTTATAATTGTTAGGCTAAGGGTGGAGGGATGTTAGTATGTAAGTAGGGTACGCTGCGCGTAACCCCACCTTGTCAGTCGATAATATACGTTAACTCCGAACGCTTGTGTTTTCTTTCACGCGACTAACAATTTGATTTGTGAGTATATGAAACAGAAATATGTCACATAAATGGCCGTATTTTTTTACTGCGTTGCCTTAGAAGCTTGATTTTTTAGAGCTCTAAGGGACTTACGTTTTGATATTAATTTCAACTTGATACCTCCACGTTTCCTGAGAAAAAGAGTCTTGACAGACTGACAGACAGACAGACGGACAACGAAGTGATCCTATAAGGGTTCCGTTTTTTCCATATGAGGATCGGAACCCTAAAAATAAAAACTAAAAACGTAAACAGAATTTTATACCTAAATAAAAGCCTCCAGGCACTAAGAGCGGGCCCACTTGCATATGCATATAGCTATGTAACAGGTATACAGCTGACTCGAAGCCTAACTCGAAGTCACAAATGATCAAGAAGGGCTATCGAAGTAAAATAAATAAACAGTTATGTAATTAACAATAACAAAACCATGGCCAGCAAGACGACCAATCAGCACGAGCAGCACCCGTTCAGGAAAGACCAGCCAATACCTATCGCCATATTTGAGGATTTGATACACCTCTGTAGTTGGCAGACTAACAGCGGCGAGGCATTGTGCCTTAGGTCCGTATTACAGAAGGAAACTCAAGCACTGATCTTTGTTTAAATTTAGTTTAAAACTAGTTTCAACCAATCAAATGGCTTGAGTTTAGTTTTAAGATAATGCTTGAGTATTGAATGACGTTCTGTAATACGGACCTTAGTATTAGGTCCGTATTACAGAAGGAAACTCAAGCACTGATCTTTGTTTAAATTTAGTTTAAAACTAGTTTCAACCAATCAAATGGCTTGAATCTAATTTTAAGTAATGCTTGAGTATTGAGTGACGTTATGTAATACGGACCTTAGTGTTGATGATATTATAGAGAAATGAAGGTCTAATTTTTCCAATCCAAGACCACTGCCTGTTTACACATCAACAGGGAAAACTAATTAAACAAACAACAACTAAAAAAATAATTAGACAGTTAATTTTATCTTTCAGATCACGTCAGAGCAAGTTGTAGAAGCATATATAGAGAGATGCAAGGAAGCCAATCCATACTTGAACGCTATAGTCGAGCCAAGGTACGATGCCGCGCTCAGAGAAGCTAGGGCCATCGACAAGATGATAGCTTCGACTGACAGGACGCCTGAAGATCTGGAGAAAGAGTATCCGTTGTTAGGCGTGCCTTTGACTGTGAAGGAGAGCATTGCTGTTGAAGGTAAGAGATCAGATATAATTTATTGATACGCAGTATGTATACATTATACGGTATACCATGGAATCAATGGTATTCAAGCACTCCATCTATTGATGTTCACCGTTTACAGGATTTTCTGCGGGAGATTTTTTTTCCTTTTATTAAAACCTCGCCTCGAAAACAAAAACAGAGACACAGATACACAATAACACAAGCACACATATACCTACACACGTTAAACTTATACCTAATACTCCTCGTGTATTATTAGTTGAAGGTGTGTATCTGTGTGTTTGTGTACATGTGTCTCTGTCTGTGACATAGTAGCTCCCAAACGGCTGAACCAATTTTTTTTTTGCTTTTTGTTTTTATTCCAGTATATTTTTATTCATGAAAAGTTTGTGATTGATTTTTCGAACCTCCGGTAAAATCTTGCTATCTTGCCCGAATATGTTGTCCCGACTCATTATGACTAATCCAGTTCTACATACATGGGCCCCTCTGACTTTTCATGACAAACTCATAAGGAGCTAAGCTATTAAAACTTTTGTGTTTTAAAGTTTTAATTGGTGCAAAATTCTTTACTGAATTAAATCAATTCTCTACATTATTGCAAGTCTTCATAATCGATGCAAATCAATTTTATATCTTGCATATTATGTCCATGATTAATTAACCACATAAATGAACTTTTGTGACTCAACTCTCTGAGAATTGACGTTTATTTGTTAATTATTATCTAATAATTGCGTTTTAATTAATCTTGTGACAGTTCATCGGGTGCAATGACCATTAGGTACATGTCATACATTACCTACATTAAAAGCGTTATTTTTATAAAGAATGGCTTTAATTCCATCATCATCATGCATGATGATGATGGAATTAAAGCCATTCTTTATCATCATCATCATCATTTTTCTTTTTTTTGGCTTTTTTTGCTTTTTTAGGGTTCCGTAATATCAAATACGTAGGACTATGGTCCCTTCGAGATGAAAAAAAAAACCAAGCTTTTAAGTCAAAGCAATAAAAAAATACGGCCATTTAAGCGACATAATTTGATTCTCGCAAGTAAATCAAAACCTATGGGGTACCTACTTCCCGTTGACCTAGAATAATGAAATTTGACAAGACGCAAGGTCTCATAGAACAATTAAAGGAAAAAGTCCAAAAAATGTTACTTAATTTGTAATTTTATCACTATTTTTTTTTGTTAGGATTTTAATGTTAAGTTTGTTTTTGGGATAAATGCTTTACGCACGCACGCACTTTGCCAGCTTTTTTTTTGGTTTTGGCACAGATAATATAGTACGTAGTTTTGGGTTCCGTACCCAAAGGATGCCAACAGGTCCATCTGTCACAGGGCTGTATCTTTTGAACCGTAATTCTGCCGTCCGATTACTAAAAGGCCGTTAAGTGACATTTTGTCAAATTTGAGTTATATATACTACGTAAAAGAGCAACTTTTTCTCTATCAATCAGTCTAGGTCATATTTTTCTAAAGCTTTATTTACGCTAAAGATATGGAGAGTACTCACACGGCTAACTACATCATTTTTGAGATCGTTCAACACTTAAATGCGGTTATGTCACTTTATAACACTATAATACGGCTAACCGCTCGTAACCGTCTATTGAAAATTGATATTAATCCATTAAACAATCGTAGAAAACGGTTACATGAAACTACAATAGTATTAGACCGTTACATCACTTTAGAAGCATTTTAATGATTTATAGTAATACAAGGCCCATTAGCATTTACGACATCTAAAAGACAGTTTTCTTCATTTACCACTCTACAAAACCGTTACTCACACTTAGCTGGCTAGTCGTTGGTAAGCCAATGTGACTTTGGAGCATATACAATTCTAAAAGACAGTGACCGTTATTTAGTTGTGATTTTTTCAAATAATATGTAAACGAATACAATACAAAAAACGGTTAAGTGACATTCCAACGCTAAAAGACGTCTATGTACAATCTCGGTGTATCCGCCCCGCACCTCGCACACTCCAGGTTATCCGTAACTCCGTAGAGGAGTGACGTGTCTGTGAGCGATTGTGTGAATTCCCGCCAAAAATGGACACGACCGGGAGGACTGTGTTGATCTGATTATGATTCGCGGCCGTAAAAAATCTGTATTTTTAATCATCAATACAATTTTCTAAGTTCATAGAATCCTAATGAATCATGAAATCTTGATATTTAGTATTATATTAAACTTGCTTTTTGATTTTAATGATTATAATTTTGTAAATACATAATTATATTTTATGGTCGAAAAACATACTTTAATAAACATACTTGCAAACTGCAAAAAACGTAAATTTGAATTTCGCGGGCTACCTGGAGTTTCCCCTTAGAAATCTGCATTTCTGTCTGTAAAGCCCCATTTACACGACGCAAGTTTCTTGTCAGTGGCATACAATAATATTGAAGTAACTATGGCTTGCTTCGTATAAACACCGTTGCAGTAGTGCAACTTTTATGTTTCATCAAGTTACGCAGGCTCCGTAACAGTGCAGGCACAGGAAGACGACAGGTAGCGGCACAGCAGTCAGGCTACGGCAGCAGATGGCAGTGGCCAGGTGGCACAGGGCCACAGAGTAGACGCTGCGTCCTGTGCACCGCAACGCTTGGCCAGGCTCCGTCAAATCAAGCAGTGCGGCGCGCCAGGTAGCTAAGCGGCCCGTAGAGGATAGGTAGCGGCCACGTGGCTCAGGGCTGTAGTTCGGGGTCAGGAACGCCGTTGTTCCCGCGATTCCAGCTCAGGCTACGTCAAAGCGGCGGCGCGAGTATTTAGGCAGTCGTGCCCAAGGTTCGGGGTCAGGACGACGTGTCGTAGAACCCCTAAACAGAGGGGTTCAACATACTTAGGTTGGCGCTGCCGAGAAAAGGGCAGGCCATGATTCAACCGTGGCTTATATAGCCATTTGGGACGCCGTAGTAAAGTGACAGATTACATGTCATAGATAATTTGATACAGACGCACACAAGAACTTGCACATGGTGTTCATTGATCTGGAGAAAGCGTATGATAGGGTACTTCGGGATGTGTTGTGGTGGGCCTTGAAAGAGAAAGGTTTACCCGGGAAGTATGTAGAGTTAATTCGTGCTATGTACAGTCAATCTCGTACCTACGTCCGGTCGGCTGTTGGCAATATCGACAAGTTTAATGTGGCTGTTGGCTTGCACCAACGGTCGGCTTTAAGTCCTTACCTCTTCCTATTGGTTATGGATGCTCTGACGTCGAATCTACAGGAATTTACAGCATGCACCAGGCGGCCTCACCCTGGTGCATGCTGTTTGCCGATAACATTGTTACTGTCGGTGAAGATGTACCTGAGATTCGAAGCAGATTGGAGAAAGGGCAACAGAAGCTGGAGAATGTTGGCTTGAAAATCAGCAGAACCAAAACCGAATATATGTTCTACGATTTCAGCGGTATCTCCAGTGCTGGAGCCATAGCGCTTGATGGCGCGCTTCTCCCAGTCTGCTTCAACTTTCGTTATCTCGGTTCACTCGTGCAAAGCGATGGCGAAGTAGATCGGACGATTAAGTACAGGATTAACACTGGATGGATGAAATGGCGGCAGGTCACGGGAGCAATCTGCGACTCCCGCATTCCCCTTAAACTTAAAGGGAAAAATATAAAATATAAAAAATATAAAACAATGGTTAGACCTGCTGTCTTGTATGGATCAGAATGCTGGGCCACAAAGGGGATGAATGAAAAGCAATTGCATACAGCTGAGATGAGAATTCTAAAAGGGATGTGTGATGTTACACGAATGGTTAGAATAAGAAATGAGTAGGTACATTCGAGTATGAGGAAGTTTGAAAGTGGCAGCAGTAACTGAAAAGTTGTGCGGAAATCGGTTGTCATGGTATGGGCATGTGATGCGGAAGAAAGTTTTGAGTATGAATGTCGATGGCTATAAGAGTATGGGAAGACCAAATAAACGATGGATGGACTGTTGTGTGAAAGATGACATGGCTAAAAGGGGGTGAATACCGAGATGACGACTAATAGAGAAGTATGGAAAAAAAAGGACATGTTGCGCCGACCCCAAATAGATTGGGATAAGGGCAGGAGAATTATGATGAATGAGATAATTTGATACAGGTACCATAGATAATAGTCGCCTTTAGTAATCGACTAATTATGCTACAGTACCCCCCCACCCCCTGCAAAGAAAGGATTTTCCCTTGTCGAAATCCGCTAGAAGGTTGTTTATATTTTATTTTAATTACCTACCTTATCAGTCACTCTTTACATGCACACAAATTCAAAGGCACAAAAAACTAGGCCAAAATCTTACACATAGTTGTCCATTTGACTTTAGAGCATTATGTTTTAGCCAGTAATTCCTACACTAAAAGACAGTTTTTGTGCACATATTATTCAGAAACTGTATTTTAGATCATATATCTGGATATTATTAGTATATCTAAACAATAAAATAGACAGTTAAAGTCTAATAACGTTTTTTCACAAGTGCAGTTCATTGAGTTTCAATTGATTTACAATTTTAAAAGAAGGTTAAGTGATTTAACTGTTATTTAGCTTTGTACAAAGTAAATGTATGGCGGTTACAATTCCATTACAACTCTATAAGACGGCTGTATAACAGCCAGCCGTTTTTTAGTATTGTAAAAGGTCCCATCATGGAATAGATAAACATGACAAAAACACAAAACCTTAATTTAAAACAATATCATGTCACTTAGCACGCATTAAAACCCATACAATGAAAGCTTAACAGCTATCAAATATTTTGGTCTATTAAACATAGCTGTATGTCTAATCAAATTCAAGGGACAGTATTTCCCACCTTTTAGGCCGTAACTCAAAATCAGGTTTAATCACTTAACGGCCTTTTAGTAAGCGGACGGCAGAATTATTAGGTAGACACTTGATTTTCACAGTTTAAATAGGTACCTAGGTGTAGTACCTACCTACTTATTTAATCAGCCGGCTGGTATGGCCGCTATAACAACAAATAATAAACATGTAGTGTTAGATATTGTACCGCCTTCGTGTGCGAGCCAACCATCAGCAGCCTAATTGCATAAAACACTTTCAATCACAATCTGAATGATTCTGAAGGATATTGCTAATCCATTGATTCATATGTTCGAAAAAATAGCGCAATGAATGTTGTTGAACTGTCAAAATGAAAGCCATTGCTACTGTAAGTGTGTTACGCATTTACCCCGCCGCATATTAGCCGCTTTTTTAAACCTACCTAAAAGCATGGGGTGGAATAATGGATGGGTAATAAGGACTACTTTTGATGACGTACTGAAGTACCTTTACTACTTCAGTAAGTCATCCAATGTAGTCCTTATGTGGTTTTATTTTTTGCGGCTACCTTCAATTGACAGCTTTCCTTGTATTTTTGAACATTTATCAAAACATTGTCCTACTTGATACGAGTAGAGCGTCAACAAACACATTATTTTAGTACTCATCAGCTTTTGTACCACATTGTCCTGAGCTAATGATAACTCAGAGTAGACCTAATCACCTTTCAAAGTTACAGTAACACCAGCTTTAATAAGCCTCAACTAGGTGTCCCAACAGCATTGGGTCGAATGTTGGTCAGGTTGCATTTCCCTGTGTCCAATCATTGGGGCCAATGTGTGGAGTCATTGTATGATTTAGATCGTAAGGGTTCCCCGGCAAAAATAGGCTAATCTCCTTTCTAAGTAGGTACCTACCTACAGTCTTAAGTTCTCAACACATATCTAGAACCTATATGAAGATCAATGACTATTCTTAAATAAACCTTCTATTGTTACAAATAAAACTACATATTCAATTACTCTAACTCACGCACTAAAACTACACACCTACATTAATTTAAATTTTAATTCTTTTAACCATTATACTTGCAATAACCTGCTACACATTTAGCATATCAAAACCTTCGACCTAATAATTAAACAATTAAAATTCCAGGCATGAGCAATGACTGTGGTACGGTGTACCCATATAGGAATCCCGCGAAGAGAGACGCGGCCGTTATTAGGCTTGCGAGGGCTGCTGGAGCCATTCCTATTGCCGTGACGAACACACCTCAGCTTTGTATGAATTGGGAAACGTATAACAACGTTATTGGTATTACGACGAACCCTTATGATCAGAAGAGGACGACTGGTGGCTCTTCGGGAGGAGAAGTAAGTTTTACAAGATACTTATTTTTGAAGAGGTTAGGTATTTAGCTTTCTAGGACACACAATGCAGGCTTAAGTATGTAATGTAAGTTCATCCAAAACCAGGCTCTCGTTCACAAATAGGATAGGATTTAGCCAGTATATTTAGCCAGTATTATTTTGGTTACTATTACATAAAGTTGTACCAACTTTATGTAATAGTAACCAAAATAATAATAATCTAAGTATATGAATCAAAGGAGAAGTCCTGACTGACTGACTGACTCATCAACGCCCAGCCCAAACCCTTGAACATAGAATTCTGAAAGAGGTATCCTTTATAATGGGTACGTATCATATTCCCGAATTTTAAAATACCGATGGACGAAATCCCGAAAATTTAAACGCTGAATGCTTGTTTGGTCGAAAGTTAAAAATCTCGAAAGATCATTTGCCTGTAAGTTTGGTTTACGTCAGCAGATCGACGGAGCCCCGCGCAGCGGTGCTCCTATTTCTGTCTGCACGGTTTAAAGGAACCTAACTAAGCGAACTTCGGGGTGCCCCTGATGTCGACCGTCGTTGATACCTATTAGCACTATGGCTTGAATTTTATGAAGTGATGATTATGTTTTGGGAACAGGCGTTATCTGTTCGAATTGAGAAGAAACCCATTGCTGATTTACATTTTATTTGAGAAAAATATGATGGCCTTGACAAACGGATTGATGATCGATCGATCGATTGTTTAGATACCTACCTAATGGTTTATGTTGTTTGGAGTGACAAAAGAAAACTTTTCTTTTGTCTGCTCTCTCTTAGTTTATTTATTTTCTTGTTTTTTCTTTTTGTATCTGTAACGTTACGCCACTTGAACATTTAAAATTTGACTCAGCCATTGTCAACTCCAAACAACGTAAACCATTAGGTAGGTAGATTAAGCAAGAGTTAACTCTCCAAAGTGCTGGTCAAAACCAGCTTAACGCAATAGTCACGACTTTTTTACGTAATAAATTCACTCAAGTGTGCAATTTAATTTAAGTAAGTAAGTAATAATTCTTACAAAGTACTTGCTTAAGTGACATACTAGGTAAGTAATTGGCAGTATTATAACACCAGAAAATGTGACATTTCACAAAAGTAGGTAGGTAGATATACCTACGCCACATTTGGATTACGTCATAGCCATTATTTGCTCCAATGTGGAAAAAACTTTACCAATTTATGAAAAACCCTCTACTCGAAAGATTCTAGTAATTTTAGGTGTAGGTTAAACTAAAAAAAGCGGATTAGTAATTCCAGTTCAAACCGCAACCTATAATTGTTACAATATTGCTAACCTATTTCAGTAATTTGCTTCAAAATGGCTACTTTTCTGTTTCGTTAGGCACTAAAGGTAAACTTTCGCTTGGACCTGTCAAAATCATTACGTTCTGAGAGACCAAAGCGTAAGTTTACTCTAAGTTTCGTCTCTGTATCTTACTTATGTAATATTTGTTTGTTTTCAGTCGGCGTTGATCTCAGCAGCAGCATCCATAATCGGCGTAGGATCAGACATTGCTGGATCACTCCGACTGCCTCCCATGTTCACTGGAATATTTGGACACAAACCTACACCCAGACTACTCTCAGTTGAAGGTAAATAGTTACAAATTGCTTATAAGTATAAGGTGTATCTGTTCTTACACGAAATCTCTTAAGGGGTAATTGTACTCATCATTACCTGTGAACACTTTTACTATGGGACCAAACCTGAAATCGCGAAACAAAATCAACTGCTCCCTGCTCCCTACATTTTTACGAGTTTGATATACTTACGCCCGGTTTCTCGACGGCTATTCAAATCTAAAATTAACTAACCATGTGTAAAATCTCTTGTTAAGTCGAAAACGAGTTGCACGAACGTTGATTAAGTACTTTGATTTGAATCTTTGATCACTTGACACAACAATCAAATTAGTACAAAAATCTCTTGTTAATTCAGAATTTGGGTTTCTGAACAAACGATTAAGCTCGAAGGTCATGTCAAGCCACTGTCAAATGTTGTGTTAGCTAATCTGTCGAGCTTGGGCGATTATCTTTGCGTTCCCTGTGATTTTCTGTTTTCTTTGGATATTTTCTAGTTATAATTAATAAAACAACTTCTGCACGGAGGCACGGAGGAGTCTCGGTATGTAAAGATGGTCACCCATCCACTCACCAACCCCGGCAAGCGTAGCTTAACCTGATAGATCGACTCGTGCGGCTGTTATTACTTAGCCACGAGCTCCTCCTAAAAATCTAAAAACAAACAATAAAAATTCTATAGGTAGGTACTTTAACTGCAGTACATTTTTTTTTTTTTGATACCTACGTGTTGAGGTTTAGGGGTTTAAGGGTTTTATAAAGGGGGGCCAAATTTTCATTATTTTTGCGATAGGACACACCGTTTTCGAGATATAAGGAAAAGAAAAAAAAAATACCAAACATTCAAATTTTCAATAAAATGGCGCCTTGGTCAACAGTGTCAACTTGACATTCAATTGAACGAATTATTTGTGAAAATGAATGAAGAATACGATGTTGCCATACACATAATCTATTTTCTTTAATCGTTGACATTGATCGTTGATTAATTAATTTTGTCGTAATCGCCAATTCAGCAACCCAATTTGATTTGACTGGTCTGTTAATTTAACCAGTTTGTTAGTTGATTTTAGATTTGAATAGCCGTCGAGAAACCGGGCGTTAGACAAATGTACTGAACAGCTGATTTTTTTTTTTCGCTTAAACTTAATTTTGCTCTTCCAGGCCACGTCCCAGACTGCTTAGATCCTGACTTCGAAGAATACTTCACACTTGGACCTCTCGCGCGTTACGCAGAGGACCTCACACTACTCTTGAAAGTTTTAAGGCAACCAGGTGGACCAGATGTGCCTTTGGACAAGCCAGTAAGTTTGGATCAATGTTTCATGAGAGAACCTCTACGACTAAGAAGATATCTGTCCCTACATAGGTGAAAGAGAATTTTGCCTGAGTTGTTTCATATTTACAGCCACAAATCCCTTTGTTTTGAACGCTCCAGCGCAGTATCAGCGAATCGAAACTTGCTTTAAAAACGAAAACCTAAACAAGCATCCTATATACAGGGTGGAAGAGACATCGACGCGCAAACGGTTACCACGTATTCAGTACATCATTCTGAGCCCCCTATATAGAAATTTTTCATCGGTTATTAAAAAAAAAATCTGCAGTTTCCTACAATAGTCCAATACCTACACGGTGACAATGTATGGAAGAGCAGATTTTTTTTTCAATAACCGATGAAAAATTTCTACTTGTCATATGGGGGCTCAGAATGATGTACCTACTGAATACGTGGTAACCGTTTGCGCGTCGATGTCCCTTCCACCCTGTATACCTACATGATCCCAAGATTATGACTGGAGTTTAAAAGTGACTTTGACCCCTGAGTTTGTTTCGCTATTTCTCAGGGTAGTCATTATTTAACGTACGTACGAACGTTGCTAAAACTTAAGTGTTTAAGGGTACAAACCTACCTACCAATTATGCCCACGTTAATCATCTATCCCTACCCTACCTAAGCAACGTTTATAAATAAAAGTGGCATGTGTATAATCTTAAGCCAATAGTGACTTATATAACTGAACCCGTATTCACAGGTCGACATTTCAAAGTTGAAGTTCTACTACATGGATGGAGATGGCAGCAATGTATCAGATTCTATGGGCCCTGATGTCAGAAGAGCAATGGAGAAAGCCAAAGATCACATCAAGAATACCTATAACATCGAAGTTAAACCGGTTAGTACCTACTAATAGGTACTACTCCTTTTACCATTTGCCTAATGTTCCAAAGGGATAAAAGAAAGGGCCACTCATGGTAAAATACAATGGTGACTTGCTTTCCGATATATTATATGAGTCAAGCACAGACAATTCAGTGACCTTATTTAATATAATTGACAATGCGACATAGTTGTATACCTACTCACTCGGCGACATATTGTCAAAAAATTACACAAGTAATTGCCACATTTTCGCGACAAGTGCTGTATAATAAAGCAAAAAAAAACTAAAAAAAAACTTGCAAAAGTTGGCAGATTGTCGAATGTCGGTTTTAATAAATAGGCCCCTGAGAGATTTATTATTGCAGTCAGTTCTGATTAACCTATAATTAAGAACCCTACAATTTACTTTTGGCTCTCCTTTTTTTTTAACAACTCCTAGATAATGAACAAGTAGTATTCGAACCTTGGCAAAAGTCTGGCTTTATTTGATGATGACACTTTGACTGACATTTCAACTTCTCAAACTTGGAGACCTGAGACCTTATTTTTCCATTCCTTAACTCTTATGTATTAAAGCTCTATGTGCCTACTTCTAATTCTTGTTTCATATTTCCAGCTCAAAATCAAAAACATAGAACACATGTGGGAGACAAGCATCAGGATACTGTTGAACATAAAACACGTTAAGAACATTTACACGGACCCAGAGAAACGCGACCAATTGGTGTCAGTATGGCCTGAAGTGTTGAAGGCATTAGTTGGCCTATCGGACCACAACTTTATCTGCGTATGTTACGGACCAGTAACGAAATTTTTCGATGCACTACCAAAGAGTTACTACAAGAAGCTGCTCTCCATTTTTGATGAAATAAAGGCTGAGTTTGAGGTAAGTGGATTATAACGCACTCCCTTTCACAGAGAGGAGGCCTGTGACACAGTAGTGGGAACATTATAAGCTGATTATGCAATATGCAATAATTACTAAGAAGCGCTTACGAAAATCCCAGTTTAAATCCATTCCAAGGGCTAAGCATCTCCCTTAACATAATGATCGCAGTATGATTTTATGAGAATACTGCCCACGTATACTAAGAAAAATCTCTTCTCGCCAAGGAGTGAGGATAACCATTCCATGCCATACCCTCAAATGAAAATTGTGCTTATATTACACAAGTTTTCCATTACACTAATTTACTAAATTGATTACTTACAGAAAATGTTATCAGGCGACGTCGTACTGCTACACCCAACGTTTCCGACGCCAGCACATCTGCACTACAGAATCTACTACAAGTTCCTCAACTGTGGCTATCTGACAATATTCAACGCTCTTGGATTACCCGTCACACAATGCCCAATAGGTCTGACAAGGAAAGGTCTACCTGTGGGCATTCAGATAGCTGCCAACAAATGCAACGACCACCTTACAATTGCCGTCGCAAAAGAATTTGAGAAGGCTTTCGGGGGATGGATACCTCCGAATAAGGAACTCGCCAGTAACGTAAAAACTGTGTAATGATATTAGTTCTAAGAAGATTATTTTGGATTGAACTTTTTCGCCTTTGTATCAAAAATTAAGCTCGAAATATGTTTAACATTTCGGGAGCTAACGACATACTCATTGGCGGACCAGATTGATAAGTTAAGTATGTGAGAATGAGGATAGCAATTTTGTATATAGGGTTAGATATACATACATACAGGTTATGGTATGAAAAAACCTATGTACAGAGTTCATTAGCTAATTTTCGTATGACTGCACTAACAAGCAGTCAAAAATGTTTTATTCTATTGTCTTCAATTTTGATTCGAAGAATATGCCAAAGTTAGGGAATCACAGGTCAAAGGAGCCGTATCTTTTAGTTTAAATCAGCTATTTATGTTTATACATTGATGCTATAAGACCACTAGCCACCAGCATAGCAGTCACTCTATAGTATGTTTCAACCACCTCTAAACAACCACCTAAGTAGTTATCATTTTGTTTCTTTTTCGATGTTTTTTTTTTCTCAAAAGTGTGCTTTTAACCCTCTGAAATTGGAGAGGAGTGAAATGAGTGATTCTTTATTCTGAATTCACTACAAAATACTACTTGAAATTTTTGGTTTGTAAGTAAGTACCTAAGTAACATTGTTAAGTGACTTAGGTGTACCTGTCTATGGACCTTCTTGCTAGACTCCTTGAATAAAGTATTATTGTAAGATTTTAAGTTTGCAATTAAGTAAATCTTATTTCTTAGGATAAGAAAGACATGCCTGTTAAAATAAAATATTGGTATTCATGTGTAATAATAAGTCATGACTTCATGAGGTAAGATACAAAATTATGTGATATATTAAGACATTAGGGGAGATGGGGGAATTGGGAGTCACTTAAGGAAAAGTCATTATTGTAATCACAAATGATCAGTCTTATATTTTTTTCATATTTACTAATCTTTAAAAAGTAATCAGGTATCAAGATATATAAGTCTTTTTTGACTATCATTAACATAAACATAATTATAATTAAGAAACAAAAAAGTAGTTTTGACTCCAATTACCCACATGTAAGGGAAATGAAAGTCGGCTCATGGGGGAATAAGAGTCAAAATTATAAAACAAATAAAAGCAACAAAGTTATTATCTGTTTTTACAAACAATTAGAAATCAACAAAATTAAACATTAGAAATGATTACCCAATGGAATCATAACAAATAATATTATAAATCCAGTTAAATGCAAAAATCACAGCGATAGCGACTTGGATCATCACATCCTGTACATGCCTCATGGGCCCACCCAGCACAGAGACGGCAACGGTACCAGATTTCTTTCGGTTTTCCCTCTTCAAGGCATATTGCGCACATAGAATACCAGCCATTCTAGTCTCTCTGTTGAAATTATGAGATAGTTTTAAATTTTCAGCACATTGAAATGTTATTTTTCTTAGTTGATTTGTCGTCAAACCATGAAACATGTTACTTAATTGTAAAATACGCTCTGTAAGTATATTTTCTTGGTCTTCATTAAAAACCGTATGCCTTCCTAGTTTTGGAGGTTTGAACTCATCTTTCTTTATCCTTCTTTGTAACGTGCTGAAAGGTATACCGGTTTCCTCGGCAACTTTGCGTATTGACACACCTCCTCTTATACGTACAGCAGCTGCCTGCAGGTCACCTGCAGTCCAGCTCGCTTTAGACGTCTTCCTTGTCCAGTTCCTTGGCATCTGAAATTAACAAAAAAGTTTTATCATAATAAAAAACGATGCGGGGAATGGGGGTCAATTGACTCTTATTACCCCAATGACGGTTTGTTTGCTAGATTTGAATAATTACACAAAAAACATCACAAAATCTAATATCTTGCATTAATAAACATAAGTTTAGTTCTAGTACTACATTTTAAGATTATTCTATTCGTAAAATTAACAAATATAGATACTCACGTTTTCGATCGAAATTTCGGAAATTTTACAACGGCCCCTCCCCTGTGACAGGTGTGTCGCTCCCGGTGACGTGAGCTTGACTAGCGGGTTGGCGTATTGGGGAGTGCGGGAGGGGTGCCGAGCTAAACCCCGTGCGACATAGCCGTATTCTGTAATGCTTTAGGTTCATTTCTTTTTGAATTGGGGTCAATGAGGGTTCATTGCCCACTGACTCTCATTCCCCCCGGCTCCCCTATCTACCTAAATGATTCGAATAAATTATTTTACTTACTAAATAATTATTGTTAAATACTTTCATTTGTTTTATTTTGAGACAACCCGTCATACCAACGCAGGTATTAAACATTTTCAAACCTCGGGCATCGAACCCAGGGTACCAGACCAGCACCCGTGCTTATAAGTTGCACCGTGCACGACCACAGGTGGTATGAAATGATAATTAAAACAAACTTAATAAGTAAAAAACCTTTCAACAGGCATTTTTGTCAGTACCTACAATGGGATTCAAATAAGAATAGGAACGTCAATGACCGCTATCTGTCAAATTTTGATTGAAAAGTACGGTTTGCAAAGAAAACGTATTAGCGTATCAATAACGTTTTTTTTTTGTTTAACCGAGTCTTTAAATCAAAGTGAAAAAAAAACATCAAAAAATTAGTCATATTTTTTTTTTTTTAATTAAACTAAGTACATACTTTCTTTCATATTTTCATTGTTGGCAACAAGTTACCAGAAAGAATTAAAAATTCCTCGTTCATGATTCGTAAATAAATGTTATTTATAAAATAAATATCTTGTTTTGCTTACCCTACCCAATTTATTCGATTTGACAGTTATGACGTTACAACATGGCGCTAAGTCGATCCTATTCTTATTTGAAACGCATTGTAACCAAATTATCAATTAAAGCTACTCTTGATAACTAAGAAAGTGCATCCATCCATAACTCAGCATCCACCTTACTCCCCGCCCGACAGTTGAAGGGGAAGGGGGGACCCTTCCCCTTCAACTGTCCAGTTACTGGCCAAGTACGATTATAAGTCCTAGATTAGTTTATTTATTTATTTAAGAATTGGGTACCAACGAGATCCATTAGGTACGATTATCTTCTACAGAGGTAAGTAATAAACTTGTGTACTAAATATGTTACAGTTACGTTAATGTTATAGACGATATACAGGGTGAAATTGAATAAATGCGACAAAATTTAAGGGGGTGTTCTACGCATCAATATGAACAACTTTTACTATGGGACCAAACCTGAAATCGCGAAAAAAAAATCTGCTGTTCAGTACATTTTGACGAATTATGCGAACATAAATGTACTGAACAGCTGATTTTTTTTTCGCGATTTCAGGTTTGGTCCCATAGTAAAAGTTGTTCATATTGATGCGTAGAACACCCCCTTAAATTTTGCCGCATTTATTCAATTTCACCCTGCAGTTGGCAAACTTCAGGCTTCCAATATTATAGGTAGTTAGATCAATCAATCTGCCTAGCCTTTTCCCAACTATGTTGGGGTGGCTTCCAGTCTAACCGGATGCAGCTGAATACCAGTATTTTACATGAAGCGACTGCTTATCTGACCTCCACAACAACCCACTTACTGGGTAATACGATACCCCTGTTAAAACTGGTTGTCAGACTGGGGCTTCTGACGACCCGTAACGACTGTCAAAGATCCACGAATGACAGCCGGGAGTCCGGGACCAACGGCTTAACGTGCTTTCTGAGGCACGGAGGAGTCTTGTTATGTAAAGACGGTCATCCATCCACGGACCACCCCGGCAAGCGTACTTAACCTGATGGATCGACCCTTGCGGCGGTTATTACTTAGCCATTTTTCGACCTGAGTAACTTAAATTTCTTAAAAAAAGTCAAAGACTTTTTCGAGATTTTTTTTTGGAACTGAACCTTCATGACTTTTACTTTTAGTGCCTGCGCGCACTGCCGTACCTACGGTGGAATGCGTTGCGTTAGTTTTGCCGCACCGGCGGCGGTGCCTACGGTAGATAAAACGCAACCGTTTTTCCCACCGCATTGAGCGCACTTCAAAGCCATTCTTCACAGATTATGCGTTACAAAAACGCACGGCAGTGCGCGCAGGGCCTTAAGGATAAAATAATCAGCTTTATGAATGTGATGAAAGTTATGAAAATGTTGGTCTAACTCTAAAGTAAAAAACTTGTGTTCGGTGAATTAAGACTTCAATTTTCAAGTGTAAATTAAAAATCTAAATAGGTGACTTAATGATGGTTCTCAAATAGGCCTTAAAAATGCGTCAGACTCTCAGCTTCCATAATCGTTACACAAGTTGTTACATTGCAGGTAGGGAATTCAAGTCTAGCTACGGCCCTGGCACGTTTTGAAAAAAAAACAACATGACATGGCCAGAAATTATTGAAATATCCATCTTACAACCTGTCTATGACTACCGTTACAAGATCGTTACAAAAATTGTCGTAAATGGACGAGCAGAACCTATAACGCCGGGTGTCCCCAATGTACCGAAAGTTAAGCGAGCGAACTTGACACATGAAAGGGCTGTAAAAAGAATCAATGTAACAAAAAAGTTAAAGTTACAATCAACCCAGTTTACACGCACCTACCTAACTATATGTACAGGCTGCACAGTCGTAGTACACAGTAGGTTCATCAAGCAAACTTCCTTTTTCAAGGTTAATCTCTATGTCTAGGACAAGCGCACGACATTGTGCGGCAGCCGAGTATTACGTTTAGTTTATAGGGCTTCTTTGTGCACCGTTACTGGGAATTGTGCTGTTTGCATGTATGCTGTTAGTACTTACCTTTGTCATAGTTATTGAAATTAGACCTTTATATGTAAGCTGCTTAGCAAAATTTTACTAAACGTTTCTCTGAGGCAAGATCTCTGGAATTGAGGAGTATTTTGAGATGAAATATGATTTAATTAAATGTTACATAAAGAATTAAACAAAGAAATGGTAAGTAATTCAATTTTAATAAAAATACTAAAATTAAGTACTATTTATTTTTGGATTCGATTTCGATACACAACGATTACAAATCGATTCAAAAAGGCCTTGACATGCCTCGACGCTAGAATCACGCAGTGTTGCTAAGTTATAACCGCTCGCTACTCTACCTACATCGATATAATAGAGCAATACGAGCACTATTTGAAGGCAAATCTGTATCGTCTATTATTTAGCCTTGCAAAATAAAATACGTAAATCACATGGACCCAAAACTGTAGTAACCGATGTGGTACGGAAAAGCTATAAAAGGGGTGCTGAAACTGCTACGGTATCGGTAAGTCATTTTGGAAATAAAATATCCAAACGCGGCTAGAAATAATGTTGGAAAAATGGTATCATCGGTGTTTAGTTGTATGATTTTGCACTGGCAACTAAAGCATCACATCACGCGTTCTATGACCGAAATCAAAGACAAAATTGTTTTTTTTTTATTTCAGAGCTTTGTCATTTCAGTTATTCAGTAGTAAAATAATAATTCATTTAAAACGTAATAAAAAATATGTTAATAATAAATAACCCCAAAAATTAAGCAAATTGTAAAAAAATGATTTATTTATCATTAGTCACTCGAGGAAATAAATTATGTGACAATTGAGTTGACAGAATCTGTCAACCAGTTTGACGAATATGAAAATTAGATTGATTTTAATTTTCAATAAATAAAATTTATTGAGACTTGATCAAAATTTGTAACTTTACTAATTTTTGCAACGTTTCATCCAATTTTAGTCTATTATTTTTTATTTGCTAATACACGAACAACGCACGCGCAGAACACCCATCGCCCAAAAATCTCCGAGCGCCATATTGAGAGGCAGACGTTGTATGACTTGAGTGATTAATCGTGGTTAGTGCAATAATTTGAAGTGGATTATTTGATCTTGCCCTATGGATATACTCTCGGGTACGTAATAAGTGCAAAAGTGTATTTACAAGAGTTAATACTCACCCAGTGAGCCCTGGCAAATCACATCGTAACCTAGACATAGGCCGTTCTAGTTATCAGTAGATTACCTAGGTATCATCAATCCACTGTTTGCTCACAGTTTTAATCTTATTAATAACACGTGTGTGGAATAGCCATAGGTTTCTTGAATCTAGTTACATTAACAAGATTATGCGATCGCTTCGCAAGGTTCCACGCTCGTATATAAACGGATTTCGATGTGTTTATGTCGGCAGTTGACAGCAGCGTTTATGTATATGACCGATCATAAGTCACCACACCCAGTGACCGGATTGTCGGTTTTAGTATTTGATCGTTTTTATTTCGAATGATTGTTCGCGCGTTGTCGCGTCGGTGCGTGTTTTGTGATATTAGTGTCGTGTTTAACGTGATACAGTGAGTGTAATAATAATGTAATTTCTAGGAGTGGTGTGCCTCGGTTGAAAGGCCTGCCGGAAGGACAAGGCTCCACACAAGAGGAAGGACTGCGGCACTCCGCTCTTGGGCATCATGGAGTGCTGCATGTCGGAGGAGGCGAAGGAGCAAAAACGAATAAATCAAGAAATCGAGCGTCAGCTTCGGAAAGACAAACGAGATGCTCGACGGGAACTCAAATTGCTGCTGCTTGGTAAGTGCATATCATGATAGCAACAGAAAGTATCTGCTCCCATGTCTAGTTCTAGAAAAACCTATCTGTGCCTAACTCAAGTCAAGCAAGCTGAGTGGTCTGTTTAGCCAAATCATCAGAACTATGTTCCTGATTGATTGCTCTATAATTTGCATACTCATTTTAGATGCCCTACTTTTGTATGAGGTCAATATCAAGTACATGAGTGTGACTTTTAAATAGTTAATGATGCTATTATTTAAGAGTACTGAGGTGAGTCAGATGATTCCGTGCCAAAGTTCACACCTGATCAGTGCACTTGTTGAACAATACCGGAAAGTTAATATTAAGTACAAAGGTTTTCTGTGGTTGAACTAGATGTACCTACTTAACTACTGTTGTGTCTGTCTGTTAATCCATCTGTTGCTGAAATGTATTCCTCCTAATTTTCAATGGTCAATATAAGTACTAATAGTTTTTAAAATCATCTCTGTATCCGTCTGTGTCCGTGTGTGTTTGTCTGTGTCCGTTACAACTAAGGCTTTATTTTTTTTACATACTACTTGTAGATAATGTACTTGACAGGACAAAGATAGTGTTTTAGCAACTGCTGAAAAATTTTCCTGTTATAGCAAAAATTTATTCATTTAAAATTAATTTGAGTCGAGATAAAAATATATTCTTAATCATAAATCAGTGATCACATAAATACTAACATATTTTGTCCTTTTTAATTTCATTTCGATATTGTAAACATGTGTGTTATGAGCAAAGATGCTTCAAGCATAGCCTGCACAGCTGTAACTGCTTAGGCTGAAAGGAGTGCCTACCGTAGTATTGTGAGTATGCTAGATAGATGATAACTTGACCTAAAGGTGTGAGATGGATGATGATGTATGTGGTATACATGCATGTAAATATGTACAGTGCGTTTCAACTAAGAATAGGAATGACCTTGCGCCATATTGTGAAGATTTCGCAAAATAATATCTCGTTTACACATTTGCAAAGTCAGTAGTGACATATTTTAACAAAAACAATTTCCAAAAACAGAACTAAAATGGATAAGGATAACACTACAAAACTTTGCAAGCCTTAGATTTCTAGCTTCAGTTGACAGTTAGAGGTCATTGACTTTCCTATTCTTAGTTGAAACGCATTGTACAATTATTGGCATACTTGCAGCAGAACAACATGCATGCTATTCTGTTCTTTGGTACATTTTACTGTTTTTGTGTTACAATAACACACACTGGATGTTAACTCCATGCTTATGAGATTTAGATATCATTACTAATTTTTACTTTCAGATGAACAGATTTGGTAGTGGTACCATATAAGTAAAATTACCAGTAATCAAACAGGCAAATATACCTAGATAAATAGCAAACCTGTGTGATATTAAAATAACCTCATGGCTCATGTGATGTTCATTTTTAGCATCTAGATACTTAAAAATCGAACATCCTGTTCTTTTTAGGGTTTGGTACGTCCAAATGAAAAAACAGAACTCTCATAGGATCACTCATGTGTCTGTCTGTCCGTCTGTCACAGCCAATTTGCTCTGACTCTAATGGACCGATTAAGTTGAAATTTGGTGCACATATGAATTTCTGAAAAATAAATGAATTTAGAATATTATGGTGGTCGCTTTTGGGAGGCAAATAAGTAAACTTAAAAAGAAAACTTTGCAAACTGTACCTTGTCACTTATCAAATGAAAGGACTTACTGTGAGGGTGCAAATTGTGTATAATTATACAGTAAAAAGTTAAAGTTATTTAAGAAAATAGATGAAAATTGACTCGCCCGCCCCCCCCCCCCCTTTTCCTTTAAAAACACTGAACCTAAAAACTAAACATGCACAATCAACGGATTGTGCGTGGTTCGACACGCACTTGGCCAGTTTTTATTTTCAACATTTTCCTAACTATGCATTTCTCCTTATGCCATTTGGGTATTTTCAAACAAAAAGCTAATAAAATTAGAGTAAAATAAATAACTCCAGTTAGATTTTAAATGATAGAATCTAACTGGAAATACAAAGGCTGATTATTCCAACAGGATACTGCAACTAATAACTCTAATATCAAGCATGAATGTAGATATTTGATAACATTCCAATTTTCTTATCACTATGAATCATATGGTGTTTAGTTCTTTTTTTAGACAGAATCAAGTTCAGGAATTTTGCAGTTTGTTGCAAATGTTTAACAAACTCACTATCAAAACATATTTTTTTTAAATTATATCTTATCGCTTAAACAGCCCCTTATTCATAAAAAACTAAAACGCTCTGTAAACCTATTTTAGTTAAAATAATGTTTTGTCAATTTCTTTCGAATTATGATTTCAGTTTGAAAGAAGAAGACAAAACACTATTTAACTAAAATGGTTTTGTAGAGTGTCTTAGTTTTTTATGAATAGGGGGTTAATTAATTAATTACAGTTTTATATCATCTTAGGTGTTCATTACTTAATGCAATTTATATTTTTTTATCTAAACAAGTTAAGATTAAAAAGACCATACATAAGTTTATGCAATAATAACTTTTTTTTTAAATGATGCCCCTAACAACTATTCTAGCCGCTAGGTCGACAAAGCCTAGACAAAGTAAAATATGGAAAAATACCTGTTCATTATTATCACTTGGGCTTTTATTACTTTTCTGGGGTTTATGCATATAATATATTAGTATTATGTTCTACTAGGTAAAGTAAGAATTTGTGCAATATCAACATAGTAACAAATTGCTGATGGATAATTGGATAAATACATTAATTTAATTCTACATTTACTAAAATTAAACATTTATATAAACCGTAGTTTTGCTTTAAGGATGATGCGCAGTAGTAGCCCTCGAAATTCAATTTTTTTTTGGGTTTTTTGCAATTTGCAGGGGCTCACTCCCTAACTCCGTCCGTCTGTCCATTCGACCATCCGTCTGACGTATTTATTTTCAACTAACCTATCTTTACTAAACACTGGCTCCGAACCAACTTTCGTGACCAGGCGAAGTCGTACAATCATAGATCTCACTCTGGCAACAGAAGGCGCGGCGGAAATTACCACTGGGTGGCAGGTCTCCAAGGAGGCCTCCTGCTCAGATCACAGGTGGATCCGCTTCGACATCCAGGTCTGTGTTCCACCTACACCACCACGACGTAATCCGCGTAATACGGATCGTGCCACCTATACACGCAGCCTAGAATCTAAGCTGGCGACACTAAGCGATCCGACGACAGTTGCGGACACGACACAGATTGAGGTACTGGTAGGCCATCTCACTAAATCAATGTTAGACAGCTACCAAACTGCCTGCCCAGAGACCACTCCGCGTAGCACACCGGGCAAACAACCTTGGTGGGGCGCTGATCTGGAGCGTAAGCGCGGTAAGGTAAGGCAAGCACTGAATAGAGCAATGAACACATGTGCGGATGAGGACTGGGATAACTATTACGCAGCCAAATCCAGCTACAAAAAATGCATCAGGTTCAGGAGTACCACGGGTTGGCGTAAATTCTGTGGCAGCATTGAATCCTGTCAACAAGCAAACAGGGTAAGGAAAGTACTGGCGCAACAGCAGACACCTGGGCCCGCTACCCTCCGTAAGCCTGATAATACACTTACTTCCTCGCCAGAAGAAACGAGACGCGTCCTTATCGAAACTCACTTCCCTGGATGTGTTTTTACGCAGGTAATAGACTGGCTAGATATAATTCAAACGCCATCAGACAATGATTGGCTTTACGCAAACAGGGTGGTCACTTTGGAAAGGATCCAATGGGCCATTCGTAGTTTCCATCCTTTTAAGGCAGCTGGTCCTGATGGAGTTTTCCCCGCCTTACTGCAGTGGGGAGGAATCTCTGTTGCAATAAGACTGGTGCCTCTAATGAGAGCGTGCCTGGCCTTTAGATACGTTCCAAAAGGATGGAGGGAAGTGAAAGTTATATTCATTCCTAAGCCAGGTAAGGGTGACTACACAAACGCCAAATCCTACCGTCCAATCAGTCTGACCTCCTTTCTATTAAAGACTCTGGAAAGGTTGTGTGACAGGGAGCTAAGGGACGGCGTTTTAAAAACGATACCGCTACACGGTAATCAACACGCATACAGCTCGGGTAAGTCGACCGAATCCGCTCTTCATCTAGTAGTCAGTCAGATAGAGGAAGCGATCTACCAGAAAGGCAGCTGCCTGGGCACGTTCATAGACATCGAAGGAGCCTTCGACAAAACTAATTTCTCCAGCATCAGCAGCGCCCTCTCCAGACATGGAGTAGAACAGGTACTAACGGACTGGATTACAAACATGTTAAGTAAACGAGTGGTTCGCCTTGAGGGTGAACAGCAGTTGGCAATGATAGCCAAAGGCTGCCCCCAGGGAGGGGTGTTGTCGCCCCTACTATGGAATATGGTGATTAACGACCTTATCACCAAACTCAACGCCAGCCGCTATTATACAATAGGGTATGCAGACGACCTCGCAATCCTTGTGCCGGGGAAGGTGACAGGAACGATCTGCAACCTCACTCAGCAAGCACTACGTATTGTAGAAAGATGGTGCAGGGAATTTGACCTATCAGTGAACCCCACTAAAACTGAACTAGTCATGTTTACCCATAAACGAGTTTTAGGCCCATTCCGCCTACCGAAACTGTTCGATACAGAACTCCAGTTAACCAATGAAGTCAAGTATCTCGGCGTCATCCTAGACAGTAAGTTAAACTGGAGTAGTCATTTAGACAACAAACTAAACAGGGCCTGCATCACCTTCTGGCAGTGCAGGAAAATGATAGGTAAGAAGTGGGGCCTATCCCCTAAAATCATACTATGGCTGTACACCGCAGTGATCCGCCCCATGATCACCTACGGGGCTGTGGTCTGGTGGCCCCGCACCAAACTTGTTACAGCCTCTAATAAACTACAACATATGCAAAGACTAGCCTGCACGGCGACTACGGGTTGCATGAGGACTACTCCGACTGCAGCAGTTGAAGCCATGCTGGGATTACCACCGCTGCACCTGTTCATACAGCAGGAAGCAACAATGGCGGCAGTACGTCTTAATGCACTAAATCTCTGGGGTAAGAGTAACATACCACACACCGCGCTGCTTGAGGGACTAAACAAGGAGTTCCCCATTACGAGAGCTGTAAATGACCGGGTACCTAAGCAATTTATTTTTGATAAGAAATACAAGATCCAGCTGCACGAGGATCGCCGATGCGAGGGGTTGTGCCCCGCAGAGCTGCGTATCTTCACGGATGGATCCAAAACAGGTAGTGGCACAGGTGCTGGAATCTTCTCGGACGATTTCAACATACACATAGCTACACCATTGGGGGCCCATAACACAGTGTTCCAGGCCGAGTGCTTGGGCATTTCTCTGGCCGCTTCAGCCATCATGGCCAGGGAAGTTAAGGACCACTCGATCCGCATACTCTCGGATAGCATGGCTGTTCTGCAAGCGCTAAGTAGTCACACAGTGGACTCTGGGCTAATATACGAGTGCCACCAGCGTCTTAACCAGGTGGGTAGACTCAATAATATAACCATTCAATGGATCAAGGGACACAGCGGCTCGCTAGGCAACGACGCAGCCGACGAACTTGCCAGAAGGGGGTCGAGCATGGCACCAGTGGGACCTGAACCCATAGTGCCGCTCCCTTTCGGGTACTTGCGCACTCTGGTAAGGAAACGTACCAGGGACCAGCATCACAAACTATGGTCGGACCAAGGTGAGTGTAGGCAGGCTAAGGAGGCGCTCCCTGCAATTGATGGCCGCCTCACGAAACAGGTTCTCCGACTAACTAAACAGCAGCTGCGTACAGTTACAGCGGCTATAACTGGCCATGGGTCATTTAATAAACACCTCTTTGTCATAGGAGTCACAGACAGTCCGCTGTGCAGGGCCTGCGTGGAGGACGACGAGACAGCAGCTCATGTGCTTCTAAACTGCCCGGTAGTCGCCGCATACAGGGCAAAGTACTTCGGTAACCCAGGTACCCTCCGTGAGGTTGTCAGTAAGATCAAGGCGCTGCTGGCCTTCTTTGAGGAGCTGGGGTGGATCGAATGATCGATTTTCCCACCCAAACGCAAAATACGCGCATTGACGTGGAGTTGCGGATATCAGCCCGTATTACCTATTACCTATTACCTATCCGTCTGACATAACGATCCATCAAAACAAGTCAACCTGCCTAGCCTTTTCCCAACTATGTTGGGGTTGGCTTCCAGTCTAACCGGATGCAGCTGAATACCAGTATTTCCATCATCCATCCATCCAAACAAGATCCATCAAAACAAGTGTAAAAGTTAAATTTTTCGGATGGGAAAAAACACATCGGGAGTATAACATTAATAGAAAAGTAAAAGGACCGATGACCGGTGGAGCAGACGAGTCCTGGGGGTCTATTCCCTAAGTCCGTCCGTCCGTCCGTCCGCCCGTCAGTCCGTCCGTCTGACATAGCGTCCATCAACACAAGTGTACAAGTTAAATTTTTCGGACGGGCAAAACACATCGGGAGTAGGGACAACTGTCAAATCGTGTTGTCATTCATACTTCGTTCGGGCCCCGAACCAATCATCTGTCCGTAGGTGATACGGAGTAGGAAACGCCCGTAACGAAGGCCGAAACTACGGACTTCGCACTTAGGGAGTAGACCCGCTGGTTGTATCTTAATGAAAATATGATACGCGGCAATAAAACATATATGTATTTATATAATTTTAACCATCAAAACATCTCACTAAGTTAGATTTCGTGCAGATTCGTTAGATTTCGTTCGTTCGAAGAATCTGCACGAAATCTAACTTATAGAGATGTATTGATGATTTTTATGGTTAAAATTATTTAAATACATTATGTTTTATTGCCGCGAATCATATTTTCATCAAGATACAACCTGACAGAAGGGATATGATAACTATTTCTTGGATTAGTTAGAAAAATCTGCAGAAGTGCATTCTAAACACTTATTTATGACAAAATAGTGACATAAAAAGAACTTTTTAGGATAGTATTTTAACACATTTAACATAATCTGATGAGAAATATTTTTATTCCTTCAGGGAATACAAACCCTTGTATTCCCTGATGTTGTGTTTATGTTACTTATAAAAATATATCAGTAAGTGTCTAAAAGCACTAGGTACACACAGTAGCAGGTCAAGTTACCACAAACTGTCAAATTTTCTCATTCGATTTTGAACTTAACTAACAATATTTTAAGGTTTAAAATCATTTGGAGTTTGACAGTTCGGTATAACCTGATGTACTGCTGTCTGTACTTACATTATTTATCTGGTGCTTGCCAGTTAAGGTTGATGCGCCAGGGTAGCCCGCGAAATTCAAAATTACTTGGGTTTTTTGCAATTTGTAGGTCAGTGTGAGCTTGTATGTTGATTAAAATATGATTCGCGGCCGTAGCTGATATGGCTTTACAGAATTATAATCATTACAAGCAGCAATACAACTCCATAAGTTAGCATTTATCTCAAATCTAGCGATTTCATGAAATCATAAGGTTTGAGGTAAATGCTAACTTATGAAGTTGTATTGCTGATTCTAATGATTATAATTCTGTAAAACCATATTAGCTACGGCCGCGAATCATATTTTAATCAACATACAAGCTCACGTTGATCTACAAATTGCAAAAAACGTAAGAAATTTTGAATTTCGCGGGCTAGCCTGGCGCTTTCGCCTTAAGTCTTGCGAAGAATATTTTGATTCCTCATTTGGGGCTCCTGCTTAGAAGACTAGAATTGCCTCATGAAGCACAGATTAATACAGATGGGACACTCCGCAAAGTCATTTAAATAAAAAGCGATTCTTGCTACGACACAATAAAGTGCAATTCAGGTCGCACTACGCTTATTACCTACAGTTATATTCAACTACAAGTTGCCTCTCTTTCTATCGCGTAACTCATACCTTCTGACCTGCTGAATTGGCCCCGTGAGAGGGGCCCACCGCGTAACATACCTAAACTGCGGAGTGTCCCATCTGTATTAATCTGTGCATGAAGTGTCAATTAAGTACTTAATGTCATATATCACTAAAACACATATTTTCGTTTTAAAATTTATGACAAAATATTACCTCAAAAGGAAATGTAAACCCGTGAGGTGAAAATAGTCGTTAAGTTTTCTGAAATTTTCCAATTTTCTGCGAAATTTTCTTAACTTTTTTTCTTTCATATGAGCCTTCTGCTGACAATAATAAACACAACAAAAAAAGAATTAGCGAAATTGTTCCATCCGTCCACGCGTGATGCGATGACCAAGGGAAATAGGGGTTAATTTTTATATTTAACTAGCTTTTGCCCGCGGCTCCGCCCGCGTGGATGTAAGAAAGTATCCCACAGGAACATCCTACCGGGAATTCCTTCCTTATTCCTTGTCTACATTATAAAGGGAACCTCTGTGCAAAATTTCAGCTTTCTAGGTCCATTGGTTTGGGCTGGGCGTTGATGAGTCAATCAATCATTCAGTCAGTCAGGACGTCTCTTTTTATTTATATAGATCGAAGATGTGGGCATTGTAGTATGTTGGCATTATCTGTAAACTTTAATGATTAACACATTACCCTACTTTGCGTCGCGCAGTCGGGTAAATATACCTGCTATTTAAATCTGAGTACTTGCCTATTTTGATGTATCTGAAAAAAACCTGTTGCTTACAAATTATTTACTTACTAATTACTTATATTTAAATTACAATTTAAGAAGTGTGCATGTACCTAGTACATTCACATTATCTACAAAGTTTAAAATGCCTTCCTTTTTAAATCTAGGTATGGTAAACATGTTTAGTGGAACATGTACCAGTTAATGTCAAACACAATGTTATCATATTTTTACCAACAAAATAATAAAGGTAGGTACTAAAGCACTGAATCTGGTATCCTGCTGTCCTGCAGTAGAGGGAAAACGTAAACAAAAATCCATGCCATTGTTTACTCTAAGATGTAGAATTTATGAAAAGACTAGCTTTTGACCGCGGCTTTACCCGCATGTATGTCGGAAAATATACCACGGGAACGTGCTACCGGGAAAATCCTTCCTTATTCCTTGTCTACATTTTAAAGGGAACATCTTTGTAGGTTCAAGGGTTTGGGCTTTGCGTTGATGAGTCAGTCAGTCACTTCTCTTTTTATTTATATAGATATACATTATTCGAGTAAGTACCCATTTTTGTCATGCACTTAAAAGGGGTTAGGAGTGGTTATTCATTACAAATTAAGAAGTTAAATACTATCACTAGGCAAATTCAGCAATGCTCAGTGTTAGCCAGTGGTGTCCGAGCGGGGCAATGCCGACAGTACAAAATTATTCCGCCGCCACCGCCCACCCCGCTTGGACACCGCTCCTCACCACCACTGGTTTCGTACCCGCAGCCCTTATAGATAGTTAGTTAGTTGGTTATGAATTGCCCTTAAAACAATTGATGAAGAAAGGACTTTAATAAGTCAAAACATGATATTCCCATGATCCTTATTTGGAACTTAGGTATTCGATGTGCTCTACAAGTTATCAAACTCGAACTCATACAACAATAACTTACTTTCTGAACTAAACTAAGTGATAAACTCAGCTATTGGTAGTTTTTGTATCCTCTATCAATCTTCGGGAGAGCTGGTAGTACCATAGGTATGTATGGTGGTAGCTCTCCCCAGGATGAGCACCATATTCTGCCATTGCAACCAGGCAACATCTGCCTAAAATTTTCCAAACTATGTTGGGCTCGGCTTCCAGTCTAACCGGATGCAGATAAATTCCAATATTTTACATGGAGCGACTGCCTTCTGATTTCCACAACCCAGTTACTAGGTAATACGATATAGTACCCCCTGGTAAGACTGGTTGTCAGACTCTCGGGCATCTGAGGGCCGGTAACGACTGTCAAAGAAACTTTCCACGAATGACTGCCGGGATCACGTGCTTTCCGCGGCACGGAGGGGTCTTGGTATGTAAAGATGGTCACCCATCCACGGACCAACCGCGGCAAGCGTAGCTTAACTTCAATTAGCAACCAGGCATCATAGCTATTTTGTCATTTCGACGGCGAAGTGCCAATAACACCTAACTACTTACCACCTAACTGACAAAGTCAAAAATTTACACTAGACCCGTTGATTTAGTTGGGAGGTATGTACCTATTTCCACATTTTAACTTAATGCTGCTGTTGTTGTAACTGAAAATACACTAGGAGATTTCACTAAAACAAGCGAATGACACCTTTAAATTCAAAATGAAAAAAAAAAGAGAATTTCTCGAAAAATGTCAGTTAAGAGATATTGGTACTTCACCGTCGATTTGAGAAAGCATCGAAAAAACCATTGGTCATTGAAAGAAAGAAAAATTGTTTAAGTGTTGCAGGTAGGTCTTGACTGCTACCATTTTCCACTAGTTAGGTCGTTACAATCATTGCCAACCTATTACAAAAATATCTGGTGGTTGAACAACACCCAGTTATTCCCTTGGTAATTTTTAAACCCTTCATTAAGATAATATTGAAAAATTCTAGTTAGCAATGTATCATGTCATGAATTCATGATAGAGGAGATGGTAGTAGTTAGACATCCACGGTATTATTTATTTATTTTCTTATTGTTGGTAATCATAATAATATTGCATTGCTCAAATGACTCATTATAGTAGGTAGGAACTTAAAGTAAGTACATAATTATCCTCTTATGCAATTCAAGATAAATGATACAGCTTCACATTAATGACAACATCAAGTTTATATAGAACTATAGCTTCTACCCGCGACTTTGTCCGCGTGAAATTTCTTGTCCCCCGACCCGCCCCGTCGCATCGCGTCGCCTGCCCACGCTATTACTTGGTTTTCGCTTAGCGTTCTTTCTGGCTTTTTTCTTTTTGCTCGGCTCCTAAGGGTCCTAGCGTGATGTTAAATAGCCTTCCTCAAGAATTAGGCTATCAAGATGAAAAAAGATTTTTTCAAATCCGACGGGCAGTTCTAGAGATTAGCGCGTTCAAACTAACTCTTTAGCTTTATATACGTAGATATAGATTATTATAGATCAATCTGAGAGCTGGTAGTACCATAGGCTGTATGGTGGTAGCTATCCCCAGGATGAGCACCATATTCTGCCATTGCAACCAGGCATCATCTGTCTAGCCTTTTCCAAACTATGTTGGGGTCGGCTTCCAGTCTAACCGGGTGCAGCTGAATACTAGTATCTTACATGGAGCGACTGCCTATCTGACCTCCACAACCCACTTACTGGGTAACACGATACTCATTGGTAAGACTGGTTTTCAGACTTACTGGCTTCTGATGACCCGTAACGACTGTCAGAAATCCAAGAATGACAGCCGGGACCAAGGGCTTAACGTGCTTTCCGAGGCATGGAGGGGTAAAGATGGTCACCTATCCAAGGAACGACCGTAGCAAGCGTAGCTTGACCTGATCGACCGACCCTTGCGGCTGTTAAGATTAGTGTAACTAGATATTATATACATAATTAATATTTCAGCAGGCAGAGAAAAAAACAACTATTTAAACCTAAATGCCTAAAAGTACTGAACCTGTTCACAAAGTGCACAGTTTACCCTAGCAGGTGTATCGTAGCAGGCAGGAGTAGCAAAGTAGGATACTTAAACTAAAATGTGTTATTTGCCAAATTGTGAAAATCACCTACCTAGAAATATATTGAGAACTCTAAAACCGGGGCGCGTTATAATTTTCGGGGTCGACTGTGGCCAAACTAGCACGGCGACTGTCATGTGACACCACTAATTCTGCACGCGATGTACCAACGTGAAAAGCCGCTTCGGGTCTTAATAAAATAATCTAATTAGCCACTAAGTCAAATACTCCAACGAATAGGTAGAATACTAATAATATTCTCGTACATTTAAGGAAGCTACAGATGTAATTTTAAATTGAACAATTACCTAAATGTTACATGACTCATTTTGGTACTTGGCGTCCTATCACTGACAACGATCAGTATTCATTCAGTACATTTTGAAGCTAGACAATTTTCTCATTATTATCATCTATTACACGGATAATAAATTAAAGTGAAGAATAGTTACTAATTAATTGATAAATCTAGAGTCTAAATATTATATACTTACTTAAATCTTATTATCCGTTATGGCGGATACAGACTTATCAATCATGTAGGTAATGTAATCGGCGGTTACTGAAGAAATCTACCTACTTTATACTGCTTAGCAACCACGCGATCGCATTGCAAAGCGCGGTGTAAATATAATTCTGAACAGTTATTTTTGATGGTTTTGCACATTTTATAAGTAACTATTTTTATTGAACTGCCCTTAAAATATACAGCGTGTCCCAGATTTGAAGGCATAACCGCTTAATGGGTCACTGTACTCCATCATTATGAACAACTATTACTATCAAACCTGAAATCGCGAAAAAAAAAACAGCTTTTCCTTATGTAACATTTATCTACATCGAACTCGTCAAAATGTAGGGAGCAGCTCATTTTTTTTTTGCGATTTCAGGTTTGGTCCCATAATAAAAGTTGTTCATAATGGTGAGTACAATGACCCATTAGCGGTTGTGCCTTCAATTCTGGGACTTGTATATTTTGACATATACGGCCTTCCTTAAAAGTGGTGTACATGACCATGAGACAATTTCAGTACTTCAATACTGCTTGGTAATAACCAAGTTCACAAGGCAATCTTCTCACAAAGCTTGCTTGATCGCTCTCTACTTATCTATCAGACTATTCTGATTCGAAGAGTTGTAAAAGCCATTTTGAATTATAGGTAGGTACAGGTTGAAATTTCGACATGAAACCGAAGCTATGATGAACAGCAGTGGCCAAAGAAACCATGAGTTTTATTTCGAATTACGACCTAAAGGCTCATCTCAAAAACTCACCCTGAAGTTCTTGTTAGTGTGGTGCCACCCTTGTGCCACCCCACCCTTGAGTTTTCTCTCAGCAAAAAGGCATTCAATTAAAAAATTGTCAACCACATTATCAGAACGCATTCTGACTGAATAATTATCTTTCTAAAACCCGCGGCAAGAGAAAGTCCTGTAAACCACTGTGTAAGAAAATATGTCGTCATTAATGGTTTTTATGTCATGTCTCAGGCACTGGCGAGTCAGGGAAGTCGACGTTCATCAAGCAGATGAGAATTATCCACGGCTCCGGCTACAGCGATGATGACAAAAGGGGATTTATCAAGCTCGTATACCAGAATATCTTCATGGCGATGCAGAGCATGATAAGGGCCATGGAGCTCCTTACCATCCAATATGGAAATCCGTCCAACAGCGTGAGTATTATTTTTATAGCGTACTTAGGTCATTTAAATTTTTTGCGTAATTGATAACAGTTAAATTGTTTGGATGTTCATTTTATTTGACAGCAAAGATTTCATGAGATACATATTTACAGTAAAGATGATGTTCTACTCAATGTGCCTGATTGAAAGATTGCCGGCACACTATTAATGTCCCAAGCAAATGCATTGTACCGAAATCTGAAGGATGGTTTATGTTTTGCTACAAATACCACCCTACATACAACTCTGTACTGAATTCTGATAATTTCACAATAAAATACTGAAATAAGCTGTGCGATGACTATGTGTAAACTCATCTCTAAAGACATTACATATTATTAACTACAAATAAACTACTGAATATCGACGAACTTCAGCCACTGCAAGTACCTAATTCATGAATTTATTAAACAGTCCCTTTTGTCCTGATGACAAATCAAATCACACATGGGAATTTGCAATGATGACAATGAAGCGATAGCTTGTACAAACGGCATTCCATACTGAAATAAAATTGTAAAAATTCCAGGAGAAGGCGGAGTTGATATCATCGATCGACTTTGAGAGTGTGACAACGTTTGAGAGTCCCTACGTTGAAGCCATCAAGGCTCTGTGGGCCGACGCGGGCATCCAGGAGTGCTACGATCGCAGGCGAGAATACCAACTCACCGACTCCGCCAAATAGTAAGTTCTGTTATAAATAATAAAATACCATCTTTTAAGGCATGTCATCTATAAACAATATTTACAGTACCATTATCATCAGTGATTGAATACCGTATTCATGGATATTGTATCCTACATATAATAATAGCATCACAATGATTAATCATATGTAGGCATTTATCACTTAAAATTAAATATAATTTCCTATAAAGCCAGTAACACATTGACTCATCGCCATATCTGCAAATCCCGGTTACAGGAAACTCAGTGATGGTCGGGAATGTCGAATAAAACCGCGAAAGATTGCTCCTTCTGTATAATATGATGTCATAATCCAAATTAGCAATAATTCAATAAGCTGAGTGGTTCAGAACGTTCACCTTACGCTATTGTCTCTGTTGCCTAGTTTCTTGGGAATACTTAGAAACACGAGTATTTTTTGGCAATAAAAGTAATAAGGCGTTAATGCCTGTAAGAAATGGCGCTTGTTGTACCAGGATAAGGTGACAGCAAGGACTCAAAGTAACAAATACGTTTTGTGCATTGACATAATTTTCATCTTCACTTACAAATGGACATGTCCATGCAATACTTTTGAGCTTGCCTGGGTACTAATTTCAACAGTAAAATAAAAAATTATGCTGGTATGAAATGTGCTATTAATCGCGTGATCACAAAAGTCATCATCAAAATCAGCTCGGCAGTGTCGCTGTAAAGTCTTAACAATCACAAAATTTAGTTGCATTCTTCATAATAATAATAATAAAAAAAGTTTATTTCATATATCTTATTTGCTAATATTAGTAAATAACAAATATAAAAATCATTTTATTGGTATACATTAAAACGTATGTTGAATTGAACCCACACTGAAAAAAGATATTTCTATAGCTACTTGCAGGAGATTGACCGCGTGGCGGCACCAAATTACTTACCAACCGAACAGGACATACTGCGCGTAAGAGTCCCAACAACGGGCATTATAGAATACCCATTTGACCTGGAAGAAATACGATTTAGGTAAAACTTGAACATGTTGGGCTGTGCATGTCTCGCTTTAACGGTGCATGGTAACATGAGACTTTACTGTACTGTCTCCATACTCTATTTCATTCTGCAACTTTATTTTAAGTGTATGTGTGTAACAGGGTATCTTTATGTGCATGTGTCTGCGTACTGGCTGTTAGCGCTGCATGATCTATATTTCAGCTATTTAAGTGATTTGACGAGAATCGAGAAAGACGATTATCTTCCCACCGAGCAGGATATCCTGCGAGCTCGTCAGCCGACCACCGGCATCCTTGAATACCCTTTCGATCTTGACGGAATCGTGTTTAGGTATGTTCAAAACCACAGGATTGTTTGGTGCGATTGAAGAACGCTAGTAGTATCCTGAGAGCTATTTTCCCCTTGACGTAATATTGTAAATCTGTACAATGTACATTCCATAATAACGCTATGTTACAATGTATATTGTTTACCTTGGTAACAAACAGAAATCCTAAAAACCGTATTGTTTGAAGTTGTTCCCATTAAAGCTCAAGGTGTGGTTTTGATATCCTAATTGACGATCGGCCCTGCTTGTTTATTATGCTTGAAGAAAAACTGTGAAAATGTTGAAACGCGCTATTTCATACTTCTTAGTGTGTTATGTCATTAATGCTTTTGAGCACACTGCTTTGCTTATTGCTAGGTTTGGGTACAACATACATTTTTGAAGGATGATACTCGTATTGGAAAAACAAAGTTGTGTATCGTCTTTCTTATTTTGTGGTAGAAACATGGTGGTGCAATTACAATCCTCAATTAAAGCTAACTTCGAAAGTGAATTTGATCATGTGATCATGTTTGAATTATGTGATGATCACGTGACTGACATTAATATTTTGTAATACATAGGTGCATAATCAGCCTATAATGTTCCCACTGCTGGGACACAGATCCTCTCTGTGAAAGAGTGGACTGTAATCCATTATGCAGGCCCAGCGTGGGTTGCAGGATTTTGTAATGATTATGGTCTATTTTGAACAATTGATGAACTACAAAACATTAGTAAATTAAGATACAGAACTTGTTACTAATATCGATTCCCATTATGTATTTTTTTCTGTAATATTTTTAGAAAGGCACTTGTAATTTTAGGTTTTTTTTGCCCTTTTAAATAAATCACAAGCTATAATAATTACAAAATTTTGTGAATTATGTAAATGTTATATTTAATTGAGTTGTTGTGCCACCAACAATCAGAATTATATTGTTCGTCGACATCACCATTTAGCACAAAACATGCCACCATTAAAAAAAAAATTTGATTAGGATATGCCATTTTTAAACTGATATCACAATACATATCAACATTTCAAAACACCTTCTTATCATTAATGTTGCAATTTAAAAAGGTGGATTTAGGAGATGGGCTTAAAGACATGGTCGATAAAAGTAGCAGCTAAATTGAGCCCAGAACCCCAATATTTTTGCACACTTTTGAACATTTGTTTTTGTTTGTTGTGGCATTACACTTTCTTTCATTCATAGCACTAAATCATCTCAACATTAAATTCTAGCATGTTTGGCGTAGCGAAGATGCCAGTTTTGATTAGGTCAGAAACATTTCTAGCACTTTCACTGCTAATCTATCTTTGAACTTATCAACATTGCTATTTACTATTGCTTATCATAACATTCAAATTATCTGTAATAATACCCTTAATTTTAACACCGTTGTCCTTCTGCGTGATTCGTGAGTTTATTTATCAAATTCTAAGTATTTCCTTCATATTAAAAGTAGAAGGAAAAAGATGTGGCTGATTAAGCTTGTGACAATTCCGTCGAAATACCGCACTTGTAGCACTTTGCCTCGCGAAGCAAACTGGACCCGAGTGAGCGGCCATTTTGAAAAAAAGAGGTAATAATAATTAAGTAAACCACGAATAGCAGAGGAACACCATAATAATCTATGTTGTAACCCTATCCTGCACTTAGTCTTAATAACAAGTTTCTTTATTCCGGCTTGTCTAATTATCCATGTTGTATTATTATTAATAATTTTTTGTACATCTCATACAGAATGGTCGACGTCGGCGGACAAAGATCCGAGCGAAGGAAGTGGATTCATTGTTTCGAAAATGTGACCTCAATCATATTCTTAGTAGCTCTTAGTGAATATGATCAAATTTTGTTCGAATCGGAAAACGAGGTGAGTAACTTAACATTTATAGTTTTATACACACTAAACATAAGAGTCCTTTTCGTAGCAGTAGAGCTCTAAGTTATCTTGTACATCACCGACATTGGTGAAGGAAAACATCGTGATCGCCCAGTCTTTTGTCATCTATACTGGGGTCGGCTTCCAGTGCAGCTGAATACCAGTATTTTACATGGAGCGACTGCCTTTCTGACTTCCACAACCCAGTTACTGGGTAATACGATACCCCTTGGTAAGACTGGTTGTCAGACTTTCGGGCTTCTGACGACCCGTAACGACTGTCAAAGATCCACGAATGACATGACAGCCGGGACCAACGGCTTAACGTGTTATCTGAGGCACGGAGGGGTCTTGGTATGTAAAGATGGTCACCCTTCCACGGACAAACCCCGGCAAGCATAGCTTAATCTGATGGATCGACCCGTGCGGCTGTTATTAGCCACGAGCACCTCTATCAAAAGTCGTTAATTTTAACTAGACAGAATCAGCAATCAATATTACATAGGAGAAGTGCTGGTCTCATTGTCAAGGCTGTTTCTGCTTTGTATCTGGGATAGCAACGTACCTTTTTAGGGTTCCGTACCTCGAAAGGAAAAAACGAAAACCCTATAGGATTCACTCGTGTGTCTGTCTGTCTGTTTGTCTGTCCGTCTGTGCTAAAATTGTTCTAGTTATATACCTGTAGATTACAGGAAAAGCTATAAGAAGTTTGTGGTCTTAAAATAACATGGTAAATCTCTCAATATTGAGAGTATTAACTTACATTTACTGTTGGAATGTATCAACATGTTTTCAAATCAAATCAAATCATTTATTACTTTGCAAACATGGGTATTATTTATTAACTATAATGTATGTGTGTATGTTTTTGTTTGTTCTTGGGATAATTTCATCCCAACTACGGAAACCTTCATTGTGCGTAGTCCGACACGCACCTGGGCGGTTTTTCTTTCTGTGGGTACATCCTCATGGATACCCTTCGTGTGGGTAGAACGGAGGGTTACGTCGGACTCCTACTGACTAAATGTGCGTTTCCGCTGAAGCGGGCTGGGTGGAGCGGAGAACAGCGGACCGTGAATCGATCAATCATCTCCACTTTGCGTCAGTGGAAACAGTGCAAGTGGAGCGGAGCGGACTTTCAAATAAAATATATGAACACGCGGCCCCTAGTCGCACAGAACGGAGTCGAGCAGGGCGGTTCGGGCAATCACAGTGCTCTAAATCTCCACTCCACTCAGCTTCGCAAAAACGAATCGTTTTACTTACAAATGGTAGCTTTTTTATTGCTAAACTGGGCATATAAATAGATTCGTAAGCTAAATTTTATCTGTGACTAGCACTTTGATGAGTCAGTCAGTCAGTCCGTCAGGACATCTCTTTTTATTTATATAGATATCTACTTCCATATGGAAGGGTCTACTATTAAAAGCAATGAGGTATATGCTTCATTATTGGTAAAGATACAAGGGTCTTAATTTTAACCAATAACTGTCTGTTAATTTATAGGAATCGGCCATAAAACCTCAATGTTCTTTCTAGTACAATGAGTCAGGGGCCGGGAGATACTTGTACATTCGCCGCACCCCCGACTGGTATCAGCCACCATGCCTATAGCGGGCCCCATCACCAAGTGCGGCCGATCCCACGAACGCACATCCTGCGATACCTTGTGTTGCAGATGTATGATAGCAGACCACCATAAAAAATTGCAATACTTATATTTTTTTGAATAGTTTATTAAAATTTTAAATTAGTAGCTGTACGTTTTCAGAATCCGTGTCACATTCAGTAAAGTAAAAGTACTAAACTGAAAATAATTGAACTACTCATCAATATTACATGTGCACAAATTTCATCGAAATCTGTTCAGCCGTTTTATCGTGAAAGCGTAACAAACAAACAACTCACTTTCGCATTTATAATATTAGTTAGGATTCTTCTTAAAACTACACACAAGTTTCCTCTCCCGGCCAGCAACGCACATACAACGTGTGGGGTAAACCTAACAATTACCAGAACATTCCGTCCTCTGTACAAAAGTATTTATATCCAGACAAAGTGTTGTTTTTTATGAGGTCACATAACATTGAATTACGTATGAAAGGTATTTCTGACGTATTGTTTACCTAGCTTTCTTCTTTAATTCGACTGGAGTTTCCATATACGTCACTGTACTTAGCTCGTGGCTAAGGAATAACAGCTGCACGGCCCGATTCATCAGGCTAGGCTACGCTTGCCGGAGTTGGGCCGTGATGGGTGACCATCTTTACATACCGAGCCTCCTTCGTGCCTCCGAAAGCACTTTAAGCCGTTGGTCCCGGCTGTCATTCGTGGATCTTTGACAGTCGTTACCGGTCGTCAGAAGCCCGAAAGTCTGACAACTAGTCTCACCATGGGGTATGGTATTATCCAGTAACTGGGTTGTGGAGGTCAGATAGGCAGTTGCTCCATGTAAAATAGTAGTATTCAGCTGCATCCGACTAGACTGGAAGTCGACCCCAACATTGTTGGCAAAAGGCTAGGCAGATTTTACTTATTTTGTTTTATTGTAAAGATTTTCAATAACTCTGTTTCGAATTGAATTTGATCTTGAATTAAGTATTGAATTACCAAGCGCGGGCTAGTGTTATGGCACAATTTGGGAGTCCTTGTATAGTAGTGGACTTCAATAGACTGTCGACTGGGTTGATTGATTGATTGAGCGCGATCATGACCTCTTGAACAGACAGCACACGTAATTTTAATATCAGCTGGCTAAGTACAGACAGACCATTTAACAGTCGTGAAGTCTCGTGTGGTAGGCAGATTTCATTATAAGCTCCGAAAAGTATAAAATACGATACGATTGTTTCTTTTTCCGAAACAGGGTGTCTAGGGGTCTACTCCCTAAGTCCGTCCGTCTGACATAACGATACATCAAAACAAGTGTAAAAGTTTGATTTTTCGGACAGGCAAAATCACGTCGGGAGTAGGGACAACTGTCAAATCGTGTTGACATTCATACTTCGTTCGGACCCCGAACCGATAATCCGTCCGTAGGTGATACGGAGTAGGAAACGCCCGTAACGCAGGCTGAAACTACGGACTTCGTGCGTAAGGAGTCCCCAGCAACATGCTTATTTTTTTCGAAGGCAGTTTCCATTTTAATATGTATTCAAAGATATACACACCGTATTATTATTATTATTATTCATATATATACACCGTGTGTATATCGCTCTTAAAAATATGCCCTTAAAAAGACAAACCCGTGCATGCAGTAGACAGATCCATACCAATATCGTGCTGTGTGAGGGTGCTATAAATCAACTTCATTTACTACTTTCAATAAATAAATATGACATTTCTCCTTTACAGAATCGAATGGAGGAGTCGAAGGCGTTGTTCAAGACGATTATCACGTATCCATGGTTCCAGCATTCTTCTGTAATTCTGTTTCTCAACAAGAAGGATTTGCTCGAGGAGAAGATTATGTATTCACATCTTGTCGACTACTTTCCTGAATACGACGGTATGTACTCCGCTTTATATTTTCGATTTTATTGTTATTTTTGGGATTATAACCAATTCAAAGGTTGAGTGAGTGGTAAGCATCGTGACTTGCATAAAAAGAAGTTGTAATTGACTATATTAAATTGCGATATCGTGTATTGACGACAAGAGTAAACAGAATTAATAACTGTAGATACTCTATTTAATGTCCATAATTAATTTCAAAATAATATTTAAGTTTATTTACAGAAATGTCAAATTTTCCTTGCTTTTAGTGAGAATGAAGTCTTCTGTTTATTTATGTGATCACCATGTATATGAAAGTGACAGTGAAGTAATATTTGACAGCAAATACATAATGTGTATGATTATCACATTTCGTTTGTTGATAATATGTACACATAGATTAGCCAATCAGTAAATATTACCTATTTATTATCCTGATTCATTCTTGAAATCGTTTATTTTATAAATGACGGTTTACCGATATCTGATTTACGATATTTGAACACTGTTAATCAGATAAATTTATGAGCAGAATCAAGATATCCATTTCACAAACTCAATTTGAACGACTATCTTGAAGTTAAAATGATAAAATAAAAATATCTTAGATAATTTACATGAGAAATGAAATGACGTGACGTGAAATTATGATATCTGTCACGCCTTCATACCCTAAGAGCTGTAAGAAAATATATTATGGAAACCGGGAAAAGTGCATACTTTTCGGAATCCCCAAAAGGAGACAGTTACAATTAATTGAAAGCACCACTCAAAAACATAAATTAGAATAAAGTTAAACTATACTATCACTGACTCAACCTACTAAAATAATAAATATCGAATTTATCTAATAACTAGGTCCAAAGCAGAATCCAGTACCAGCATTAGATTATATTCTCCAAAAATATTTGAAAGAAAATCCGGATCCAGAAAGATCATGCTACTCTCACTTCACCACTGCCACAGGTTGACAAGCATAATCCTGTGTGATGCTAGAATTGGCTAGATTACGCTAGACTTCGCTAGAGTTGGCTAGGCACCGTGTGATATGCTAGAAATAAAGTAATCTTCATTGGTGCATGATGAAAATGTACATAGAATATTCGAAAAAAAAACACGTTTTGTGCAATATCGTTTTTAAAATACTGAATGGATGATATTGGTCACTTGATCAGGGTTAATATACAAAGACTGGACAAGTCTCCTCTGTGTGACGATATGACTGGTTCACAAAGCGTTGTCAGACAATCTAACATTTAACGCAATTCTAAGAATATTTATTCATCGTATGTGCTGACTCGCGTAAGGACTAGACTTGGTATGTTCTGCTTAATGGAAACTTGACAGAATCAAAGTCTAAGGGCCTACGATTAAGTTCTAATTAACTTGCTTGGCAGATATGACAACCAGTCTTACCAAGAGCCGACTGCTTATCTGACCTCCACAACCCCACCTACCACACCCAGTAACTGGGTTGTGGAGGTCAGATAAGCAGTCGCTCCATGTAAAATACTGGTATTCAACTGCATCCGGTTAGACTGGAAGCCGACCCCAACGTAGTTGGGAAAAGGCTAGGCAGATTGCCTTGGCAGATAATTTCATACAAATTCTGTTCCATTTTTAAATTTATTAGGTACCTAAGTAGTGGCTATTCAGACATCGAGAAATAGAAAAACAAAATCGAGCCTTAATCTCAACGAAGTCCCACCAATGAAGATTACTTCCCAATGTGTTTGTAAAATCGTAGTGCTAGATATGTCTATGTTGTCCCGAGCACAGGTCCGCAACGCGATGCCAATACAGCGCGCGAGTTTATACTGCGAATGTTTGTGGACCTCAACCCGGACGCGGAGAAGATTATCTATTCTCACTTTACTTGTGCGACAGGTTAGTACACGTTATTTTAATCTTAATATACAAAAACCTATGGGCCCCTTATTTTTAATAACATTCGCATTCTAATCTTAGTCTCAATCTGATAAAAAAAACCTTTACTTTGCTTAAATTGACAAGTTAACATTGATTGTCGCTGAGATGAGATTGCAACTCGAATTTGGACGGTTTTGTAGTACGAGAATGAGGGTTTTCTGAAATGACGTTCACTAGGTGGCGTCAGGTCCGGGTACCTGTCAAGTGTCAAAGCGCCTATATTTTCTTAAATACAGATTTAGACTAAACGAACATAGAACCAAAACAAGAACTATAAACTATCAACGCAATCTAAGTAGTCCGTTTGGATGTTTCTCATTATACATGCCGCGATAATTTTGTATGAACGTCTACGTATGGAATAGAAAAATCTAATTCGTAATCCTAATTAATTACTATGTTATCCATACACTATAACAATGAGTATCATTCGTAAGCGCCAATTTTTACTTTATATTGGAAAAATGCACTCAAAAACACTAATTAATCGTTGATTAATATTCCGACAGGACGTTATTACAGTGTCATGTCTTTGGGTTCGTGGCCGTAGAGTTGTGACCGTTCTAAACAGTTTTTTAACCGAATGAAATCGATGTTCATCAGTTTGGTCTAAATCGACCTTGTTGAGTCGTGACTGAATGATGAATGAACGAGTGAAACGAATGATGAACGTCATCATTTGTATTTTGTATTCTTTGTTGAAATAGAAGACCTTTTGTCAAAGTGGCGCCAACTGGTGGGGTGAATTTTCATGAAAACCCGCATTCGACGTTCTGGTTTTATCACAGTGCAACTGCTTTAAACAGTGGCCCATCGCCTTTAAAGTTATGAAAGTATCGCCATTTGCGACCGTTTTCATTTAGTATTTGCATCAATATACAAATACTAAATGAAAACGGTCGCAACTGTCAGTTTGTTACTGGGCTTGAAATTGATATGTGCAGCCCTTTGTTTGCAGTTTCGACCATAAGTGTATAGTTTTACACTTATGGTCTAAACTGCAACTGGTGAAAATTTCTTTAGGCGCATTGAGTGATTTTTGGTAGGGGAAAATCTTATAATTTCGCGTCACCGACGTACGACATGCTAATATTACTGTCAAGTTTTGACTTCTGTCGGCAGTCAACTATGACTGCCTATGTTTTGTCCTTGCAAAAATCCTGGCTATGGTTGACTGTGCGGAGTTATGCTGTGATATTACATATAAAATTTGAAGAATTGCATTTGAATCAAAGTCAGCTGGATCGTCTTTTGTAAACTAAGAAACGAGTAGCAAACAATGTCTGAATACAGCATTAATTTCATCATTCAAAAGCAATTAACAGGCGCCTATTTTAAAAATAGATCAACACTTTCTAATGTGTTGGTATGGGGAAACATGCTCGGACATGATGAATTTAGCTTACTTGGATTCCACAAATTCACGTTTGAAGCCCGAATGACAAATTTTACTAATCTTAAGTAATTTAATTTTAAGTAATCTTTCACTGTGATACTACATCAATGCATACAGGGTTATTTTAAATTGGCTAGCTAAACTCCGTAGACGCAACGGGTATCGATATCTAACCATGATAAAAGAAAAGAAATTAATTTGATGACATTTTGTGGGGTCATCGACCGCTGGCAGTGTTCTGCCTGATATTCAAGTGACTACAAGTCACTTGAATATCAGTTTAAATGAATCTGTTTTTTTTTTGTGTCAACTTCATAGACGCGATGGGTAAGTATCGAAATCTAAACACGATAAAACAGTTTTTCTCAACTCGCGGTCGCTGACCTCCCAAAAAAAACATGAAATAATTTTTTATATTATTTTATCATGTTTAGATTTCGATACTTACCCATCGCGTCTGCGGAGTTTAGCTAGCCAATTTAAAATAACCCTGTATATCATGTATCCTTCGTGTGCCGGAACGTGGATCCACACGAGACACAATGGCTTTTTAATTGTGTCTGTAATTACAGCATTCGACTAGTAAATGCATAGGAACAGAAAAGCGAAATTTCTGATTTGTCACAGTAATTTTTGTTTGGTCATTGTAATGTGAACAATCAGGTAAGTTTACTACTAACATAAATATGTTTAGGTGAGTCTCCTGAGTGAGTCAACACCTCCATTTATAATGTAATTGGTTTCAAAGTTTCTGCACTTGATAAAATATAGGGAAACACACAATTGTCCTTGAATTTCATGGTAATGAAATTGATTCACTTTGTTGCTATAGCAACAAAACTAAACATGTTCGAAGTCGTTTTCTCTCGGATTTTAAGGTAAGCTGTAGTCTTTCAGCTATTTTATTTTTGTGTTATTGCTACTTCTACTGCCCACTTGCCCAGGCTAATTAATTTGTTTTTTTAAAACATTGCATATTTGTTATTCAATTATCAGTATTGTTACGGACGCCGAGCATAGTGTAAATTAAAAGACTATGAAAGTTGTGCAGGATAGCTGCTTCATTAGTTAGCGTGGTAATATCATAGTCTCTAGGCATGTGGTATTTTCAGTTTGTAGAAAAATAGCATGCAGCTTTAAGTCCAACAGATGCTAGAGATTCCCACGGCGCCCGAAATGTTTTGTTTTGCTTATCGCCGGGCGTTTTCGCAGTAAAATGCATTGTTTTATATTCTAAAATGTTTACTAGCGGCACTGTTAAAGGAACTCATTATTGTCGAGACCTTTTGTTGAATAGGTAACAGTTCTGCGTAAATTGTAATCCGCACAAAATATCTTTCTTAGTTTTAGGAAACGAATTATTTGTTGTCGGTGTCTATTGATATGCATTTCTTTAGCCTTTTGTAATAATTCTAAGAAAGTTTGTTTTTATGTGTTTACAATAGTTTTAAATAGCGTAGCCAGTACTTTGTTAGACCACCCAAAAGCGTGGGAAATAGTAGGGATAGAACTAACGCCACTGGGGCATATAAAAAGCCTTACTTGTAAAACCAAAGACAGTCAGTCGGCCTCCAGCTCTACAAGAAGAATAAACTAGAAGACAACAGCAAGAAGTCTTTTATTACTCCAACCTAATACAGTCCACCACAAGTATTTTTACTATTTGCCCGCGGTTCCGCTCCCGTGGATATATTGAAATTTCTAAAAATCCTTCTTTAATGCATGCTTACAACATAAAAGTCATCAACTGCCACCATTTCAAGTTTGTAGCCCCAACGGTTTAGGCTCTGCGTCGATGAATCAATCAGTCAGTCAGGACAAACTTAATCGCGAAAAATAATGAGCTATTCCTAACAAAAGAAACTAAAAATAACAATACTCTTGATTGTGTAATGTTAATTGTAATGATGCTTGTTGTGTTGCTTATTTATTTGTATGTGTGTGTGTAATTAGTATATTTTAGCAAAGTTTATCGAGTAAGTAGTTTATAGTTTGTTAAATCTGATATTTAACTTGTTTTACATGAGTAAAATAATTTTACAATTTATAGCAAGTTTTTGCAAAATAAATAATCTCAATAAAGCAGGCTAAAAGGATCGCCTATTGAAATAAAATGGCGATGTCTGCCTGTTTTATTTAATTGATTCAATAACATCCTATTTTAATTTCAATCATCTTTGGCTTTAGCAGCAGCTGTGCAAATTCTATATGTTTTTTTTCATGCAATTACTAATCCCAAAATAAAGCAAATGTTTACAAGTTAATGTTTTATCACTTTTTTTTATTTCGAATTATTATTATTACCATATTTTTAAAATTTTTGGATTACTTTGCTCAACTGACACTTTTATTTATTTTGTTTATTTCGCATGCTGCCTTGGATGTTTTTAAAGACACCGAAAACATTAAGCTAGTATTCTGCGCTGTGAAGGATACTATCATGCAGTCAGCTCTAAAGGAATTTAATTTGGCATGAATTATACCTAACACATCATCAATATACATACATGTAATATACTCTGTTGAATAATTAAACATTTATTTTTAATACTAACTTGCATGTTTTATTAATTTATCCTCTATTTTGTTGCGCTTCTGTGGTTGTTGAAAATGTTATATTTTTATTTAATTATTACGTATTGTACTATTAAGAATGATGCGCAGTGGTAGACCGCGAAATTATTTTTTTTGGGTTTTTTGCAGATTCGTCAAACGAACGAAATCTAACTTAGAGAGATGTATTGATGATTTTTATGGTTAAAATTATGTAGATAGGTTTTATTTCCGCGTATCATATTTTGATCAAGATACAACCTGACACGGACCTGCAAATTGCAAAAAACCCAAAAAAAAAAATCGCGGGCTACACAGCGCAATCATCTTAATATCACTTATTTTTACAAAATAACGCATTGTTTTTAATTGCAATTTCTGGTAATTGATCAATTAGTACAAAGAATATAATAATATTATAAATTGGTTTTATTTTTGTTCTGTAAATACAGATATTGCTGGCAGAAATCATGCATGTATTTTAATTATATTTACGTTATGCGATAAACTAACCCGTTATAGCAATGACAAATAAATATAAATAGCTATGTTTTCTATGTATAAAGCATTTCTATATATAGTAATTCAATAAGCATAGTATTACCCATATATAGAAATGCTTAGATAAGAATCCCATATTTATGTAATATGGTATTCTATATGGTATAAATACTAACGCAGCGCGGGTTGCAAACAAAAACTGGCGACTAGGTCTAGTTATATGCTTTGTATGTCGAAGACCTTTTCTCAGTCGCTGATTACCTCATCTTTAGGGTAAATCAAAACATGAGTCACATTGTAGCAAATAATACCAAAATGAAGTACTGAGCAATACGGCCGAAGATCTTGTACATCAGTGATTCCTCGCAGAATAGGTAAAAGTGCAGTAATTTTGAAACTCTAAACTATCTTCAATTTGTTTCACGTACAGGTGATGCATGGTACTTAGCAAGTAAGAAACGATAAGTATAATAATTTAGTAACGTACCTAAAACAATTAATTTAAATAATTAAAAACTTTCAATGATGTTTCTAATTCCAGACACTGAGAACATCCGGTTCGTGTTCGCCGCAGTCAAAGATACGATCCTACAATCCAACCTAAAGGAGTACAACCTCGTCTAAGCGAAACCAACAAGGTCACTGATAAAAATCTGTGATTGTGTAAAACACATAATTTAAACATCATCACTTCACGTCAGAATGTGTAATGTATGTAAATTCGCGAACTGAGACCAGATGGACGAACTAATTTCAACTTAAAATGTTTAAAGAAAATAAGGATAGATGTAAGTCATTTAACCCAAATATAGTTGGGAGTGCGGCGATGCGGCCCTCGCCAGCCGCATTCCCTCCGACAACATTCGTTCTCGATCCGAACGGATCGTCTCACGACGCGTCAGGTTTTTGACATGTTTTTTTATGATGAAGTTATTCACAATTTATGTATGTGTCTGTATTGGTGAATATTAAATTGTGCATTTTAAAAGTTATGGTGAGTCTTGGCCTTACCATGAGCTGCTTTTAGTCATTGTTTTAGGGTTTTTTTTTTTTTGTAAAGTTTGTTGCCATAATATCTTTCTACATTAGTATACATTTTATTATGTCCAGACGGATGGATTTGAACAAACTAGTCCAATGAAACGCGTGTTTAGTATCATCCTCGTGGGTCGAGACGGGACTTCCTACTTAGGTATTGATTGGAATGCTTCTGTTACTATTACGTATTTATTTTAGCTGTGGTAAGTTGTCTGGTAAAGCCGATCGACCCAGAGAAGCGCGTGTGGGGCGTTCGCCTTGCCCGGCACTCTCTCTACCTGTCTGGTAAAGCCGATCGACTCTGAGAAGAGCGTGTGGGGCGTTCGCCTTGCCGGCGGCACTCTCTATCTGTATGGTAAAGCTGATCGACCCAGAGAAGCGCGTGTAGGGCGTTCGCCTTGCCGGCACTGTATATCTGTATGGTAAAGCCGATCGACCCAGAGAAGCGCGTGTGGGGCGTTCGCCTTGCCGGCACTCTCTATCTGTATGGTAAAGCTGATCGACCCAGAGAAGCGCGTGTAGGGCGTTCGCCTTGCCGGCACTCTCTATCTGTATGGTAAAGCTGATCGACCCAGAGAAGCGCGTGTAGGGCGTTCGCCTTGCCGGCACTCTCTATCTGTATGGTAAAGCCGATCGACCCAGAGAAGCGCGTGTGGGGCGTTCGCCTTGCCGCCACTCTCTATCTGTATGGTAAATCCGATCGACCCAGAGAAGCGCGTGTGGGGCGTTCGCCTTGCCCGGCACTCTCTATCTGTATGGTAAAGCCGATCGACCCAGAGAATCGCGTGTGGGGCGTTCGCCTTGCCCGGCACTCTCTATCTGTATGGTAAAGCCGATCGACCCAGAGAAGCCCGTGTGGGGCGTTCGCCTTGCCCGGCACTCTCTATCTGTATGGTAAAGCCGATCGACCCAGAGAAGCGCGTGTGGGGCGTTCGCCTTGCCCGGCACTCTCTATGTGTATGGTAAGGCCGATCGACCCAGAGAAGCGCGTGTGGCGTTCGCCTTGCCGGCACTCTCTCTACCTACCGATTAAATTCACTAGATGTAATTATAAATCGGTACCCTATTTTCTGTTAAATTGAAAGATTATAACTTTATTACTGTATTTAATATTTCGTTACTTTTGTACATTGGAATTTTTGTTACTTGAATATATGTTAATATTTAAGCTGTTTATATTTAAATATGGTGTTTTTCTACACGAATTGACTTCACGCAAAATGTTTTATGTTAACTGTAGGCTTTGTGTACGCTGTGGTCTGGTGTATTTGGTTTCTTCCTAACGTTATCCGTGTACAATATTCATTAATAAACAGTATAAAGTATAGGAATTACTATGTTAGTTGTTTAAGGAATTTTTGAATGCATTTGATATAAACTTTTTTTACTAGAGAAACCCTCGGATTAATAAAGCGAAACGTGGAATGTAAAAACCGAAACAGAAGTTTTTTGCACGAACGCTTTTACCAGTATGTAAAATATTGTACATTTGGTATAAATGAGCCGAGTGAATTGAGCTGACAGTTCAGTGCCAAGTTTTGCTATTGGCATACTTTTTATCGTAACGTAAAGCACAAAATCTATTACTACATTTTATAATTGTTTTCCATATTTTAGAATATTTTATTGTACCATGCTTAATTAAGAGTGTTGCTTCGTGTTATTATTTAGTTTTATTAATGTATAAGAAACCAAGTTTCGTTTTGAAGATATATAATTATTTGTATTATTTGTTGTTGTGTCTTAATTTCTCTTCTATTCAAGTTTCTATATGGACCGCTAGCACAAGTGACACTGTCAATAGCAAAACTCCATGCTTTAATTAAGATACAGCTGTCTGATGCTCAAAGTAATGTGACGTGAAACTTAGCGCACAATATTGGAAATTTCTATTTGATGTTGACCCACTGAAGTGCAATCTGTGTATGCCGTGTACATAGAAACTACTTTTCTTTTGTGCATTTGTACAGCAATATTGTGAATTATTTTGGGACCCGACGCGGTTTTGTTCATACTGTGCGACGACACGACACCTCAGTAAGCAAACTGTCATGTACACGAATACTTCCAAAATGTACCAAACTGTCGATACTAACACGACGCCATCGATGCTCGTCTTCCAATCCGCGTACCTATGTACATAACTACATTTTGATATGTTCGAATGTAACATTAACAATAATAGATACGATTGTATGCTATTACTGGTTCACATTGACATTCAATGCATGAGCTTGAATTATATTTATTTGCAGTAGTCTCAAAACAAAACAAAGCACAATGAAATGTTCCATTGGTGATTAGTTACATATAAGACGAGCGTCGAGCGGTCGGTACTGCTGTCGTCCGAGTTGTAAGTACCGCCACTTCGTATCTTCCTTACGAATGGACTGAATATCGTGTACCGGTGTGTGGTTCTTACGTATATGTTTCTACAGTTGGGCTACACGAAATATTGCTATAACTATATTATAGTCTAACGTTGCTTTACCTTTTGCGTGAGATTGTGAGAATTTTAGCTTAAGTTCCGACTGAAGATGGATGCCTGAATGAAATATTGTAAATTATAATTTCTCATAAAATATAATTTTTTTCAGCTATACGAGTAGTTTTATTTACTCACTCCTAACTTTTATTCTAATTTTACCTGAACGACACAAACATATTTGTGTCGTTCACAGTCTGCATGCAAATGTATTCCCAGTGGCGTGATTGACTAGTGATTTTAGTAGAATGTCATTATAAAACTATTACTACGCAAAAGATAAATGGCCAATGATAAAAATCTATCACGTGCAATGTCCATGTCCGACGTTGATTACGTTGGCACATAAATGCCGAACCAAATGCGTTTACGGTCATTTAACAGTAACAGTTGACATGGCGATAAGTGAGCTAAGACCTATTTTATATTCGAATGCCACAGCCGGCTGTGATTTAGGCGATATGGCCGCAAAGGTTGCAATGCAAAATTTTGATTTGCGCTACACAACATTACTGTTTTTCAAATCTTCCTTTTGTTACGGTGTCGAAGTATTTTTACGTTTATACCATTATAATATAGTTATTAACAGGATCACATTTAAACCAAATTCACTGACTCAAAAAACACGTCAGTTTGTGTTATTTGCAAGTGACGCTGCCGATGTAGAAGAATTACTTGATGCCATAATCGAATTTGAAATGGACAATACTGGGAAATTTATCATCATTTGCGAATCACCAGTGTCAAATGAATGTGATGAACAAGATGTGATGGATCTGTGTTGGAATTACAGAATAGTCAATATTGTCTTCATTAGGCTCGAATCGACAGAAGCAATTGGTTTCACATATTATCCAGTAGCAGACGGTATTTGTAAGAATTTAAAACCAATACAACTGGACTGTAGCAATCAGTATACACATACAACATACGGGGAAGTGTTCAGAAACAAACTAAAAAATTTAAATTCATGTCCTATAACTGTCTCAACATTCATACAAACCCCGTATATTTTGAACATAACGAACGGAATCCCAATAGGCGCTGATGGAGATTTACTTCGAATTTTGATGCACGGTATGAATGCAAGTCTTAAAATGATGACACCAAACCGCGGCAATGGATGGGGCTGGCGTCAAAAGAACGGGACCTGGATGGGATCGCTCGCAGACGTTGACGAAGAGTTGGCAAACTTTTCAATGACTTCGGCAGCCGTTACACTGACGCGGTTCTCCGATTTTCAAATATCCTCCAGTTATTATTCCTCGAAAGTGGTGTGGGTCACTCATCCCGCAGAGTTACAAAATGTGGCTCTGAAATTAATTCACCCCTTTGAACCAGATACGCGAATTGCTTTAGTTGTCAGTTTCTTCCTCGTCGTGCTCTGTGCTTTTCTGATCAAAACCAATTCTTGGACATCCATGTGGAGCAGACTTGAAGAAGACCAACCTACCAGGAGCATTGTTTTCTATGCCTGGATGATATGCATGGGTCAGGCACTCATAAAATTACCTACAAGATCAGCATTTTTACAAATGACTTTGGTCTGGGTATGGTACTGTTTTCTTATTAGAACAGCATACACAGTTTATCTGATAAGTTCCTTGAAAGGAAAATTTTATGAAAGTGAGTTTGAAACAATAGAAGATGTGATAAATGCGAAATATCCATTCGGTGGCGGCGCAGCGCTCAGGGATTATTATATTGATAATCCAGTTGTCTATAATAATTGGATTAATATAGATACTCCACAAATCTTACCGACCGCTATGAACCTGACAAAAGGTATGAATTTTGTTCTAGCGATGAATTTGGATACAGCTCAGATGATTATTAAAACTAATAAAGCCAGCTTGCATATATTGCCCCAAACAGTTATCACAAGTCCTACAGTGATATTTTTCAAGAAATATTCCCCTCTTTCGGAATCAATCAATGTGATCTTGAGTCGGCTTGAGGCGGCTGGATTTCCGGATAAATTACATAAAACATATACTAGCGTGCATAAGACGGTGGATATTGATACTGAGGGAGAAAATTTGAAAATGAGACATTTTACAGCTTGTTACGTAATATTGATAATGGGCTGGATTGTTTCCGCTATCTTCTTTTCTTTAGAAATTTATTTTGGAAAAATATATCGACATCCTTCCCAGGCATTATAAATCCTCATCATTATAAGCACGAAATCAATCAATAGTGCCTATAGGTGTGTTAAAATGTAATCTGATCATATCTCATACAGGATCGATAATGCATTACGAGGATAAAAGTACTAATGACACAGTAGATGCATGCCCATATACCGATATACGCCCATAACATGTAAATCGACCATCAGCGCATTTAATACATTTGTGGTAAATTACACAAGCTTGCACTTTCCATTTTATGATTGTTCGTATCATTATGAAGTCAGAATTGGTATCCGTCACCAACGAAGATGGATGCTAGTGTCAAAGAATTGCACAATCGTACCATAGAGCACTTTATAACCGATGACCCAGAGTCGGAGCTCGGGTTACTGGCGGCTAAAGTAGCGTACTATAACTTTGAATGGCGTTTTTTTACTATTGTAATGTTCAATACCCTGCAAGCAATAGGTTTGAACACATTTTTGATGCACTATGAGCAATCCGTCATTGTAAAACTGGGAAGGTTTCTCCCTGCACGTCGAGATCCTGTGCCACAAATGGTGATATTCGGTGAAGATTCTTCAGAAATATCAAGCACTCTTCGATGGACTGTCAGATCTAAATATGATAGCAATGGAAAATTTATTATAATTTGCGCATTCCTCGAGCAAGACTGCGATGAACAGAAAATTTTTCAAACACTTCAATCTCTCTTCATTTTGAACGTGGTGCTGCTGAAAACTTCACATAAAACTAACAAGTCCTTAGCCTTTTCATATGACTTTACGTCTAATGGAAAATGCAGGAATAGTGTACCATATCAGCTGGATTTATTCACGGCCTGCGAAAATGATGAATGTTTCAAAGATCTATATCCAGTAAGATTAATGAATTTCCAGAAATGTCGACTTATAATGTCAACTATAGAACAACCACCCTTCATGTATTTACATAACGGTACTAAAAGTCCATCGGGAATAGATGGTGACATCATGAAGCTCGCAGCAAACATGTTAAACGCGACTCTAGTGCTGATGACACCCTCTGATGGCGGTGATGCTGGTCACTTCATCAATAATAACTGGACTGGATCGTTGGGCGACGTATACAATGGCCGCAGACACAGTTCCGTGTGCTCAGTACCACTAACTTCCAATTATTATGGTAATTTTACAATATCTTTCACATATTATTCTATGGATATCGTGTGGGCCACCAGGCTACCAACACAAAATGCTTCATGGAAAAAACTTTTAAATCCTTTGAACATTTACCTTCGGGTCATATTATTATTCTTATTTATTGGTATTGTTTTCGTGAATACACTTTGCACAGAAAATATGTGGCGCCAACTAAGAAGAGCTTTTAAAATTGAGCCGCCGAAGCATAGTTTCCTATTTTATTCGTGGGTATTATTTCTTGGTCTGCCAATACTCAAAGAGCCTGCAAGAAAAAGTTTTCTGATAATAATTTACACTTGGATATGGTTCTGTTTTATCATAAGGAGCGCATATCAAGCTGCTCTCATTAATTCTCTGAAACAGCCGTCTTATCTTGATAACCTCGATACTTTTCAAGATGTTCTTAAAAATCATTTTCCTTACGGTGGCACAGCTACCCTGAGGGATTATTACACTGACGATCGTGCTATTTATGATAATTGGGTAGTTGTGGACGTGGACCGGTTATACGACACCCTGGATAGTATATTGGATGGAACAACAGATTTTGTTATAGCTGCAAATAAAGCGGCTATAAAACATCATCTCATGAAATATAACGGTACGAAGCAATTGCAAATAATTCCAGAGAAGATAGTGAACAGTCCCACGGTGGTGTATTACAGGCGATTTTCTCCCTTGACAGGGCCGCTGAACATTGTTTTGCGAACTGCTTTAGAAGCGGGTTTTATACAGCGAATCCGTGACAAATATTTGGATAGTGATAGAAAACTGTTTCGACGAGTACCAAGTCGACAACAGGAACCGCTCCGAATGAATCATTTTACCGGTTCTTTTGTGCTATTAATACTAGGATGGTCTGTATCCGCTACTTTCTTTGCCGTAGAATATGTTTGTGGAAATCTTAAAGACTAATAATAATCACTGTTTACTTGTGTGTTAGAGTTGCTCCAATTTCACTGTGTGTTACCTATTAGAGGTGGGATTGACTTTCTGTCTATGTATATCTTCTGTTAAAATGAATAAACTCTGATTCGAATCTTTTAATATTTAAAACACCTTCCTAGGCTAGATATAGGTTTTAAACATTGTCACGTTAGTTTGGCAGACTTTCGTCTAGACCTACCTACATACATACACGCGGTTAATTATTATTGACCGAGCGAGCGAAGCGTCTCTGCTTCAAGACTGGCAAAATTTGCTTTCGTCTGTCAGTTTGGTGCTAATGCTCTACAGGTCGTACTTTACAACCGTATACTAAGTTTCGTCCTGGGTTATGGGACATCTCGTCCACGCAAAAACTGGGCCGCGGGCCAGATTTTTAAAATGGGTAGATTCGCCCGGACCAGTTTAGTAGAACGGGCCAGATGTCTTCTAATAATAAATAAAGGGATATCTCGTCAAAATCGTATATTTTTTAATCAAATATGTATCTGTTATACATATATGTAGGTACACTGTTTTGTAAAGCTTATTTTTTTTTGTTAAATCTGTAAGTCGTAGCATCAAGTGCCAATTATTTTAACTAAAAAACACACTACATTATTAATTTTACTATGACTTACAGATTTAACAAAAAAAAAAAAAAATGAAATCAGATACATACCTATTTGATTAAAAAATATACGATTTTGCCGAGATATCCCTTTATTTATTATTAAAAGACATCTGGCCCGTTCTACTAAACAGGGCGCCTACTCCCTACTCCCTAAGTCCGTCCGTTCATCCGTCCGTCTGACATTACGATCCATCAAAACAAGAGTAAAAGTTAAATTTTTCGGACGGGCAAAAACACATCGGGAGTAGGGACAACTGGCAAATCATGTTGTCATTCATACTTCGTTCGGGCCCCGAATCAATCATCTATCCCCCCCCCCCCCCCCCCGCACGAATGAACGAACGAAGGCCGGAACTACGGGCTTCGTGCTTAGGGAGTACCTAGACCTCCTGCTCCGGGCGAATCTACCCATACACACGTTAAAAAGGGGACATCTGGCCCGCGGCCCAGTTTTTGCGTGGACGAGATGTCCCATAACCCTTCGTCCTAGATGGATGTACGAAACTTAGAATGCAGGATTTACGACTAAATTTTTTTTGTTTGTCGTCTGGGATTTTTGATTGGCAGTACTTCCTCCAAAAAGGGGGCTACTGGATGCTCCGCCTTACAAAATATGAGATCCGATTTCGATGGTTCTTTTTTTATTTGAAAGGTAGTAAGTAGGTAGGTAACTTTAAGTTGGTGTTATAAAATTTGGTGAAGAAAGACCTGATGAGGATCTTCGGCATGATGAGCAAGCTCCTCAAAATGCAGTCAGTTGCTCAAGAACGCATTCTCTCGACGACGGCCGGAGTGTACAGTCAGCAACAAAAGTCGATTGACACTTGTGTTTTCTAAATCTTAACTATTGAGAAAAATAACTACTTCATTAAAATCGGAACAGATGTAAATTTTAAAGAAAATTTACTCTTATCTTATAAATGAAATGTTATAAAGCAGGTTATCGTCTCATTTTGTGTTAATATAGATGATGTCAAAAAGTAGCAGTGTTAACCGAATTCTGTTGCTGACCGTACCAATCAATGTCGGCAGTGTCCTTAAATCTGGGATCCTTTTGGTTTGTATGATGATTAGGTACCTATGTAACTTGCTGCTTGCTAACTTGGTGTGAGAGCTTCGCTATTTTTCGGTAAGGGAAAACTGGCTGGGTTTATGTAGCCTGAAGAAATCATATTGTGCTCGGAAAGAATTTCCATGATTGTGCAAAAAAAATTGAGACGCGACAAGAATAGTGACGCTTACGGTCGTGGACAAGGTAATGTGACGGCGAGTTCAAACTACCTACCTACCATGTTCATAGTAAAAGTGAGGAAAAGTAGTTATAGGAATCTTTCCTTCCTTTAGTATAGACGTAGCAATCAAGTGTCAAGTTGTGATATTAAGATTAAAAATTCGTAGGACCCAGAATTAAAAAAAACCGGTCAAGAGCGAGTGGGACTCGCGCACCGAGGTTTCCGTATCATCATTTATATGTAATTTTTGTTGATGATTTCTGAAAAACTGTGCTATTTAGTAAACTTCTATCACATGGAATAATTTCAGATTTTTCTCTGTGCAAATTTCTGAGATATGGGTGGGAACGGTATTTTTTAAACATTTTTCATCAAAAGTCGAAAACTATGCGGCGTAAAAAAAAGAAAAAAGATGTTTGAGAATGTGCAAACAGCGTTCTTTCATATGATAACCCACATGCCCTAGTAACTTTACTTCGAATAAGAAAGAAATAAAAATATAAGTAGGTAGGTACCTATAATTATGTTTTTTTTTGCAACAGGGACTGATAATGGTCTTAAAAATTCGAACGACTAGGGCATGTGGGGTGGGGCATCGAAAACTATGCGGCGTAAAAAAAAAAAAGAAAAAAAGTGTTTGAAAAGAATGTCATTGCACATTCTCAAGACCCCCTATCAGTCCCTGTTGCAAAAAAAACATATAGGTAGGTACCTACTTATATTTTTATTTCTTTCTTGTTTGCAAAATAGTTGGGCAAACGTCATCTAAAACTGTTCCAAATTTTAAGTTGATAGCATTACTTGGTAGTTCTTGAGATATCCAGCTGTGACAGACAGACAGACTGAGTCACACCATAAGGGTTTTTTTTTTACCATTTTGGTACGGAACGCTATTAATACCTCGGTAGTTAGGTACCTAAGTTCAGCAGTAAAATTTTCCAAAAAGCCATCGAAATTGTCATAACAACTTAACATTTTAATACCTACGTAGGTACCTACATTATAGCAAATATCTAGGTTGTTTTTAGCAAGTTAATACTTACATTAACTTATTAAACGACCTAGATTTTTTGCTACTTACACGCGACGAGACATAACTTGTAATGAGTCCGTTATACTTGAAAATAGGCCAGGGATAGTCTTATACAATTTTTTCCTTCGTATAATTGCATGATACCGCTGCCAACCCGCGTTATTCGTGCCGTACGATCACAATGAGCGATTGCGCTATATCCCTGTTAGGAAGTCAGCCAAATGCATTATTTTTATGAGACAGAGCCCATTAAGTTGCTTCCGCTTTCAACGCCTAGCCTATGTAATATGGATTTGTCCGTTTTTTGCGGATCTGAGGAATTTGTCATAAATTCATAATGCACTAAATTTTATAATAGCTTTGACATGTGTTAAGTATGGCAACAAAGATCTGAATTTTAGGACCTCTGATTTTTCATCATTGTCAAAATCACAGTGATCTTTATTTTCGTTCTTTAAAGTTGCTATTGGGTTGCTTTTATTTGATTTTAAATGTCACACAACCGCATGATCTATTGTCACCATTAGCCGGCTTGAAATAAGGTTGAAAATTGAAAATAATATTTTTGTTGCCGAGATGTGACTAAGCTGCGAATGTGCATTTATTTTCCGGGTCTTTAGATTATGCAGAATATACCTACACAATAAATTAAATAATTGTCCGGTTAAAGTTTTAAAAAAATGCTAATGCTATTGAATTCTTTAAAAAAAAGAATGGGGTTGTCGCGACAACGCCATTCTTTTTTTGTTCGACGCCAAAGTTTATTTTTGTGGAGCAAATTCCACATTTTTTATTGGGAATATCAAACTATTTTTTACTGTACTACGGTTTATTTTATTCGGTTAAAATATTTCTCTGTCCACTGTATTTTTTACAACGAATTATGAATGATATAGAATCTTGTCTCTCTTACGAAGCCCGCTAAAACATGGCCCCAAACTCATACTACTAAACTGATAATACTAACGCAACACACGCACAGACAAAATATAATACATGAATTCGCCCAACCATTCATTTGGGGCGCAATTTTAATTAGTAAGATAATGTTAGAGTGAAACGGAAATATCGAAGCCTATAATCGAGTGGGTACGAGATGGATTATTAAGTGACATCACAGTATAAAACAGAAGACTGTGGTGACATTGAGCATCGAGGATGGTGTAATGCAGTATAAAGTAGGAGTCAGTCATTTATTATGAACTCAATTAATATGACACCTCTTTACGCGCGATTTCATGAAATCATGAGGTTTGAGGTACAGGAGTTGTATTGCTGATTCTATTGATTATAATTCTGTAAAGCTATATTAGCTACGGCCGCGAATCATATTTTAATCAACGTACAAGCTCACACTGACCTACAAATTGCAAAAAACGTAAGAAATTTTGAATTTCGCGAGCTACCCTGGCGCTTTCGCATTAAGGTGATAATTAAAGCATGAATTTTAGGAAGTAGGTACCTAAGTACAGACGCCAGCAGGTCAACCCACCCGAAACTGTCAACATTTCCCAATCAACCTTGAACCTAATGCTTCAGTGATAAAGATGAAAATCTATTAAAGAAATTTGACAGATTGTAGTAGCTTGATGTGCTGGCGTCTGTACCTATATTGTAAATTGTAACTTACTAATGTAGGTATAGTAGGTAGATACCTACCTAATGGAAACTTAGGCAATCTACTTTTTCATAAATGTCTTATTACATTAAGATCTTATCTAACTTGATATAAGAACTAATTAAGATTTAAGCCGGTTTTTACATACTAAGTAGGTAGGTAGGTACCTAATTATTTACCTACCTACATCTACGGATTCTATATACGGATCTAGGATATTTTAGCAAAGAAACGTGAAGAAATGTACCTATGTACCTACCTAAGTGCGAGCGACGCAATTTGCTGAAGTTTGGTGATCTACCTGCCTTTGCCTGGAATTGGGGAACATGCTCAACCTATTATTAAAGCTCAGGGTAATTTTAAACAATTTTGTCAGGATAGAAATATTTATTAAGTTTCTTACACTCACTTCAACTGTTCTACAAAATCACTTATACTTCCACTGTTCAACACTGCTCAACGTCGACTGACTACCGATCGTGCGCACTACTTCCCACCACTTGTTATTTTTTTACCGGAAATAACCTGGGTTGATATTTATCATAAAACGTGGTGGTACAACCGGAAGTAGTGCGTGCGATAACACTTAATTTTAATATTAATGTAAACAGTATTTAAATATTGTTATTAAATTTAAATACAGATAATAATTTAATCATAATGAATGTCTATCAAATTTAATATCTAAAAATGATTAATCGATTCCGGAAATCCGACTATCGAAGAAAGAGTTTCTAACAGTCGGCCTTTCCTGATACATTTCCCGTCCCGGGAAAATTAATTCTCACACAAAAACAAAAATTAACGTAATTAAAATAGTAAAATATACTCAGCTTATTTGTGTTATTTTCTTTAAACTACTTGTAGTTTAGACTAAAATTGAGATATTAAGGCCTCAGACATATCCTTAACACCTGTCTTAGCTGAGACCTCAGACATATTCTCAGATAAGCCACTTAACTTAAGGCGTTAAGGCCTCAGACATATCCTTAACACCTGTCTTAGCCGAGACCTCAGACATATTCTCAGATAAGCCACTTAATTTAAGATGTTAAGGCCTCAGACATATCCTTAACACCTGTCTTAGCTGAGACCTCAAACCTATTCCCAGATAAGCCACTTAACTTAAGATGTTAAGACCTCAAACATATTCTTAACACCTGTCTTAGCTGAGACCTCGGACATATTCTCAGATAAGCCACAGACACCATATACATACTTAACTTAAGATATCAAGGCCTCATACATATCCTTAATATCTCTCTTAGCTGAGACCTCAGACATATTCTCAGATAAGAAATTAGACTTAACTTTAATATAATAGCTTCATTACCAATCAATCTTAAATTAGTCTGTGTTTTCATTTTCCGGCACCTCAGAATCTGAGTCCGATCTATTAAAAACTACCCAGGGGTGGATTTTATCGACTGAAAAGATACCGCTAAATTTTCTATTTCCCTTTTTAGATAGTGGTGTATCTTCAATTACGTATCGGTCGTTATCAAGAACTTCTGCAATACGATACGGTCCTCTAAGTTTAGGAACTAATTTCCTACTTTTTCCTACTGATGGAACATCTCTTTCTACCCTTACAAGTTCTCCTATCTTATAATTGACTTCTTTCCTAGCTTTGTCGAAACGTTCTTTTTGCATGTGTTGATTTTCTTTAATATGTTCTGAAATTTCTTTTCTAGTGTCTTCTAACGAAGTGGCCGAACTTTCTTCCCAGTTGGTATTTTAGAGTGGGCACACTCTAAACACGACTCAACATATTTTTTAGTGAACCGTCTCATCTTAGCAAACCAGTAATTATTTTTAATTATTTCTAAGGTTTTATCAAGACCGAAATGTCCAATTTCATCATGGTTTGACTTTAAAATTTGCCATCGAACGCCTTTCGGTACAACCCAACGATCGCCAGTATCTGTTTTCCTGTATAATAGTCCCTTTTTAACAACAAAATTATTTTTAATTTCTATAATATTATCATTCTCTTTATCATTTAATATAGCAATAATTCTTTGTAACTCGGGATCGTTTTGTTGTACCGTGGCTACCCAATCTGTATCAATTCGTCTTACTTGTAACTCTATTATTTCTGATGAAATGGGATTTCGGCTCAGAGCATCTACATGAGCCATACCTGTGCCTGGTTTATAAATTATTTGAAAGTCGAATTCTTGTATGGTGCTCCACCATCTTGCAACTCTTGGCAGTATGTCTCTTTTTTCAAAGGTTGCACGGAGAGAATTGCAATCGGTAACAATTGTGAAATTAATACCTAACAAATATACTCTAAATCTCTGAAGCGACGTTACTACAGCTAGTGTTTCTAAGTCATAAGATGTGAATTTGGCTTCTTCAGGGGATGTCTGTCTACTGTAAAATGCTACGGCACTAAAAGATGTCTCTTTATTTGGCCTCTGCATCAAGATTCCGGCAACCCCGACTTTAGACGCGTCTGTATGCAACTGTGTTTCGAATTCGGGATTATAAAATGAAAGAATGGGTCGTTTAACAAGTTCTGTTTTTAGGTTTAAAAATGCTGATTCTTCTGCGTCTCCCCAACTCCATTTAGAGTCCTTTTTCAAAAGTTGTGTTAGTGGTTTCGCGATAATTGAAAAACCTCTTATAAACTTTCGAAAGAAACTCGCTAATCCCACAAACTGCCTAATCTTGTGTTGGTCTGTTGGTCTGGGAAATTGGTCTACGGCTTCGGTTTTCTTTTTGCCTGGTTTTACTCCGGACTCACTAACTTCAAAACCTAAATAATCTATGGATTGTTTCAGAAAATTACATTTTGATAAATTTAGTGTTATCCCGGAAGACCGGAAAAGGCTCAGTATATCATGTAGTCTTTGCAACCCTTCTTCTATTGTTCTGGATGGTATAATTACATCATCCATGTAAGCAAACGCCTCCTTGAATCTCGCGTTCCCCAAAACACTATTAACAGCTCTTTGAAATGTTGACGGCGCATTTACTAGCCCAAATGGCATGCGGTTAAATTCATAATGACCATCTGGGGTCACAAAAGCTGTTAAATGTTTTGCCGATTCTGCCATTGGAATCTGATAATAACCGGATGCGAGATCGAGGGAAGTAAAATATTTATGACCTGACAGATTATCTAACTGATCATCTATACGGGGTAGAGGATAATGTTCTTTGACGGTCTTTTTGTTTAGTGCCCTAAAATCAATGCAAAGACGATAGTCACCGGTCTTTTTGCGTACTAATACGATGGGGGATGCGTAATTTGATGATGACTGTCTAATTATTCCCGAGTCAAACAAGTCTTTTACCATTTCGCGAACTACGTGCCTTTCTGAATGGGATAATCGATAAGGTCTGTATACCACAGGCGTGGTATCACTAAGGTTTATGTTCATTTCTGTACCACTTATACACCCTAACTCTTTAACCGAAAAGGCGAAACAGTCCCTAAAGTCATTTAGCAACTCAGTTAATTTGGTTCTATGGTCAGATCCGATATTGTCATCCACCTGTATCATGCAAGCTTTAATTTGGGATGTTACTGTATTATCTGGACAGTGTTCTATTCTGCCAATATTTAGTGTCTGTACTTCAGTTAAAGGAAGGGCCCGGAGCAGTAAAGTATCTTTCAGCAATTCAAACCCAGAGTTTAAGCCCTTAACAACAATCGTTCCTTGTCCGTTAGTCACTTGTACTACACTTTGAATAATCTCATATTGTTTATGAGCATTCTGACAAAAACTATGTTCAACAAATAAGTCGCCTGAATACCTTGGTTTAGTATAAATACTGACTGGGGTATACCCATGTATAATAAGCGAGTTATCAACGTACACCAATACGTTTTTAGTTATACTCGTGGTTATCTTAAGCTGGTTATTAGTTTTAAGAACCACAATATGTTCTTGTTCTGTGAATGTCTGTCCCAGTAATAAAGGAACTTGTAATAATTTATCAGGAACGATAAGAGTTTCTACCGTAGCAATGACTGAATCTACTTTTATCTCAACACTGCATTTACCTAAGCAATTGACAACGCTGTCCCCAAAACCTTTCAATACAGGTAGTTCTGATACCGACCATGAGTTAACCAATTTCTTAGCCGCAGATTCTTGCAACATAGAACATTGACTTCCGAAGTCTATGAAACAATCAAAATTCAGACCATTCACGACAGCGGTTTTAAAATATTTGGAGTCACTATCTGGTTCTTTTGAAATTCTTAAAACTGTTTTATTATTAGTAGATTCTTTGGTGCCCGGACAGCTATCAGCTAAGTGCCCTACTTGATGACATTTATCACAACGCTTGATTGGTAATTTACATTTGAAATATGGATGCCCCTCTTCACCACAATTATAGCATTTTGTACGCCTATAGTTCCTATTGTTACTATTATCATTATCATTTTGAACTCCTTTTAATGTCTTAGATTGTTTGCTATCAGTGTTGCCTGCCCGCAGAGATGAATTTGGCTTGTTAAACTTCTTTGTAGTTCTTATATTCCTGAGATAAACTAATAATTTATCAGGTTCCGTGAACTGTGCGGCTTCTGCACTTGTTCTGACAGACCTGTCCTCAATTCCAAACAAGATACAATCTATTGCATTTTTACCGTGTATATTACAGCGATTCAATAAAACAACCTTTTGGTAAAAATATTCTTCTAAAGACTCTCCAAAATCAGCCCTACAGGCAAGCATTTCCGTTAATAGTTGACCATAGTTCTGGTCACTTGGAAATGCCAATTTTAATTTGCTCTGCCATTCAGCCCATGAAAACAGAAGGCTAGGTAGGCCCTGATACCATTTCTGAGCCAATCCCGCTAATTTAGGAAGAGCATAGTGAACGGTCTGCTTTTCGGTCCAATTATAAATTTGAGCACAATCGTTTACTTTACTTAACCATGTCTCTATCGTTTGAGTTCGCTTACTGGGATCAAATTCTGGTATCACATTAAAAACCGGAAAACGTTCACTACCCCCGTCTGCTTTCATGGTCTGCATGAACTCTTTAAAAACCGAAACTAAAATGTTAGTATTAGTATCTGCGTCTTTTATAGAATCAAAAGGGCTCACCACTGCTGCTGGTGTAGTGTCCGAACGCGATGCTCTCGCTATATCTTGACTATGTCTTCGTGGCATGTCACGACTGCACGATGTATCACGCGTTCGTGACGCGCCGTGCGCACCATCACGCGTCGTATCCTGTACCGCATCCCGCAACTGCGACGCATCACGCGATCGTGACGCGCCATGCGCCCCATCACGCGACGCATCACGCGGCGTATCACGCACCCACGACGCATCACGCGATCGCAACGCGCCGTGCACCCCATCACGCAACGCATCACGCGTCGCAGCTCGCGTCGCATCAAACATCCGCGAAGCATGGCGCGATCGCGACGCATCACGCATCCGTGACGCATCACGCGATCGCGACGCATCACGCGCCCCTTCACGCGACACATTATGCGTCGCAGCTTGCTCCGCATCACGCATCCGCGAAGCATGGCGCGATCGCGACGCATCACGCATCCGTGACGCATCACGCGATCGCGACGCATCACGCGCCCCTTCACGCGACACATTATGCGTCGCAGCTTGCTCCGCATCACGCATCCGCGAAGCATGGCGCGATCGCGACGCATCACGCGTAGCAACACGCGTCGCATCAGGCGATGCATGACGCGTAGCTTCACGCGCCGCACCACGGCGCCTTGAACCACGACTGCTGCGACGTGCTTTGCGATCTCTCGACTCGCTCGTTCTCGATTCACTCGATTCGTCCCGGTTGCGGCGAGTTTTGCGACGTCTCCGCACAGCAGGCTCAGAGTCACTTGGTGAAGAGTCGTATGACTCCCTTGTATGTTGTCGAGACTTTCTTTTGCGAGTCATGATCACTTTTATGGGCGTTCAGTCCTTCACCGAGGGCGATTATTGATCGCTATCCCGATTATGTACCACTTCTGAACTATTAAAGCTCAGGGTAATTTTAAACAATTTTGTCAGGATAGAAATATTTATTAAGTTTCTTACACTCACTTCAACTGTTCTACAAAATCACTTATACTTCCACTGTTCAACACTGCTCAACGTCGACTGACTACCGATCGTGCGCACTACTTCCCACCACTTGTTATTTTTTTACCGGAAATAACCTGGGTTGATATTTATCATAAAACGTGGTGGTACAACCGGAAGTAGTGCGTGCGATAACACTTAATTTAATAACAATATTTAAATACTGTTTACATTAATATTAAAATTAAGTGTTATCGCACGCACTACTTCCGGTTGTACCACCACGTTTTATGATAAATATCAACCCAGGTTATTTCCGGTAAAAAAATAACAAGTGGTGGGAAGTAGTGCGCACGATCGGTAGTCAGTCGACGTTGAGCAGTGTTGAACAGTGGAAGTATAAGTGATTTTGTAGAACAGTTGAAGTGAGTGTAAGAAACTTAATAAATATTTCTATCCTGACAAAATTGTTTAAAATTACCCTGAGCTTTAATAGTTCAGAAGTGGTACATAATCGGGATAGCGATCAATAATCGCCCTCGGTGAAGGACTGAACGCCCATAAAAGGTACGTACAATGTTAAAGTTGAATTAGGTATATCTAAAATTATTCAATTGGTTAGTTTTATTCGCTTTCCTCTAGAAAATGGAAATGCTTTTCTCCATTTAACAATGTCTCAAAAGAAGAACATTTGATCGCTGGTGACTGAGAGATTAATAGCATTCTAGCTGAACTGGTGATATATTTTTTTTCTCTTTTTTTTTTTTTTTTGTTTTGTTTTTGTTTTCTTTCTTCTCTTTTGTCTAATATTTTAAGATAATTAAAATATTAGAAATATTGGTAGGATTATCTTAGGTAAATATTAAATTAAAGAACATTAACTTTTTGTAATTTATTAATTTCTAGTGATCATGACTCGCAAAAGAAAGTCTCGACAACATACAAGGGAGTCATACGACTCTTCACCAAGTGACTCTGAGCCTGCTGTGCGGAGACGTCGCAAAACTCGCCGCAACCGGGACGAATCGAGTGAATCGAGAACGAGCGAGTCGAGAGATCGCAAAGCACGTCGCAGCAGTCGTGGTTCAAGGCGCCGTGGTGCGGCGCGTGAAGCTACGCGTCATGCATCGCCTGATGCGACGCGTGTTGCTACGCGTGATGCGTCGCGATCGCGCCATGCTTCGCGGATGCGTGATGCGGAGCAAGCTGCGACGCATAATGTGTCGCGTGAAGGGGCGCGTGATGCGTCGCGATCGCGTGATGCGTCACGGATGCGTGATGCGTCGCGATCGCGCCATGCTTCGCGGATGCGTGATGCGGAGCAAGCTGCGACGCATAATGTGTCGCGTGAAGGGGCGCGTGATGCGTCGCGATCGCGTGATGCGTCACGGATGCGTGATGCGTCGCGATCGCGCCATGCTTCGCGGATGTTTGATGCGACGCGAGCTGCGACGCGTGATGCGTTGCGTGATGGGGTGCACGGCGCGTTGCGATCGCGTGATGCGTCGTGGGTGCGTGATACGCCGCGTGATGCGTCGCGTGATGGGGCGCATGGTGCGTCACGATCGCGTGATGCGTCGCAGTTGCGGGATGCGGTACAGGATACGACGCGTGATGGTGCGCACGGCGCGTCACGAACGCGTGATACATCGTGCAGTCGTGACATGCCACGAAGACATAGTCAAGATATAGCGAGAGCATCGCGTTCGGACACTACACCAGCAGCAGTGGTGAGCCCTTTTGATTCTATAAAAGACGCAGATACTAATACTAACATTTTAGTTTCGGTTTTTAAAGAGTTCATGCAGACCATGAAAGCAGACGGGAGTAGTGAACGTTTTCCGGTTTTTAATGTGATACCAGAATTTGATCCCAGTAAGCGAACTCAAACGATAGAGACATGGTTAAGTAAAGTAAACGAATGTGCTCAAATTTATAATTGGACCGAAAAGCAGACCGTTCACTATGCTCTTCCTAAATTAGCGGGATTGGCTCAGAAATGGTATCAGGGCCTACCTAGCCTTCTGTTTTCATGGGCTGAATGGCAGAGCAAATTAAAATTGGCATTTCCAAGTGACCAGAACTATGGTCAACTATTAACGGAAATGCTTGCCTGTAGGGCTGATTTTGGAGAGTCTTTAGAAGAATATTTTTACCAAAAGGTTGTTTTATTGAATCGCTGTAATATACACGGTAAAAATGCAATAGATTGTATCTTGTTTGGAATTGAGGACAGGTCTGTCAGAACAAGTGCAGAAGCCGCACAGTTCACGGAACCTGATAAATTATTAGTTTATCTCAGGAATATAAGAACTACAAAGAAGTTTAACAAGCCAAATTCATCTCTGCGGGCAGGCAACACTGATAGCAAACAATCTAAGACATTAAAAGGAGTTCAAAATGATAATGATAATAGTAACAATAGGAACTATAGGCGTACAAAATGCTATAATTGTGGTGAAGAGGGGCATCCATATTTCAAATGTAAATTACCAATCAAGCGTTGTGATAAATGTCATCAAGTAGGGCACTTAGCTGATAGCTGTCCGGGCACCAAAGAATCTACTAATAATAAAACAGTTTTAAGAATTTCAAAAGAACCAGATAGTGACTCCAAATATTTTAAAACCGCTGTCGTGAATGGTCTGAATTTTGATTGTTTCATAGACTTCGGAAGTCAATGTTCTATGTTGCAAGAATCTGCGGCTAAGAAATTGGTTAACTCATGGTCGGTATCAGAACTACCTGTATTGAAAGGTTTTGGGGACAGCGTTGTCAATTGCTTAGGTAAATGCAGTGTTGAGATAAAAGTAGATTCAGTCATTGCTACGGTAGAAACTCTTATCGTTCCTGATAAATTATTACAAGTTCCTTTATTACTGGGACAGACATTCACAGAACAAGAACATATTGTGGTTCTTAAAACTAATAACCAGCTTAAGATAACCACGAGTATAACTAAAAACGTATTGGTGTACGTTGATAACTCGCTTATTATACATGGGTATACCCCAGTCAGTATTTATACTAAACCAAGGTATTCAGGCGACTTATTTGTTGAACATAGTTTTTGTCAGAATGCTCATAAACAATATGAGATTATTCAAAGTGTAGTACAAGTGACTAACGGACAAGGAACGATTGTTGTTAAGGGCTTAAACTCTGGGTTTGAATTGCTGAAAGATACTTTACTGCTCCGGGCCCTTCCTTTAACTGAAGTACAGACACTAAATATTGGCAGAATAGAACACTGTCCAGATAATACAGTAACATCCCAAATTAAAGCTTGCATGATACAGGTGGATGACAATATCGGATCTGACCATAGAACCAAATTAACTGAGTTGCTAAATGACTTTAGGGACTGTTTCGCCTTTTCGGTTAAAGAGTTAGGGTGTATAAGTGGTACAGAAATGAACATAAACCTTAGTGATACCACGCCTGTGGTATACAGACCTTATCGATTATCCCATTCAGAAAGGCACGTAGTTCGCGAAATGGTAAAAGACTTGTTTGACTCGGGAATAATTAGACAGTCATCATCAAATTACGCATCCCCCATCGTATTAGTACGCAAAAAGACCGGTGACTATCGTCTTTGCATTGATTTTAGGGCACTAAACAAAAAGACCGTCAAAGAACATTATCCTCTACCCCGTATAGATGATCAGTTAGATAATCTGTCAGGTCATAAATATTTTACTTCCCTCGATCTCGCATCCGGTTATTATCAGATTCCAATGGCAGAATCGGCAAAACATTTAACAGCTTTTGTGACCCCAGATGGTCATTATGAATTTAACCGCATGCCATTTGGGCTAGTAAATGCGCCGTCAACATTTCAAAGAGCTGTTAATAGTGTTTTGGGGAACGCGAGATTCAAGGAGGCGTTTGCTTACATGGATGATGTAATTATACCATCCAAAACAATAGAAGAAGGGTTGCAAAGACTACATGATATACTGAGCCTTTTCCGGTCTTCCGGGATAACACTAAATTTATCAAAATGTAATTTTCTGAAACAATCCATAGATTATTTAGGTTTTGAAGTTAGTGAGTCCGGAGTAAAACCAGGCAAAAAGAAAACCGAAGCCGTAGACCAATTTCCCAGACCAACAGACCAACACAAGATTAGGCAGTTTGTGGGATTAGCGAGTTTCTTTCGAAAGTTTATAAGAGGTTTTTCAATTATCGCGAAACCACTAACACAACTTTTGAAAAAGGACTCTAAATGGAGTTGGGGAGACGCAGAAGAATCAGCATTTTTAAACCTAAAAACAGAACTTGTTAAACGACCCATTCTTTCATTTTATAATCCCGAATTCGAAACACAGTTGCATACAGACGCGTCTAAAGTCGGGGTTGCCGGAATCTTGATGCAGAGGCCAAATAAAGAGACATCTTTTAGTGCCGTAGCATTTTACAGTAGACAGACATCCCCTGAAGAAGCCAAATTCACATCTTATGACTTAGAAACACTAGCTGTAGTAACGTCGCTTCAGAGATTTAGAGTATATTTGTTAGGTATTAATTTCACAATTGTTACCGATTGCAATTCTCTCCGTGCAACCTTTGAAAAAAGAGACATACTGCCAAGAGTTGCAAGATGGTGGAGCACCATACAAGAATTCGACTTTCAAATAATTTATAAACCAGGCACAGGTATGGCTCATGTAGATGCTCTGAGCCGAAATCCCATTTCATCAGAAATAATAGAGTTACAAGTAAGACGAATTGATACAGATTGGGTAGCCACGGTACAACAAAACGATCCCGAGTTACAAAGAATTATTGCTATATTAAATGATAAAGAGAATGATAATATTATAGAAATTAAAAATAATTTTGTTGTTAAAAAGGGACTATTATACAGGAAAACAGATACTGGCGATCGTTGGGTTGTACCGAAAGGCGTTCGATGGCAAATTTTAAAGTCAAACCATGATGAAATTGGACATTTCGGTCTTGATAAAACCTTAGAAATAATTAAAAATAATTACTGGTTTGCTAAGATGAGACGATTCACTAAAAAATATGTTCAGTCGTGTTTAGAATGTGCCCACTCTAAAATACCAACTGGGAAAAAGTCAGGCAAATTGCATCCCATTGAAAAGGTTGAACAACCATTTCATACCATACATATTGATCATTTAGGTCCTTTTGTTCGAAGTAAGCACAAAAATGCATACCTGTTATTAATTGTTGACGCTTTTACGAAGTTTGTGATAATTGTTCCCGTTAAAAGTACTAAGTCCGTTCATTCCATCAGAGCAATTAAAAACTATTTTCACACATTTAGTGTTCCAAAACGTGTTATTTCCGATAGAGGTACGTCATTCACTTCTAAAAGTTTTCAAGATTACTTAAGTTCATTAGGTATTAAACATGTAATGTCTTTTGTGGGCGTGGGTTCGAATCCCACTTCTGAACTATTAAAGCTCAGGGTAATTTTAAACAATTTTGTCAGGATAGAAATATTTATTAAGTTTCTTACACTCACTTCAACTGTTCTACAAAATCACTTATACTTCCACTGTTCAACACTGCTCAACGTCGACTGACTACCGATCGTGCGCACTACTTCCCACCACTTGTTATTTTTTTACCGGAAATAACCTGGGTTGATATTTATCATAAAACGTGGTGGTACAACCGGAAGTAGTGCGTGCGATAACACTTAATTTTAATATTAATGTAAACAGTATTTAAATATTGTTATTAAATTTAAATACAGATAATAATTTAATCATAATGAATGTCTATCAAATTTAATATCTAAAAATGATTAATCGATTCCGGAAATCCGACTATCGAAGAAAGAGTTTCTAACACTATGTTGGACGGTCTGTAAAATCGAGAAAATCTGGATACCTACTTAATTCATTTTTTTCATAAATGTCTAAAAATTATCAAAAATAACTTGTAGTTGTATCTACCTACTTATTTCTTACATACTTAGATACCTAAGTAGGTACACTACCTACCAACCTATCCAAAAATAACAAAACTTGTATTATGTAAACTTTATCTAGATAATCATTGAATGGTAGGATGGAATGGTCAATCCAACAAGCCAATAGTCCACTGGACCAATAGTCCAGTCAACGAATGGCTCAAAAGGGGGTGTAGAGTGCGTGAGCTGGGACCTAAGCTATATATTCCTTCAGAATCTAGGTAGTTCAGGGTGCTTAGTAGGCGAACCAATATGGGGGGAAGGGGGGGTTCCCACTTTTGGGTGTTTCGTCAGAAACGGTGCGTCGGTCGTAAGGAAAAAATTCTTCTACCAAATGAAAGCTCATAAAATTTTCTACAACTTTTATTCTGTAACTAGGTACTTACACTTTTTAGGGTTCCGTATCCGAAGGGTAAAACGGGACACTATTACTAAGACTCCGCTGTCCGTCCGTCCGTCTGTCACCTATATGAACCGTGATAGTTAGACGGTTGAAATGTTGCCGTTGTTGCGGTGGTTGTTGTTGTGTTGTACTTTTGTTGCCGCTATAACAAAAAATACTAAAAAACAGAATAAAATAAATATTTAAGGGGGCTCCCATACAACAAACATGATTTTTTTGCGTTTTTATAGATACGGAACCCTTCGTGCGCGAGTCCAACTCGCACTTGGCCGATTTTTTTTCCGAATTCCCAACCGTTTTCGCTCCGGAAAAGTGTGAAAATTTTCTAAAAACGGATTTTTACCAAATATTCCTTAAATTTCCTTGGGTGCATACAACGAATTATGAATGATATTGTTATTTCGTTGGGTACATAACATGTTAAAAAAAAAGACAAGCAGAAGGAGAATATTGGAAGAACTTATGGCGAGCGGTACCCGCGTGGGACGGCGAGGTGCATACCGCTTGCAGGCGTTTCTTCAGGCTGCTCGCTGAAGCACCTTGATGCGCGCGACGTGTGTGACAGCTGTCCTCTACCTATTCTGTATTGTCATCGTAAAATTTACTTTTATAAGCATTTCATTTAAAATCCTAAGGGCAAATTTTTCAATAAGTAGGTACCTAGTCAGATAACTCTTATATGAAGAATATCAATTTGACAGCTTCTTTATTATAGAAAATATGTCAAACTGTCATTATTTATTCTTCAGATAAGAGTTAAGGAGAACGCCCACTGGTCCGCACCGCACGCTCGGAACGCAACGGATTTTGATTTGCTTTGTATGAATTCCTATAGCACTACGTCCACTATCGGTACCGCCCGCATTTTCATTTCTTCATACAAACAAACCACAATCCGTTGCGTGCCGTGTGTGCGTGCATTGCGGCCGCGCCGCGGCTGCAATACACGCACGGCCGGCGCGGACCAGTGAACGCTCAGCTTTATCTGACTATTAATGAAAATCAGCCCTAAGAATGACAAGTTAGTTATTTGCTGTTAAGGCTGCAGTCTTGCAAAATTCACTCGCGGCGAATTATTTGCGCAACTTTGTGTTTTTTTTTAAACAAAAGTAATGAAATAACATGAAATATTATTATAATACGTGAATAACCATAATATAAGTAATAGCTGGTAGTTTTTTTTAAGTTCATCTGGGTGGATTATGTTAGGTAAATCAAGCGTTAAATACAGCTCTTTCGCGCCAACAACGATTCGAGTTATGTTTGTGCACTTGCATTGGGCAATACAAATTTTATTTAGAAAATCTGTTCAGCGCATAATTGTTTCCATATTCTTGTCTTCAAAATGCGCTGATTACTTTTTTTTAATTATCTTTCATTTTCTTAATTCAGATGTCACAATGTCATCGAAATTCTCTGTTTTTATCTCTTAATAAACGGTTTGTTTCATAATAACAAAGCATCGTATGCATGTAAGATTTGGTTGGTTTAATGCCAAGAGTTCAATAAAGCAAATACTAAAAAAAATAGCATCTAAATCACCTTAGTCTAACAATAATAATAATCTCAAAAGACCTCCAAAACGCTCCGAACCACTAAGAAATTTCCCTCGCAATTCTTGTTCATAAACTCTGTTTTGGAGGTCTTTTGAGATTATTATTATTGTTAGAGTAAGGTGATTTAGGTGCAATTTTTTTTTAGTACGTGCTTTATTGAACTCTTGGCATTAAATTAACCAACTTTTACATGCATACGATGCATTGTTATTATGAAACAAACCGTTTATTAAGCGATAAAAACAGAGAATTTCGATGACATTGTGACATATGAATTAAGAAAATGAAAGATAATTAAAAAAAAGTAATCAGCGCATTTTGAAGACAAGAATATGGAAACAATTATGCGCTGAACAGATTTTCTAAAGAAAATTTGTATTGCCCAATGCAAGTGCACAAACATAACTCGAATCGTTGTTGGCGCGAAAGAGCTATATTTAACGCTTGATTTACCTAACATAATCCACCCAGATGAACTTAAAAAAAACTACCAGCTATTACTTATATTATGGTTATTGACGTACTATAATAATATTTCATGTTATTTCATTACTTTTGTTTAAAAAAAAATACAAAGTTGCGCAAATAATTCGCCGCGAGTGAATTTTGCAAGACTGCAGCCTTAAGAAAGTCTCGATGGAATGAGTTTCGAAAACTAAGTAAGTAAGTATTATTAATCTACTTAGGTACATTAAGTAGTTATGTATTTCCCATTTAAAATTCATTTTACGTTTTCAGTTACCAAGAGGGTACGTTTAGAAAATTCCTTTCAACCCAGAAACTTTGTTAGGATAAAATTTCAATTTAGCAAAGCTAAGCTGACGTAGTCCCAGAGCGTCGACGAACTTAACCTGCATTAAATAATTCAAGGCACCTTTGTAACCGCTCAATTGTCGAGGTTGACCTGAAAGAGGTTTAATACCAGGAAGTAGGTAGTTCAGCTGCAAGATTTAGTACATACTTACCTACTAAGATTGAGAGCCAGTGTAAAGAAATACTGGAGCTGAAGTTCAGGTTTCAGCTCTAGCTATAGGCAGATAGGTACTTACCTGAATAATAAATTGGCCAAGTTTTTTTTTCATGAAATAAAATCAGCTGTTCCCTACATAAATGTTCGCGTACCTAAGGGAAATGTAGAGTTTTTTCGCGATTTAATTCATAGTAAAATATGTTCATAATGATGAGTACAATGATCCCTTAAGAGGCTATGCGTTATTTAAGTTACAGTTTGTATACAAAGATACCTACATGGGAATTAAACATACTTATCGGGGAAAATCTGGGTGTTCTATATACCTACTCTGCCTATCCCTTTCCAGAAATACAGGGTTTATACTTTGTTAGTTTAGCTTCTTACTTGAGCTTGAGACATAAATTTTTATATTGAAGAACCCTGTTGTCCCACACCCAATTATCTAGCTGATACTTAGGAATTATACTTAGGTAATAAGTATAAGTACTTAAATAATTTATTTTTCTTTGAAGTACCTAAGTACCTACCTAAACAAATTGTTTATTTTGCATCTAAAAGTATGTAGCAGGTATTTACATTGTGTATTTACCCTGAAACATGGAATATGAATTAATTAAATAACAATTCCTATCTTAAATATTAGGTAGGTAACTATTGCTGAAAATAATTCGTGTGTAAGATATTAAGAATAGGAAGGTATCTAGGTAATTAGGTAATAAGTAGGTAAGTAAGTACGTTGTTCAACTTATCGGCTTGTAGGATCTTTAGGGTGAATTTCACCAAAGACATTGAACGCGATCAGCACATCGTTAGTGTCTTATATTATAAGAAAGAAGGAGATGTGCCCAGTATGTTAAAATGTATCGGAACCCTGTGTCTCCACTTTGTCCCTTTGTCACTTTCATGATTTTAAAGACAAATACCTACGGTAAAATACTTGTATTATGGAAAGTGATTCCATGATTTACATGGCTTCGGTTTTTACAAGAAACAACTGAACAACACGGCATTCTTTTAAATTATCACGGTCACTAAAAAAATAAAATTGAAAATTGTAAAAAATAAAATAAAAATAAATAAATAAAATTGTCGAAAATTGTACTATGAACGGCTCATACTGAGATTTGCCCACTTGCCACTTCTCCAGCTGTTTTATATACTACTAGCTTTTGCCCGCGGCTTCGCCCGCGTGGATGTCGGAAAATATCCCACGAGAACAAAAAATCCCTCTTTATTTCTTATCTACCTTATATAGGGAACCTCTGTGCAAAGTTTCAGCTTTATAACTCCAAGGGTTTGGGCTGGGCGTTGATGAGTCAGTCAGTCAGGACTTTTCTTTTTATCCACCCACGCGCGTATAGTCTTCCGCAAAAATAATTACTAAAGTCCGACTAGTAGTTCCAGAGATTAGCGCGTTCAAACAAACAAAAAAGGTGTGTGTCAGCTCCGATGCACGACTGGAGTTTACTCCTGTTTTTGTGCCCCAACTCACCTCGCTAACCTCCCCCTCCCCCTATAACCCCTCTTACACCCCTTCACCGCTTTCCCCTCCCCCTCTACCCTCACCAAATCCTCCCCTCCCCCTATTTCCTTCTCCACACCCTCCCCTTCCCTACACCCTCCTATCCCTCTCCACCCTCTCCCCCTCCCTCCATCATCCCCCCATCTCCCTCACCACCACCCATCCCTTCCCCTCACACCACACCCTCCCCTTCCCCCTTTCTCTCCTCACCACCCGTCCCCTTCCCCATTTTCCTCCTCACCACACCCTCCACTTCGCCCTTCCCCTCTAACCTTCCCTCTGGGGGAAAAACTATTACTGACAAACTTTATTACTTGCTTAGGCAAGTATTTGTGCCAAGTTTCAAGTTAATTAACCAAATGAATAAGATTTTTCATATAAATTGTATTCCCTGTTTTCACCCCCACAGGGATAGAATTTTAAAAAATCGTTTGGGATATTTCCGTAACTTGACTGAAAGATTACTTACACCAATTTTCGAGTTAATCAAGCCCCGCAGTAAAACCTGCTCAGTAAAATTTACTATCCCTTTAGGGGCAGATACCTATTCGAAAAACCCTCATACAAATTATTCTTTATTTTTGATCTCAAGTATAAATACTGTGTTTCGATTTAATCGGAACGCGCGTTAAAATTCCTTCATACAAACTTTGACACCCCCCATACTTCCTGAGGGGGTACTTTAGGAAAACTAAAAATGACAAACTTTATAATTTACTTAGATAGATATTCATGTCAAGTTTCAAGTCTATTAACTCAAGGAATAAGATTTTTCATGCAAACTTTCATCCCCTATTTGTAAGCGCCGTTTACACGGTGCAAGTTTCTGGAACGTTCAAGAGCAATAATTGCATGCCATAAAGCACGTTCAAGTTTTTTGACATTCAAGAACTGCATGAAGTGTTTACACGCGTGCGATTCCATAAAATGGCATGTACAATAATTGAATGCAAGTTTTGCCATTCAATAAAATCGCATGCGACTTACACCAGGCAATAAAATTGACAGGCGATTATTACATGCAAGTTTTGCCTACACATGATATTTCATAAAATTTTATTGAACGCTTCTCAAGATATTTTTCAAGTTGTTCTTGATTTGATTTCTTGCCTCAAAATAGCAACAACGATTAGCACACCCTCACTTACCGCACTCATATTTCAATGACAGGACAAATGTCAGATCATGCCAGAATTGAATGCGATTTTATTGTACCTATGTACCTACTGTGTGATTTTCTTGTACATGCTTATACCAGTTTTCAAAGTTGCCCGTATCGTCCAACAATATTGTACGTGTAGTTTAGACGGTGCCAGATATTTGCCTTTCAATTTTATGGTATGCCACAGGCAATAAAATGGCGCCGTGTAAATGGAGCTTAGAATTTCCAAAAATCCTTTCTTAGTGGATACCTACACTGTATAAGGTGCAAAATTTCAAGTCTCTAGGTCCAGCGGTTTGGGCTGTGCGTTGATATATCAGTCAGTCAGGACTTTGAATTTTATAATATATAGATTTCTATGTCATCATTGTTGCAGAATTGACAACTCTTGAACGTGGTTCAAATAAACTGATCGCGTTCAATCTAATTTGTGTAATTCGTCCTTACGACAAAATAGTGAATGTAGGTAGGTACCCACAACAATAAAAACACAAAAGAAAAAAATTAATCAATGTTCTTTCGCTGGAATTTGTTATCTTAAAATTCAAGTTTAAGTCCCAGTTCAATTGCAGGTAGGTAGATTCTGGTAAGTAGATGTTTCTAAGAAAACTTTACATTGTAAGTAAGTAAGTACCTATGTACCTACCTACCGACCATTTCATGCCACACTTTCTGCGGCTTGAAATAATAAGAAGTGTTTAAAAAAAAAAAAAAAATCAAAAGTCCTTTATTCAAATTAGGCTGAGAATCAGCACTTTTTGAACGTCGAAATTACAGTAAGACAGTCCCCACAAAACGCCCGCCCTTCACCACTTCCTAGTGCCTAGGTCAGTGTTTTTATCCCACGAAGCGACACGCGTTTACGAAGTTTAGGTCTGTACAAACTGTGCGTGAAGACGAGTAGCGTCAGCACATAGGTAATACATACACGCACACATACCTACACAGACTGTTCCAACTTCGTCATTGTTTCGGACGGTACCGAGAGCTTCTGCGCTTACACACACATTCACACCACGTGTTTGTACGCATGCTCAAGTAAAGCGAGTGTCGCTTCGTGAGATAAAAATATTGTAGACGTACAGTGTTGAGGAAATAATTATAAGAATTTTGTCAATAGCAAACCCAGATTTACCTAGGGCCTGTTTCACCACCTACGACTAACTTCCTATTAACTTAGGTAGGTACCTACTTGGCAGACAATTTCATACAAATTGTGTTCCATTTTTGAATTTATTCGGTCAGTAGCGGTTATTCCGGGTTATTTGGACATCGTGAAATAGGACCTTAGAAAGTAAAACAATATCAGAGACTTTTTCAGAAAATATTAAATGAGTTATAATCAGTGCTGAATCGATGCGTTAAAAATCTCTGTTCCTAAATGGTTTTTCCTACGCGTCGCTCTTATTTTACGTCCACAAAGTTGCCTTGATACAATCTCATACGTAGGTACCTAAAGTTATACCTATACAAAAAAACCGGTCAAGAGCGAGTCGGAGTCGCGCACCGAGGGTTCCGTATTTATATGTAATTTTTGTTGATGATTTCTGAAAAACTGTGCTATTTAGAGACATCGTTTTATTTTTCCCGTAATCTATACATAAACTTCTATCATATAGAATAATTTTAGATTTTTCTCTATGCCCACTTCGGAGATAAGGGAGCGGAACGGTTTTTTTTGTCAACATTTTTCATCAAAAGTCGAAAACTATGCGGCCTAAAAAATATTAAAAAAAAATGTTTGACAACGTGCAAACAGCGTTCTTTCATATGATACCCCACATACCCTAGTAACCCCACTTTGAATTTTTTAAGGCCCCCTTTCAGTCCCTGTTACAAAATAAACATAGATATTTTTTTTTCTTTCTTATTTGCAAAATGGGTGGGCAAACACATCTAAAACTATTCCAAATTTCAAGTTGATAGCATTAGTAGTTCTTGAGATATCAAGCCGTGACAGACAGACAGACTGAGTCACACCATAAGGAATGATTTTCCCAATTTTGGTACGGAACCCTAAAAAGAACAACCTTTGAAAGTTACCGAGTTGTCCATCCATTTCGAAAGACAAGAGAAACGAACGCAAAATCGTTTATTTGCTCTAACACAGAGCAAAGAAAAAATAAAATTCAAACACAAAGTTAGATCACTAACAATAAAGAACCAATAAAACTATCGCATCTCCGAGAGCTTTTATGCACACAAACCGTTATACGACTTCAATCATTTCAGGAGGTGCAGTGAGACTTAGTACTAGTTTATTACCACAAACTAGATGGGTACAGAAAGGCCGGCTCCATATAACGAGCGAAAGCAGGTGCACGAAAACATAGACGCGTGCGCACGGTGATCTCAACTGTCACCAAGGAATGCCAGTCGCGAGTGCGCTTGCACTCACTGTACGAGAGCTGTGTCTATGTGTGCGTCGGCTTTTGTTAGTTGTATGGAACCGACCTTCTGCTCCTACTTATTTTGTGTTTGTACCTTACTCTGACGCGTGCGCGGTGCTTGCAGACTATCCACTCGGCAGCCTGGAATTTCGGGACAGCCACAGCTAGTATCGGTTATGAACTCGACGCTCGCTCTCGTTGACTGTACGGAAAAGTACTCCGAACGAAAGTTTACGTCGTCCGTCTGAAAATAAAGTACTGAAAGTGCAAAGTATTAAGTAATTTAAACACGTTCTTTGTGTTGCAGTGTACTTTTGAGTTTCAAAAATGAGAATGGTGGTTTTTATCGTACAGGTGTTATTGTTTTGTGTAGTTAATGCGAAAGGTAAGTTCTGAAAACTTTTAAGTACTTAAGTAGGTATAAATACTTTTTTAATCATATTTTTTACCTTGTTTTTATCACCCAGTTACTGGGTTGTGGAGGTTATATACCTAGGCAGTCGTGCCATGTAAAATAGTGGTAGTCAGTTGCAATCGGTTAGACTGGAAGCCGACCCAACATAGTTGGGAAAAGGATAGGCAGATTGATTATTTTTTTACCTTGTTTTCTTTAACAAAAACCTGTCCAGTGGAAAAATTGTTGTTTAAACTCTCATCCAATATTAGTAATAATACAGCGTTATACTCACCAATACAATTAACATTATTTCTTTAAAGAATTCCTACAACGCTACTTGAAAATGAGAACAGCAGTCACCATTACTTAGTCTTTTATAAAATATCAAACTGATTAAAAAGTAATGTGCCTTAAAAAGGACTTAAAAATCCTGAATTTTTCGTTCTGACCCCGTTTTGGTTTATTACACTTCCCCAAAGATTTGGTAGCTTAGTATATTAACTAAGTTTCAGTTATAAAATCTAACTTTTACATCTGGATTTATAACATACTAATTTAAACTTTATCCGTTGGTTATTTGCTACTTGAGAGCTATTGATTAAACCTACCTATACGTACCTACCTACTTAGTCAGGCGAAAACGAATTACCATTGACGTACTAATTATTAAATTGGGTGCATACTAGCAGAGTAACCAGATAACCGTGTTACAGCAAATACCTCTGTGTTTTTAGTGTCATTAAAGTCGAGGCCCGAGATACCTATAATGTCAAGGAGATGGGCTCGAACATTTTGCTATCTTTTAATAACACTCAAGGTATGTATTGCCTATGACTTCCACACCAACCACAGTGTTCTCGTGGTTGATTTTCTCAAATCTATTACGCTGATTACGGCCCACTCCTCCGCCGTCTCCTAGAGATTCATCTCTGTTGGAAAGGTTTTAGGGTGATTAGGGTATGTTATAATACTTCTTCTTCTTCTGCCGCGAATAAATGTATTTTCTTTCTTTTTAGGGTTCCGTATGTCCGAATGAAAAAATGGAACCCTTATAGGATCACTCGTGTGTCTGTTCTATCACATCCAATTTGCTCCGAATCTAGGACCGATTAAGATGAAATTATAGGACCAGTCCTATAACGAACGTTCCTCATGGCTGTGAGGATGCGGCCATACAATAATTTGTATTTCAACTCATTGTAATTAGCTTGTTCAGAATATCTGGCTGCGTATCATACCGCATAATTGTAATGGCTGCGAGCACTTCCCAATGAAGAGAAAAAGAACCATTAAGTAATCTAATCTAATTTAAATTTATTTTACATTAAAATACATTCTCCGAATTCCTTTACATTAAAGTCTCTTTCACATAATTGATTATACCTACATTATTCATCTGAACTAAACTTTTATAGTTAAGCAACATTCAATCTACTCTTAACTATTTTGATGTCGTCTTCCAGTCTGACTTGATGCAGCTTAATAATAGTATTTTCATGTTGTGTGGGTTGTGGCCACAGGTCCACAACTAAGGACAGTTTTAAGAAACTAAGGACATCAAATAACTGAATATCTAAGTAAACTCCTTCACAAGTTTGAGCGCAATCTATTTTGGTTGTGACAGAATAATTGAAATGTCACATGTGAGAACATAGCGTCGTAGCACCGTAGTCCGTAGCGCTCGTCGTAGCGATCGTAGCACCGTAGCACTTATAGAAATTGCTATCACCACAGATTAATACAAATGGGACACTCCGCAGTTTAGGTATGTTGCTACAAGTACACGGCGGCGGGTCCCGTCCACGGGGCTAATTCAGTACGACAGCCGCGCGCCGAAGGTATAAGAGTTACGCGATAGAAAGAGAGGCAATGTGTAGGTGAATATAACTGTAGGTAATTAGCGTTCTCCGAACTGAATTGCACTTTATTGTGTCGTAGCAAGACTCGCTTTTTATTTAAATGATTTTGCGGAGTGTCCCATCTGTATTAATCTGTGCTATCACTAAGAGCGGTTTCGCACTACGTCCGATCCGAATCCGATCCGAACCCGTGAAAATACGGATCTAGAAATCTCGGACCGAATTCGGTTATTGCTTACGCTCTAGTCCGATACTAGTGAACTAAATTGGATGACTGCCGCGCCCCCGGCTACATACCCCGCCGCCCCGTTGCCTCTCTGCTCGGACGCAGCTTAGATTCGGTTCGGACACAGTGCGCGAGCGTCCGTCAATAATCTTCTCCGGAATGGAGGTTCACGGATAACGGAAAGAAATAGTTCTACGACTACTCCGGACCGTATTTTCACGGGTTCGGATCGGATTCTGATCGGACGTAGTGCGAAACCGCTCTAAACGTTCGTTTTATGAATTTTATGTTTTGCATACAAAGTGGACATTTAACTTCGTAATAGGTTTTCAATTTAAATGTTTCACTTTTGAACTGTTAAATACTTTGTTACTACACTGGGAGTTGAAGGGTTGTGTAGCTACAATTTAAAAGTTCAGTACAGTTTTTTTTTTTTTAATCCCTGGGGAGATTTTTGCTGGTTTGGTATTAATTATTAGTTAAATTTAGCTTACTCATAATTACCACATACTTCAGTTCGTTTTTACCATACCAAACGAAAGAATATTTGTATGCGGCTTTGTCTGCGTGCAATTTCTTGTTCCCCCGGCCCACCGCCTCGCATCGTATCGCCCGCCTGCGCTTTTACTTCGTTTTCGCTTAGCGTTCTTTCTAACTGTTTTTCTTTTTGCTCGGCTCCTAAAGGTCCAAGTGTGATGTTAAATAGCCTACATCTATAGCCTTTCTCAATAATTGGGCTGTCAAATGCAAAAAACCCGACTGGAAGTTCCAGAGATTAGCGCTCAAACATCCAAAAAAATAAACTCTTCAGCTATAATATAACTATAGTTATAGAAGATTAGAACTATAGATATAGAACATTACAATCTACATTTTCTAAGTTATACCTACCTCAAGAAAGTGATACTGTAAAATCTACGTTTACATGACATGTAACCTAGTTACCGATCACTTACTTTGTAATTAATAACGTATAGGCTTTTAAAACAACCCGCTTAAGCTTGTGGAGAAAATCAAATTAGTAGTGTAGGTATTGTTGGAAAAAGCAGCCGCACGGGTCGATCGATCAGGTTAAGCTACGCTTGCCGCAGTTGGTCCGTGGATGGGTGCCCATCGTTACATACCAAAACCCCCACCGTGCCTCTGATCCCGGCTGTCATTGTTGGATCTTTGACAGTCGTTACGGGTCGTCAGAAGCCCGAAAGACTGAAAACCAGTCTTGCCAAGGGGTATCGTATTACCCAGTAGGTAACTGGCTTGTGGAGGTCAGATAGGCAGTCCCTCCATGTAAAGATATTCAGCTGCATCTGGTGAGACTGGAAGCCAACCCCAACGTAGTTGGGAAAATGTTAGGCAGATGATGATGTTGGAAAAAGTGTTTTGGTAGGTATACAAAAAATAGGGGAGTTAGTAAGCTCAGAAGAAACAACGTCATATGGCGTTGGACAGGGGAGTGTCCTTAATAAAAATAAAATAAAAAAATAAAATATTCATTACTGTACCAACTACATAGTTTATATATTAGTTTATGATTGGAGCCTCCTTTTAAGCATAATAACGCCTGTGTTAGGAGACTCCGCTCTTCCACAGCTTTGGCTGTTTGTATAACTTAAAAATTACAAAAATAATTTTATTTTAATTTTTTTTTTTGTCTAATACACATATCTTTTTTCGAGCGCGTGTTTCGTGCTTTATTGCCATTTACATAAAGTATTATTTTTATTACTTCAAACACGCTCGCTCGCTCGTGAATTAAACACAGTGAATACATTGATATGGTTGTGTTAGGTTTGCGAAGTGTGTGATGTGTGTGGGGTGTGTGAGGTGTGTCAAGTGTGTGTGGCGCGTGATGTGTGTGAGGTGTGTGGAGTGTGAGAGGTGTGTGGATGGTGTGGATGTGTGTATGAGGGAGCATGTAAGTGTAGGTGTGACGGTGCAAGTATAACTAATTTCCACTTATTGTAACAGTAATTCGATGTCTGCATACGTGCGTGATTTTAACCATTCTACTAGCATTTTCTTACCTTTATGAAGTTGTTCAGTGTATATGTATATGTCTTTGTTAATTTTATTGTATAATCGTGCTGATTGTTTATTATACTGTGTAGCAGCAAAATTGGTTTTAGATTGTGGGACTTGCACAATAATATCTTTTCTCCTTTTTAATATTATGTTTTTGTCATACTTAAGTGTCTTATGCTTTTTTAGGATCGCGGCACAGATATATAATTTCCTAACAGATAGCAGGCCGCTGATCTCATATAGACTTTCAGTAGGAAATCTCCGTTTCTTGAAATACATTATTTTTATCAGACCTCTTTGCGCTCGTTCGACGTCTATAAATTTAGATTTCGCTGCCCCACCCCATACGGGTATACAGTAGACTATCACAGACTGTGCAAGGGCAGTGTAGATTTCATTTAGAAGATTTCTCTTAGCGCCCTCTTTTGTGGCTACACTTGTAGGGACCACGTATCTCAATGATTTAAATATCCAACTCAATTTACGTATTCTGTTAGCAACATGTTCGAGGTGAGAGTACCAACTTAAATGTTGGTCAATTATAACACCTAAATATTTTGTTTGTGTTACTTTATTAATTATTGGACATGTACAGGGATAATTATTGGCTTGATTACAAGAATGTATTTTGATATTTAAATCTTGATCTGGTTGTGAGCGATTTCTAATTGTAAAACATATGTAATTCGTTTTGTTTGCATTTAACGTAAGGAGATTTTCATTAAGCCAATTAGCAGTTTGAGCCATACCTATTTCAGCTTTGAGCTTTACTTCGGACCAGTTATTCCCATAAAAGACAATGGCGGTATCATCGGCGTAAGAGAAGATTTTTGCGTTATCTACTTTTAAGTTACTTAGGTCATTAATGTACAATAAGAAAAGCGTTGGTCCTAATACGCTTCCTTGAGGTACGCCGAATGATACCTCCACGTCATCACTGATGTATGTCCCTATCTTAACCCTCTGTTTTCTACTTGATAAATAGTCTTTAAAAAGACTAAGAGGGGTTCCCCTTATTCCAATTCTTTCTAGCTTGTTCACAAGGGTTGGAACAGAAACGGTGTCAAAGGCTTTTTTTAGATCAAGGAATACAGCCAGACACTTTTTCCCTGACCTTTTGTCCTTGGTCCAACGTTGTTTCTCATATATATTAACAGTCTTTGCAATCTAATTATTGACGAGGGTTGCATTTTCTCATATGCGGATGATACCGCCATAGTCTTTGCTGGTAAAACATGGGCAAAAGTTCAAAGATCAGCCGAAATTGGCCTGTCTAAGATTGCAGACTGGCTCAATCGTAACCTCCTCACACAAATGCCTCCAAGTCCAACTACATAATTATGTTTCACTAAGTATGCAAATACTCAGCCTCCGCTCGACTTCCAAATTAAGATCCACTGCTGTGCCAACCCTGCAATTCCTGATTGCTCTTGTGCAAAGATTGACAGGTTACAATATACCAAATACCTGGGTATCATGATAGATCAGCGTCAGTCCTGGCATATGCGTACTGAACTAATCATGAAAAGAGTTAGGAAATTAATATGGACTTTCAAATCATTGCGTCACGTTGCCTCAGAGAATCTTCTGCAGAAAGTTTACGTTTCACTGGCACAATTGATTCTTACGTACTGTTTGCCATGCTGGGGAGGGGCAACTAAAATTATATTTTTGGAACTTGAAAGGGCGCAGCGTTCTCTGCTTAAGGTTATGCTCTTTAAACCTTATAGATTCCCTACCCAAAGTCTTTACCTTACCTTTGGCCTTCTGTCTGTAAGGAAACTCTACCTACTCCATCTTATATTGAGGAAACACAAATCCATTCCGTATGATCCCACAAAACCACGTATCAGTAGCAGAAGAGGCTACTTAATAGTCGCTCCAACTGTCCCAGTTAGATCTGTTTATGCTAAGAGGCAGTATGAAAAGCAATCTTCCCACGTACCTATACAACCTACTGAACAAAGAAATACACATCTATCCTCTGAAACTCCGTGACTGTAAACAAGCTGTGACTGATTGGCTTAAGAATAAATCCTATGACGACATTGAGGCTTTGGTATCAAACTTCTATCCTGAATTAATAGGACCATGGGAACCAAACTGTTAGTGGAGGAAGCTGTACCTGGCTTCCTCCGATCCCAAGACATTGTCGCAGGGCTAACCTAACCTAATCCTAAACAGAAACCCTTATAAAATAAACTCATGTATTCAATTCCACGCTCACTCCATTACACACGAACACATATCCTCTCTCTCACACTCACACACACACCCCCACTCACACACACACACACGTTCAAAAATTCACTCATACACAACACACAAATGCGCTCCTTGTTGTATTTTGTATTTCTAATTATTTTGGTTTATCTTTTGTTTTTGTTAACAATTGCATACCTGTGATTACGTTAAGCGGAAGGGCGGAGTCACCTATCACAAGCAATTCCTTGCTTAAAAGGTGACCTCCTAACTCATGTGAGCTAAGAATTTGTTTAAATGCAATAAACATTTTTATTTTATTTTATACAATGTGGGGACAAGAATCCTAACTTGTTGTGCGAAAGTGAGTTTGTTTGTTTGTTTGTTTGTGACGCTTTCACGCTCAAACGGCTGAAAGGATTTAGATGAAATTTGGCACATGGGTAGACCATAACCTGGATTAGGAAATAGGATACTTTTTATCACGGTAGTACATTCCCGTGGAATAATTTCCGACCTCCACGTGGGCAAAGGCACTACGACAGTAAATTAAAGCACTGGCAATACTCAATATTCTAAGTTAGAAGGTTTGGTTTCCGCACTTAGTCCTTCAAGTGGACCATTGTACGTGAGCCATGGCGGCCGTTGGTGGTTGTTCCAAGCAGCCCACCTCCCTCCAGAAGTTGATCAGGTCTCCTGGTTCGTCGAGAACATCTTTAAAAGATCATAGGGTTATCGCTTTAGATTTTGAAATAATATTTTAATTGTTTTTTATTGGCGGTAATATTAAACAACTGTTTTTTATTTTTTTATTGAAATAAAACTAAGTAATGACAAAATTCGTAATCTACCTAGCCTAGCCCTATCCACTTTAAGAAACAGCAATTGGTTTCACATCCATTCATACAAATGTTTTGTGTACAAGCTGTGTATAAGTGCTAGGCACCCCGTCGCGCGCCGACAAAAAAAGTCTCGAACATTCATAATGACGTAACGCCGGGCCGGTCGCGTTAGTGGCTAAAGAAACATTTTTAAAAATGGCACATACACTGTAGGTAGTAGTCTTCACAAAGTGTATGTCAGATGCAAAAGGTTTTAGGAAATTAAATTTGAATTGATAACATTTACCTGTATCTAACACTATTGTAGTGTGTTTGATTGTATTACGACTCAGATACTTAAAAATCAAGGTCATCAATCTATAAAATTGTAGCTATGAACTATTCCCAAAGGTACCAGACAGGTATTAGGAAAAAGCAATGTTTGGTTCAAAGAAAAGGAAATTCCACAACACCTCAAAGGCAGGTATTTGATCATTGTATCCTATGTTTCCTATTTATTTCTCTTGGGAGAATACCTGTAAATCCGCAAAAAAAACGTTTGTAAGTATCTACAGAGTAGTTTTTTTTTTATTATATTAGGCCTGTCAATGAATGATTTTTCTATACTTATCTATTAGATAATATTATAAAGATGTAAAATTTGTGAGCTTGTATAGGGTAAATCTTCGGAACTACTGATTCGATTCCGAAAATTCTTTCACTAATGGGAAGCTACAGTATTGCCAAGTGTCATTGGATATATTTTATGTTAAAACAAGAAATATCACGCCGACGAAGTCGCAGTCCGGATGGGTGGGTTTCGGTCTAGTAGTAGATATTCCCATAAACAACTAAAGACGTACAGATACCTACTGATATTTTTTTGCCTGAAACAATAACAAGGCTGCTATCGACTCACTTACCTATAAGAATCGATTTACGGCCGAACCCAATAACCTAGGTATCTGTCACCAGTTTTGGCATACTGGGGATAGGAAACCTATCTATCTATGATTGTAACGTCCCAATAATCTAAGACAGATAAAACAAAAGAACACGGATTAACGCAAGGAAATAATTATATTGTCTATTATCAGTAGCGGTCTGTCTTCTACTGACAGTAGTGCATACCAGTGCATATCACATGACGTGTTTTACAAGATCTTGGTTGATCAAGTCTGATGATTGTTCTAATTTGTCCAGTCATCGGAACGCTGCTGCATGCTTTATTAGACATTGCACACACTGCGACCTGCGACTGCGATAGCACGGTTTGTCGCAGCGACCTAAACGCACGGTGGACGCGTACACCCGACGACAATCAAAAAAACCGGTCAACAGCGAGTCGGACTCGCGCACCGAGGGTTCCGTTCCGATTTCTGAAAAAGTGTGCCATTTAGATACATCGTTTTATTTTTCCTGTAATCTTTACATAAACTGCTATCACATAGAATAATTTCAGATTTTTCTCTTTGCAAACATCGGAGATAAGGAGGGAGCGGGGGGAACGGGATTTTTTTACACATTTTTCATCAAAATTCGAAAACTGCGGCGTACAAAAAAAAAAAACTGTTTGAGAATGTGCAAACATCGCTCTTTTATATGATACCCCACATGCCCTAGTAGCCTCACTTTGAATTTTGAAGACCCCCCTTTCAGTCCCTGTTGCAAAAAAAAAACCATATTTTTATTTCTTTCTTATTTGCAAAATAGTTCGGTAAACGTCACATAAAACTGTTCCAAATTTCAAGTTGATAGCATTAGTAGTTCTTGAGATATCCAGCTGTGACAGACAGACAGACAGACAGACAGACTGAGTCACACCATAAGGGTTCCTTTTTTACCATTTTGGTACGGAACCCTAATGATCTCTTCCTGTACGACGACGTCTGTCGTAACGACTAGTCGCAGACGCAAACTACAGTTCTACGTCTTGCCCATGTGACAAAACGCACAGTTTGCACTGGCACTTAGTAACACGGAATTTTCGACACCAAAGGAGGACCTGTAACAGTAGCCGTTTTCTATGTTACGAACCACACGCTAAATAAAACATTATTAACTTCATAACGTAAGCAGGAAGTACTTATTAGTCATTATTTAAATAATATAATTACTAGCGAAATGTGGTAACTCTGCCTTACCCTTCCGGGATTACAGGATTCACAGGCGTGATAATTATCTCTCCCTTTTGTCCTGCAGTAAGACAATTCAGTAGCCTGTTATTAGCTTTGAATATAATTGATACTGATAAATTGATATTAGGTATACCTACATACACATGGTTCTCTCGGAACTCGCGGATTTATGAGAAAAACACACAACACTAGGAAGTACAAAATAGATTCTAATAACAAACATTGTTATTACAATCTAATCATATCCTCCAAACATATCCTAGAAAAGTATGATGAGATAATTCATAACAACAATTATACTCAATATTATGGTAACAGGCAACAATATCATATTTATTCGAAAACAATTCCAGCTACTTTATTGACCCCAGATCCTCTTTGTAACGAGATTTTGTTAGGTCACGGAAAAAAAAAACAAGAATAAAAGTTAACGCAACTATGAGTCCTATGTTATTTACGATATAGCATAATACTTACTACTGTTTATGTATCAATATTAACCAGGCAAAATGAAAATACCTACCTACCTATTTTTATTACAAGACTGCCCAAAACGGAGTGTAATGTTTTCAGGCCTCATGTACCTATGATGTGTGTATGCGAGTTTCTTTATTCCACCATAACTTTTTAATGCCTGTACAGATTTGGATGTATGGGGTACCGTTGGAATCCTTACATCATCATCATCATCAAAAAAAATCAAGACTAACGTCTAAAATTCTAAGAAAACTTGTTACTTAAGTTTTCCTTTATAAGAACAGGATGGGAAAGCCAAGTGACTGAGCGATAGCGAAATATCCTATAGTATGATCACTTGAAAAAAATAGTTTTTACAGACAATATTCCCACAATGATATGTTGAGTAAGTTATACATACCATCTGTATTGAGATCAAACTGAAACAATTTTTTAGGCCTGTAGGTATTTTCCACTGTAAGGCAAAGGAATATCTACTAGAATAGAATAAGCATTGATTTGACGTCACTTGACGAATATCATTTATGTAAATAAGGAATAGAAGAGGGCCTAGTACACTTCCCTGAGGAACACCGAACTTATTTTGGCTCAGGTGCAAAACGTCTCTGTCGCAAAATGTCTATGGTATGTCTCATTCTCATAATGTCGCTTTTTCATAGTGTCGCTTTCACAGAATGACTCCCTCTCAAAAGGTCGCTTTCTCACAATGCTTCTTTCGCAGAATATCTCTTTCGCAAAATGTCGCATTAGTAAGGTAGAAAAAAAATTAGCCAGGTTTAGAAAAAAAGGTTGTTTTTTTCCAATTTCTTATTAAATGTTTATGTAAAACTTACAACATAAAGCTATGTTTGGAGTTTCCTTGCATGATCGAATCACAAATGATGGCCGATGCACGATTAGGCCGAAAAGTTCTGGAGTGACGCTAGCGTTGCAAAACATCGGAAATATTCGCAATAATTCGCTTATGAATGAAATAATAATAATTGAATGAAATTTGAAATATACCTACCGTGTTTTAAAATATACCAAGGAAATTCCAAACGTAGCTTATATGTTGTAAAACTTGTAAACAACAACCTTTAAACCAGAAAATTTTATTCTAAGTTATTAATGCGACATTTTGCGAAAGAGATATTCTGCGAAAGAGGCATTGTGAGAAAGCAACCTTTTGAGAAAGAGACATTTTACTACCAGTAGACATTTTGCGAAAGAGACATTTTCCGCCTGAGCCCTTATTTTGTTTCAAAAGTAGACCTGAATGTTAAGATGACAGAATAATAGTAAAGGTCGATTTCAGTTTGCGAATAGTCATTACCTATGTTGAGATTGTTGTTGGCACGTCATTCATGGCCACATTAAGTATTTATTTGGAAAAAAATGGCACATGAGTTGATCATTTAATTGGTTTGCTTCGACGCATTGTTTTCTGTTGCTTATGTAGCTTTTAATCCAATCGACTGCGGTTTTACCTCGGTTTTCATATACTTATCTCTTTATGATTTTGTGATCCACGAATGCTTTGCTCATGTCGAAGAAAATGGCAGCAACTTTATTACATTTATCGATGTTTTCTATTATTTTTTGTACTTACTGAGAATGCAGCAAGTGTTGTAAATTTATCTTTTTGAAAACCATTTTGGTTGTTTACTATTAATATTCCTCGAGTCTAGTCTTCCACTTTGCTTTGTATAAGGCTACTAAAGACCAGTTCACCACTATTTATTGTGAAACTATTAGAGGTGGCGAAATTCATTCTAAACGAACCATGCCGTGACAAAAACTTCAATAATTTGATAAATCACAGCTCCCTATTATCTGCTTTCCAGAGACATTTGTAGATGCTTCTTTACTCTATCTCACAAATACGTGTATGTTCATAATAAAAATAGGTGCAATTGTAAAACAAGCTTAGTAAAATGGATTGAAACACTTTCCTATGATAAAACGGAGGCTCTGTTACAACAGATTGAGTAATAGACATATCACACATTATTCATACACCTCATTCTATTATCATATATTATCATATCACATCAAATCACAAACACCACATTCACATCACAACATACATCACATTCATATCACAACACACAATGCGTGAAGTTACATCACACACACCACTTCACGTCACAACACACACCTCACCTCACGCTACACGTCACGCTTAAATTAAATACCTATACCATTGTTATGGAAGAGCGGAGCCTTCTAACACAGGCATTATCTGCCTAAAAGGAGAATCGAATACAAATTTGTAACTATTTGCTGATTTGTGACAATAAACAATTTTTTTTTTTCTCTACTTTTAATACCAGCCTATAATAGGGATGATGCCTGGGTAAAAAAAAAGAAATTCTATTTAGTCCGTCAGTCAGATAATTAAAAAAATATCAGACACGTATTTTTTGCTTTATCATATTAATAAAAAAATACTTAGCTATCACGCATTAAAGTTGGGGAGTGGGGCCTCGCTACGTCACTTGTACGTATAAAACCTAACTACGGCTGACGTCATGCCATATTTTAACTCAATGTATCGCCGTAATTTTTTGATTACGTAAAAAAAGAAAAAATTCGTGTCCAATATTTTTTAATAATCTCTATGACGGACCAAAAATAAATTTTTAGTCATCATCCCTATTGTCCTACTGCAGGGCAAAGGCCTCTTCTCATACACAGAAGGCACGAGCATTGATCACCATGCTTGCTCAAGACGGGTTGGCGATTTCAGACTTTTAATGTAATTTATTTATTTATTTATTTTAACATAAAACGGCCAAGGCCAGTTACATTAGTTAAGACACAAACACATTATTTAAGTACAATAAGAAAAGTATACAACAACACGACAGTCATACGCTGTTCTCACAATACTCCAGACATACTGACAAGGTCTTCTTCCATTCATCCGCGAACACATCACAGTCAGGCTTAGCGTCCAAGAGAGCGTTGAGCGCAGTGAGCGTGCGAGGTACAGGAGACTGGGCTCGAGCGACGGTTCGACTCCGAGGCACGGCGAACAATCTGTGCCTCCTGCACCGGCTATAGTTTATTGGAGCAAAAAGATGGAATAGTTCGTCGTGCAGTTCAGGAGCATCTATTTTTCCGTGAAGAATCTTACACATGTTAATAATTTGGTCATTTTTTCTTCTGACCTCGAGAGAATTGTACCCTAAACAGCCTAAAAGAAAGTTCGAAGGATACATAAACGGATAATATCCATTCAAACGTTTGTACAAATACCTAAAATAAGCTTTTTGTACCTTTTCTAAGAGTAAAGTGTACTTCTTTTCGTGCGGGTTCCAGACACATGCACTGGACTCCAGTTTGCTGCGAACAAGTACATTAAAAATAGATTTAATAGCGCTGATGTTGCTAAAATCTTTAGCATTGCGCAGTATGAAGCCTAATCGCCTAAATGAGTAAACTACAAACAAGTATTAAATACATTTTAAACTAACAATGGCCTATCGGATAACTGTTGAAGTAACTATAATGGCTGTAGTTGTATACTAAGTTCACTAGTTTATGATAGTTTGTAAGTTGAAACTTCGAATGCTAAGTTACGGAGCTGTTCGGAAGGAAACAATTTAAAGGAGGTATAATACTTTGAAACTGATAGGTACTTTACAGACGAGGTAGAAACATTTTTCTGCATTGCTTTCTGAACATTGAAAATGAGGATTATTGCAGTGTGTGTGTGTGTGTGTGTGAAGAGATATTTTGACTGCATCGTTGGTCTAGTGGTCACAAGTGCTAAGGTCCTAGATTCGATTCCCAGGTCGGGCAAAGAGTTATTGGATTTTTCCATCTGGAATTTCTCAGTCCCGGAGTCTGGATTTGCAGGATTATGGCAATACACTCGCTCCCTGTGGGTGTGCCTCTAAGTACCTAACTTTTTGGGGAATACAGGCTTGATGTATGTTAGGGACATACTACACTTACCTACTATACTTAATTATATAAAAAACAGTTTTGTATGGGAACCATACACAACTGTTTTTATGGTTCCGTACCAAAGTGGTAAAAAAGGAACCCTTATGGTATGACTCAGTCTGTCTGTCTGTCACAGCTGGATATCTCAAGAACTACTAATGCTATCAACTTGAAATTTAGAACAGTTTTAGATGACGTTTACCCAACTATTTTGCAAATAAGAAAGAAGTAAAAATATTTATATTTTTTTTGTAACAGGGACTGAAAGGGGGTCTTAAAAATTCAAAGTGGGGCTACTAGGGCATGTGGGGTATCTTATAAAAGAACGCTGCTTGCACATTCTCAAACATTTTTTTATTTTTTTTAGGCCACATTAGTTTTCGACTTTTGATGAAAAATGTAAAAAAAAATACCGTTCCCCCCCCTTATCTCCGAAGTTTGCAAAGATAAAAATCTGAAATTATTCTATGTGATAGAAGTTTATGTAAAGATTACAGGAAAAATAAAACGATGTCTCTAAATAGCACACTTTTTCAGAAATCGGAACGTAACCCTCAGTGCGCGAGTCCGACTCGCTCTTGACCGGTTTTTTTTTCTATGGACAAAAGCTGAATTGAGCTGTCTAAGTGTAGTTAATACCTTATGAGATATTTTAATTATACGTTGAAAAACTCTTTTTATCAGATTATTTACTCGTAGAGTCGGTTATAAAATAGATCCAGTCGAAATAATTTAAAAAAAAATACCTCAATAAATTCTTCAGCCCTCAATTCAATAAAATTATAACGGGAATGAAAGATAATTGACGTCTACAATGATTAAGACAATAGGGGTTTTAAATAACTGCAATCTATAGTTCGTATTGTTGTCCAATTGAAAAATATTTGATTTTCAATTAAAAATAACTATGGGAAATTGACGTTTATGTAAATAAATGGTAGATTTGTCTTCGTTTTTTTTCTTTCCATAATAATGTGGGTTAGACATATATAATATATACTTAAATAACCCGTCAGAATAGAATGACCATACAATTCACACTAGGTATAATATCATATTAATGTTAGTTATAAAGGCGAAAGTTTGCGAGTGTGTGTTTGTTACTTCTTCACGCTCAAATGGCTGGACCGATTTGGATGCAAGTTAGTATGTAGATAGCTTATGCCTTGGATTAGTACATAGGCTACTTTGTATCCCGTTCTATGCGGGTGACACCGCAGGGCGCAGCTAGTTAGAGTATAAGGCACAATAAAATCTCTTGCAAAGAATGTCTAGAAACCAACAAGAACTGAGTCTGTACGACTTTTAACAACAGGTTTAACTTTTTAATTCAATTCAATACACATTAAAGACATTTCATCAAACGGAATCGTGCAGAAACTCCATTTGTTTGAAACAATCCATATTGATTTCTATTTTTCCGATAGAATCCAAGAGTTACAGTCGTAAAAAGTTACAGATATAAATGTAGAAATGAAGAACGATTTTATAAGATACTTTTTATACCCCAATAGTTCTCCTAACGTTCAAGTAAGTGGGCAGAACTTCACAATTTTCGGATGCAGATGATCATATTAATTAGGTTTTTATTCAAAGAAGATCTCAAACTATCTCGTTCCACTTCGTAATTTTAAGAAAGCATTATTCATTCCTTTTCAAGACTCCTGAACATTGGAGTGACACTCCAGCGAATTGTAGATGTAGAAATATTATTAGTTGAAAGTTTCATCTCAAGGACCACAGACGTCAATTTATGTCAAGATTAATTTTGTTCATGAAATTGAAATTATAAATAAGTTCTTAAATATTTTTTCTATTCCTGAGAAAATATTTCTGGGTGGCTTTTATAATTTTGGGGTCCATTGTACTTTTATGGGCTTAAAAAATGCTAGTTTCAGGATACGATATTAATTTAGTTATTGAATGATAGTGATATTCAGTAGCAGGTTTTACACAATTAAACACGAACTATAATTCACACTAAGTCTGTATTTGGGCAGAGTAACCTCCTTATCACAATATAATGCCTGCTAAAAATTATTTTCCGCCCTTTTTATACACTTAACCACCATATTCAAATCAACTGTCAGTTAATTACTCAATCATCATCATTCTCCTGCCCTTATCCCAATTTATTTGGGGTCGGCGCAACATGTCCTTTTTTTCCATACTTCTCTATTAGTCGTCATCTCGGTAGTCACACCCTTTCTAGCCATGTCATCTTTCACACAGTCCATCCATCGTTTCTTTGGTCTTCCCCTACTCTTATAGCCATCGACATTCATACTCAAAACTTTCCTCACCACATTTTCCTCATTCCTCCGCATCACATGCCCATACCATGACAACCGATTTCCGCACAACTTTTCAGTCACCGGTGCCACTTTCAAACTTCCTCTTATGTACTCATTTCTTATTCTATCCATTCGTGTAACACCACACATTCCTCTTAGCATTCTCATCTCAGTTGCATGCAGTTGCTTTTCATTCATCCCTTTTGTGGCCCAACATTCTGATCCATACAAGACAGCAGGTCTAACCATTGTTTTATATATCTTCCCCTTAAGTTTAAGGGGAATGCGGGAGTCGCAGATTGTTCCCGTGACCTGCCGCCATTTCATCCATCCAGTGTTAATTCTGTGCTTAACCGTCCGCTCTACTTCGCCATCGCTTTGGACGAGTGAACCGAGATACCGAAAGTCGGAGCAGACTGGGAGAAGCGCGCCATCAAGCGCTATGGCTCCAGCACTGGAGATACCGCCGAAATCGCAGAACATGTATTCGGTTTTGGTTCTGCTGATTTTCAAGCCAACATTCTCCAGCTTCTGTTGCCATTTCTCCAATCTGCTCCGAATCTCAGATTACATCTTCACCGACAAGAACAATGTCATCGGCAAACAGCATGCACCAGGGTGCCTCTTCCTGTAGATTCGACGTCAGAGCATCCATAATCAACAGGAAGAGGTAAGGACTTAAAGCAGACCCTTGGTGCAAGCCAACAGCCACATTGAACTTGTCGGTATTGCCAACAGCCGACCGGACGTAGGTACGAGATTGACTGTACATAACACGAATTAACTCTACGTACTTCCCGGGCAAACCTTTCTCTTTCAGTTAATTACTCAATATGATAGGAAATACTAAATTATTATTTTAAAAATCAAATAAATGACTTATTATGTGAAAATAAATATAAAAATATTATTTAGACATTAATGAGAATATTTGAAAGTAATTTAGGAACAATTAAGCAACTACTAAGTACGTCATAACCGTCGAGCATCTATTTGGTATAGACTGAGGAATAATATGTGAAGGCAACGCGGTGCGGTTTAAAATAATATGTAGAGACAAGAATTTAAAAGAGGATGCTGTATTGAGTATGATGTTGAGAGGATGAATGAAAGGCGACTAACAAAAGGTACCTATTGACAAGACAGAGGTGAGTGGAAACGCCGGGACGGGACGCCCTAGACGGACTTATTTGTGATGTTCTTCAGAAAGGTCAGGTGCGTAGTACACGCAACCGGTGTGTATGGCCAGATGTATGACCGAAAACGAAGCAAAAGTAGTATGTAAGGATCGTAGAAGGTGGCGTTCTATAGTTTCTGCGTACCCCCATGGAAAGTAGGCGTGTGTTTATGTTAAGGCTTGTCCGTCGCAAAAATCGCGGTCACTGTCGGACTGCATAGAAAAGAAAGAGAAGCGCGATGACACAACGCTTGCAAAATATGAAGTAATTATCGATTTACAAAAAATCTGTTGATTAAACTAAAAAAGTATAATGACAAGAAATCATTCCTTATTAGTTTGTAAAGAGCAACACTTTTAGTGAAAACTGTAAGAGTAATATGGTAACAACTCGAAAAAATAGACCGAAATAGACCTGGATTTAGGATTTTTTTTCCCCAGTTCTACAAACTAAAACAGATTTCAGGATATTACTGTGTATGGATTACTGTGTATTTTTTCCTATCAGAAAGATGCTATAGTTACTGTAAAAGATGGTTAGGTATTTTAGGAAGAAGCAGCCTTAATGTCATGTTTTGTAATATTTTATATTTTTACTAGCTTTTGCCCGCGGCTTCGCCCGCGTGAATGTCGGTAAATATGCCACAGGAACAAAAATATTGAGATAGCTTCTGCCCACAACTTCTTCCGCGTAAAATTTCATGTTCCCTCAACCCACCCTGTCGCATCGCATTGCCTTCCCGGGCTATTACATCGTTTTCGCTTAGCGTTCCTTCTCACTTTTTTTTGCTCGGCACTTAAGAGTTCTAGTGTGATGTTAAATACGCCTATAGCCTTCCTTAAGAACTGGGCTATGAAATGCAAAAATAATTTATTAAAGTCCGACTGGTAGTTCCAGAGATTAGCGCGTTCAAACAAATAAAAAAAAGCGTGTGTGTCAGCTCCGTCGCACGACTGGAGTTTACTCCTGTTTTTTGTGTCGTTCCGAGTTTCCAACTTTCTATTCTATTCAGTAATTTCTGTAGGGCTGGGTTTTTTTAATGAATCAGTGCTATACAAAAAGCAACTTTAATGTGTAAAGGCACTGCTCCCTCTTGCCCCTAATCTCCCTTTCACCCCTCCTCTCTCTCTAACCCCTCCCCTTCCCACCCTTTCACCCTCCCCCTCACTGCACCGTTTCACCCCCCTCACCCTCTCCATCCCCCTCTCTCTATCACCCCCTCACCACATCCCTTTCCCGCTAACCTCCCCGCCCCCTCACACCTCTTCCCCGCGCCCTCTTCCCTTCTCCACACCCTCCCCCTCACTATGCTCTCCTATCCCTCGCCCCACCATCAAGCTCTCCCCTTCCCCTTTCCCTCCTCACCACCCCCTCCCATTCCCACCTTCCCCTCTAACCTTCCCTCTGGGGAAAAAACTATTAATGACCAACTTTATTACTTGCTTAGGCAAGTATTTGTGCCAAGTTTCAACTTAATTAAGCAAATGAATAAGATTTTTCATATAAACTATATTCCTTGTTTTCGCCCACAGGGATACAATGGGGTCGCGGATTGTCCGAAGGGGTTACCGCGGCCCTGGCATAGGCAACTGAAGGAACACGGGTGGGTTTTAGTCAGTAAAAGTCTGACACGCCCTTCCGCTCCACCCAGAGCGGGAGAAGTTATTTGATAATTTCCCACCCTCAAAAAAAAAAAAAAAAAAAAAGGGATTCAATTTTAAAAAATCGTTTGGGAGATTTCCGTAACTTCAAAGAAAGATTATTTACACCAATTTTCGAGTTAAGCCCCGCAGTAAAACCTTTGCGCGAGAATTGCCTTCCGACCTGTAAAATTGACTACCCCACACGTTATTCGTAATTTTTGGTTTCAAGTATAAGAGTTTTGAGTAAACTGGAACGCGCGTTAAAATTCCTACATACAAACTTTGAGACCCCCCAATCCCTCCTGGGGGGGTAGTTTAGAAAAACTAAAAACACAAACTTTATAGTTTACTTAGATAAATATTCATGCCAAGTTTCAAGTCTATTAACTCAAGGAATAAGATTTTTCATACAAACTTTGGACCCCCGTTTCACCCCCTAAAGGGTTGAATTTTGAAAAATCCTTTCTTAGTGCACCTTTAGACCTCATAAGGAACCTACTTGCCAAATTTGGAATCTCTAGGCGCAGCGATTTGGGCGGTGCGTTGATACAAACTTTGACACATCCCCATACCTCCTGAGCGGGTAGTTTAAAAAAACTAAAAATGTCAAACTTTATAATTTACTTAGATAAATATTCATGCCAATATTTAAGTCTATTAACTGAAGGAATAAGATTTTTCATACAAACTTGGGACCCCGTTTCACCCCTTTAGAGGGTGAATTTTGAAAAATCCTTTCTGAATGCACCCTTACACCTCATAAGGAACCTACGTTCCAAATTTGGAATCTCTAGACCCAGCGCTTTGGCCTGTGCGTTGATATATCACCCAGTCAGTCAGTCAGTTTATCATTTTAAAATTCCTACATACAAACTTTGAGACCCCCCAATCCCTCCTGAGGGGGTATAGTTTAGAAAAACTAAAAATGCCAAGTTTCAAGTTTATTAACTCAAGGACTAAGATTTTTCATACAAACTTTGGACCCCTGTTTCACACCTTTAGGGGTTGAATTTTGAAAAATCCTTTTTTAGTACACCTCACAAGCAACATACGTGCCAAATTTGGAATCTCTAGACACAGCGGTTTGGGCTGTGCGTTGATACAAACTTTGACACCCCCCAATCCCTCCTGAGGGGGTAGTTTAGGAAAACTAAAAATGACAATCTTTATAATTTATGTAGATAAATATTCATGCCAAGTTTCAAGTTTATTACTTCAAGGAATAAGATTTTTCATACCAACTTCCATCCCTTATTTTACCCCTTTAGGGATGGAATTTCCAAAAATCCTTCCTTAGTGGATGCCTACACTGTATAAGGTATCTATGTGCAAAATTTCAAGTCTCTAGGTCCAGCGGTTTGGGCTGTGCGTTGATATATCAGTCAGTCAGTCAATCAGTCAGTCAGGACTTTGAATTTTATACATATATATATATAGATTTTCAGTTCAAATTATCATGATGCAGTTACAAAGCTATACAGCGAATTAGAAACACTTGATTTGTTACTTATACCGACGTGTGTCTGATAAAAGCGTGTTTGTAACAAAGATTTGAGGCACATTTCATAATTAACTAGCTGACCCGACAGACGTTGTCCTGTCCCAATTTCAATATTCCCATATAAAATCCACTTTCAGTTTTCCAGAATTTTCAAAATTTTCCCGGCAACTTTTCCAATTTTTCTCATCGTATAAACCTTCCCTGGACTACGTCAAATATTTCAAAACCAAAATCAGCTAAATCGGCCCAGCCGTTCTTGAGTTATAAAATTACAACGAAAAGTGGCATTGATTTTAATAGATATAAATTATTCAATTTCAAAGTCATATGAAGAAACCAACATACTTAAGAATCAAACGAACTTACCTAGTGAAGTTTGATTCCAATTATGCGAGGGTCTCAACCGAAGACGATTACAAATTTACTTGCAGCAGTACATGATAATGTGCCGTCTTTATCACACTTTTAGATACACATAAAAAAAAATAAAAAGTAAGGAAACAAAACTATGACGTAGTGTCCTGTCTCGCTCCCACTCCCGGCACACGGCGTGGTGCTGTGGCTACCGCGCTTTATTCATTAATTTTAGAGAAAGCTTCTAGCTGTTTACATATTTTTGTCTTTTCTTTTTTGTCTGTAGGGGTTCTCGTAGGGTTGGGTGGGATTGTAATCGTCTTCGGTTGAGACCCTCGCATAATTGGAATCAAACTTCACTAGGTAAGTTCGTTTGATTCTTAATTATACTTCGGGTCTCAACCGAAGACGATTACAAATTTACTTGCAGATGTTTAGAGTAAGTATCATCACAAAAAAGGGAAAGCAAACATTTCAATAGGTATTGTGATTCCTTTTACTAATCATTCAGGTTATCACAATAATTAAATATCTAAATATTCTTCTACTGATTAATCAGATTTCAATTGCTTGCTACATCCAGTGACATTTATCCTATTTTTTACAAAAACAGTAATTTCGATAGATTTACATGATTATACTTAACTTTAGTTTCTGCTTCTGGAGTAATAAAAAGGCTCATGCCCTATTACATGATAAAATGTGAGTGTACTATAGGTACGCCTCTGCCAAGCCCTTCGGGGAGACCCAGGCGTGATGTTATGGTAATATGTTGTGTCTCAGTACAGGTAATTAAATATCATTCAATATGAATAACTTCTCTGATTTATTATTTTAAGAAGACATTAAAAGTATTATTTTAGTGGTATTACTCCAACCTGTGGCCTTCCGTACCACTTGCAGGTTTACACCCAGTCTATGGGTGGCTGACGTGGAGATGTGATGAGTACTGTGGGCTCCGAATAACAATATGTCAATGCCGCTATCTTCTAAAACTTTTTTACTCAGTAAGCTAGTGTTTGCGAAAATAGGTAAGTACCTATGAGGTGTGGGTGTGGTGGGTTTTATGAGGTCTTCGAAGGCTAATGAACAGGTGGTCGTTTAATTGATTGTGACGTAAGGATGCAGTTTTATCAATACTTATAAGCATGAACAGCAGTAGCTGGAAATATGCATCAATTTTTGCGAATAAAGGGTAGATTCTGATTAGTGGTTGGAAGGTTCCAGGTCTCGAGGTTTTAAATAAGTCATATATTTTAATTACAATCATATTATCACTGTACTCATATTTTTTAATTTAATTAAATAGTGTCTACATCTTTTGCGCAGAAGCTATTGCTAATAGAGAAATAGTGACAAACATTCAAGTGTTACACCTATCCGTCTACGTATACTAACTGGTTATAATGCCGACCGGAGGAAAACCATAGAAGGAAAGGTCTTTCCAGTTGAAGGTGAAAGCATCTACATTTCAGAATGCGGATCGAGTTTTCATGAGGCGTATCTTAGACATTGATAGTTTTGTGAGCTAGCAAATAGGTCAAAATTGGGTACATCCAATTTATTTGTGATTTCCAAGAATGCATACTCAGCTAGCTCCCATTATGTATCCACATTAATTTTACGTGATTCCCAATAAGCAATAATATTATCCAAAGATTTAACATACCAAACAAATATATGAATTTTCCTAAGTTCAAAGAAGTCCAAATATTCCAGGCTATTTCAATTAATTGGATGTGTTGTATACCCCTGTTCGATCCATGTAGCTGATCGTCGTTATGTTATCGATTCTCAACCGTAGCTATAATGCAATTTCGAAGTTTAGAAGCGAATATTTTTAAACAATCCAATTCCTGTGTGAACCTTTATTACCGCAAGCTGTGAGTAACTGATGCATCGCTATATATTTCTACACAATAATAATTATTACGAGTACAAAATCTGAGTTTTTAATATTATTTATCCATCAATGAAAGTCTTGTTACAATGAATTTGACAGTGTCATTATCCTGTTATAGTCGTTACAGTTACCCAGAGCTAAAAAATTTTCCCTTTCAAATAATTTTGTATAATTCATCCGTAACCGATGGCAAGGCATGTAGACGTCAGTAGGCCTATGAATTCAGCAAAGTACCGGATTGAATACTTATTTAAATTTAAAAATTCTATAATTTTGTCTAAAATATACGATGTTTTTTCTCTTCAGGAAGATAAATAGTGATATCTCCTAGCCTAACCTTTTCCCAACATGTTGGGGTAGGCTTCCAGTCTAACCGGATGCAGCTGAATATCAGTATTTTACAAGGAACGACTTCCTATCTGACCTCCACAACCCAGTTACTGGTTAATATTATACCCCTTGGTAAGACTGGTTGTCAGACTTTTGGGCTTCTAACTACCTACCCGTAACGACTGTCAACCATCTGCGAATGACAGCCGATACCAACGGCTTAACGTGCTTTCCGAGGCACGAAGGGGTCTCGGTATATCGGATGGTCACCCATCCACGAACCAATCGCATGAAGCATAGCTGAATCTTTGATCGACCCGTGCCGCTGTTATTATTTAGCCAGCACGAGTTCCTTTCTACGGTATTGAAAATAAATCCTAAAAAATCACATTTTGGCGTTACTTGAATTCTATTACAAAACCTAAATATTGTAAAAGATTCTGTGTCATGTTAATATTGTAGAACCGTTCATCATAATGATTGTCCAATTTATAGAAAATCATCTAAAAAATTCGTAACTGAAATCAAACCTCTACCTTGTAGATACTGTAGAACAGATTTTAACAGTTTGGTAAACACAAATGGGTACCTACATAGAACAAAGGTGAGATGTGATCTCAATTCAAAACATAATTTCTTCCTTTCATGAGTACCTATTTATAGGTACTTATTAAAAAGTAGGCGTCTTTTAAATCTAAAGTTGCCATGAAATTATTTTTATCTAATAACCATAATGCTGTTCTGTTGAGGTCTCTATGGTTCCAAATAAAGCGATGTATGCCGTTAGCTTTTGGTAATGTAAATAATATGGGTGACATAAATTGTCCCTCGCCGGGCTCACAGGTTGTTGTAACTTTGATTTTAATAATCTTGTGATACAATTATCTATAGTAAAATCTTGCATTTCGACATCGATTTACGGAAATATCGGGGAGGAATAGGTTCAACGGTATACCTACTACGTATAATCTCGTATCCAAGATAATAGGTAATATAGGATCACTGGTAATACGACAGCAATTATGAAAAAAGTATTTCACTCTACAAGCGAGTGCTACCTTGGCTAATGATGTCAGCGTCCCCTGGTCCTATGGCACGCCGAGGTGGTCGTCGTCTGGCGGTACGAGTCTGGGTGGTTATCCCGCGGTGCTGCTGCTGGCCTCCGTAGGGCGGTGTTCCAACGCGGCTGGCCGGCTGCTGCTCGCGGAACCCCCCTCGCGTTTAAAGCCTCTCTTGGGTATTGTGTTGTTGGAGGCTTATACAGAGCACGCTGAGTAGTCTTCGTCTCCAGACCAGATTTAGAAATCGCTTTTGCTGATTTGAGATGTTCAGAAAGGTTGGAACCGAATAAGTATTGATCGATCTTTGTGCTCTTCACAATTTGTCGAGTCTCCTTATTCAAATTGTTAGTTACGGCGTATCGCCTCGACTGTGACACTGTAATTACAGTCACATGGTAGTCGTCCAGAATGTCATGGTTTTAGAATTTCCTGTGCTTGTGGGAGCGTGTCTTTACAAGCGAACAAAGCCCGAATAAGGACTATACCTCTTCAGTTTTCACTGCCTCAGTGGCCACCAAAGTTATCGCTTCCTCGCAGCAGGCGGTACAATCGGTTTCGAGAGTGCCAGTGCGTCCTGTACATACATAATATGATTCCCTGAAATTGACTTGCTGTAAATGAGCATCGTCGTAGGAATTTAGTGTCTACGAACCTCAACGCGATTTACGCGGAGCAAGACAGTTAAGATCTCAACATGATTCACATGGAGGTTAGATAAATCTGTGTTACCTCAACACGATATGCGTGGAGACAGGAGTAAAAGTTATATATGATTCCCTCAAATTGACTTCCTTGCTCGGGATTTCTTCACCTGTAAATGAGCATCGTCGTAGGAATTTAATGTCTACGAACCTCAACGCGATTTACGCGGAGCAAGACAATTAGGATCTCAACATGATTCACATGGAGGTTAGATAAATCTGTGTTACCTCAACACGATATACGTGGCGACAGGAGTAAAAGTTATATATGATTTCCTCAAATTGACTTCCTTGCTCGGGATTTCTTCACCTGTAAATGAGCATCGTCGTAGGAATTTAATGTCTACGAACCTCAACGCGATTTACGCGGAGCAAGACAATTAGGATCTCAACATGATTCACATGGAGGTTAGATAAATCTGTGTTACCTCAACACGATATACGTGGAGACAGGAGTAAAAATTATATATGATTCCCTCAAATTCACTTCCTTGCTCGGGATTTCTTCACCTGTAAATGAGCATCGTCGTCGTAGGAATTTAATGTCTACGAAGCTCAACGCGATTTACGCGGAGCAAGACATTTAGGATCTCAACATGATTCACATGGAGGTTAGATAAATCTGTGTTACCTCAACACGATATACGTGGAGACGGGTTTATATTAATTACCATTTCGTTATAATCATAATAATAACACAATAATAATAATAGCGTCATAATAATTCTGCAAGGCTACCGACGACTGATCTTGGTTTCCATTCCCAGGTCGGGCATTTTCTTTTTCCATCGGGAATCTGAGTAGGTACCTATACTACACAGTTCTGCCTGCCCCTTTAGGGAATACAGGCCTAATAATAACATCATAATAAATTATACCTTTTCCCATAAGTTATTAAATGAGGGTACACCGACAAGATTCATTATAAAAATGCGTTGAAGGAAAGTAGAACTAAGCAGTAACACCAGTAACACTAATGAAATGATTAATAATATATAACTAGGCAAATAAATACCTTGTTCGTCCAGACATCCAACATCATTTTGCTCCTTCATAGCCATATACTTTCAAAATAAGAACGTTCCGAAGATGACGAATTAGTTCATCCGTATCTTTGCAGTGTACGCCCGAGTTTTTGAACCCTTTTCCGCAAACTACGATAATAATCATCACTACCTATCCTTAGATCGCGAACGCTTTCGTTTTCTCATTTTAAACTTTAATGTTCCTATAACAAACTAAAAAAAATAAACTGTGTTTAAGATAATGATTTTAAGCAGTGTGACTCCGACAACACAAAAACACGTAATGAATAAAGCGCGGTAGCCACAGCACCACGCCGTGTGCCGGGAGTGGGAGCGAGACAGGACACTACGTCATAGTTTTGTTTCCTTACTTTTTATTTTTTTTTATGTGTATCTAAAAGTGTGATAAAGACGGCACATTATCATGTACTGCTGCAAGTAATTTTGTAATCGTCTTCGGTTGAGACCCGAAGTATAATATAGGTTTTATAAATATGTAGACATTTTCCAACGTGTTGTGCAAATTCTAAGCTATGAAAACAATAACTGAAAAATTAACAAATCAAATACTTAGGTATTTATGTTGCCATTTTATTTTAGTACGAAATTCTATGGTACCTATTGCAAAAATAAGGAGCTTACAGATTTAGGGAAATTATTACAAAGAGCTGTACAATCGAAGACATTGCTATTGAAATTGCTGAATAAAGAAAGAATCACATTTTCCCTTTAGTACAAAACAAATGAGAATACCTGTACAATATTGTACGTGAGCTTTCTCTTTCTTATTACCTACTTTTTACCTACTATGATAGCTTTAACCGCGGTTCTGGTAAATGAAAAGTTTATGAGAGAAGAACATTTTACATGATTTATACAACAATGTTTAGGTTATATTCTTTAAATTGTAATTTAAAAATAATCGAGTTAAAGTGAAACAACAAAATTAACCTCAAAAATGAAAAAATCTACTTTAAGGTGATTTATTAGAATCGGGTTTAAATAATCAAATCAAAGCACTCAATTTGTAAGGTGGCACTACAAATTAGCATCCACATGTACGTTGTCTGATCCATTTGTTTACTTTTTCTTTAGATACTTTTGCAACAGACTATAGGTAGTCATCACCACCACCGTCACCATAATGTGTAACTCACCCACAATCACAAACCACTTCATTTTTAAGGAGATTCATAATTAAAACACTACATTTGAAAAAATCGTTTGCTCGACAACGTAAATACCTAACGCAAGAGCTCGTGGCTAAGTAATAACAGCCGCACGGGTCAATCCATCAGATTAAGCTGCACTGGCCGGGGTTAGTCCGTGGATGGGTGACCATCTTTACATACCGCGAGACTCCTCTGTGTTTCGGAAGCCATTGTTCCCGGCTGTCATTCTTAGATCTTTGACAGTCGTTACGGGTCGTCAGAAGTTCGAAAGTCTGTGACAACCAGTCTTACCAATGGTTATGGACGGTAGACTCACCAAGTTACTGGGTTGTGGATTCGGATAAGCAGTCGCTCCATGTAAAATACTGGTAGGTACATAGTAAGCTGCATCCGCTAGAAGCCGACCCCAATAGGTATAGTTGGAAAAAGGTTAGGCAGATTGGTGTGTACATGAAAGTCACTATGAAAAATCACAATCCCTTTCGGCAGCCTAAGTTCTCAACACACACACAAGAGTGTGTTAACACAGGATTGGTTTAACATCGATGTATGGCTTGTGAAAGCAAAAAAAAATATGATTCCGTACCAAATGTGATTTATCAATATATATTTGTATTTGTTAGTAAAATATACGTATATGTACGTAATAATAAACATTATCACCAAATTTCAAGTACACAGGTCAATGGGAAGTTAAAATATTCTTCTGAACAAAATTTTGTAAAAAAGCTGACTTTGGGTGGCTTCTCATTCCTTTGTTTTCCGATATTTTTTAAAACAAAAAATACATTATTTATCTACTTAACGAGCTATAAACAGCAATACCTAATAATTGATGGGGTAGGTCAACAGTTTTTTTCACGCTCCCCTTTAGCTCCCCCTTAAAAACATTCAAAAATTTCAAAAAATAATTCAAAGATTTTCTGACAATTTGTATTGCTATAAGATGCTTATACTGTGAAAATTTAAAGACTGCATGTAGCTCCAACCGTTTGGCAGTAAAACCTATGTGACACACGACGGACAGACGGATACGTGAGTGACAGCAATGGGCTCCGTTTGGACCCTTCGAGTACAGAACCCTTAAAACTAAAAATTACTGGAGGTGGCCTATACCCGTCGAGGGTACCTTTTAATTTAATTAATTAATGTTACTAGAACAATTCACTTGTTTTTTTTTAAATTAAGTAATAAAGGCTTTTTAAATTGATCTAGTTATTATAAGCTTTTACGACGTGATTGAGTAACAAACACGGTACACTAAAACCTTCCTGATCAATATTGTGGTATCGTGTTTGGTGCGGCTTGGCACAGAACTTAGTACTCGTAAATAACTAGAAAATCGAAGATACTTTAAGATAAATAAAGGCATCGTGCCTTCAACGCCGCCGCCTTGCTTTGTATCCGTGGCTCAGTACATAGATGAGAAATGAAATTGTAAAATATCAGTCTCATTGTTCAGGTTTAGTCTCAAATCATTCAAGTTGCAAAATTAAATACGGTTGCAAAACGTGTTCTTAATTTTTCCCGGATAGAAGGTAATTTACATAATATCTCAGTGAAGATATTAATCAAACCTACGCCAAAAAGGAAATGGCAGTCATGGGGGCAGCCAACAGAAGTGGAAACTTAAACGTAAAACTATGCATAGCATGCATGTCGTGGTGTCGAGGTGTCACGGTGATGCGGTGACGCGAACTGTTAAGATTTCCTCCTACCAAAAATCGCTCAACGTGCCTAACGAAGTTAAAATTAAACTTTAAATACCTAGTATGGAACAGCAGATTGTTTTCCCATAGTAAAAGTTTTTTATAATGACGAGTAGGTACAATGATACCCCATAAGAGGTTGTGCGTTATTACAACTTGTAGGTATATTAAAAGTATTTAGGTATTTATTGTATAGGTATATATACAGGTTTATTTTTCAATTACCAGCCAAATTTTCACAGGGTGTTCTACCCATGAATATGAACAACTTTCACTATGGGACCAACTTTAAAATCGCAAAAAAAAATAGATATCAGCTGTTTCATACATTTTGGTCGAGTAGTTATTGAACTTTTGTAGGAAACCGCTGGTTTTTTTTCGTGATTTCAAAGTTGGTCCCTTAATGAAAGTTGTTCATAATCATGGGTAGAACACCCTGTGAAAATTTGGCTGGTCATTGAAAAATAACCCAGTATGGTACACCACTGACTACCCGCAGTATTGTCTCCTTTTCTCTCCTTAATCCATCCAAAGTTTGTCTGTAAAAGATCGCTTTTAGCGATAAGACCACCCATTGTGTCACTCTATGTAAAATTTCTACATTTATATTTGTAATTTTTGTGGTGTACATAATAAAGAGTATTCTATCTTATTCTACTCCGTACTCCGCTAGACCAGCTGAAGATCAAACTGTAATCACTGACCAGCGGTCAACTGTAAAAGGTCGTCGAAACGATCAATAGCAATTGTAAATTTTTACGTCAGTGATGTGCAAATTGATCATCTACCAAATGCAATTGAAGCGATTGACAATATTACTACAATAAAAATTGATGGCAATTGATCAATTGCTGTCGTTTCGGGAACCCTTTTTTTTGTGGATGGGAAATCATCAAATGACTTCTCCCGCTCAGGGTGGAGCGGAAGGGCGTGTCAGACTTTTACTGCCTAAAACCCACCCGTGTTCCTTCAGTTGCCTATGCCAGGGCCACGGTATCTCTTTCGAACAACCCGCGACCCCGGCGGAATCGGCCCTATCGGACCCCATCTTTTGCTAAGTTTCGGGAACCCTAAGTCCTGGTTCTCACGGCGATCTCCTTCACAGTTAGTTAAATGATGACTTCTCTTTTTATTTATATTTTCATATTGTAGGTAGGTAGTTATAAAACTAAAAATGTACAGCATGTAAACTGAAAAAATCACATTTATAATCGCCAGCATCAAATCCGTTCTCCGTTCTTGAAAATTGAGAAGCAGGTTTCTTCATTATTTAACTACATTACAAACTGTAGTGTACAATATGTACACTACAGTTTGTAATATAGGATTCTCAAATCACAGCACTCCTGGCACGCAGTTAACCCGTAAACAAAGACGATGTCAGGTTCGCTACTCGACATTGAAACTTGCTCTCGGTCGTGCTTGCAATGCTCAAATGCCACTCAACTGCACTGGCCGGCTAGTTAGCCACTGTGACACAAGCCGAGTGGAATATTAGACGGACAGTCCTATACAGCCAATCAGGACTGGGCCACCTAGAACTGACACTTCCTTTGTGCGTAACGTGTGGTGTGTCAGAAATGTAAGAGCATGGCTAGGGTAGGACATAATTTATTTATTTTTATTTTATTTTGTTGGCAATATATAGGGTGACTGGTAATTTAGTGACCGATACCTAAACCCATGATTGTGCTCATGATAACAAACAACTTTTACTATGGGACCAAACCTGAAATCGCGAAAAAAAAAACAGCTGCTCCCTACATTTTGACGAGTTATGCAAACATGAATGTATGGGGCAGGTGATTTTTTAATTAGTAACTTAATGATACTCCATTAGACTAGTCAATTTTTCACCTCGTAGATATAACTGAAATTGTAATTCAAATACAAATAACGCCAGTAACATTGACTACAGCAAATAGTTTATTTAAATAACTCCATTTGTTTCCAGTAACCAATATTAATTGGACAAACACGATTTATTTGTGTTCAAATTCATTACATCTATTTCGCCAATTTCTATTTTCGTTGTAGCCCAGTGTATTAATTAATCTACATTGTTTAGCACAATTGTTTTTTTTATGTTGTTTTTATTGCTGGCAGTGGGAATTGTAAATGATTTATAGGTATTCCTGCCGATATTCTTTAAAAATCTAACCACGTAATAAGTGAAGTGAGCTGTCAATAGTGTCAATCCGTAGCATTGAGCTAGGGAAAACATGTAGACGCGTTATTCTATACATACACTAGCTTTTGCCCGCGGCTTCGCCCGCGTGGATGTAGGAAAATATCCCATAGGAAAGTTCATGTGGAAAACATAGGGCCGTCCGATATAACTGTGCAAACTGAAATCGCTACGATATATTGTTACCGTGTATGGTGGACTTAAAGCATGCTGACTGGGAAGTCGACATGATTTTTTCCGACATCTTCAACAATCTTCGTCATATTTCGGCCAATTTACACAAAACTTTAATGAATTATACACTGAATCACTCCGTTCATTGATGAAAACCGTATGAAAATCCGTTCGGTACTTTTTAACATTATCTCATTAAAACAAACAGACATACGCGGCGGGGGGACTTCGTTTACTTAGTTAAAAAGTATTATTCCAGTCACGCTCTAATAAGAAATAACTTTTGACCGAGTGTCCACTCGTTCATAAGTTAATTGTTACCTCAAGACTAAATGATTTCCAATACCTTAAATTTCTTAAAAAGAGGTAGGTACGCAAACATTTTAATATTATTAGTGAACTTTAAATTCAAACCCTATTGTACCCCTTAGGGGATGATTTTTCGAAAACGCTGTACCACATATTTCTTTATTTCCTACCAAAAGCATAAATTTGAATTTTCATATCCCTAACTTAAGAAATGCTGGGTTTCCCATATAAACTTTCATCCCCTACATCGCCCCCCGCAGGATTATTTTTTAAGACAAAAAGTAGCCTATGTCCTTTCCTAGGATACCATCTATAGCCTTACCAAAATTTAATCGAAATTCGTTCAGTGGTTCTGGGTTTCCCATACGAACTTTCATTCCCTATATCACCCCCGGGGAATAATTTGTAAGACAAAAAGTAGCCTATGTCCTTCTCCAGGATGCCATATATAGCCTTGCCAAATTTAATCGAAATCCGTGCAGTTTTGTAAATTTTAAAAGCAACCCCTATTTACCCCCTTAGGGGATGATTTTTCAAAAAAGCTGAACCGCATATTTCTTTATTTCCTACCAAAAGCATACATTTGAATTTTCATATCCCTAACTTAAGAAATGCTGAGTTTCCCATACAAACTTTCATCCCCTATATCACCCCCCCAGGATTATTTTTGAAAAAAAGTAGCCTGTGTCCATCCCCAGGATACCATGTATAGCCTTACCAAAATTTAATCGAAATTCGTTCAGTGGTTCTGGGTTTCCCATACAAACTTCATCCCCTATATCAGCCCGTAGGATCATTTTTTAAGACAAAAAGTAGCCTATGTCCGTCCCCAGGATACCATCTATAGTCTTGCCAAATTTTATCAAAATCCGTTCAGTTGTTTAGGCGTGAAAAGGTAACAGACAGACAGACAGAGTTACTTTCGAATTTATAATTAGTAAGTATATACAGGGTGTAAGGGACAGCCCTCCTCAGACTGATGGGGTGAATTCAGTATATCATACTAAGATGACCGGTACATGAAATTATTTCAGGAACGCTATGGGAATCCAATAAACCTGATTTGTTTGTGTTTTTGTGAACAAATCGGAGCGTCTGTTATTGGTTGGGAGGGGTAGGTAATAGGTATGCGGTGAGTTAGATGAACTCTGTAGCGAAGGAAGAAGGTGGACAGCTGATTTCACGCGTCGGTCGTTAGAGTATTTCAACATCCATTGCTGGTTTTTTTTTTTTGTTGTTTTTTTTTACATAAATGGAGTGCTGCGTACACACAATGTATTATTACATTGAAATAAAGGAAAAGTAGCTGAAAAATGATAAAAAAAATGAAAATTTTCCTGAGAAAATTTCCGGTGGAATATACTTCAGAATAAGGAGCTGAATGCACCCTGCTAGTTTGCGGAGGGCTGTCCCTTACACCCTGTATAGTATATAGTATGGATAGTATGGATGAGAAAAAAAACCGGACAAGTGCGTGTCGGATCACGCACATGAAGGGTTCCGTAGTTGGGATGAATTTATCCCAAGAACAAACTTAACATTGTAGTTGAAATACATGTTCTCCCATGCCAACTGTAAATGTAAGTTTGTACTCACAATATTGAGAGATTTACTATGTTATTTTGAGATCACAGACTTCTTATAGGTTTTCCTGTAATCTACGGTAAAGAACTATTTTCTGTCGGGGTTCGAACCTACGACCTACAACTCGTAAGTCGCGGCCAATACCACTGGGCCACCACGTCCGTGTTTGGGTCACAGAAATCCATATGTGTACCAAATTTCAACTTAATCGGTCCATTAGATTCGGAGCAAATTGGCTGTGACAGACGGACAGACAGACATACAGACACACGAGTGATCCTATAAGGGTTCCGTTTTTTCCTTTTGATGTACGGAACCCTAAAAATTGCGAAAAGCGAGGCCGCTATGTAACTACTATAGAATCAGAAAGAATCATAAATCATTAATTGCAAAGAATGTAGGTAACAAAATCATGGTGTTGTTGTAAAAACAATTGGATCCAGTACATTCTACCGTATGGCATGCAACATAACAAGCAATGGTCTTAAAAAATTCAAATCTTTAAATATCAATAATTATTAGCTAAGTGTTTTAATGTCAAATACTTTAAAAATTCATGTTCGTTTCAACCGCGCGGCCATGGTGTTAAAAAAAAAAACATGCCAACATTTTGTAACAATTTGTAAAAGTTGACTCCCAAAACCACAAATTTGTCAAAGCTATGGTTAAATAGTTAGAAGGGTTTGAACGTGGCCGCGCCATCGAAACGCGGAGAACCGCGCGGCCACGGAGATCTCAGAAACTAAGCGTTGCACAGACCTGAAATTTTGGTAAATAACAGATTCAATTTGTAAATAATTTGTAAAAATATAGAAAAAAATCCTAGGTTAATATTTTAGGAGCTGTGAGACTAAAACCCCGTGGCCGCGCCATCGAAACGGTGACAAAAACGTGATAGCCGATATCTCGCTGAAAAAGCATCGCAGACGTCTATAGTTTTTTGTAATACCCAGATTTGAATTTGTCAAAATTTGATGTTCAGCTGACAGCTGATTTTTTTTCGCGATTTCAGGTTTGGTCCCATAGTAAAAGTTGTTCATAATGATTAGTACAATGACCCCTTAAGAGGTTTTGCGCATTTAGCGTTACACGTTGTATAAGTACCTATATAAAATCAGATGAAACAAAATTAATAAATTGAAATAATATTGTGCAATGTCATAGGGTAAGTACCTACTATCATTTAAAAACTCATTGACGTCGTAATAGCATTTTTCGATTAGTAGTTTAGTTAATTTCTTCTTGAAAAAATGTATAATATAAATGTATACTAATAACTATTCTCCACCACTCAATAAGTCAAAGTTGTCGAAGTCTTTCAGTTTCTCAGAATAAGAACGCCAAAATTGGACATTTAACGCAAAAATCACGATCGAAATGTAATAGCGCCCTTAAAAAGTTAAAAACACATTATTTTAATCGGTTGTTTTTCTTTGAACAGATGGACCAACATTCGTCGGAAGAGAAACTAACGTCACTGTGGTATTAGGCAGAGAAGCCACACTCACCTGCAAAGTGGAAAACTTACAAAGTTATAAGGTAAATGTAGCTTCATTTTATTTTTACGATTGAATTGATTACAATGAATAGTTTTTGACTTTTCAAATTCAAAATATTTTACTTCACATAAACCTACATGGGCACTTACGAAACGTCAGAAGCTAGGTGCACGGTTATTTTCTATGGAGAAGAGCCGGCAAGAAATTCCACGGTTACTCTTTTAAAAATAATTATATTCTACAATGTTTTCAAATTACATTGTTAATAGGTTTGAGAGGTTAGTGTAGGCCTGTCAACAAGTACCAGGAACTTAGCAAAATAGGAAATGCATAGGCCAACAACGATCTCACTAACTCACATTAATAGAAATTCAAATCGGACGACTCTGTGAAAAGTTATGCGTGGTCATGCATAAAAAAATATATATACGTGTCGAATTGAGAACCTCCTCCTTTTTTATCGTTGGTTAAAAATAGAAAATAATCTATGTAAAAGGTAAATAAAATAATATTAATAAAAACTGTTTAAACCAAATAATAATGATTGTCATTGCAACTTTAACAAATAAGAGGGCCTCGACAAAATTAAATGGCATTCGCATCGGAGCGATTCTATTTCAACAATCGCTACAGCTTCAAGGTGACATTTAAATTTCGATAGCTCATGTCAACCCCATACATTTTATGACTTTTTGGCTTTTCTACTAGCGTCATCATAATCGAATGTTACTTTGTCTAGGCCCTATTTATGTAGATAACATGTCCACAAAAGCCACCAATATGCACTTCGCTCCGAAATATTATTTGTGTTGAATAAAACGATAGATGTATCGTATCGTCTAAAAAAATAACTATAGGTGTACAATGTACCTATATAATTATGTGCATTGTATAATGTGTATTTAAAAAAATAGGCTTCCATTAGCCGGGGGTAAAAAGATATTAATCTCAATAATTGACGTAACGCGATGATGCGGTTTACTTTGTCTATGGTGCACGCCATGCCATGATAAGTGGATTACAGCTGGTTAGCCTGGGAGTGTGGGCTACACTTTGTATTGTATCTTCACTCATTCGAGCTCGATGCACATTAAAAAAAAAAAAAACTAAAACTTTTTTGGTCATGTCGATATTTCAGATTACCAACTTAAATCTACTACGTTTAACGGGCAAAATGTTGGTGTACTATAGGTAGGTACACCACTGCCCCACCCTTCGGGCAATCAATCAATCAGTTTATTTGTGAAACATAGGTATTTACATGCTTATGTGTTCAAACAAGCCGTAATGTTATGTTACGCAGAAACACCCTCAAAATAAATACCAATATTTCAAATATTAGGTATTAGCTGTTGCCCGCAATTTCGGCTGCGATCCAGATGAAGTAGCCTATGTGCTTTTTCAGGCTCCATCTGTATCATCTATCTTCAAATTTCAGCTAAATCCGTTCAGCCGTTTTCACAAAGAGTAACTAACAAACAAACTCACTTTCGCAAAGATAAGTTAGGATTATAAAGTCTCCAAACATTTTCCTGAAAATAATAATTCCAATGCGTTGTACGTTGCAACTTTAACAAGTGGCCAAAATAACTTGAAAACTAATACGGTGGTCATTAAAAGCATTGTGTTGTGAATTTATTAAACATTTTAGTAAAATGTACACTCTCACGTAGACCGTAGTACGGTTTATAATTTCTGCATCGTTTTCTATTTCATAACAATTAAGGAATAGAAAATAGTCAAGTTCTACATTTTTTTTTCATGAACAGTTGTGTTGTGACGGCATATAATTATGTATATAATTTCTCTGTATAGACATGTTTTGAGGTATTTTAAGAACCTATCTTACAGGTTTGTAGTTAATTTGAAGTTCAGTTATCTAGCTTCAACTAAGCCGCATTCATGGATATAAAAAAAACAGACACTTCCAAGGTTTCATACATTTGTAATTTTTAGAAATAAACTACCGTCGCTTTTCTATCACATTTAACCAGAATAACGAACAATATAAAATACCTTTTCCACATAGGGAACTTAACAAAGCGTCTCCATAGAAACTAATGGAAAACAGGATAAGAACGCATCAGATACCTTTGATGTCCGTTCCTATATTACACCTCTGAGACCGACCGGTTACGCTTCGTCATTCGTTAGGCTAATAGTAACCATTAGTCATTTCCTTCAGTAATGCCTTAACATTCACTAAGTAACGCGTGAAATGTAATAATAATATGGTTCCGTAGATTATGTGGTGAGGTACGGTCAACCACAGGTCAGTGGTAACACTTGAGCTGCGAAAACCGCCCTTACTGCTGCAATATAAAGACGTAGTCAAAATCAAATTATTACCATGGTCGGTTGACTGTAGGTCGTAAATATTTGCGGAAATGTCGGCTCTGCATTTTGTCTTTCCTGGAAGCAATTACGAAGCATACTGGGTAGGCTGTCGTGAAATTTGTCAATCAGAGCCTGTTTCACCACCTACAATTAAGTTCCTATTAAATTACTTGGCAGATAGTTTCTGTTCCATTTTTGAATTTATTCGGTAAGTAGTGGCTATTCGGACATCGTGAAATAGGCCCTCACTGTTCTACTTAGTATTTATAAAAAGTTGTTTCCTGATAGCTTAATTTAAAGTTGCCAGTACTTATGTTTTTATTGTAAAAAATAAGGTGGGAGATAGAGGTGTTTTCATTCTGGATGAACTCCGGATCTCCGGATGAAATTGCAAAAAACCCAGGTTATATTCAACAAACACGTTACCCCGGGACCGATTGCTGACAATGGCGGTTGTTCGGGAATACCTCGGGCAAACTCTGCAGTTTATTAAGAACAACTTTGAGAGGGAGACGGTAGAAGAGATCTTTAGTGGAGAGGAGTAAGGTAGGTCGCCCTGGCTAGGTGGAGCGACGATCTTCGCAGGGTGGCTGGTAGCAGCTGGATGAGTTGCCGAGAATCGAGCTGAATGGCGTGCATAAGGAGAGGCCTATGTCCAGCAGTGGACTGCTATAGGATGATGATGATGATGATGATGATGATGATGATGATGATGATGAATAGGTACATAAGGTTTTTCAGACCACGATGGTCCACTTTCTGTCCACCGCCCATAGACACACATGTACCGTTGCATGACTGTAAACCGACGTTCGCACGGACGTAAAAATGTCGCGGCAGGATTTTATCGCGCACTGGATTTTCAACTCTCGTTGTTGTGCCGAGCATTGAGAATCCAACCTAACGACAACAGAGTCCATTCTATTAGCGCGTCGAAAAAACACCCTCGGCGCTAAGCAGAGCGTTAAAAATCCAGTGCACGAAACAAAATCGCAAAATTTTTACGTCCGTGCGAACGTCGAATTAGACTGGCGAATCTTATTTAAGCACTACCCCTTACCGATTCAAATACGCATAAAAACTCAAGAATAACTTCAAATGCGTGTAATGGCGGAACACTTATCACGTTTTCTCGCCGCAGCGGGCTCATAGCCGAGATCCCAGAGTCAGCAAAATATGATTTGCTTTACAGCCATAAAACATGGTGGTTTTTCAACCCAAAGGAAGCAATTTTCAGTGTACAAGTGCCTTTGTTGCGCGCCACTTGATTTCGATCCTTAACCCATGGGAATTCGCCTTTCATGAAAGCTAAAGGCTAATCGTTCACGTACCATGTACTAAATCGAATTGAAAGAACCTGCTCCAAGTAGGGTAACCGTTTCGAAAGAGAAGTCCTGACAAAAAGTCGGACATTTGCAAAACGTCCAGGACATTTTAGTAACACTAGGTACTTTAATTTTCTAAATTTCTTTACATTTTCTGTTTCTGTTTTGTTTTTCCCTTAAACTCTTGAGTGTCGTACACCATTGGATCTTAAGAAAAATGTTTGGAAGTCCACAGATACAAAATATTTAAAAGTAAAATACCATCGTCCTAATGGCTCGCGAGTAGATATTAAGGGCTTACAGTAGTTAATATGAACCTATGGGGTTCGGTTGACATTCGAGCACACATTGATGTGAATTTTTGTGGTTTATGGCGACACTCAAGTCAAGGTAAAAAAAAAAAAAAAAAAAAAGGCGAAAGTCACGATTAATTCAATATACCGTCAGGTCTGATCAAGTCAGGAAGTCAGGACGATATACCAAAAACCATTCGTGTCCGGACAAATCCAGACGCTTGGTAACCCTATCTACAGGTACATAGAATAATGTAAGTCTTAATTTCTCTTTGTTAGATTACACCTTTTTAGTTTTTGTTTTTTTGGCCCCTAAGTCGAAAAGTCAAGATTAATTAAGTAAGTACCCTGTTAGATCTGATCAGGTCAGGAAGTCACGAGGTAGACCAAAAACCGGTCGTGTTTGGACTAATCCAGACGCTATTGGTAACCCTAGCTACCTACAAGTATCTAGAATAATTTAGGAGTCTTAATTTATCTTTATTAGATTTATAACTTCGTTGTGCTGTGTTCGATTTTCTTTCTGTAAATAAATTTATTTGCAGAATTTTACGTAGGATTTTCTTAATAACGGAACACTGGAAAACTTTACCAGTATTTATTAAATAAAAGAGCTTCAATCAATCTGAAAGTTGACTAAATTATCTCTTATTTCCTAGGTGGCATGGCTCCGCGTAGACACACAAACGATCCTGACAATTGGGCACCACGTCATTACGAAGAACCACCGGGTCGCAGTCTCCAAAAGGGACCAGACGTGGTCGCTGACGCTGCGTGACGTCAGGGCGGCTGACGGCGGACACTACATGTGTCAAATCAACACTGAGCCCATGATTACACAGACACATCATCTGCATGTTTCTGGTAGGTAAACGAGGTAGGGGTATTATCGACGCGGCAAAATTAAACGCAAGTCAAGTGATGTGATTGGCTGAATTTTAAATGAATTTTATTTTATTTTTTATTTATTTTTTTAGTGGTTCACTACAAACCTTTCCTGAATTAATTTTCCCAGGTCTTGAAAAATTACACTGTTAGTACGTAATTTTTCAAGAACTAGGTACTTCGTTTGATATCTTCGTAATTCGTCCGTTTAATATTAAATTCGTCTATTTTTATCACTTTCCTATAAACCCTACATTAGTCTACATCCAGTTGGTTGGTTGCTTCCAAAACAATAATAACAGTGAGTTATAGTCACTTGGCAACTGACGTTTATTATCTTGAGTTTCATTAATTACTGCACACGGAGTTAGCGCTTAATCTGCCATTCTCTTCCAAACAAAAGAATTGACAATGCACCAGATATTATTATTGCTCTTTAGAGATGGGCATTCAAGGATTTAAAGTGCTTTTGTTCATTCTGTTGTATATTATTAACATAATGATCTACTTATAGTCTGAATGGTTATTAGTCTAATTGAGATGCAGCATAAATGTAGTCTTAGCTGGTGCATTAAGCACATTATCCACTATCGAAGGGGAGGAGGGAGTGGACCGTTGTACCAGCTTGGTATAACGGCCCACTCCCTCTCACATACTAAGTGGCTTGAGTACCAATTACAGTTGGAACATATCAGCTGATTACGTGTGTGATTAGAAGTATGTACATAAAATCACACACGAAGGGTCAAAAATGTACTTATTAATGTTCTTATGCACATTTATTGACCCTTTCTTCGTAACCATCCTGTAATAACAGGTCCCTCAGTGATATTCGAAAATGCCATTTTGTAATTTTAATAGTGCACGTTAAAATCAGTCTTGTTTAGGTACCGTTCGTTCTAACCAAAACTAGACCGGTTTCCCTGAAATGGTGTGTAGTCATTAAAGCGGATAGATTCTGAGCAAACACGTCACTCACTTCACACGGGGTTAGTTGGGGCAGAAACCTGCATTTCACCATTTAGATTTACGGTTATCGTGCATTTCTTCGTCGTTGATTATTAAAGTTATCCTCACATTCCAGGATTTAGAACCCTGTCTTGACACACTTAGAACTAAAACTTATTTACACGATACAGTTTACGATACAGAGTTAATTACACAAACTTATGATATGCTGTGAATGGTTAGATTTTATCAGACATTTACGGACGATCCGAGCAATTAAAATTGCTTGTGGGAAACGAGCATAATGCATCGTCATCCGCACTACACTGCGCATATTTGGTGGTGCGGTGGTGCCAGTAATATAATGGTTCCGGTTTCAAAAATGTTTTTTTTTCCTATAGTAAGGTTCCGTTTTTTTCCTTTTGAGGACAACGAAGCTATGAGGCTTATAGGATCACTTCGTTGTCCGGCTGTCTGTATGTCAGTCTGTCAAGACCCTGTTTCACAGGAACGCGTGGAAGTATCAAGTTGAAATTAATATCAAATACGTAGGTCTATGGTCCCTTAGAGCTCTAAAAAATCAAGCTTCTAAATCAACGCAATAAAAAAATATACGGTCATTTATGCGACATTATTTTGATACTCGCAAGTAAATCAAAACCTGTGGGGTACTTACTGTTGACCTAGAATTATGAAAGTTGGCAAGAAAAAAAAAAAAGTAAAGGAAAAAGTCCAAAAATAGTTCATTTGCAGTTATGTCACATATTTTTTTTTGGGATTACAAACTTCAATTTGCAGTTGGAGAATTGTCCGTGACGTATATCAATGTATGGGAGAATACGTTCTCCAACTACAATGTTAAGTTTGTTTTTGGAATAAATTCTTTTCAACTTTACCAGTTTTTTTAGTATTTACCAGCACATACAATTTAGAATTTTGTTTTGAAAGCTTGTGCCAAAACCAATAGTCTCATATGGACTTATGTTATGTTTCAACTCCGGATAAGTTCCAATTACAGTAACAGGCCCTTAAAATCGTAGGTATCGTATTGTCGTAATCGTACTTTGCTTTCTTTAGTACCACCGGATATCGTGGACTCGGACAGCAGTGGGGAGGTAATAGTGTGGGAGGGAGACAACGTGACCCTCCACTGCTCCGCCTCGGGTACACCACTGCCGACCATCCTCTGGAGAAGAGAAGACTCTGCTGCCTTCAACGTCGGCAGGGAGACTGGTAGGTAAAGTAGGTCTCCCGTTGCCTTAAAATAAGTTAGTTGGAGAAGTTTAACTGTTTTTTATATAATGGACAGTGAGTGTTTCCAAAGTCATTATTAAAAATCGTTTTGATATTTCATCGATATTTCAATTTTAAGCTCAACTAGACTTTCTAGTCATAGAATATTTAAAGTAAAGGTGTTGCGCTGGGTACCCCGCGAAATTCAAATTTTCTTGCGTTTTATGCAATTTGCTGGTCCGTGTCAGGTTGTATCTTGATCAAAATATGATACGCGGAAATAAAACATATGTATTTATGTACATAATTTTATTTTAACCATAAAAATCATCATTACTACAAGTAGATTTCGTGCAGATTCGTTAGATTTCGTTCGTTCGAATAATCTGCAAGAAATCTAACTTAGAGACATGTGTTGATGGTTTTTATGGTTAAAATTATGTAAATAAATTATGTTTTATTTCCGCGTATCATATTTTTATCAAGATACAACCTGACTCGGACCTGCAAACTGCAAATTGCATAAAACCAAAAAAAAAAAATGAATTTCGCGGGCTACCACAGCGTATCCCCCTTAAAATTAGAATTCAATTGGATACTATTTACAGAAGTGGCAACAGATCTTATACGGTAGATACTTCCTTAACACTTAAAAAGTTCCCATAAAAAGTAACTGAAAGTCAAAACTAACTAAGTGAACGGAACTTAACACGACGTATAATTTCATATCCTGCCTTTGTCACTGTGCCAATACATCGACTCTTGTCCGCACCGTTGCACATAGCACTTTGTAAGCCAAGCATTTTACAGTCAGCAAGTGGAGCGGGGCCTGGTTGAACATGACGTCAGTAACTCGAGACATGAATGGGGCCCTCCTCTGCATAGCAACGAACGGGATCCCGCCTTCCGTCAGCAAAAGGATCCTTCTTCATGTCCTCTGTAAGTATATGTAAGGATCCCGTGTACAATCTCTCACGTGCCTGAATATACGATGAGCATGTTAGATACACGTTTCCATTCACGACCGGACCTAGTTCCGAATGAAATATTTTATGTAGTTGTTTGATATACGTAGCCGCTAGGTGGGTCTTAAATATTGCATTTAGCGCGGCTTTTCCCGATATTTCCGGGTGTTTGCTGTGCCAGAGCAGCTAATAAAATATTTACGTTTTGCTGGCGTGTATGGAGCATGCTTCATTGAATAATTTCAATAATCTGCAGTGTTATGGTAAGCTTTATGCTCTTGAATCAGTAACCTCATATTAAATCAGCTCCCGCAATTAATAGTGAAATATATGTATGTATGTTTACTTAAAACAAAGCCAAATATTTAAACACAGCAAGTCAACCACAGACTAGATTATAATTTAGACAATACAATCTGTACATGAATGCATTTTTGTGTTTAATATTCTATACGTTGGTATTAAGTTCTGTTCAAAGTAATCTAATATCTTAAAACTAATTACATCGCATGAACCCTTCTCTAGTGGTCTAACGAGGTCCCTATCTTAAATTTAATTACATGCATTCTCTGTGCTACAGACCGTAACCTTTGGATCCTAAACTCCTTTCGTTCAAACATACCTACATGTATTTTAACTTGCTTGAGTGGTTCATTAATCAAAGCTTAACTCGCAAAGCCGTTCTAGATACAAATATTTAAATTAAATGTAATGTGTACGAACTTCGAACACGTAAAGTTTGTTCTCTTAAGATAACAAAATGTAGGTACATGTAGTACCACGAGCATAATCTTATTGTTGTTTTAGTTCATATTAATAATCAGAAGGCCAATTCTCGTACCTAAAAACGTTCAAATTCAAGTCTTAATCTCATGCCAGCGACAATATAACAAATGTCAAAAATGTATGTAAACGCTATATATTTTTTTTAGATTTTTGGAGATTGAGACTGAGATGAGATTACGAACGTTGTTAGAAATACGGGGATTGAACCCTCTGACCTCAACATTGTGCTTAGCTGAACCTCAAGTGATGCTGCCAAAATGTAATCGACGTCTTAGTTCAGAGATGTGTCGACTTGGTAAAACAGCTTGTATCGTTTTAAAAGTGAGTATACTTGAAACGATCGTATACTTGGGATTCTCATAACATTGGGATCGTTCAATCTTTGCTTTCATAACTGTCACAGCAAGGTCACAGCCATTTAGCTTCGATACTATTAATCAACTTACCAAATAGTCCTCGTTGACATTAGAACATAACTTTAACAAATAATAACAGCCAGTTTTTTACTTCCGTCATTTAAATGGATTCGGATCATCAATCTTCATAGGAATGGTTTTTTACCATTATTATTCATTATTTGTCATCCTCTTTTATTTCTGCAAAAATACATGACGATTTAATAATGAAGCTTGACGCAGCGAACGATAGCGTATCCTCGAGAATCCGCACGTGTCCTCGCGTAGGTATTTCAGAGGATTGTCTTGATGAACTGAGGCTGCCCTTTCTTGCAAGTACCTACGTTTTAATCAGAGCCATAAAATGTAAAGGGCAAAGATAAAGGGTTTTTCAAAGGGACGCTCGAACTTTGACAGCGTATAGCGGCCATCTTGGTAAAAACTGACAGCTGTCAAATTTGATTGGAATTAGGTGAGGAATTAGGAATGTTTATTTAGCCTTGACATTTCACCATAGAACGCTAGATACACGTACACGCTTCAACAACGCGTTGAAATTGTTAAAAATGATCAAAATCCAGGTTTGCCTAACGTTCCATGCCTTTGTCATTTCGCGTGGTGGCGATATCAATTGGCCACCGAGATCGTAGAACGCACTGAACAGGAACACACTGACACTAACCGTAGAACCTGTGACCAGGGTTGACGTCGCTATGTACAGTACGGACTCTGTTTATATCCGCAAAGACGAGACGGTCGAGCGCGATCTGGCGTAGTGTAGACGCGATTGCGTTGAACTTCTGCGTATAAATTTGATGAATGTCTACGCTCTGGACCAACGCTAGGTGCGAAGACACCCTTAGATACTTGCAAAAATCTTGAGATATTTCGTCTTAAAATTAATGTCTATTATATTGCCAGGTAAACCCACTGCTAGAATCTCACAAAAGATGATGGGCGTTTACGTCGGTGAGACGATGCAGCTGAAATGCAGGATCGAAGCCAATCCGCCACCCACGGTTTACTGGACTCATATAGATCTAAATAAACTATACAATGGTAAGTTCGTAGTTCTCACATATAAGTAGTAGTAACAAGATTATTGTACCCAGGATTTTGTATGGAAGTGTCCATGGAGTTTCTTGCCCGTTCTTCTCCATAGAGATCTACGTTTTGGAATGAGCAACTCACTTCAACTTTCTTATAAACTGAGTGACTCTTTGACAGTTCAAAAGTGCCTGTAATTGGTTTAATTGATGTATATAAATGCTTTGAGTTTTGAGTTTAGTATCTACTAGCTTTTACCAGCGGCTTCGCCCGCGTGAATGTCGAAAAATATCCCACGGGAACATACTATCGGAAATTCCTTCCTTATTCCTTGTCTACATTATAAAGGGAACCTCTATGCAAAATTTCAGCTTTCTAGGTTCATGGGTTTGGGCTGGGCGTTGATGAGTCAGTCAGTCAGGACTTCTCTTTTATTTTTAAATAAGTAGTTAAGTTTTCTGAAAATCCGAAAAATTACGAAGCAATTTTCCTTTACAAATATTGGACTGTGAATAATTTTAACCTTTCTTTGAGTTCTTGCGGCTCAGTTACAATTTGTATTACAGACATTTTACGTACCTACCCGATTAATTTCAGTTTCAAAATGTGTGGGTGTTTTAACCTCAGCAGTAAAATGTGGGAGAGTTAAAGTTTAACATCCTTTGCCTAATAACCTTTTAGAAAGACTGTGAATAGAATTCACAATTCTACAATTCTACGACACATTTGAGAATCAATTTATTTGTGTTCAAAAATATTTGTAGTTATGCTATGTACAATACGTTTCAAATAAGAATAGGATCGACTCAGCACTATGTTGTGACGTCATAGCTGTCAAATCGAATAAATTGGGTAGGGTGAGCAAAACAAGATATTTTTTTAAATAACATTTATTTACGAATCATGAACGAAGAATTTTCTTTCTGGTAAATTGTTGCCAATAATGAAAATATGAAAGAAAGTAGTATACTTAATTTAAAAAAAACTAATTATGACTAATTTTTTGATGTTTTCATTTTTCCCTTTTATTTAATTAAGGTTAAACAAAAAAAAAAACGTTATTGATACGCAAATAAGTTTTCTTTGCAAACCGTACTTTTCAATCAACATTTGACAGATAGAGGTCATTGACGTTCCTATCATTATTTGAATCGCATTGTATGGTGCTTGTAGGGTGCTCGTGAAGTTTTGTAATTATTGTTGTTATGCTGTTAAAAAATTAATTCGCTACTTTATAGTTGCAGGCCCGTGGTTTTTTTACCAAATATATTGCCCTCATAAGGTGTCCATTTCAGTATCTACCTTTAAAAGCGGCACTAATTTTTTTTTTTGCTGTACAGGATCAAAGTACGTGACCAGTCTTAAATCCCAAGGATACAAGTACACAGCATTACTACGTGTAAGAAACATGTCCAGAGAAGATATCGGCTCTTACTACTGTTACGCGGAAAACTCGATGGGATCTACGAGAGATGACATCACAATTTACAGTAAGTATACATATTTGGGCCTGTGCACCTAGCTCGAACGCGCGGAGTAAGAAGAAGAACTTCTGTTGTCTAACATTTTTTCGCCAAAACGTCGTTGCTTTAAAATCTCCTTTGTACTGTAGGTATATAGTAACTTTTCGAGAACGAGACATTTTAGTTTACAATAAATGTAGGCTGACACATGAGATATTTTTTTAAAAGATACGTGCTTTAGAGGTATAATAAGGTATTCACAAGGCAGTTTTTGCTAAGTATGGGTATTTGAAATCGCTTTTCAAATCTATCTGTAAAACTCATTTTCGACAAAAATGTCACATCGGAGATTTTAAATTTGCAACGACGAAATGCTCTCAACTCAATATGGCTGCTGATAAGATGGCTCTCACGCGCGTGCAAAGGTTACCTGCGGGACCAGCAGTGCGATTCTGTAAGATGAAAACTTAGGTGAAGTGAGCGTGGAGTGAGCTGTCAATAGTGTCAATTCCTAGCAAAAACAAACTCACTTCACCTAAGTTTTCACGGTGAGATTTTTACAGAATCGACCGGCTGCGCTCTTGCTGATGTGACGCACGTGCGCACGCCACGTCACACGTCACGGTCACACCACGCATCTAGTCTGTTCCGGCCTTAAACGTAGGTACTGATAATTCGAACGATTTTAAAATTGAAAATACTTGTTTCTTACATAATATTTACTTACTTAGTTTAAAGACTTTTTCATAATATTTAAGGAATCATTAGATACTAATTGTGCTTGTCGTAAACCCAATAGCCTATCTAATCTAGTTGTATTTTCGATTAAATAATCGCTCGAATTAACGTTACGTTACTACTTCATCGCGCGGTCGTGCTAGGGCCTCTGTTATAAATAAAATACTTACCATGTCGACGAAAATTATAGACAGTAGATTATAATCATTTTAGAACTGATGTGTAAAAGATTATAATATTCATGGTTAAGGTTTAGGGTTCATGTGTAGGTAGATAGATGGTTTCAAACACGTTAAGAGGGCTGACGCATTTTGTCACACGGGACTAAATTTTTGAGAATGTTAAATTAAAAGATGCATTTTTGAAAAATGTAATCAGTTGGCGAACTAATAAATCATGTTTAATTTAATAAGTAATTATTAAAAACATTTCTATTGTGTTATCTAATAAACTCAGCTCACTAAGTACATAGGTACTATGATTTGTTTATGAGATGAGTTAAATAAATGCCACAATAAAAATGTGTTTTTAACAATTGCATATTAATATTATTTATTAGTTCACCAATTGATAACATTTTTTAAAAAAGCATCTTTTCATTTACTTATAACATTCTTCAAAATAGGGTCCCGTGTGAGCGAGAGAGGTGACGAAACAGTGCATACCTACCTCTATCCATCTTTACACCAATCCAAATCATTAAATACCTAGGTTAACTCCATAGTCAAATTCACAGTCAAATCATCGTAGAAATTAAAAGCCTGTTATTTGAATGTTCCCAAAACGGCTTGGACATCGAAATAGCCTGGATCCCTGGTCACTCGGGTATTGTTGGCAATGAGTGCGCTGATTCGTTAGCAAAGTATGCCACATCAAATCCAGCTGATCGAAAGCACTACGTAGCTCATAACTACGATTTGCGAAATGGTGCCAAGCCCAAATTGTTCGACTCGTGGACAAAAACGTGGAATAAGACCTCAAAAGCCAAGGGCGTCTACTACGCAGCTATACAGCACGACATCCAGCGGAAACCTTGGTTTTTTAAATATCCGAAATTGTCCAAAAGAACTGTTTCGACGCTTTGCAGACTAAGACTCGGACATTGTTGTAGCCCAGTGTTTCTGAATAAGATTCATGTTAGGGACAGCTCCCTGTGTGAATGTGGTCTTGCGGAAGGTACTTTGGAACATATATTTTTTTCCTGCTCCTTGAATACCAAATCTTTCGATCTCTATCGAAAAATTTCAAAATGTAACATTCCTCTTCCAACCAACTTCCATTGTTTTTTATCCCACTTCTCTCCCAAAATTATTATTTTAACTACTTTTTTAAACGAAAATAATATTAAATTGTAGCTGGTGCGTAATATTTATGTAAATATGTATTGTATTTTTTTTTTAGTGCTATTGTATATATGATTGTAATTTAGATTATTTATGTTGCCCACTTAACCTTTGTCCTCGTTTTTCTTTTAGCGACTAACATCTGTAGATCTACCACAAAGTACAAAGTTGACGGCCAGCTTCTCTGCGCTGCTGTCTAAACGTGACATTGGCAGAATAGTCGACATCGGCTCAATTGCCAAAAAAAAAAAAAAAAAATTTACACTATTTTTGTAAGACCTAAGATATGTAGCTATACTCCATATCGGTTTAGGTAACTAAATAAACGTAAACAAAAAAAAACACGTGTCTTGTTAACCAACTAAACGTAATACCTACCAGTCACTTCAGTCGTCATGCTACGACACAGTTGTACCTATTCTTCAATTGCTAATGTTATACAACGATATATAAAGTTGCTAAATTGAAGCCTAAACTCAAACCAATGGAGTATATAAGGTACTCACTGTTTGTTAGGTTTAAAGAATTTATTCTCATAAGAACAATACATAGGTTCACTTACAATGAGATACAAAGTTATTTCTTAAATTTAAATGAATACATTTTGCCTCAGGTGCGTGTTGGTGAAGTTATATAAATAAATAATAGGTAGGTAAGAAGTTGTTACTAAGTTTGTTACTATATCGTGTCGAGTATTTAATTGATGTTGTTTCAACATAGATAGATACCTACGTAGTTATCCCGATAACTGAAGATTGGATTGCATCTCATTATTTATAATTATGTTGCTATTACTGCAGTCATGTAATAATATTGATATAATTCACACAACTTCAATATACATAAGTACATACTTACATAAACTCACGCCTTTTTCCAATTGGGCTAGGTAGAAACTACAGAACGCCACGCTACGACTTCAATATGAATGTAATAAATAGGACGTATTCAATTGAGGCTTTCGTAAAATAGAACTTTGATAGAAAAAACTTATGACACGACCTAATAATGGCAAAATGGCGCTGCCTCATATTGCTCTAATACCCGTATTCGGAGCCCTAAATACATATTTTCGTTCAGTTGATCCAAGCATATGAGTAGATATTAGTATATTGTATGTACATACTGGGAACTTATAACTGTGTATTCAGTTTAACAAATCTAGTTTTCACAAAGAATATGATATTGATAGAGCTGTTCAATTCGAAGCCTATATAAAAGATGTACTTTTTCGTCTGAAACATGATCTCAGGCGAACCAATCCATTAAATTCAGATGTGTTTCAATACAATCAAAATAAAACTGCGAGACATGAGAATAGAATTGGTGAAAAAACCAGGTAAGTATCAAAAAATAAATCAAATCATTTTTTTTTATAGATCATGATAAAGAAAATGTGTTTTTTATACAGTATAAAAGTGGACAGTATAAAAAAGCACAGCCTTTTGGCTTCTGACTACCCGTAACGACTGTCAAAGATATACGAATGACAGTCGGAACCAATGGCTTAACGTGCTTTCTGAGGCACTGAGAGGTTTCGATATGTAATGGATGGTAACCCATCCACGATCCGACCGCGGCAAGCGTAGCTTAACCTTCGATCGACCCTTGCGGCTGTTCCCAAACCTGATAATTTATTACGTACCAACAATGTTATGCTGCCCAAAAATAATCCGAGCTTAATTTCTAAACGTAATCAGTTGTTTGTGGCTTCGTTAATTAGGGGATTTGTAAATACAACCCTAGAACAATGATAATTATCTACGTAATAATTCCTTTCCAACAATAGATTATTATTGTTTTGATCTAAATTTCGAGAATTATGTACCTATGTGTATTGTATGAATATGGATAAATCGTGTGGTTTGGAATTCTAAAAAATAATTTGTAGATTTAATGAAAAGGTTTTTGAAAAGAAAGCTTTTAACAAATTATTAAGAATTGGGCATTGTTGTACAATTCGTAAAAATAGATTATTTTATTCCGAAAAAGTTATGATGTTTTATGTTACCTATTGATTTTTTTTTATATTTATTAAATGTCAGACCGGTCTAAATAAAGTAGGTACAAGCTTTTTCTTAGGTGTACTTTTGGTAATTCTTATTTTTTTACTGCATTTTTGTTAGCTTCAAATAGTAGCACTTGGTTCACGAATATTCTAATATAAACTCAAAGCTTTACATAGGTACTTTCATCAGTTTACTGCATCTTGAAATAGAGACAAAAATAATCTATATCTATACATATAATAAAATTGTAGAAAAGTGGTGTCTGTACAATGGAAATATATAAAAAAAAAGTAGCAGGGGTTGTTATTATATCGATGCCGAACCCGAGATTGTAGTTATTTTTTTTTTTTTGTCTGTTTATCTGTTTGTCGGTTTGTCTGTTTGTCTGTGTGTTTGTGCACGCTAATATCAGAAACGGCTTATTCGATTTACATGCGGTTTTCACTAATATACTGTAGTAAGCTTCACTTAACATTTAGTGTTTATTTCATGTCAATCGGTTCATAAATGAAAAAGTTATGTCAAAATCACGGCGAACATTTGTTAAGCTATTCTATCAGAGTACGAACACGCCTCGCGCCGCACATACGGGTATTTGAACCTAAAAGCTGGCCAAAAATATTTTCTTTCAATCAATCAATCAATCAAAAGTTTATTGTGGATCCATTGTACAGTTCTTGATTTTTGTCTCTAAATGTGTCTATAGATGTCAATCATCATTACGAATATATTGTTATTTTCATTTATGTCGTCACACATCTATCTATCTATACAAGGTGTAAAATAAGTAACCCACAACCTCTTAAGGGGTCATTGTACTCATCATTATGAACAACTTTTACTATGAGACCAAACCTGAAATCGCGAAAAAAAAATCAGCTGTTCAGTACATTTTGACGAATTATGCGAACATAAATGTATTGAACAGCTGATTTTTTTTTCGCGATTTTGCGAAAATTTTTTTTTGTAATGTGTTTGTTTTTCGATGTCGAGTATGTGGACGAAGTTCTTGCAGTTAATTTTTTTACACCTAATATACAAGGTGATTTTTTAATGACCAGCCAAATTTTCACAGGGTGTTCTACCCATGAATATGAACAACTTTCACTATGGGACCAACTTTGAAATCGCAAAAAAAATATCAGCATAATTTCATACATTTTGATCGAGTAGGTATTGAACTTTTGTAGGAAACCGCTGGTTTTTTTTTCGTGATTTCAAAGTTGGTCCCATAGTGAAAGTTGTTCATATTCATGGGTAGAACACCCTGTGAAAATTTGGCTGGTCATTTAAAAATCACCCTGTATATAAAATTCAAAGTCCTGACTGACTGATTGATTGACTGACTGATATATCAACGCACAGCCCAAACCGCTGGACCTAGAGACTTATACAGTGTAGGCATCCACTAAGGAAGGATTTTTGGAAATTCCATCCCTAAGGGGGACAAATAGGGGATGAAAGTTTGTATGAAAAATCTTATTCCTTGAGTTAATAGACTTGAAACTTGGCTTGAATATTTATCTAAGTAAATTATAAAGTTTTTTACTGCGGGGCTTGATTAACTCGAAAATTTGTGTAAATAATCTTTCAGTCAAGTTACGGAAATACCCTAAACGACTTTTTAAAATTCCATCCCTGTGGGTGTGAAAACAGGGAATATAGTTTATATGAAAAATGTTTGATTAAATAATTTGAAACTTTGCACAAATATTTGCCTAAGCAAGTAATAAAGTTTGTCGTTAATAGTTTTTCCCCCAGAGGAAAGGGTAGAGGGGAAAGGGAGAAGGGTAGGGGGTGGTGAGGAGGGAAAGGGGAAGGGGAGGGGTGATGAGGAATTTGATGAATGTCGTGGCTATCATGAGGAGGAAAAGGGGAAGAGGAGGGTGTGGTGAGAGGGAGGGGAGGGGTGGTGAGGAGGGAAAGGGGAGGATGATGGAGGGAAGGGGAGAGCGATACGAGGGTGTAGTGAGGGAGGAGGTGTAGTGGGTGTGGAGAAGGAAAGAGGGGGAGGGGAGGAGTTAGTGTAGGTAGACGGAGAGGGGAAAGCGGTGAAGGGGGTGTGGGACAGGGTGAGGGGGAGGGGGAGGTTAGCGGGAAAGGGATGTGGTGAAGGGTATGAGAGGGAGAGGGATTGGGAAGCGTGAGGGGGTGAGAGGGAGAAGTGAGGGGGATGATAGGGGAGAGTGAGAGGTGGTTAGAGTGAGAGGAGGAGAAGTAAGAGGGAGAGGGGGGACGAGTGCCCTTACACCTTAAAGTTGCTATTTGTATAGCACTGATTCATTGAAGAAACCCAGCCCGACAGAAATAACCGAAAAATAGAAAGTCGGAAACTCGAAACGGCACAAAAACAGAAGTAAACTCCCGTCGGAGCTGACACACACTTTTTTTGGTTGGTTTGAACGCCCTAATCTCTGGAACTAACAGTCGGACTTAATAATTATTTTTGCATTTGATAAGCCCAATTGTTAAGGAAGACTATAAGCATATCACATCACAACAAACACACACACACAACACTCAACACTCAAGGACCCTTAACATCACTCTAGGACCCTTAGGTGTCGGAAGAAGAAAAAATGTCAGAAAGAACGCTAAGCGAAAACGAAGTAATAGCGCGGGCAGGCAATGCGATCCGACATCCACGCGGGCGAAGCCGCGGGCAAAAGCTAGTATGTTCAAATAAATATTTTACGATTCCTTAGGTAAATAAAATATTTATGTTATAGCTCTGGCGACCACTACGTCGACGTCCACGGAGATTACGACTGCTCTCGAAGATGTTACTACCACACCACTTCAAACATGTGAGTTGTAATGAGAAAACATGCTTTATTTTATGCTATTTAATGTATTTTATTTTTATTTTGTATTCCTATTTCAATCATTTCTATTTTATTTATATTCCTTTTTCAATAATTTCTTGAGTGAGTAGGTATACTCTACACATTTTTATATTGTTTTTTTATATTCCAATTTCCTTCTGCATTCCCAATTTCCATTTAAATCCACATATTGGCCAGTATGTGGATTAAGCAAAATAAGAAAATAGAAGTAGGTAAGTACCTAAAATATAGGGACTATTCGAAATAAGGACGCTACACTCACCAAATTACCTAATTATACTCGAAGGATTTTACATTTTTAGGTTACCTATGTCCACACAAGTAATAATCTAGCTATAATAAGAAGAAAAAGACAAGTTGAAATGAGAAAAATGGAGGAGAGAAGTTTCTGAATAGATTTTATTCTCTTGGTTCCAAAACTCGCAAAAATAATCTTTTATTCTGTCTGTAGAAATAATGCAACAGCGCATTTCATATCTTAGTTATTACATGCAAGTATAACACCGCAATTGTGCAAGCCATAATTAAATTAATAACTTAACTTGGTAGCCCCAATTAACGTAAAATTTTCCCAACAGATGCAGAATTAGAAGTAAAGGAGCACGATCCTGACATGCACTTCCCGCACGAGGATCGTATCGTAGTCGTGCTGAGCCAACATCAAATGCAGAACTTAGGTAACCGACCAATCACGATGCTTATCTAACCGTTATCTACCAATCGCCGGTAAGCTTGCAAGTTTATCAGCCAATCATATTACGACTTAGCTCCAGTTGCTTCATTGACACACTAATGATCCTGTTCCTATATTTTATCGGTCTGTTTACGAATTGTAATTGGTATTCATGAAGATTGTTTGCCCGAAGTGTCTTTACAATAAAATAAGCAAATTATGTTTTCACTCTATTCGCAACTATGCCGACTGTGTTCAGCACCGAAAATAACACAATGGTCATAATATTAATCGGTTCACGGATGGTAAACGAGACACAATAGAAGTTTTATTGTTATGACGTCTATAGACGTCAAGCGCCCACGAAAGCGTTAAGCCTGTAAGTATAAAATTCGACGCAGACATAATGCTTGATTAAACGCTTGATGTCTGCGTCAAATTTTATACTTAAAGTCAATATTGATCACATCCAGTGATCGAACATCCGCGAGGTTTTTCCATTTGATGGAGTCTGACCCTTACTGCCCCACTATACAGCAAAGGCTTCCTATAATAAAGAGAAGGTACCTATAAAGTTTGAAGAAGTGGTGTGAAACGCCTTTCACACTATTTTATTAAAACTTCTCCTAATTATCTTCAATACTAGCAGCAGCGTGGATAACTTTATTATTGCGTATTTCAAACGCTGCATCAAAGCTAAGTATAAAGTTACCTACCCACTCACAATGTGATGGGATTAACTTGAATATTGAATTCTCTAATAAAATCAAGCAAATGAAGGGCACAGGGAAAAGACAAAAGGGGCTCATCGACAATTTATACGAAATCAAACAAATGATCGCACTTGGTACTTAGATTTTGAACAGGCCTTTGATATGACATATTCAAAACTAACTAAAAAACGGCCCATTGCTTTGTAATCCTCAATATTAAAAAACACGTCAAGGAATAAAAAGCTCATTTCGTATCGAACTAGCTTAAAAGGTGCTCATTGCATCCTTGGCTTGGCTGGCTTAGGCCAGAAAAGTCTGTTTAACTTTTGATTGAATAGGTCAATTCAATCAGTCAATTCAGTCAGTCAATTCAAGAGGAGCTCGTGGCTAAGTAATAACAGCCGCACGGGTCGATCCGTCAGGTTAAGCTACGCTTGCCGGGGTTGGTCTGTGGATGGGTGACCATCTTTACATATCGAGATACCTCCGTGCCTCGGAAAGCACGTTAAGCCGTTGGTCCCGGCTGTTATTCGTGGATCTTTGACAGTCGTTACGGGTCGTCAGAAGCCCGAAGAAGCCCGAAAGTCTGACAACCAGTCTTACCAAGGGGTATCGTATTACCCAGTTACTGGGTTGTGGAGGTCAGATAGGCAGTCGCTCCATGTAAAATACTGGTATTCAGCTGCATCCGGTTAGACTGGAAGCCGACCCCAACATAGTTGGGAAAAGGCTAGGCAGATTGAGGTCAATTAAAACGGAATCCTCAAAAATAGGTAGTTGGACTACGTAATGTCCAAAGCATGTAAATAACATCGTTAAAAATGAGTATCCATACACACCATGTAGATTTTTAGTATAAATTAGCGTTTTATTCAATTTGTGTTAATTGTTGATGAGCCCCTTCTTTCCCTGTGCCCTTCAAATAGTTATACCTCCTGTGGTCTTATAGTCGAGCTAAGTAATTGCTATATGATCGTAATTGATTTATGGAACCTTCTAAGGTGAAGTGCCACTTGTTTATCAGAAAATGGCAAAGTCCCTTTATCGTTATATGTATCGTTTTATACATATGAGTCCCTTTATCGATATGACAGGGACCACTTGCACGTTTAGTTGGGTTAAATGAATACCTCAATGTAGAGTTCGAAAACTCGGAGTTAAGATATTAACATTTTAATTCTTAGTACGCGTTGCGCCACTAAAAAGTAACACCGCGGGTTAGTTAATCTGACATTAGTGTTTTTTGAGTTGGGAACATTGCAGTTCAATCAACGCTGAGAATCGACGAAACATAAAATAGAATTGCAATTGTGTTATGTAATCCGACCAAAAATTAATGAACGGAAGTTGCACTCTTACACACTAGGTACATTACCTAAAGGTGCGCTTACACGAGCAATTAATTGCCCAACTTTCGGTCAATTACTTCGTGTCGGCAACACCAAGCAATTTACAGCAATTACAAGATTGTATAGAAATTGCCAAAAATTGCGCACTTTTTGTGGCTCGTGTAAGAGCGCCTTTACATTGAAGGATACGTAATACTTTCTTGTCTTTGAATTTTATACCATGACCTCTCATTTTAATCGTATTGTATGTCGTTTCCACGGAGATTTAGTTTATTTATTGACGAAAACGTCAGATAAGGAAAAATATGTTTTGAATGTTTTTATAATTTATAAATTTATTTTTATACATATGAGTTCATGAATATATTTCCTGCTGAGATAGTACCTAATTTTCACTTACTATAAATCGTAGAACAATATAAAATAAAAAATAAGTTATCAGCGGTAGTTTATAAAGTCAATTTATTTTGACATTACTTAAATTAACCCAGAGTTTAGCGACTTAACTCTCCCAGATCGGTGGGTTAAATATTTAAAAGTTTAACTCTAGGTTTACCTCTAACTCTTCGTGGCGCAAGATTAATTATTTGATTGATCCTGAATTAGCTGTTAATTCCGAATTGCTTAAGGTAACAACAAGGGAAGTGGGCTTATCTAGTTTCAACCCTAGTGAAGTTAAAATATCCTGGGAATTGTTGTAAAAAAAAGTGATAAGTACAGCAATTACGAGCTCGACTATATCTATACCAGTAGTTTCAGGAATAGAACATCAAATACAGAGCTTGATCTCCTTCATCATCGTCATCATCATTTCAACCTAAAGACGTCCACTGCTGGACATCGACCCCAAGCACCGCCACTTTGACCGGTTCTGTGCTTCTCGCACTGCAATCTTTATCTCCTTGCAATACGTATAATATTGTAAACCGCTCTCCGACTGCAGCAAACAACCAATATCGTACAGTTCTGCTAACTATAAATTGATTTACTTCGATAACTAGTTAGTGTAAACTCAGGAGCTCAATCTCTGTATTTTGATGTTCTACAAAATTATTAATAGCAATAGGTACAGCTGTTGAACTAAACATTCACTAAACTGGTCAAGTTTTATGTGCGTATATAGCAGTGTATTGTGTTAATAATACCTTAAATACCTTACTAGCTGCGCCCCGCGGTTTCACCCGCGAAGACCGGGTTAAAAAGTAACCTATGTGTTAATCCAGGGTATAAGCTGTCTACGTACCAAATTTCATACAAATCGGTCCACCCGTTTGAGCGTGAAGAAGTAACAAATATACAAACTCACAAACTTTCGACTTTATAATAATAGTGTGATGATGTCAGAGGTCACATTGTTTTTATGTAAAGGGTAAGCTCTGAAAAAACTAAGTAGTAAGTAGTTCCGATTCTGAAAATCCTTCACTGATATTATAGCTACTCTATTCCCGAGTAACATAGAATACTTTTTATGCAAGAAAAATGTATGGTTCTTTTGCGAATATACATGAGGGTGATGCCGTGAGGCAGTGCTAGTACCAAGATAATTTAATAGTTGCAGAAATTAGGGCAATACTCTTTCCCTGTTGCTTAATTTTGTCTCAAGGACACACATTGATATTATTTAACTTATGGGCAAACGTTTCTGAACTATGAACTGGGAAATTGGTTACAACCTAGAGTAGTAGTCTACTACTCACTTTTATTAATAGTAGTTTTACTAACAGATAAGAGCATTAAATGGAAAACACTTTTGTCCTTTAACAATGGGATAAATTGATAGACGAATCTGCATATTTATAAGCTGGACTTGAAACAATCTGACGGCGATATCGTAAAAAGAGCCCATCCATATGAATATCACCTATCTCTCCACAATTCCATTGCATACTCCCCTACCATTATCGCGCCCTCTAGTCTACTCTTTGATAAGCAATGGTCCTCTGTTGCACCATGAAACATGAGGCAACAGGGGCTAGTGTGAATCTTTGTGTTCATTCGAGTAATCGAATCTAGTAATCTGGTGAAACCACGCTGGGGTCGGTACATTTCATTCATTCATTCATGAGGTATCTATTTTTCAGGACATGTTTTAAATTTTCTCTCGATTATTTGCAAACAAACATATACATATACGTATAAATAGTTACCGATACATTGTTCCCTATTTGAGCTTCTTTCCTTAATAAAAGCCAAATTGATTTATCACCGCTGAAACTTAGACTGTCTACCTGCCCATGGAAAATTACTCTCGTAACTTTGTCCTATTTCTCAATCGGCTGAATATTCTTACGTTATGAAATCTTCAGGGGTTTTCGATTCCATACTTCTTTTATACCACCTATTGTTTTGGGCCAATCGTTACAAGAGGACCTGACAGAATTGATTTGTTCTACAAGTTTTAATATTTCGTGTTTATTTTTTTTTTGATTAACGGTTGGTCCCAGTAATTAAAATTAAAGTCAATAACTTTATCAAGCCACTATAAATTACAATGAGAGCGTGTTTAAGGTACTACTATAATATTTTCTGTCATACGAGCATGTAACCTTTCAAAATGGCGTCGATATACCTACGCGTAGACGCAGCTTTGGCCACCTTTATAGGATCATAAACCTCGAAAATTTAAACGTAAGTTGACATTATTTCTACGTATAATAAACTAAAATGAATTTCCAGATTTTTCACCCAGTTCGTGACCTGAGGACAGCTCAGGCCAGTCTTCAATATGGTCTTCCGGATCAGCTATTAATTCAAAGACGCAGATATCTATCGTCATCATAACTGTCACGTTAATGTGGCAAAGTGTATAAAAAGGACTGTTAAAAAAAACTTTAATATTTTAAATAACACGAAATTGTGTTCAAGAATTTACTGAAGTTTTTTGTAATTAATTAAGTAAGAGCTTATTAGTTACTAGTGGGTAATAATTAATAATATAATGAAAAAAAATATCTGCAAGAGATTTTGATTAAATTTTCTTTCCATTATGAGGACGAGACGAGATAAAATCGCGTTGTTTTCGATATTATTTCATATCTCATATTTTGAGTTCGTCAATATTTTTAGGTACTCATAATCTCTCTGTAAATGTTCAATGCTTCACTTGTATTATTTGCACTGTCTTTGCAAATACATATAATAAAAACTGCTTGTATCAAGTTATCAAAGATTCTTGTAAACAAAACTACACGAGTTTTATAAGAAATACAAACTTTGTAGTCAATTACTATGTAATTTTATGTTTATCATTCCATTCAATAAATAGACAATATAAGACAATGCTTGAGTTTTATTAGATCGCCTCCAACAATCCCCGATTTAAATCTATACGGTATGAAATTTATCTATACGGTATGAAATTTAAAACATGTTCCAAATCGAAATGGGAGATTGTACTCATCATTATGAACAACTTTTACTATCGGCCCAAACCTGAAATCGCGAAAAAAAAATCAGCTGTTCAGTACATTTATCTACATCAAACTCGTCAAAATGTACTGAACAGCTGATTTTTTTTAGCGATTTCAGGTTTGGTCCCATTGTAAAAGTTGTTCATAATGATGAGTACAATCTCCCATTTCGATTTGGAACATGTTTTAAATTTCATCCTGTATAAGGTGTTTAAAAAGATCATCGAACTGAATAACTTTTACTATGGGATCAACTTTGAAATCGCAAAAAAAAACTACTGTTCCGTACATTCTGATGAGTTAATAAATAAAATAAATAAAAACTAAATAAAAGCTTGTAAAAAAGCCTTTTACTCCTTATTTCATTTCAAATGTTGTTATTAAATTTACTTATTGTGTATATTGTTAGTATGGTTAGTCTTCTTTCATTGAAATATGGACGCCTTTTTAGGTAAAGGCCCCCTCCAGCTGACGAGTAAAGCTAACATAAATGTAGGCAAAACCAGATTTTTATTCGCGATTTCAAAATTGGTCCCATAGTAAAAGTTAGTCAATTCGATGGTGTAAAGCACTCCTTATAGTTTGTAGAGTTAATTTTTTAACACCTTATACATATCGTCGCCAATTTAACTAACTGACGTAGGTATCTGACATTTTGGACTAAGCCGATAGCCGACCTAACTATAGTAATTTGATACATTTTCCAAGTCGAATCGATCTGTCTAATCGGCGACATATGCCTTACGGTCTCCATTATAATGCAAAAATCGACACCGTCATATCTACAGTTTACAAAAAAAAAAAAAAAATAGCTTGCCCTGTAAACTTTTCTTCAAATCAGTTATGTCACTTAGCTAGATTAGTGACGATATATCTATATAAATATATGCTGTTCGCTGGTAAGCGCATCACTTGAGAACCGCTAGACCAATTTGGTTTTAGGGAAAGAAAAATTACAAAAGTTTCCTGGAGCATTAGAAAAATTGGCAAAACTGAACGACTTTGTTTCTATGCAATTTTTTATGAACTACTGTTTCGACAGAACAATGTCTGTCGGGTCAGCTAGCGGTAATAGATTTGGGGTCAAAGGACTCGCTCACTCATCGTGGCTGCTAGTCCAATTTTGGTCACCAGCGTAATATTAGAATATTATATTTACCTACCTACTGAAAATTAGGTAGTGTAAAGATAACATGTCTAAGATTCCTTTCATAAAATTTATTGAATTGGGTGGCTGTTCCCAATTAAATTATGATTAAGTTCTTATAGTTTTACTTTCTATTCGATTAATACTTAGATACTTATAAATTTTCGTAGTCTAATTATTTGTAATTAGCCACAATGTTTCCAAAAGATTGATTTATCTGAAAACCTTCGACTTCAGTGAAATTAGTCACAATAGGTTCCTAGTCATAAAAAATAAGAGACTTTTATAGCGGTCACAGGTGGCACACCTAAATACCTACGTAACATTGATTAATTTAGTCAGTTGCATACATTTTTGATTAAGTTGTGAAGAATATTCAGTAGGTACCTACTCAATATTAACCACGAACAATAACAACAACGAGAAGGAAGCCGACAGAAGGATCCAGTTGGGTTGAGCAGCGTTTACAAAATTTCGTCAAGTCTTTTCGTCACCTATCCCGCAATGCTTGGAGACCAAGGTTTTCAACCAGTGCATACTGCCCGATATGATATATGGTGCCGAAACGTGGACACTGATAGTCGGCCTGGTCCACAATTTCAAGGTCGCTCAGCGCGCTATGGAGAGGACTATACTCGGAGTTTCTTTAAAGGATAAAATCAGGAATTAAGTTATCCGGAAAAGAACCGGAGTAACCGACATAGCTTGCAGAGTATGCAAACTGAAGTGGCAGTGGGCTGAACATATTTGTCGAAGAACCGATGGCCGGTGGAGCAGACTAGTCTTGGAGTGGAGACCGCGTAGGTATCGGCAAGCGTAGTGTGGGACGCCCCAGCTAGATGGACCGACGAACTTAAGAAGGTGGCTAGGACAGACTGGATGTGAAAGGTGGGTGACAGGGTGTTGTGGCGCAGACTGGGAGAGGCCTATGTCCAGCAGTGGACTGCGATAGGCTGAGTTGATTGCTTGATACTAACAAACTCATTATAACACTACGTTCATAGTTATTTTTACGTTAAGAGGTAAAAATAACTATGAACGTAGTGTTATAATGAGTTTGTTAGCATCAACCCACTAACAACCGTAATGTAACTAGAATAAAGATCACTGTGATGTTAACAGACTTGCCAATAGCAGAAACCCAACAACAACCTTATTGCAACGACTATAAAGATCACTGTGATTTTGACAGTGATGCAGAGGTAAAATAACTGTGAAAGGACTATTATAGTTTTAGACCGAGAGGTGACAGGATTTTTCGTAACGATCATGGATACGGTTAAATTTACTTCGATGGGTAGTAGAGCAGTCCCCTAATGTGAATGACGTCGGTCTGCCTGCTCTGAGTGGTTGCAACTTCGAGTTATAGCGCTTACAAGAGGCGTCATTGTTGCGAAAAAAAAACGATCAGGGAAATGGTCAGTTTTGGTACACATTCAAAGTATGGCGTCTCCGCAGATGAAAAAAGTTGGTCTGCCGGCTCTCACTGGTTGCATTTCAGAGCTATGATGTGCGCAACATTGTTGCGAAAATAAAACGATAAGAGAAATGGTCAGTTTAAGTACCCATTCGAAGTATGTGTCTTCACAGGTGAAACGAGTTAGTCTGCCAGCTCTCAGTGGTAGTATTTCAGAGCAATCGTTGTGTATGCAAGACGCTTATTTTTGGAGAAAGCCTAAAAAATACATCAAAAAACGGGACAATAGGTGAATTTATCAAGTGCACGCCGGCCGGTGTCGTACCCTATATTCTACAAAATTATTAATCTGTGATTTACCCAAAGTAATAAGTTGAATCATTAAAAATTGGATTTGTTCGATTTCATTCTTTATTTTATTGATTACCGTTAAGTTGAATTTTTCTATAACTAAGCGTCTTGCGTATAACAAAGCTCTGAAATACAACCACTAAGAGCCGGCAGACCAACTCTTTTCACCTGTGGAGACACCATACTTAGGATAGGTACTAAAACTGACCATTTCTCTTATTGACACCTCTTGACACCTCTAGCTTTTTCCCTATTCCTTTACAGAGGGGACGGTCGCGCAGCGGGTGGTTCTCGGCGCAGGTGTAAGGTGGGAGTACGACACCGGCCGGCGTGCACTTGAAAAATTCGCCTGTTGTCCCGTTTCTCGATGTATTTTATAGGCTTTCTCCACAAATAAGCGTCTTGCAAACAACGATTGCTCTGAAATACAACCAGTGAGAGCCGGCAGACCAACTCGTTTCACCTGTGGAGACAGCATACTTCGAATGGGTACTAAAACTGACTATTTCTCTTATGGTTTTTTTTGCAACAATGTTGCGCGCATCATAGCTCTGAAATGCAACCAGTGAGAGCCGGCAGACCAACTTTTTTCATCTGCGGAGACGCCATACTTTGAATGTGTACCAAAACTGACCATTTCCTTGATCGTTTTTTTTTCGCAACAATGACGCCTCTTGTAAGCGCTATAACTCGAAGTTGCAACCACTTAGAGCAGGCAGACCGACGTCATTCACATTAGGGGACTACTCTACAACCCATCGAAGTAAACCTAACCGTATCCATGATCGTTATGAAAAATCCTGTGACCTCTTAGTCTATTTGTATTACATGCACTGCTAAAGAGTCTCAGGGCCTATTTCACGATGTCCGAATTTTGAATTTATTCGATAAGCAACTGCTTACCGAATAAATTCAAAAATGGAACAGAATTTGTATGAAATTATCTGTCAAGTAAGTTAATAGAAACTTAATCGTAGGTGGAAACAGGCCCTTAGTAGGTAAGCCTTTAATATAAAAATGGGATAACCGATGGGGTCTGATTTCTCCTACCATTGGAACCAAAAGTTTGACTTGAGCTTTTTCAACTCAAGAAATACTGATGTTTTAACTGGGTGACAATCCAGTAGATACGCCGCCCGTTATCTGATGGTAAGTAGTAACCGTCACGTAAGGCTGGACATCTCTACGTCGCAGCCAACTAGCTTAATTAGCCGTTTAGTTAACAGCCTAGCCTTTCAAAATAGCGCTCGCCGGCTGCAGCCACGGCACTGCGCGCTGGCGCGTGGTTTTCCACAGTTATTATAACCTAACCCATTTGGTCGGTGTACCCCAGCTTAGTTACTGCGACCAATTCGGCGCGTGGTTTCAACCTAACCTATAAGTGAATATCATTCAGGCCACTAGTTGAACGGATGTCTGGGACATACGGGGTGTTTCTTTTAAGGTGGCAAGCCAGTGCGAGCTGATAGCAGAGTACCGTACCTATCGATTTAACCCCCATGTATGTTCTACGATTTGTTGTAGTTTTAGAGTTATAATTTTTTTTCGATATTTTTCCTGATTCAACGAGTTAATGTAAAAAATTATATCTTTTTTTTGGGTCAACTTTGAACGAGAATGTACTTAATAGGGCATTATTTGCTGAAATCGGTCGTTGAAAGTGGTGTTTCTGAAATCTTGTGATTTCATATTTTATAACTTATTATTATTATCTTTGCATATTTTTGTCAATCCTGATATTTACTATTCCTCTTAAACAGAGCTCAGTTGATAATAAAAACATAAATTTTATACCGTAGTGATTAAATCGTAGAACATACATGGGGGTTAAATCGATAGGTATGGTACTCTGCTATCAGCTCGCACTGGTTAAGAAACACCCTGATACATGGTCAATTTAAATTAGCCAACGAAACTTCCTAGACGTACCTAATGGCTATCGATAACTAACCACGAAAAACAAAAAAAAACTTGTTTGGCCCTGCGCGGACTGTCACATGTTCCTTCATATTACTCTTCTTTTACTAATAAGAAGGGAAAGACAGTCGTCGAAGATAAAACGAACGATATTTTCTTTAATATCCGGCCATATTTATTTCCACTTCGATTTGCTTTACGAAATATAAAAATCAATTTGTATTATTGTACCTAAATGATAACGTCAAAAATTATAGGAAAATCGGGTTATTGTATATTTAGCTACTTATGGTTATATACTGTAAAGGTTTCATGCTTTGGTTAATCCTTAGCAATGATTCTGGCTGACATTTCGATCATTTAAACATCGAATTATTCTTAAAGAAAAGTGATGCTCGCTTTTCTTTGAGGAGTGATTTTAGCTAGGGCTCTGCGTAGGCTGTGTGTGAATTATAATTTATTCTGATTATCAATTGAGCGGGCTTCAGCCCCACTTCTCCTGTGCACTACTGTGTTTTTATTCCGTAGCTAGCCACTCAATGTGAGGTTCGAGCCCTCACAGTACCTACTAAGTTAGAACCCATTACCTAACCCTAGACCTAGTCTGCCTTACTTACATGTAAGGCCGCCACTTATGTTATTTCAATAAATAAGTCAATAACCAAGCTCTGATTTAATCTAATACAGTTAATCATAAAAGGTTAGTAAATTAACCCTTTACGTTTTCATTACTTACGATTGAGACAGAACGCAGGCATCAAATTATTTTATAGAACAAAGCTCCCTGTATTACAAGAATACCACGATCACAGAAAAATAAAGCTAGCAGTAGTTCATCTGGGCAGTGACCTTGAATTAATTACCTACAGCCTCTCGGTAGATACACACAAGTCCGTCCGTGCGTAACTGCCGCGCACTCGAACTGTTGCGTACTGGTACGGACTGAGATTTCGAAGGGCGTCGTTTCAGACGTTTTTAACCGACTTCAAAAAAGGAGGAGGTTATCAATTCGGTTGTATTTTTTTTTTGTATGTTTGTTACCTCAGTGCTCCGTCATTTATGAACCGATTTGGAAAATTCTTTTTTTATTTGAAAGGGTATACTTCCAGATTGGTCCCATTTTTATCAAAATCCAGTTCTGATGATGGGATCCATGAGGAATCGAGGGAACTCCTCAAATATTATAGGCATACATATAGCGATTTTGGTATTTTCATCAACAAATCAAGCGTTTGCATTCAAAAAGTATCATCTGGTGAAGTGGAACTCATGATGAAGACCACAGATGGCCATGGGAACTCCTCAACGATGATAAGTATTTCACCGGTGGCGATAAGATATCTCGATTAAAATAGTTAAGCGACTATAACGAAGCTTTGAATAAATGGTTCTGATGAAAATGGTACCATCGAACCGATCTGATGAAGAAGCCGGAGGTCGGCATCGGAACTCAGTAATAAAACAATGTATCCTAGCCGTGTTTGGGCTTATTGGAATTGTCATAGGGTGCACTCTGGCTTCAAATGATATGCCGCTTCAAATTGCGCTACTTGAGTTGTATGTTATCATTGCCTTGATTGTCAGAAGGCAGATTTCGTAGCCTCGTTATCTCCTTCAACTAAAACTACGCCTACCAAATTTTTGACACGACTTTGCGCGACGTATTTGCCTTTTTGAAAAGTTTTTATTTTGGCTTTTGAGTTGGCTTCAATAATTTAATACGTATTTTTCCCATTTAGTCTATGTGGATGATGCTCCTCTTATTTATATTGCAGAGTGGTATTCAGATTTGTGTGGGGTAGGCACCACTAAAAAGTGAAAAATAAAAACTTTTTCCAAAAAAAAAAAACAACAGACTTCCAAAAAAACACTACAAAGTGAAAAATAACTTTAATTTCGGAAGTCGGTGGCAAAAAAAAACAGTGGTAAATAAAAAACCAAAGACACCGACTTCCGAAATTAAAGTTATTTTTCACTTTGTAGTGTTTTTTTGGAAGTCGGTTGTTTTTTTTTTCTATGAAGATAAACTACTGTATTATTATAATACTGTGCCACAACTAAGTCCTTAATTTGTTTCTTGGAACTCGTTATTAATATCGCAAGTCATTCGGTATAACATTACAATGTTCTAAATATGGTCGGAGATTTCATATGCCGACTGTACCTTTATCATTACTTAAGATTTCTTCATGTTTAGCACATGATAAATTCTCTCAAACACGTAATCAGCTTAACAATCACCAAGTCATAGATAATTGCTCTCTCTGTTTCCTCTTGCCCTTATCCCAATTTATTTGGGGTTGGCGCAACATGTCTTCGTCTTCATACTTCTTCTCTATTTGTCGTCACCCCTTTTCTAAGCCATATCACCTTTCAAACAGTCCATCCATATATTTCTTTAGTCTTCCTCTACTCTTAATGCCACCGATACCTATCCATGCTTTCCTCACGTCATTTTCCTGCTTCGTACAAACAAGGCAATATACAATTAACCGTTTACCGAACAACTTGAGTGTCCATCAACACAAGCGCATAGTTATTGCGGCCAACCTTCCTTGCCGGTATTGAATCCATGGAGTGCTAGCTCAGTTGCTCCACAATGCAATATCGGCGCGGCGAATTGCTCCAATGTTATGTATGAGCATATATGAGGAATATTTAAATGTTCCCGGGGCAAGTCGGGGAAAGTGTGATTGAATTTACATCAGAAAATTCTCTGTGCAGCTTGAAAATTGGATTTGTACACGGTTAATGGAAGACGCTCTTTGTTCTCTTCTCCTTGTGACTTTAATTTGTATGGTGTATTATAATAAAGAGTTGGTATTTATTCCATAATATTCTATTAGGTAAAATTAACTGTCGAAATGTGGGTGTACTGCATACCTACACCTTCAACGTATTGGAACGTATGCGTTCTCAATGCTTCAGGTGTAATATACTTGTAGATTACAAATAGAAAAGGCAAATCACTTTGTTAATGCTGTATTTAATAATCAACTTCAGTTAATATTTTACACTTGTACACATAGGTACACAACAGTAATCATCAATCTCGCAAATACGTCCAGGCGATATCTTTCGGTCCTGGCTCCTGCGGCTATTCCTGACGATGAAGTCTCCTGACAACCGGAAGTCAGCAGTTCAGTATTTATTACAGATAATATTAAAACGTTATGTTAACAGGAAGTCAATCAGTCAATCAATTCAACAAGTCATCAATGCACGCTAACAAGTGGTATATACAGGCGTTATAATATTTGAACATTTACGGTAATATTTAAATGTTCGCCTCCCCATGTTTGCTATCATCGTTAAGTTTATGGAGAGGTCGTTATGGTTATTGGTTCCATGTTCCATATAAAAATGTAATCAAAATTTAAATGTTATGAAGGTAATTTAAGACCATATCAGGAAAGCGGTTATTTAGGGTTTAATTTTATTGCCTGAATAGCCTTTGGAAGACACAGGAGGATGCCCTGGCTAGTCGGAGTGACGATCTTGGCAGGGTGGCTAGAAAAGCTGGGAGAGAATGCCCACATGTGTTATTTTTCCACTTTTGTTTTGATTGTTTGTTGCATTGTTTTCATTTCCCAAATTCCCAGTGTCACAACACAGAGGCAATGTAGACTTGTAAATTGTAAATTGTCTTTGATCTCATATCAACCAATGGAAAAATATTTGTTAACTTAGATGAGGCTTTTGCTTACATTGCTTTCTGAGTGTACTTTGTCTTTTTTTAATTTTTTTGTAAGTAATGTGAGTTTTTTTTCTGAAAATAAACAAGTTTTCTTTCTTTTGTTTTTTTTTTTCGAAGTGCGATTGGAGAGGCCTATCTCCGTGGCAACATGCTCAAGTGACACCCGCCTTGCGACAGACAACATTAATTGCGTTATTTACGTTGTCGAGCAGACAATTTTTTCGAACATATGAAGCAATGGATTAGTAATTTGCTTCAAAATTTTTCAGATTCCGATCCATAGCACAGATTAATACAGATAGGACACTCCGCAGTTTAAGTATGAAGCTACAAGTACGCGGCGTCACGGGTCCAATTCAGTAGGTCAGAAGGTATAAGAGTTACGCGATAGAAAGAGAGGCAACTTGTAGTTGAATATAACTGTAGGTAATAAGCGTTGTGCGACCTGTCAATCAATCTGCCTAGCCTTTTCCCAACTATGTTGGGGTCGGCTTCCAGTCTAACCGTATGCAGCTGAATACCAGTATTTTACATGGAGCGACTGCCTATCTGACCTCCACAACCCGGTAAGTAGGTAATACGATACCCCTTGGTAAGACTGGTTGTCAGACTTTCGGGCTTCTGACGACCCGTAACGACTGACAAAGATCCACGAATAACAGCCGGGACCAACGGCTTAACGTGCTTTCCGAGGCACGGAGGAAACTCGGTATGTAAAGATGGTCACCCATCCACTGACCAACCCCGGCAAGCATAGCTTAACCTGACGGATCGACCCGTGCGGCTGTTATTATATAGCCACGAGCTCCTCCGTTGTGCGACCTGTATTGCACTTTATTGTGTCGTAGCAAGAGCCGCTTTTTATTTAAATGATTTTGCGGAGTGTCCCATCTGTATTAATCTGTGTCGATAGTGTGTTACGCAATTAGGGTGCAGATGACGCGCATGCACCATTAGGGTGCAGATGACGCGCATGCACCATTAGGGTGCAGATGACGCGCATGCACCATTAGGGTGCAGATGACGCGCATGCACCATTAGGGTGCAGATGACGCGCATGCACCATTAGGGTGCAGATGACGCGCATGCACCATTAGGGTGCAGATGACGCGCATGCACCATTAGGGTGCAGATGATGTGTATGTACTTGATTCAGCCAGTCGCGTCGCAAGGATGCTCGAGGCCCTAAAGTCCAGCAGTGGACATCTTCGGCTTACACGATGATGATAATTATGGTTAGGCTTCCAAGCAACATTTATAACAGAATACTTTTAAAGTATTAAGTTTATGTACATACTTAATTAGGTCCTATTATGCAGGCCATTCCAAATGGTTTAATACAAAGCTAACTATTAAATTGCATTATCAGACTTAGTTTTTGGATAATCCTAGTTTATAGGACATAACCGATCGATCGATTTTTTTTTTATGTGTAAAAAAAAGTATCTATCGAACTTACATCTATACAAGGTGTAAAATAAATAACCCACAACCTCTTAAGGGGTCATTGTACTCATCATTATGAACAACTTTTACTATGGGACCAAACCTGAAATCGCGAAAAAAAAATCAGCTGTTCAGTACATTTTGACGAATTATGCGAACATAAATGTATTGAACAGCTGATTTTTTTTTCGCGATTCAAAATTTTTTTTTGTAATGTGTTTGTTTTTCGATGTCGAGTATGTGGACGAAGTTCTTGCAGTTAATTTTTTTACACCTAATATATTATAGAAACGATGTTTAATAAAGTCGTAAACAGCAGGGGCGGGTCGCTAGTTAGGACATAATTTAATTAATTTAGGGACTAACTAGCGACCCGCCCTTCCAACCCACGGTATTTACGAACATGCCTTGAAGAGATAGTTTAGAAGTTGGCGAATCACACTTTCACACTAATATTATAAGGCGAAAGTTTGTGAGTGTGTGTGTGTTTGTTACTTCTTCACGCTCAAACGGCTTGACCGATTTGGATGAAATTTGGTATGTATACAGGGCTATTTTTAAATGACTAGCTAAATTTTCACAGGGTGTTCTACCCATGAATATGAACAACTTTCACTATGGGACCAACTTTGAAATCGCAAAAAAAAATCAGCTGTTTCATACATTTTGATCGAGTAGGTATTGAGCTTTTGTAGGAAACCGCTGGTTTTTTTTTCGTGATTTCAAAGTTGGTCCCTTAGTGAAAGTTGTTCATATTCATGGGTAGAACACCCTGTGAAAATTTAGCTAGTCATTTAAAAATAGCCCTGTATAGCTTATGTAGGCTACTTTTTATCCCGGTCTACGCGGGTGAATCCGCGGGACGCAGCTAATACAAGATATATATGATGACTGGTAATTAGTGACCGATACCTAAACCCATGATTGTGCTCATGATAACAAACAACTTTTACTATGGGAGCAAACCTGAAATCGCGAACAAAAATCAGCTGCTTCCTACATTTTGACGAGCTATGCGAACATGAATGTATGGGACAAGTAATTTTTTTTTCGCGATTACAGGTTTGGTCCCATAGTAAAAGTTGTTTGTTATCATGAGCACAATCATGTGTTTAGGTATCGGTCACTAATTACCAGTCACCCTATATAAAAAGAATGTTTTGAACTAAATTAATTTAGGTACTAACTAGCGACCCTTCCCTGCTACGCACGGTTTACGACTTTACAAAACATCGTTTCTTTATACAGGATGTTAGGTTAAACGATGGACATACTTTAACGGAGTGTAGTACTCATGAAAATGAACAACTTTTACTATGGGACCAAACCTGAAATCGCGAAAAAAAAATCTGCTGTTCCCTACATTTTGACGAATTATGCGAACATAAATGTACTGAACAGCTGATTTTTTTTTCGCGATTTCGGGATTGTTCCCATAGTAAAACTTGTTCATAATGATGAGTAGGTACTACACTCCGTTAAAGTAAGTCCCTCGTTTAACCTAACACCCTGTATATGCAAGTTCGATAGATGTGTTTTAATTCTTTAATACCTTCTTTCTCTTCTTTCTCTTTCTTTTTCTTTTTTTTTCTTTTTCTTTCTTTTTTTTTCTTTCTTCTTCTTCTTCTTCTTTAATTCTTTCTTTTTTATTTTTGTGTTTTAATTTAATAAATTAATTTAATTTTTGTCTACTACAAACAGAATTTATGTAAAAAACAACCTAGGCAATCTTGTGAATAAAACTGATCCCTAAATTATTACTGGCCAGATATGAAGAGCAGGTTTTGTACCAACATATTTATCAATACTTATTGATATTCCTTATTCAAACATTGCTTGTTTTTTCGCCGACTGGAGAACAACAATAGCCTGGCTTTATTCCTATCGTTATCCCTCTGATTTGTACTCCCCTCCCACGCAGATTGGAAATTAAAAAAGTGGCCAAATGGAGTTGGACTCGCACACGAAGGATTCCGTACCACCGTACAATATTTAACACTAGGAACATTAAAAAAATACTTTAGTAAAAAAAAACAAGTTTCTTAAAAAAAGACATTATTTTTTAGCGTTATTTTATTATTGTTTTTTGTTGTTTAGCAGCTATAGTAGTAAACACTCTGTGAAAATTTCAAGTGCCTACCTATAACGGTTCAAAAGATACAGCCTTGTGACAGACGGACGGACGGACGGACAGCGGAGCCTTAGTAAGCACAGAACCCTAAAAACGTAAAAATGTACACTAATTTTGATCGGCATTGAAATCCTTGTTTCTTTTCATAACATTTTTTTTTTTGTGATTTTAAATGTAAAGTGCGTGTAATCAAAACATTTTCTCAGTCATTTATTATATAGAATATAAAATATGTACCTAATTTATGTGGACTGGTTACGTTATCTATCTTACAACAAATACATTGTATATGTAGGTAGTGGTATTTTTGAGCGCATTCAGAATGAAATGAAACCTTGGCGTAGTAAACACAAAATGACTGTTACGCAATTATAAAAGCAAGTTTGTTATAGGCCAATTTGAACTTTCGCAACTCAGTTCCAAAAGGTTCAATCTCATTCTGATCGCGCAGTTTTTAAGGTTGTTTTTCGTCTAGCAGTAGTTGAGGATGACGTCAGTGGTACAGGGTTTGAGGCAGCACTCGTCGACCAGGCCGTCTCTCTTGTACCGGGACCAGTTAGCGGTCAAGGATCCGCGTCGTCCACTCCAGGGCCAGTCGATCTCGTTCGTCTTGTCTTCGGGCAAGAAGTCTGCTGCTATAGAAAGTTGGATGTTAGTAAGTATTATATTTAATTTGGAGGATTTTTAACAAAAGCATGCTTTGAGAGAATATAAAAGTTAAAGTTGGCGAATACAAGATTAGCGTTGAGTTGCACGAAACCAACATTAGTTCAATGGAGACTTTAATTCATGCCATCCCTTACATTTTGTATCAAAAAGAAAGTGACAGCATCAATTTAAAGTATCAATTTAAAGTAGACTAATGTTGGTTTCGTGCAGCTCATCGAAATACCAAAGAATATTTTGAGCAATTCCCTGCACAACCCTAACTCCGAAGGCACACTGTGGAGGAACTTCTAACCAGTGCCCTTTTTTAGAATTTAGTCAGTTAATGCAATCAGCAAATTCTTTCAAGATGAATGCCTGTCTGTTGCACATTGCAGAATTCACTTTACACAAAATTTAATTGCATGTTACTGTTTGTATTTATATAATTGAGTTCAACAAATTACGGTTAATTTAATTTGAAGCAGTGTGCATTGTTCAGGCATTAACGCCTTCAATTATAGCAACGGCAACACGACGCGTTCTGTGAAGAAACTATTAATAGACAACGCGGCGTAACTTTTTCCTACATACAAACGTGCATAGGTCATTCACTTGCCTAACAACCATCGTCCGTGTAACATTGTTTTTTTTACAATATATGTAATATTATCGAGTCACGGCATTTTATTTGGCACCATTATATCCTCCAAAGATATAACATGGTGGCCCATGAGGGGAACAAAGAATAATCCGCGTAAATAATGAAATAAAGTTAAATAAAATCGGTACGAGTACGACACGCGCGCATCAGCAACGAACTCCAAGATTTGAAGCCTTGCAGTGGAGGGACAAAAGCCACGGGTTCCAGCGTATGGAGGACTGTCGCCTGGTCAATACAAGGAGCCAGGATTCGAGCAGTGGTGCAGCCAAAGCATCACATCGAACAGGGCGTCGACGTGTCGCCTCAAAGTTAAGTGCCTATCCTTTGTTCAAAATCCATCCATTCGCCCAAAATACCCATAATACCTATTAAAATATTGAGAATAGCATTCCATTTGTGTAAATTAAAGTTTTTTCGTGCATATTAGTGCGAAATCTCTTAAGAATTGCAAATATTGCATCAGATATTTTTTTTCCATCCACCTTCAACAAAAAATAAAATCGTTGAATAGTTTAGAATTATGTTAGATTACTTCGTTTAATTATAACGAATTCGGAGTATAAGTAAATTTCTATCCTGATTCGTCATTGAATTAATATTTTTAAATAAAATAGGCTCAGTCATAGATAATTAATAATAATACTACGTACTCAGTCCATGACCTTTCAATGTCAAGCTCATTAGGTAGTTTTATTTTTTGGTTCTGGCTTTTGGTTTAGCGTAGTGTGCCGACTATTCCAGGTCACACCTCTTCGAGCGGTACCGGCCAGCGGCTTGGTCAAACGGAAAACTTCCCGGCCGTCCGGTTGGCGTACAGCTGCTCGTGCGCACCCAGCTTCCCTAACAGCAGGTGACACCGAAACGAGGAACGTGAGCCCATTCATTTTTCTTTTAAATTTGATTTTGGAAATTGCCCAATATCATCTTTGAAGTTGACTTCTTGACTCTGTTTATTCACAATGTCAGAAAGTAAGCAGCAGAGTTATAAAGAATTGGTCACAAAAAGAGCGTCCGCCAAAGGACAGATTACTAAATTTAAAAATTATTTAAATAACATTTCTGAAGTAGATGAGTTAAATGATATTCAATTAACAGAACTAAATTTAAAACTCGCAAAGTTTGAGGCATTATCTGTTAGGGTTGATGACTTGCAAAGTGAAATAGAGGTTCTGAATCCTGAAAACATTGCGGCTGAAATTGACGAGCGCGATAATATTGAGAGAGACATAATAATTAATATAGCCACTGCTAAGAATTTGGCTGCCATGTTTTCTCGAAAAAATGAATGCGAACAAAGACGCAATTCTGTTCATAATGCTTCATGTTGTTCAGAAGATCATCCCAATTTAGGATTAAAGCTCCCACAAATACAAATAGCTAAATTTAATGGTGAATATTTCCGTTGGTTAGAGTTTCGAGATACTTTTGAAAGTTTAATACATAAAAATGTTCATATTTCTGAAATTAATAAGTTTTATTATTTAAATTCATATTTACAAGGTGATGCAGCCAGAATTGTTTCCAATCTTGAAGTTTCTGCAAAGAATTATTCTGAAGCTTGGAAGCTGCTTTGTCAACGGTACGATAACAATAGAATCTTAATTGATTATCATCTTGATTCACTACTGAATATAAAACAGCTTCCAGATGAGTCAGAAAAATCTTTAAGATATTTAGTTGATCATATTACTAAAAACTTACGTGCCTTGGTCAGCTTGGGACAATCAACAGATAATTGGGATGTCATTATTATATTCATGTTGTCAGCTAAGTTCGATAGTCAAACTTTGTTGAAATGGGAGGAATATCGCAATAGTTTAGGCACTAAGCTACCAAACTTGGAGCAGTTTTTTAAATTTATTATGGATCGTGCTAGTGTGCTAGAATCTGCAAATCGTAGTAATAATAATTCCGCTAACATAGATTCAAAGAAACCTACAACTCCTCAACGTTCGACGTCATATAAACAAGGTCAACGAAAGAGTCAGAATAACAATGTTAAATCTTTTGCAAGCACTAGTGATAATAAGAAAAATAAAGGACAAAAGGGTTATTCGTGTATTGTTTGCGACGAAAGTCATAGAATTTATGACTGTCCAACATTTAAGGCTAAGGGTATAAGTGATAGAATGGCGGATGTGACGAGGTATAAACTCTGTATTAACTGTTTGAGACAGGGTCACTCCGTTAAGGATTGTCGATTCCGGTCATGCCAAGAGTCTGGCTGCACTGAGAGACATAATAGCTTGCTGCACCAGCCGCAAGCGCCGGCCACTCTCGCTACGGTTGATAAGCCGGGTGAGATTGTAGCACACTGTTCTAATAATACAGGTCAAATTATACTGTCAACAGCCATGGTGGAGGTATCGAATCCATTTGGCCAGCAAAAGGTCAAAGTTCGTGCACTATTGGACTGTGGCAGTCAATCATCTTTTATAACTGAATCCCTAAAGATCAGGTTATCATTAAAGTCCCATCCCATCGACACTCTAAAGGTCATTGGCATAGGCAACACATTAACAAATAATGTTATTGAAAGTTGTAATATTAAATTACAATCAATAAATAGTAAGTTCAACATAAGTTGTTCATGTCTTGTGTTGAAGGAATTGACAGGTAGGCTGCCAAAGTTTCCCATAGATATTGGTTCTCTGAAGCTACCTGAAAATATTCAGCTGGCTGATCCCATGTTCCATAAACCAGCCGACATAGATGTCTTGATAGGCGCTGACTTATTCTGGGACATTCTAGGTAATGAGCAACTTTCATTAGGTGTCAAAAATCCTAAGATAAGAAGTTCACAATTAGGTTGGATTGTATCTGGCCCCATGGAATCTGCGAAGCCACATAAAAATGTTCACTGTAATCACAGCACAGTTTCCAAATGTACTAGTGGTGATGATAGCATTGATAAAATGTTAACTAAATTCTGGGACCTGGAAGAAATTCCTGGAAAATCAATTTTTACGAGTGAAAATAAAAGTGAGTGCGAAAAACACTTTCTAAATCACACAACAAGAACCAACACAGGTAGGTTTTGTGTGAAATTACCGCTTAAGGATACTGCTGATTGTTTAGGCGATACTTACAAGTTAGCTAAGAGGCGCTTCCTTAATACGGAAAAACGATTAAAACGAAACCATAACTTAAAATTAGAATACGTCAAATTCATTAAGGAATACGAAGAATTAGGCCATTTATCGGTGTTAAATGTTAATTTAAGTGATAGTTTAAGCCCATGTTATTACCTGTGTCACCACGCAGTTCTGAAAGAGGAAAGCGAATCTACTAAGGTTCGTGTCGTTTTCGATGGTTCCGCTCCCTCCACCTCCGGTTGTTCACTGAATGATATATTAATGGTGGGTCCAAACGTACAAGATACTCTGTTTTCTATTTTGATACGTTCTAGGCAATACAAGTACTTACTCACCGGAGATATAGAAAAGATGTATCGCCAAATATTGGTACACGAAGATGATAGGCATTTACAGCTCATACTATGGAGGAGAGAGGAATCTGAACCCATTCAGACGCTTATGCTCAATACTTTGACCTATGGAACTGCGAGCGCAAGTTACTTAAGTACACGCTGTCTGTGGCAGGTAGGACAGGAACAGAATAATGACCTCATTCGAGACATTATTCAGAAGGACTTCTTCGTCGATGATTTGATAACGGGCTCGAATGATTTACAGCAATTAATATATATACATAAGGCTGTATCTGAAGCGTTAAGGTCAAGTTGTTTCAATTTAAGAAAATTTAAAACAAATCATCCTTCTATTTTTGATAATGTTATTATGAATGAACAAGACAAGTTAATTTTTAGTGAGTCTTCAAGTACGCTAGGGTTGGGCTGGACACCTTCTAGCGATACCCTACACTTTCCAATAAAGGGATTTTCACATGATAATAACCAGACAATAACAAAAAGATTTATCATGTCAAACGCTTTCAAGATATTTGATCCGTTGGGTATACTAAGTCCAGTTGTAGTGAAACCGAAGATAATGTTGCAAAGACTTTGGCAACAAAAACTGGACTGGGATCAGCCAGTCCCTCAGGAGATAGCAGATGATTGGGTTAAGTTTTCTGAAAACGTACAATACTTGTCTTCTTTACAAGTGCCAAGGCTAGTTCTAGGTGACTCATTTAAATACATCGAGTTACATTCATTTAGCGATGCTTCACAAAATGCGTATGGTGCGTGTATTTACATGAAAACGGTTAGCATTAATGATGACGTCACAGTCAGATTATTGTGCGCGAAGTCAAAGGTGGCGCCATTGAAGACCACCACCATACCCCGCCTAGAACTGTGCGCGGCCTTACTTGCTGCTAAACTTACAAAATCTGTAATTAACTCACTTCGATACAAACCGGATAAGCTAGTGCACTGGTGCGATTCGACAGCAGTATTGTGTTGGATTAATAGCGATGCTAGTAAATTAAAAGTGTTTGTAGCCAATCGTATTAATGAAATTAAGGAACTAACGTCTACTTCAGCGTGGCGATATGTCCCGACGGATTCTAACCCTGCTGATCTAATATCAAGGGGAGTAGACGCTAAACGTCTTATATCACTGGAACTGTGGTGGACAGGGCCTAGTTTTTTATTAAAAAATGAATTTGAATGGCCTAAGTTAAACGGCAATGATACGCAAGAACTACCAGAGTTAAAGGTACATCATTCAACAATAACTGATCAACCCGTCATTGACTTTAATAAATATTCGTCTTTAACTCTGTTACAAAGATCATTTGCTTACGTTCGTAGATTCATATTCAACCTTAAAAACAAACATAATAAGCGCGTAGGTATATTAACAGCTAATGAGCTACGTGAGTCATTCTACTCGCTATGCGTTATCTCTCAACGTCAGTCGTTCCCTAATGAATACGATCTATTAGTGAAAGGTAAATCTTTAAATAACAAAAGTAAGTTATTATCGTTATCGCCGTTCTTAGACGAACAGAAATTAATTCGAGTCGGTGGACGTATAGATATGTCAGGTCATTCTTTTGAAAAGAAACATCCAATTTTACTTCACGCTTCACATAGATTAACTATATTATATTTCAAAAGAGAACACGTAAATAATATGCATGCCGGTCCGCAGCTGTTATTAGCGTCTGTGCGAGAAGCGGTATGGCCAATTAATGGTAGGTGTCTTGCGAGGCGCACAGTCAATAGCTGCGTAAGATGTAGACGACTACGAGGCGTGACGTTACAGCCTAAAATGGGTAATTTACCGCCCCAGCGCATAACTCCTGACTATCCCTTCATATCTGTTGGCTTAGATTTTGCTGGCCCATTTTATATTATTAATCGTAAAGGCCGCGGGAGCCGCGTAGTCAAATGTTATCTATGCCTTTTTGTTTGTTTGCGTTATAAATGCATCCACCTTGAAGCTGTAAGCGACTTAACAAGGGAGGCATTTATAATGACACTCAAACGGTTTATAGCTCGTCGAGGTAAGCCAACGGAAATATTCAGCGATAACGGAGGCAACTTTGTGGCTGCCGCAAAAGAAATAGGATCATTCATAAGAGATCACCAGGAGCCTCTGTCTGATTTTGCGAGTCAGCAATCAATTACATTTAATTTTATTCCGGCTTACACTCCTCATTTCGGTGGCATATGGGAAGCCGGGGTTAAATCGGCTAAATATTTTTTAAGACGTGTTATTGGCGATAGCCACTTCACCTTTGAAGAAATTTCAACTTTGTTTACACAAGTGGAGGCGATTCTCAATAGCCGTCCCTTGTGTCCACTCTCATCCAGTCCTAACGACCTCCTTCCCCTCTCTCCAGGGCACTTCATCATTGGGAGGCCGTTGACCGCTCTGCCAACACCTAACCTGGTAGAAGTCAAAGAAAGTCAGCTGCGACGCTATCAACGCCTAGAGAAGACACAGCAGCATTTTTGGAAAAGGTGGCAAAAAGAGTATCTGTGCGAATTGCAACAGAGGACAAAATGGCGCGCAGATACGTCAAGGCTGGATGTTGGAGATATGGTACTCCTAGCAGATGACAACGCGCCCCCTCTTGCATGGAAGCTTGGACGAGTTCTCCGCCTTATATCCGGATCCGATGGGATATCCAGAGTAGCAGACATCCACACCAACAAGGGCTGCGTGCGACGTTCCCTAGTACGGCTCTGCAGACTTCCCACAGCAGAAGAGCTCAAGGATTGAAAGAGATCTTTCAATGGCCGGGAATATGTTCAGGCATTAACGCCTTCAATTATAGCAACGGCAACACGACGCGTTCTGTGAAGAAACTATTAATAGACAACGCGGCGTAACTTTTTCCTACATACAAACGTGCATAGGTCATTCACTTGCCTAACAACCATCGTCCGTGTAACATTGTTTTTTTTACAATATATGTAATATTATCGAGTCACGGCATTTTATTTGGCACCATTATATCCTCCAAAGATATAACATGCATCTTTACAAAGAAAAAACTTTCAGTATTCGTGACGATGAATATTCTTGCACTATGATGTTATGCATGCATCTAGTTGAATAAACATGGCCTACCAAAACTTACAATGCATTGTGCTATGACTTACCTACCTACATGACCGCTAGAACAACTTCTTGACAATCAAATTAGTGCTTGGGAAAAAACACGTACTTAACAGTTAACAGATCTGACAAGCGGGTTTGCTTATAGATTTTATAAGTTCTTTATATAAGCTGCAGTGGCGATGAAAACTTGGGGAATGATCGTTTTAAAATTTAATGAAAAAGTGTCAGAAAATTGTACCAAAACAGAACTTGATAATAGATCCATTGACTGGTTGGTGTTTTTAACTGACTTCAAAAAAGGAGGAGGATATATTTTCCTCTGTAAGTATTTTTTTTATGTACAGCCAGCCGATCAGTCAGTCGATGTGGGTACGCCCCTTGGAAGCACCGCTGCACCGGTCCAAGGGGGTACCCACACCGTGAAGCTGACTGTACGTTCATCGATATTTTACCCAATTGTGTACCGATTTTCAAAATTCTTTTTTTGTTTGAAAGGATATACTCCTGAAGTGGACCCTTAGAAATACGGTCAAGTTCTGATGGGTAATTTTTGAGTTAGCTTCAATAATACGTATATGTTTAACCCTCTAAGTACTCTTATACGAAACTAATTTAAAACATCGTACATTCGTACTATTTCTGTGAATCGTTTGAAGACGACTGAGACAGAATGATGTTAAATACGTTTAAAGATAGTACAATCCACGAAGACGCGCCCCACTACTCCTCCTAACCGTTTATATTATATATGTGTATTTAAATATGTGTGTGTGTTATGTGTGTGTGTGTGTGTGTGTGTGTTATATGTGTGTGTGTATGTGTTTTATATATGTGGGTTAGGAGGAGTAGTGGGGCGCGTCTTCGTGGATTGCACTATTATAGCGTTAAATGCATTTATGACCGGTTTCTGAAGTTTTTAAACGAAGTTTTTCCATTCGGTAGTGATTACTGGTTCGATATCGTATTTCTGAACACTCTGTTAAGGTAAAATTTAGCTTAAAAGACGAGTGAATTACTATCGAGGATTTATCTAAGAACCTTAAAAACCGAGTACCTATAAGGAAGGAATTTGCTTAAATAGATAATTTTGTCGAATCAATAGCTATTATGAGTTTAAGCTCCGTTTAAGAATTCTACAGTAACCTGGCACTAGAGATTTATGGTGTAGGTGGGCCAACAAGTCAGTTAAGAATATATACAAACTTGACATACTCCACGATCTCTTGTTCACATATTCAGCCCCGTAGCAGAGAAGCACTCGGGCGTTGGCCAGCTGCCTCCCACAGAGGATGACGGGCGTCTGGTCTGCTGCTACGTACGCAAGAGCGAGGAGACAGGACACGATGATCAGCTTCATGGTTCAGGGTTCTACAGGAGAGCAAAACATTTTGAAACATAACGATTATTAAAAGTGGAAAGTGAAAACGAGCGAAACCTATGACTGATTCTCCATCTGTGCTTTAGGAGAAAGTGGAGAGAGAGAGAGTAGAACTTTATGGAGATATGAGGAACGGGGTGCATGTAAAGTTCACTCATCTTCCATAAAAAAGGTAGGATCCTCCGACCAGACGTGTGTTGTGTCTGGTGGGCAACTTCCCGACGGTTGATGTCGGTATGTTGTTTATATGCACGGTAAACTCTGTTTGCCGATTCAGGATTGGTGTGACGTCGCAAATTCCCGTATTTTTAACAACGTTCGCAATCTCATCTCAGTCTCAATCTGTCAAAACCTTTATTTGACATTTGATTGTCGCTGGCATGAGATTGCGACTTGAATTTGAACGTTTTTAGGTAAGAGAATTGGCCTTCTGGTCTTTGATGCGTAGTTCGCATGTGAACGTTGTAGATACCACGCGAAAACTCGCTTTGTTGGACGCGACCAACGAATGATCCCTGCCTGCCTAAGGTTGTTTTTCCAACTGAACGGTGTCTAACTTCATTGTTCCATTAAGTTAGGTTTTGACATGCATACCGGTGTTCACTTTTCCATCAAAGCTTGCACTTAACATGTTTCTATGTTCCTCGCACAGCTCTCTCAAAGTGTATTGGTCGAAAGCCAGCCTTTTATCAACGAAATAGCAGTAGTACCACACACAACACACGAGTTCGAGAGAGAGCTTTCAGGTTGCAGCACTGTCCTGCACTAATTGAGTCTAAATTACCCGTTGAGCTCTTTGTTTGTTTTCAGCTACTGTTTTATATGAACTCAATTTATAAGGCATTCCTGAAACTATGGAATTAAATTCACCAGTGCACTGATGTAATTAATTACTTTTACTGCGAATTTAATTTAAAGAAAATTTATCTGAACACTTGCATTTCTTTATGAGCAGAATATGCTTAACTTATTGTTGTACGGTGCACAACCGGGTATATTTATTTTTTTAAATAAGTACCTACCTACTAAATATTATACCCTAGTATAATATTGCTTCATTATATTAATTTAATTAATTACTACATCCCGCCTTTTAGGCACTTAAACACAGTTTCCTTGGTCCAAGCTTGAGACATAAATGTGGATATCCTCTAAGTACGTCATATTCCACTCTGATTAAATTATCATAAAACGTTATCATATTCTAAATTGCTTAGTAATAAAATGTACGATACATTGTATCTATCTGGATAGGTAGAACTCTTACGCACACCATAAAAATGACAAATAGGAATTTTACATATGGTGACACAATGGGCGGTCTTATCGCTAAACGCGATCTTGGTATGGATTAAGGGAGAAGGAGAGACAATACTGCAGATAGTCTGTACACATACAATTAATACATAAAACATATACTTAACTAATGAATGAAAAAATTCTTACCGTTTACAATGTAAGGTGCTGATTAAAGGAAAGTTTACAGGTGTATGTAAATTCAAACAAAATTCGTCTTATATACTCACTTTAAGAAAGTTAAACTAAGGTTACATTGAATAAGCGAGCGGGAGACTAAGCGCGAGGCGTAAATGCTTGTAAGCGTTAGGATTCAAACTGTCGTGAGATGGTAGGTATTTATAACCGAAGATAAATAAAAAAGGAGGAGGTTCTCAATTCAACACTTTTTTTTTATTTATGTCCATGCATAACTCAATTTTTTCAATACTTAATACGTATTTTTTGCCCCACTTTTTATATGGTTGATGTTCTAGTTTCTTTTACAGGTAGTAGTATTAAGTAGAATTTGTGAGGGGTAGATAGTAGGTAGTGAAAAATAACTTTAATTTCGGAAGTCGGTGGCAAAAACGAAAATACATTTAACCAGACACCGACTTCTGAAATTAAAGTTATTTTTCACTATGTAGTGTTATTTTTGGAAGTCGGTTGTATTTTTTAACATATATAATACATTGAAATAAATACTTACCTAACTCAGACGGTTATTCAATCAACAATAAGTATACATGGATAATACACTACACACTGTCTCCGAAATCGATAACATCGAAACTGCCCGTTCGGTAGAATGCGACTCTGCAGAACTTTATAAACATATCTCTGTAAAGAAGAACGATCTCACAATAGTATCGCAAAACATAAGGAGTATTTACTGTAATTTTGATAACTTCTTAATCACTCTATCTACTCTTCAATTCGAACCAGATGTTGTAATACTGACCGAATGTAGATTGAATGCCAATAAAGCGATCCCACATATGTACAACTACCACTCCTATATGACGACTCGTCAGATGAACCAGAATGATGGTGTGGTTGTATATGTTAAAAAAACATTAAAACCTAAAGTGGAGGAAATACAGCTAGTCCAAGCATCATGTCTACGAGTGGACATATTGGGCAATATCCTCTATTGTATCTATCGTTCTCCCTCTAATTCAAATACCGATAGCTTCATTGAATCTCTCAGCACGCAGTTAAACACACTAACATCACAGAAAAACATTATTATTGCAGGTGACATTAATATTAATATCAAACACAAAGAGACCGAGTCATCCCAAGATTGCAAGAATAGAGTTAACTACCTAAATATGCTGTCGTTTTTCGGTATACTTCCTGGACACACTTTGCCCACTAGGGAACAAAGCTGCCTTGACCATTTCATGCTTAAAATTCACAAAAAAAAGTTCTCGGCATCCATCGCTATCTTGCACACTACGGTGACTGACCACTATACAACATTTATCTCTATAGCAAAATTAAAAAATATCCAAATCGTAAATAAAACCACCACTACTCTAAATTTTGAACAAGCTTTAAAAGATTTACAGGAAAGGAATTTGTCTGACTTATTATTCTGTAATGACCCACAATTATTAATCGATACTTTTATTAATGTACTAACTAACGTTGTAAACGAAAACACTAGCATAAAAAATATTCCAAACAATAAAAGAATCATAAAGCCGTGGATTACCACAGGCCTCTTACGTTGCATTAAAAACCGTAACAAATTGCAAAAACAAAGTCGCAAGGACCCGTATAACGAAATAATAAAAATAACTTACACTAGATATAGGAACTACTGTAATAATTTAATAAAAAAAATTAAAAGGGAATATGAAAGAAATTTAATTGCTCACTCAGTATCTAACAACAAATTACTCTGGAAAAACATAAAAACCATCACATACTCAAATAAAGTAAAAAGTCAAAACATAGAATTATTAAACATAAAAGCAACTCCTACAGAATCAATAAACTACATCAATGAATATTTTGCAAATATTGGAAAACAACTTGCTCAAAAAATTAATCCGGGATTAAGTAATGATTCTAAAAACCGAATACATGCATTACGATCACAACTCAATACCTTTGTGCTGCTGGATACTGACAATGCAGAAGTAGAAAGTATACTGATGAACCTGAAATCTGACAGTGCCCCGGGTTGGGACAACATCTCGACAAAATTCTTAAAACATATAAGAAAGGAAGCTGTTCCCATTATAGCTCATCTTGCCAATCTATGTCTCCAAAAGGGCGTCTTCCCGGCTCCACTAAAACAATCTGTCATCACCCCAGTTTACAAGGGAGGGGACAGAGACGATATCAACAACTACAGGCCCATTTCCGTCTTACCGTCGATATCAAAAGTGCTTGAAAAGATTATAAATACCAGACTAACTCATTATCTCAAAAAATATAATATTATATCTAATTCACAGTTTGGCTTTAGACAGGGTGTATGTACTGAAGATGCAGTAAGTACGTTAAGCTCTTTTGTAACCGAACAGCTTGACAAAGGAAACAAATGTCTGTCTGTATTTTTAGACCTCAAAAAAGCATTTGACACCGTCTCTGTCCCAATCCTTGTGAATAAGCTGGAAAAAGCTGGAATAAGAGAAACTGCGCTCTGTTTACTCAAAGACTATCTTACCAACAGGAAGCAAAGAGTAAAAATAGGACAGTATACCAGTGATGACGAGGATGTATTATACGGCGTACCACAGGGTAGTGTCTTAGGGCCTACACTATTTCTCCTTTATATCAATGATCTTTGCAATATTGAAATAAAAAATGCAAAAGTATTTTCGTACGCTGATGATACATCTATTGTGTTCACGGGTTCTTCCTGGAATGAGGTTAAGCTGAGTGCAGAGGCAGGGATGGCTCGGGTAGCTGAATGGCTAAAAAGCAACTTACTTTCGCTAAACACTAATAAAACTAACTACGTATGTTTCAGTATCACTAGCAGAACACAGCCTATTGATGACTTACATTTAAAGGTACACACCTGTGGAGACTTGACTACTACAATTTGTAACTGCCCATTCATTGAGAAGGTCACTAAGACTAAATATCTGGGAATTGTGGTAGACCAAGCCCTGTCCTGGTATCCCCATATTGAGCAAACTTGTGGGAGAATAAGGAAACTCAGTTGGATCTTTAAAACCCTCAGGCATATTGTTCCATGTAAAAAAGTGAGCAGTAAGAACCGTCTCAGAAATCTCCTCAATGAAGTATATGTAGCACTGGCACAGTCTGTGCTACTGTATTGCATCTCAATTTGGGGCGGTGCTGCTAAAACAAAATTTATAGATGTAGAACGAGCACAACGTACATTAATAGAAATTATGTATTTTAAAAATAAAAGATTCTCTACTGAAAGCTTATACCAAATAAGTGATTTACTCTCTGTTAGAAAACTGTACATAACCCAAACTGCTCTTAAAAAACATAAAGCCTTGCCATATAATATTAGCCAAAAATCTAAAAGGAGAAAAGATTTAGTTTCCCAAATTCCTCAAACAAAAACTAGATTTGCAAGCAGGCAATTTAATAAACGTTCGGGACAACTGTACAACAGAATTAATAAACATGTGTATGTATATAATAAAAATTACCGAGACTGTAAAAAAAGTATAATAGACTGGATAAAACCACTTACCTACGAGGAAACCGAGGCACTTCTGGAACACGGTTAGTAGCCGAAACTCATTAAATATTCTATAATCTAATACACCACACCCAACACACCACACATGCACACCACAGCACACCACACCACACCACACTACACTACACTACACTACACTACACTACACTACACTACACTACACTAAACTACAACACACACATCACACGACACTATCACTACACCACACCACACATTACTCCACATACAACAACAAGAAATTGTGATAGGTACCTATCTATTGTTAGTACTTAATTTAATTTATCAATTTAATTTAATTAATTTTTAATAATTTTAATTATAATTTTCATTTTCATTTTTTAATAATATTTTTTAAATCAATTCTATATTTTAATTTTTAATTTTTAATTATTTAATTCATCAATTCATCATTTATTTATTTTTTTTGTATAGTAGCTCACAGTTAGTATACCTAAGTATAATACTGCAATGTTATGGAAGAGCGGAGTCTCCTAATACAGGCATTGTTTGCTTAAAGGGAGGCTCCAAACACGTCTTTCTTTATAATAATGCTAATTGTGCCAATAAACGATTTCATTTGATTTGATTTGATTTGATTTTTTGTAAAAAAAGCTTTTTCTTTACCTACATCATTTTGATCGTAGACATACCACGACAATCTATCTTATTTATGAATAGCGATGCTTTTGCTATTATGATACCTATGAAAAGGAAATGCTATAATAATACTTAAGGATTGAGTAGATAGGCAAGTACTTACATTATATCCGAAAAATTATAAATCTTCATCTCCTTTGACCTTTCTATTTCACTTCTTGCACACACAGGTATTCCTCCTGAATCAGAATCATCGAAACAAGAGATTGTAGATCATGCTGCACGCAAATATTTGCACCGTGCCAGGATCAGTCGGTCTCTAACGCCCGATTTCTGGAATGAAAATCAACACAAATATTAAATAGGTACCTAACAAATTGTCAAGTGCTCGTAAACTGTGCTTGAATTATCGTGTGTACGAAATTACGAATCTATATCTAAACGGGTAGCAGATCGACGCACAACCTTCAGTGCTGTATGATTCTGGACGCTCCTGCGTTGAAATTTTTCGACGATTATTAAAAAAAATCTGCTTTTTCCTACAAAAGCAATACCTACTCGGTCAAAATGTATGGAACAGCAATTTTTATTTTTATTATCTACCGAAAAATTTCAGCGCATATGGGGCCAGAATTATGTAGTACTGAATCAGGTAACAGCTAGCGTGTCGTGCCAACCTGCACCTACACATAATAAAATAGTTAAAACGAAGTTAAAACTGTAAATTGAATATACATAGTTGCCGGCACGAGTCGTGAGCACAAACTTTAATCTTAAACCTAACGAATCTTATTTCCTATCACGACAGGTTGCACACGGGTGGGAACTATTAAATCAATATTATGATCAAGCATATTTATACAGGGTGTTAAAGTAGTTGCGTTCCATAGCTTAGGGGTAGGTTCAGTATCGATAAAGGAACCCAGGAAAAAAAAAACAAAAAATTAAAAAAAAAAAAACAAAATCAACCTAATTTAGTACCTAGGTACCTACTAACTTAAAATAACAATCGTTTAGAATTAAAATTATTTTATTTGTTTAAATGCTTTAATTACTATACTTAAATCGAAAGCGTTGTCATTTTGTCCTTCACTAAAATAATTCAAAATCGCTTCCGAATACTAAAATAATTTTAATTCTAAACGATTGCTATTTTAAGTTAGTAGGTATGTACCGGTCTGTTACATTGGGTTGATCTTGCAATATTTTTTTATGTTTTTATTTTGTTTTTTTTTTTTTTTGTTTCCTGGGTTCCTTTATCGATACTGAACCTACCCCTAAGCTATGGCACGCAACTACTTTGACACCCTGTATACAGATAGAAAACAGAATACAAACGCTGACGAGGGCAGTTAAAGTTAAGATGGAATTTGTGCTCACGACTCGTGTAGTTATTTATACTTAAGTACATTTGAAAAAAAGTAATTGCTGATGCGAAAATATAGTTTTTAGCATTTTTGTCCGCTTGTCTGTTTATCTGGATACATGTTCCGAACTGGCGCAAAAATGGCTGAACGGAAGATAGTTTTAATCCCCGTAGTAAAGTCCCCATGGGATATTTTCTGACAGCCACGCGTGTGAAACGACGGGCAATAGCTAGTTACATAAATATCGCTCATTTTCGTTCTAGAAAACGGTTGCAAGAAAGCCATAAGAGACTTCCTACTGCTTTTCCATTATCACCATGTCCATGTTCTCATCCAAATGTTTACTTGCCGTTCAACCTGAAAGCTTTTTACCTGAATGAATTTTGATTTTAATTTCATATGTCATTAATTAATTCATTCTCCTTGGATTTCGTAAATACGTAAACCATGTTACGTCACACATATCCCCGTGTTATTTTCGTCCTATTTGATTTCACACGAAGCGTGATATTAATAGATGGTGTATTATTGCGTTCTTTTTTTAAAAAATAATCCTTTTGTTCGTGGAACATAGATGTTCTGCTTTCTTTTTTTTTTTACACAATGGCTGTGTGTGTGTTCCTGGAAATCGAGATGAGCTTGTTTAATTTTGTAGACTTTTTGTTATTTTGTAAGTCGCTGGGTTGTATTTAATTAACGTTCATTGATTATTGTGAAGTAAGAGATTCGACGACCTTTATATTTATTAACCAGAAAATAAGAATTCAAGAAATAGATAAATTGTATCATCATCTGCCTAGCCTTGCCCAACGATGTTGGGGTCAGCTTCCAGTATAACCGGATGCAGCTGAATACCAGTATTTCATATGGAGCGACTGCCTATCTGACCTCCACAACCCAGTTACTGGGTAATACTGGTTGTCCCTTGGTTATATTGGTTGTCAGACTTTCGGGATTCTAACGAACCGTAACGACTGTCAAAGATCCACGAATGACAGCCGGGACCAACGGCTTTACGTGCTTTCCGAGGCACGGAGACCTCTTGGTATAGGAAATTACTGCTGGGTTCATAGAGATCCAGTGGGTTATTTCAGAATAGAGCTAAGATACATAAGTACTATTAGGTCAGGCTATCAAGAAAATAACCACAGCAATAATTATCCATTACCTACATATAAAATAAATGATAAGTACTTCAGAATAAGCGAAAAAGTAGAAAATGCTTGATTTGTATTCAAGAGTGGTTCCACATAAATAACGAGTAAATTAAGACATTAATTTCCTTCGGGCCGGGACTGGCACACTAAAATGCTGACCAAAGGGTGCATAAAGCGAATAAGAAATACTTTGAGAACTAAAAAAAAACTTTTTCAATACACTTCCTCGAAAACTGGTTCATATCGCACTACGATTAGGTTCACAATGCAATGTATTTCACACGCGAAATGGATGGATGATTTGTGTTTTTCGCGCGTGCGATTTTTTATTTTCCCGCACGTGTGCGGGAATAAAAATTGCCACAGATAACTTATACCTATACTTAGTCCAAATTGGTTCAATTCCTCTATTCACAACTCTCTATTTGGAGGTGAATGTTTTGTTTTAATCTCGGCAAAGAGATATGCGTCTTTACGGCGTTAATATTTTTTTGAATAGTTATATATTGAATATCATCAAAAACTATGATTATTACAATAAAAGAAACGTTTATGAACAAGTTAACATTTATTTGTGTTCTAAACTCAAAAATATTTGAATCAAAAATATTGTTCGTTATTTTATTTTATTTCTTCAAAAGTGTATTGAAAAACGTCGTTTGATACTCGTGGACATTTGTTATTGCAGTTCTCAGCTCAAAAACAACCTCGCCTACTTAGCTCGCCTACTACGGCTCGGGTGTTAATTCCGCCTCGAACGCAATAACAAACGTTCTCCACTTGTATCAAAATGTACTATTTTCTGATAATACTGGTTTTTGAAAATCGAATTGAATCAATTTTCAAAGGAGATCCATAAGGAGCTCATTCATGTTGGGCGAAGTATAAATACATGAGTTATATTCCGTTAGAACATGATTCTCATCACTTTTCACTATGGGGCCAAATCTGTAGGGACATTCCCTGCACTGTTGTAGCCACAAGTTTTAAAAAGACTGTTTTCAGTAGCTCTGTATTAGTCAATAGAATAATAGTAAAAAAATAAAAGAAAAACAGAACTAATTAGAGTAAAACGCATTCAAGAAAATACCTTTTTTTTTTGTTTACCACAAAACTGAGGATTTATTAATATACAACACGTAAACTTTTTCAGACACGCATAAAACTACGGATGCATACTCACATACTAAACACACAGTACGTAGAGGTAATGAAACCGATCCCAAGATTTACATCGTAGGGCTGCGTACACCCACACACACGGACACTCATCCATACACACGGGCACTCACCCATACACTCGGACACTCACCCATCCACATACACTCACCCATAATTATTACTGATAAATACATACATACATACATGCACGCACTTTACACGCTACACCTACCGTAATATATAATGATATAATAATTAGGAAGAATTATTTTGTAACCATATGCAGCGACAAATTTATCACAATATTTCACCTTTGTCCTCAAGCATCAGTCAATGTATATTGTATGTCATCACTATGACTGAACATTGTTTCCCAAAATACAAGCTCTAGCTTAGTTTGGGAATCAATATCAGCATGTATTGTACTATACATTTCAATTGTTACAGTAGTACTCAAGTAATATGGCTTATGGATGTACCTGCGCAGAAGATGAATTTTCAAAGCGCGGGAAATGCTATTGACCAATCGACACGCTCCACGGTTTTTCCTGGTACCGCTATTGGTCGGTACTTCGGTAGCTGCCGCCATGTTAGCGCGCGCCGCTTGGCAGCCGCCATACTTGCGAGTGAGACGGAACTAACAGCTGCAGTGTATTATGAACCTTATAGTAGTGATCTAAGGTTGATTGTAAGTTTTAATAATTATTCTCGTTAATCTTCGGGGCCATACTTTTTTTTCTGTGCAAACGAAGATTCACGACGCGCCTTATTAGTTGAGTACTACTGTACCCGCTTTAGCCTGCAAAGTTGTGAATGTATCTGGTATCAAAAAACAATTTTTATTTTATTTTTTTTTATTTTTATTTATTTACTGGCACATTTAGCCCAAGAATGTATGGACGGTGAATGATCTCCTTTTACTCATTGTAATATACATAGGTACCTACACAAATCTCAAATACAATATACAATCTAACACTAACATATAAATATTATGTACAAGTATATAATATAAATCTTATGAGCTCTCCGCTCATAAGATTTGTGGAAGTACTTATCTAAATTACAAACAATACAATTAAAAAATAAAATACTTAGTTAAGAATAGTTCATAGTCGTAGTTAGTTCATAGAATATTAGTACCTGGGCGACCGAAGGCTTGGATTCAGAAGATACATCTCGATGTTTTGTTTATAGCGATTTTATTCGAACGATTTTACAGTCTAAAAATACTTGTTTCACACATTATCTAAATATTTACGTCGATGTAAGACTTTATTCATGGTGATACTCAATGTACTTGACGCAAAAAAAAATAACGAAAATGCTTAATTGTATTATCGATTCAAAACTGAACGCATCGCGTAAAAGAAAGGCCCTAGCCTCAGTTCTAAATTCTCAGGTTATTTGTAGTTGAGTGCGGTATACCTAGTTTGGTCACACATATTACAAATTTGAGATCCAATCAAGAAATCAGGAGCCCGCTTAAAAAAAACTATATTTATCGTCTACTCGTAAAAAAATAACAACATGAACACTATGCAAGAAAAGTCTTTCCATTTTTCATTTCACATTAAATAGAAAATACGGGCGATATTGAAAACCTCTTAAAGACGGTTACAGACCAGAAAGTATAACGGTGCCGTCATTATTATGTGATTTAAGATAGTGGGTGAGTAGCTAAACTTTTCCTAGTACCTGCACCTAATATGACAATAAATCTCGGGTGTCCACAATCAGGGACATTAGCATTTTTCAAAACTTCCGCTAATATATGGGATCACTTGCCACCGCAGCGCCCGGTTCCGGTGAACTATCTGAAATATTTTACGCTCATATGAAGAAATATTATGATAGTTTAAGACTTATTCAATTTAATTAAAATAATTGGAAAGGATTGTTGAGTGAAAAAATCTTTTTAATATTTAATATAGGTAGGTAATTAATTATGTTTGCTAGTTTAGGTTCGCTAAAACACATTAAGTGATAGACCACAGGGTTTGCCCTGTGGTCTATCACTTAATGTGTTTTAGCGAACCGCATCGCTGAAAACATCAAATAAGCCAGTGCATTTCCAACATTTTATTATACAATTATTATCATCAAAATTTGATTAGGAAGCATTTTATACACAAGATAAATAAACTTCACCAAACACATTCAAACCAGCACAAACAGACTTTATTCCAATCCACAGTTAAATTATTTATATATTACTGTATATTACTACACTTAAACATATTTATAAATAATAATACTCTTCTATGAATTCACCAGTTTGCTGAGAAATCAATCGAATATGTCTGGGTTTTCTTGAACGAGCTTCGCATCGTCGGGACAGTACATGATAATGTCAGCAACTCTGCAGGTACGGAGGCAGCATTCTGTGGCCACTTGTCTTCGCACTCGCTTCCAGTGGCCCTCGTTGACTAATCGTCTTCTACTGGCTTCCTTCTGTAAGTCTCTTGGTGCCATTTTCTCTGGAAAGATAAAATAGTAGGTATCAAACAAACAGACAGGTCAGGTCAGGTCCTTACTTACGGAACATTTTTCATATCCTAGGTATGTGAATGGCCTGAGATAATTGACAAGTACATAGCAATTGCTTTCAAAACGTTTTATGTTTCTACAAACTTGACTTTGAACAGCACCCTAATTGCGTAACACATTGTCAATCGGAATCTGAATCATTTTGAAACACTTTACCTACCATTAATATTTGCATGCCAAAATATGGCCAAATGTGTCATCACACGAGAATATTTATTACCACCTTTTTATTACCGCATTTAAAGCAAAATTACTTTGACTTGGAAACAAATTACTAATCCATTTCTTCATATGTTCAAAAAAAAATCTGGTCGACAATGTAAAATATCGCAATAAATGTTGTTGAACTGTCAAAATGAAACAGATTCCGATTCATACTGTGTTACGCAATTAGGGTGCAGGATTGACATAAGTTTATCGGTAAATTATGCTAATTTGCCTAGGCCACCGTGGTCTAGGCCCTCTAGACAATCACGACCTATTATTTATCTTTAGCCTTTTCCCAACTATCTTGAAGTCGGCTTCCAGTCTAACCAGATGCAGCTGAATACCAGTACCTATTTTCATGGAGCGACTGCCTATCTGACCTCCACAACCCTTTACCGTTACAGGGTAATACGATACCCCTTGGTAAGACTAGTTGTCAACTTTCGGGCTTCTGACGTCTCGTAACGACTGTCAAAGATCCACGAATGACAGCCGGGATCGACGGCTTAACGTGCTTTCCGAGCCATGGAGGGGTCTTGTTATGTAAAGATGGTTATCCATCCACGGAACAACCACAGTAAGCGTAGCTTAACCTGATCGACCCTAGCGGCTGTTATTATAGAGAGCCACAAGCTCCGCCCCATTTAGCCACAAGCTATCATTTAATTTGTCCAATAAATGTTAAGATGTTTTTGCCAACATACCGTAGGACCCTTTGTGTACAAATGCGTTATTATTATTCTTTGTTTTCTCTACTAAATAAAACTCTTTTTATGAAACGTTATTTCAGGCAAAGATGAGCAGTAAATATCTGAATTATTTATTAAAGAAACTTCAATATTGTAAAATATTAATTCTACTATTCTCTATTCAAGATCAAACACTATTTACAAAATGCCAATATTCAGAATACCTACGTAAATTAATAAAATATTATTAGCAGTTACCAGAATGTTCGAATAAGAGTTTCGCATGAATTCACATAAACTTATTACATTAACTCGCATTCAATAAATGACACAAATAGACTGAAAATTTTCTTGAAAATAATAAGGCATTGCTGATATTAAATTATAAATATGAAGTTGATGCTTAATTTAAAAGTTAAATATATATTTTGGTGAAAGAATAATATCAAAAGGACCACAATACATTATATCATCAGTAACAACTCAAAAATTAATAACTCGAACACTAATCCAAAGCAATTAAAAGTCAGTAAGTACCAAATAATATCAATTTACCTATCATTAATGAAGTATCTCTCTTGACTATTTTATAAGTATTATTACAAAAGTTAAATATAATAGTAGACAGCCATCCGCTGCAGCTTAATACTTCATCGTTTACATTGTAGACTTTATCACCATAGACTAAACTTTTATTACTGGATAGTATCATTACTATATACATCTGAAACAAGGAAATAAAATCATTGAATTCACTTTAATTACTTAAACCGTTATGAAATACATTATAACATTGAATAGCTTTATACATTTCGATGTATCTCTCTTAAGCTTTTGACATGGTAAGCTCTATGGTGTAGCAGGTCACAAAATAGACGGGTAGATAATTGTAGGTAAATCATGACCACACGTGCCTTAAATCAATGACAAAAAGGCAGAAGCCAATACCAGTAAATAAAATTTCAGAGAATATTTATTAGTATTCAGGTTTTCAAATCAAATAATCTAATTTGGTGTTCCTCAAGGAAGTGTTTTTGGTCCTTTGTGAAATGATTTCATATCATTGTGGAGCTCACTAATGTTAATGACAATACCAATATTGACGACTTCCATACATATACGTAATATCTGGATTACTACTATCCATCTTGTCATTATCAATATTAATATAACTATAGACTGTGTAGGTAATGACAATAACAATTTGCAGTAAAAATAAACAAATTACTTATATTCAATAAGTTCATAATAAGTCTCAAGAAATGGGAATGGAAACATACAGAAGTAATGAAGTACAAACGACAATCTTTAAAACAATAGGTACTTAAGAGTCATTGTATCTAGACTAGAAGCCGCAAAAATGTTTTTCAGTCCACACTATATTTTTTCTATAATCTTAATAAGTAGATACTTAATTACTTATACATAATATTTTTTAAATAATCTACCTATTTTTGTCACAATCCTTGCATCCAAACCAACATTCAGACCTTTTTGAATAAATTACTGTTACCAAAATCCAAGCGTTTATTAACTTATTAAGAGTGTGAAAAGTAATTAGCAATTTATTAGTTAATATTTAGCAAATTGGTAGATTCTGAATAACGTTAATTACCTATTAATTAATAGCAGTACTAAATTGCTTGGAGTAATATAAAGTTGATTAGCAGTTTGGTGTAACGCTTTTAATTAGTATGAACATGGGTTTCATACGATGAATGAACTTCTATATATTTTTTTTTCATTAAACACAATTTATTATTTAATTTAGTTTTATTAAAATACAGATCAAAGTTTGAACTTGCACAAGCAATTTATCTGTTACCTGTGCTAAATCCATTTCCGAGAAAATAGGATTGTTTGTCACCTATCTCTTAAACCTAAAATAGGTACGTACTTAGTAAAACATTAATATATTTCATTTAAAACTAAAGCACAATTTATAGAGATTTATATGATATCTTTTAGTTAAATTAAAAGAAAGCTCCCTGAATCACGTAAAACACACAATAAAAAATACCAGAACTCCTAAAAATCACAGCTCTACAATAAGCACTGAACACGAAAAAAAAACAGTTTTTAAAATAAAATCAAATTAAATAATCAATTAAAAAAATAAACATACTGAATATTTAAAGTTCATCCTTGATATAAATAATTCACAGGCACTGTTCACTGTTGTTTGCTCCCTCAAACAGATACCTGATGAATGAAACTAATATGACACTGCAGCTCTAAAAATAACCCCCGCTGGTCCATAGTACGGAATTACTTAAAACTTATTTACTTCGATAAACACGTTTACTAAACATTGTCATGGCAATAAGATAAGATAAGCAACACATTATTTATTTTACTCGTGTACCCTTTTTATAAATTAGGTACACACGGCTACACATCAAGCTATACATTTCCAGTTTACACTGAACTCTCGTTGTAAGGAAATCCTATACAATGCGAGATCAGCTTATACTGGAACTGTATAGCTTGACCTGTAGCCGTGCGTACACGAGTTTTGACTGCTCCTCTAATTTAGTCTTTGTTTTATTAATTTGATTGTTTTTGGAGGGATTTGTTGTTGTTTTGTTACAGGTAGGTACGGAGCTTTTGGTTAAAATATTTTTGCATTACAATAATTATGAAGTTATGAGTTATGTTATGACTTAATTGTTTCACTTTTGAAATTAAACTTTCTTTTTTTCGCATTAACTTCGATAGTTCATTGGATTCATATTGAAAACATCGTAAAAAAATAATTACACTAATATTATAAAGGCGAATGTTTGGAGTGTGTGTGTTTCTATGTTTGTTACTTCTTCACGCTCAAACGGCTGGGCCGATTTGGATGAAATTTAGCATGTAGATATCTTATACCAGGGATTAACACATAACATAACAGGCTACTCTTTATTCCGGTCAACGAGGGTGAAACCGCGGAGCCCAGCCAGTAATCTATAAAAACAATATCAAATATGGTTGAATTGAATCCAATTCAATTCTTAAAACGTACTGCTACTTTTAGCAGCTTCATTGACATTTAAGGGCTAATTTTTCAATTAAAATATTTCAATTTGACAGCTTTTGTGTATAAAATATGGTGATAAATAGGTATACTTACCGGCTTATTTTTCAGTAGTCAGATAAGAGTTATCTGACTACTGAAAAATCAGCCCTAAAACAGTACGTGCAAACTGAACAATAATAAACAATCTATTTTTATTCGTTTTCGGCTATTGCATTGCTCTACTTATTACCTAGACAAATAAATAATGAATAACTACAAGCTACATTTTAATTTTTATGACATCGAAAATATCGCAACAAAAAATTAAGTACCAAAAAATATTTTTGATTCACGTCCAAAAAATATCATTATTGACGACCCTAGAGTCTTTAACACATTATCTCAGTACATATTTCGTACACATAGCAACAGGGATGTTATCAGACAGATAGTGGCAGGAAGCGGTACACATACTGACTAAAAATAAACAGTGGGGTCACAGGTCATTGTTTACTACTTGAGAGTACCTATAATTGTGTTTATATTGTTTGTTATGTCCCACATACTGACAAGGATACTGCTTCACTTATCTCGGCACTTGTTCTGTTTGTATTTTTTAGGGTTCCGTATCTCAAAAGTCAAAAATGGAACCCTTTCACTTCGTTCTCCGTCTGTCAGTCTGTCAAGACCCTTTATCTCGGTAACGCGTGAAGGTATCAAGTTGAAATTAATATCAAATACGTAAGGTCTATGGTCCCTTGGAGCTCTAAAAAAATAAAGCTTCGAAGTCAACGCAATAAAAACATACTGCCATTTATACGACATATTTTGATACTCGCAGGTAAATCAAAACCTATACAGGGTACTTCCTGTTGACCTAGAATCAGAAATTTGGCGAGAACAAGATCTCACGGCACAAGTACAGGAATAAGTCCGAAAATTTTAATTTGTAGATAATTAGAATAGATTTTTGCGATTCCAAAAATTTGACCGTTACGTACTTATCCTACATATCAATGTAAGGGAGAACATGTTTTTCAACTATAATGTTGTTTGTTTTGTAATGCTTTATTCAGAATTACAATAGAATTTACGTAAATAATAACTTATAACTAAACTAAACTAATTAATAATAATAATAAAATTATATCCTTACTTAATTAAACTATTCACAGACTAAAATATGACGTCAAAAATGTATCCGCATCGCTGTCGACTGGTAATGTAGGACCCAAGAGACTGGCGGCATTGGCCACGTTATATGGCAATGCTTATAATAGCTTCTGGCCAAAGTAAAAGTTTGTTGTTGGCATAAATTCTTTTCAACTACGGAACCCATTGTGCGTGGTCTGACACACACTTGGCCAGTTTTTTTTTTAATGTGGAAATTATCTAAGTATTGGGTTGTGTGGAATTTGAAAACGTAAAAGAACAAATTCGGAGCTAGACAATGAAATGTCACAATCCTATGTTAATAAATAAACAAAAACCTATATCAAACTAAGAACAAGATATGAAAAAACAACATAATTAATTTATTATTAGCACTTCTGTAAACATAAAAGTGAGAGCAACAAACAGACAACAGGCGATATTTATTGATCATTATTAAATTGACTAACCTTAATAAATGTTGTTGTTGAGTTGTTGATAAGAAGTGAGACATCCCCAGCAAGCGGCGCCTGATAACAACTCGACATAAACAAGTCGATCGCCAGCAGGCCAGCGTTTGCGCCGCCTCGGCCGCCAGATAATAGATAGATAAATATACTAAGGATCGATTGACACACTTCTTGGTACCTACAAATAATTATTCTCATCGCCGCCCGATCTGCCGTGACCCTAATGATAAAGCTCTGAAGACTCATTTGCGAAACATCCTTGTTTTATAATGATTAAAAGTATTTTCGTTGCTACTGCGGTTGGAACAGTCCATAACGGATTTTACCACCGATCGCTTTTAGACGTCTGCAAATACCAGGAGCATCGTATGCTCTACACGGTCATTTTGGCAAGTTGCCAAAATCGGAACTGACTCCACCATTCTGTTTTTTTTAATACATTTCAAATGACATTTCACAAAATAATTGCACAAAATGTTTACCAATAGCGTTCCCCTGTTAAGCGCTGAGCAGACGATGGAAAATTTGTCCGCGGACAATTTGGAATCTTATGGAAGCTCTGGGAGTCTATTTGTCCTAGTGTGATTTATTGCATAGATTACCTTACGTTCTATCGTCGCGGACAAATTGTCCTCGGTCAAATTTTCCATCATCTGCTAATGGCCTTAACGTCATTTGAGGGCCAAAAGATCCTTGAAGGAGTATACAGGCAGATGGGTGCACTGGTATTGCCATCCCAGAGACAAAGAAATATCTCTTGTGAAGGGTTAATGGTTTAAATAAAAGAAATAAGCAGGATTAACAGCGATATAATTAAAACTTAGAAGGGCACACAACGTTCCTAACACAGCGCAACAACCAGAGAGAGTGACAAGTGACACTGACAAGTTTGACAGATTGACATATATTGTGTTTACAGATCTACCATCACTGGCCCTTAAACCAATATAGTCCATGTAATAAACATTAATGAAACGTACATACATAATGCACACAATAATTATGAAACAGAAACCTAAACACAGAGCAACTGTAAACTTAACATCTTATCTCTAATAAATTATTAATAAATTAACCATTACAATCTTTGCAATTAGACAATATTTGAATTACAAATTTATGGTGCATTTCTTTTGTCAATGGCTTAGTTAATAAATCTGCTAACATTTCTTTAGTAGATAAATATTTAACATCAACTGAACCATTACAAATATGTTGTCTGATAAAATGGTGACGAATGTCAATGTGCTTCGTTCTAGCATGGAACATAGTATTTTTGCATAACTTTTGAGCTGACTGATTGTCATTAAAAATTGTAACTTTACACAATACGCCCAATATTTCATGCAAAAAATTACGAAGAAATAGAGCCTCCTTACAGCTGTCAGAAAGAGACATATATTCAGCCTCTGTGCTTGACAAGGCTACAGTTCGCTGTTTTCTGCTTTCCCAGGAAACTACAGATTTACCAACCTGAAATACATAACCAGTATAAGATTTTCTATCGGTCTCGTTCCTTCCCCAGTCGGCGTCTGCATACCCTGTAATAGTAAATTCACCTTTATGAAAATTTAAACACGATTCTTTTGAACCTTTGAGATAGCGAAGTACTCTCTTCGCTGATTTCCAATGTGTTTCATTGTAACAGTCATTAAACTGGCTCAGATAGCTAACTGCATGGGTAATATCTGGTCGTGATCCTACTGAAATGTACATCAGTGATCCTATTAAACTTCTATAATCAAATTTATCCTTTTGATCAACATTTGATTTTTCAAGTTTCAAACCAACCTCCATAGGGGTTGCCACAGATTTGCAATCTTCCATTTGAAATTTGTTTAAAACTTTCTCAATATAATTTGTTTGATCCAAAGTTATTTTATCCTTGAACTTGCAGATTCTCATTCCTAAGATATACCTTGCTGGCCCTAAATCTGTTATTTCAAACTCATTTTTGAGTTTATTTTTGATATCAATTATCTCCTTACATGTATTAGGTGTTGACATCAGCAAAACGTCATCGACATACAGTGCAATTATTATAAGTTTATCATTACTGTGTTTATAATAAACACATGCTTCCAATGATGACTTATTGAAATTTAATTTGTCACACAAAACCTTATTAATTTTATCATTCCAGGCTTTAGCTGCTTGCTTTAAACCATAAATTGCTTTATTAAGCTTAAAGACTTTATTCTCGTTGCCCTTTTTGGTGTAACCTTCAGGTTGCTCCATGAATACCAATTCTTGTAGGTCACCATTAAGAAACGCTGTCTTCACATCCAAATGCTGGATATCCATGTTATATTCAGCAGCTATAGTCAACAGTGTTCTAATACTTGAATATCTGATCACAGGAGAAAATATCTCATTGTAATCAATCCCATATCGCTGTGTGAACCCTTTTGCGACAAGTCTGGCTTTATATCTAAGGAGTTCACCATTGACACCTAATTTCTTTTTGAATACCCATTTACACTTTACAGGCATCTGACCATCAGTTCGATCAGTAAGTGTCCAGCATTTATTGATGATAAATGAATCATACTCATCTTTCATCGCTTGTTTCCAGCCGTCTGCTTCTGAACTACTCAGCGCCTCCTGTACTGTCTGTGGTTCACCAGTATCGCTGGTACGGGATATTTCTTTGACGAGATGAGCTACTATGGAACTGTCTGAATGCGAACTTGAAGACGACTCTTCTGCATCTACATCAGGAATATAAGTTTCATCTGAAGAATGTTCTGAATAAAAGCTTTCTTCACTATCAGAATTATCTACTGTTATCACACTACATCTTGGTTCAAGCTGACTTGAAATTGTGTCATCAGAATGGACCTCATTAGAGATATTCTCCTCTGTAGATGATTCTGTAGTAGGTTCAATATCATTCTTTACATCCAAGACTACTTGTGTAAACAACTCTTTGGAATGATTATCATCATTTGACACATTAATATTTTTAATAAATTTATCTTCTATAAATGTAACATCCCGAGCCTTTATACAATCTTTCGGATTTTCAGGGTCTAATAATCTATAGCCCTTAGTATTTTCGCAATATCCTACGAAAATATATTTCACAGCTTTGGGTTCTAGTTTAGTTCGACGGTGTACATAAGCAATACAACCAAAAGTACCTACGCAAATGTGAAATGGATTTTATTATTGACCTTATTATTCGTCCACTTCTCCTCTGGAGATGAGAATGGACCTTATTATTCGTCCACTTCTCCTCTGGAGTGCACCCTCTGACAGCTTTAGTGGGGGAACGATTCTTAACGTAGACAGCTGTATTGACAGCTTCAGCCCAGTATTTCTGACCAAGGCCCGCTGTTTGCAACATACATCGTGTCTTTTCCATAATACTCTTATTTGCGCGTTCAGCAACCCCATTCTGCTGTGGAGAGTATGGTACTGTCGTCTGGTGTACAATACCCGAGTCCTTCAACAGATTCTGAAATTTTAAATTACAATATTCAGTTCCATTATCACTCCGTATAATTTTTAATTTCTTATTCGTCTGATTTTCTACTAGAACTTTCCAAGCTTTAAATGTATCAAACACTTCATCTTTCCTTTTTAAAAAATAAACAAAAGTCTTTCTAGAGTAATCATCTATAAATGTAAGAAAATATTTCGCACCACTAAATGATGTAGAAGACATCGGACCACACAGGTCAGAGTGAACCAACTCTAGAACTTCACTAGCTCTGTTAAAAGAATTCTTAGGAAAAGATGTACGAGTCTGTTTTCCTTCGATACATGATACACATTTCTGAAAAACACTATTATTATATGAAATTCCTGAAACCATACCTCTTCTTAGTAACTCCATGCTTCGATGATTGAGGTGTGCCAGACGACGATGCCATACCTGCTGAGAAGGGTTCTCTTCCTTCTCGATGACAGCAGGCATTGCTACAGTTTATATACTTTCTTCACATACAGCCGGCTGGTCCACAATACACGACTTCTCAGCACAATCACTATCTGAAAGACTGAGGGGGGCATCGCATTTCATAGTAAACTTACAATTTAAAGTAGTTGACTCTACTGTGTCCAGTCGATAAAGACCACCACTTAGCATAGCTATAGCTATCATGACCTTATTGTCATAAATTTGACACATGCTAGAACTAAACACTACTTTAAAACCTTTTCTAACCATAGCACTCACAGATAACAAATTAACAGATAAGTTTGGTACATAATAAACATGACTTATTGTCTTTATGTCACCATTTGTCATATTAACACTGACAGTACCTCTTCCAGCAGTGTATAACTTGTCACCGTTAGCTATATTTACCTCTATTGGCGTTTTATCACTCACAAAATCACTCATGACATTTTTGTCCCCGCACATATGTTCTGTAGCACCGCTATCTATGTACCACGAACCATGCTTGATGTTTGCTGACAGCGCAATTAGTAGGGCTTTCGATTTGTCCGTATTGGTCTTCTCAGTTTTCTTTTGCTCGGACTTAGGACAATCTTTAATAAAGTGTCCCACTTTCTTGCACCTGTAACATCTTGGTTGTTTCCGAACAAGCAAGGCGGAGCCAGCCTCACTCTTGTCACTTCTACGGATGTTTTCTTGCAACAACTTTCCTTTTACTATTTCACTGGAAAGTTTTACATTTGAATTCTCCATTGCCATTATGAGCGGATCATAATCTGATGTCAAGCCGCTGAACATTATTACAGCTATAAAGTCATCTTCTAGTGGTGATCCTATTTCATTAAGCATTTGTGACATCTCGGTGATTTTGTTGATGTAGCTCTCCATACTTTCGCTCTCATTCAGCTTGGTTGCAAATAATGTTCTGAGGAGCCCCAGCCTACGACATAAACCCTTGTCTTCATAGGCTTTTGTCAGATTGCTCCATGCTTCATGTGCCATTTTCGCGTTGCGTATGTGCGGAATAACTGGAGATTGAACAGCTAAAGCGATTCGTGCTAAAGCCTTCTGTTGTTTCTTAGCATCATATGCTTCATTTTCCACACACTCCCATAGATCTTCCTGTATTAACATCATCTTCATCATAAATTTCCACGAGCTATAATTATCAATTCCTTTTAATTTCTCGATGGAAAGAAAATTTGTTGAAGATGCAGAGCCCGCCATGTTGTTGACGAAACCACTACACCGTATTTTCGTAGGTTAAGATTTCGCCGGTTTGTTTGATTTATTCCGCGTTAAATACATTAAAATTTATACTTCTGCGACGCTCTGGGCCCATAACCTGAAGGGTTAATGGTTTAAATAAAAGAAATAAGCAGGATTAACAGCGATATAATTAAAACTTAGAAGGGCACACAACGTTCCTAACACAGCGCAACAACCAGAGAGAGTGACAAGTGACACTGACAAGTTTGACAGATTGACATATATTGTGTTTACAGATCTACCATCATCTTGTCTCTTGCTTTGTTCCAATGCAACGCAACAACAACAAGGCAACGCTTCTAATACCAAAAGCATCGCAGATGCGTTGCCATCCAAAAACAAAGCTGAAAAGTCTCATATGCCTGGAAATTCACAGGAACCCATACCCTCCCAATCAGAACACGGCAACGCTTCTAAAGTGGTTTAGGTCACCGAGACCTAAGGACATCCGTAATACCAAAAGCATCGCAGATGCATTGCTATCCCAAAGACAAAGCTGAAATGTCGAAAAAGTTTAAAATTTTCGCAGCTTGCATTTTCATTTTGATCTCATTATCGTTTTCAGCGACCTCAAAAACCATGAAAATGACACCCAAAAGATTTTGAACCCGAAAGGTAGCCACACGCTGCCCTGCGGGTTTCTGTATCTCTCTTGGTCTGGCTCCTCACCCTAGACCAGTTTCGGCAAAGTAAACTCTACCGGCACAGGCCTAGAGTTCGGAGCGCGCAAGCCCCACCACGACGTCAACGTATAGATAGAGATACGGTGGTGGGGTTATTAAATATTATTATTATAGGTCTGTTAGCCTAGGTTTATATTATGTAAATATTTTTTTTATATTCATTATTTTTCCGAAATAAAGTTTAATAAAGTTATTAGTTTAAAATATTATTGCTATTTACTACTTACATTATTACTTACATCTCGGGACAAAATAATTATACATTATACATCTAATTAACATGAACTTTAATCCGCAGGTAGGCGTGTACAAATTACATAAAATAACTACATCTACATCTTAAAATCCAGGCTCTCTTGATATCTTAACTAGGCAAGGGTTCAGTCTAATACCAGCCGGATCTTTTGTAAGGGTAAATTCTGAATTTGTGTCCTTACAGTAAGCCATTACTCACACCCGATAGGAACTGTTTTAGAGGAGACAAACCTTAAAAATCTCATCAAGTTACGACAACGAATGTATAATGTAAGACAGATTGTCTAGTATTATTTTGTTAATATATTAAATAAAACACTTATAGTAATTGTGTCAGCGATAACGAATTAGATATTGCATTGTATTTCGTGAATAAATACTACAAAAGAAATTAATCTAGCCACTTCACGATTGTAGACAAATTGTTTTGATCTTTTTGCTGTTTCTGGTCGGGGGAGTTTTAATTTATTCTGCCTGTGACTGTCGGATTTTTGTTTCTTTCATCCTATTTATCATCAACAGTATTTGAAGAACAAAATGTAATAGTTCTTATTGTATTTTATAGATCTAGGAATGTCTTCTAATACGAGTCTGAATGGATCTCTATGATTTCTTGGATACACATCATTTGCAGTCTAAAAAAAATGTTTGTTGTTTGATACGAACATAGCCTGTACATGTTTCATATCTTACATGTAAAATGAGGGTAGAGGTAACAAACCAAGGTTATTAAATATTGGTTGACATGATTGATTTCGTTCGCCTTGTCGTCTGTACCAACTATACCCAAATCACTTTAGCGTTGTAATAGCGGTCATTGCATATGGTCAATAAACTGTGTATGGTTTTTCTTTATTGGTAAACTAGCTTTTGCCCGCGGCTTCGCCCGCGTGGATGTCGGGAAATATCCCACGGGAACGTGCTACCGGGAAATCCTTCCTTATTCCTTGTCTACATCATAAAGGAAACCTCTGTGCAAAATTTCAGCTTTCTAGGTCCAAGGGTTTGGTCTGGGCGTTGATGAGTCAGTCAATCAGTCAGTCAGTCAGGACTTCTCTTTTTATTTATATAAATGTTGAAGATCACGATAGATATTAATAGGGATGATGACTAAAAAAAATCTTTTTGACCGTCATTTAGATTATTAAAAAATATTGGGCACGTATTTTTTCTTTTTTTACATAATCAAAAGATTACGGCGATATATTGAGTTAAAATATGGCATGAAGTCACGCCTAGCTAGATTTTATACTTAGAAGTGACGTAGCGAGCCCTCACTCCCCAACTTTAATGCGTGTTATCTACCTAAGTTATTTTTAGGGTTCCGTACCTCAAAAGGAAAAAACGGAACCCTTATAGGATCACTTCGTTGTCCGTCTGTCTGTCTGTCAGTCTGTCAAGACCCTTTTTCTCAGGAACGCGTGGAGGTATCAAGTTGAAATTAATATCGAATACGTAGATCTGTGGTCCCTTGGAGTCCTGAAAAAATCAACCTTCTGAGTCAACGCAATAAAAAAGTACGGTCATTTATGCGACATATTTTGATACTCGCAAGTAAATCAAAACCTATAGGGTACTTCCCGTTGACCTACAATAATTAAATTTGGCAAGAAGCAAGGTTTTATAGCACAAGTAAAGGGAAAAGTCCGAAAATTGTTAATTTGTCATTTTGAGTCCTGAAAAAATCAACTTTCTAAGTCAACACAATAAATAAATGCGGCCGTTTATGCGACAGATTTTTACACTCGCAAGTAAATCAAAACCTATAGGGTACCTACCTACTTCCCGTTGACCTAGAATCATGAAATTTGGCAAGAAGCCAGATTTCACAGTAGAAGTAAAGGAAAAGTCCGAAAATTGTTAATTTGTAATTTTATGACGTGAATTTTTTTTTTTTTTGGGATTACAATGTTAAGTTTGTTTTTGAGATAAATTCTTTCAACTACGGAACCCTTCATTGTGCGTGGTCCAACACGCACTGTGCCGGTTTTTTATTCATATGATGAAACAAAAAATACTTGTCTAATATTTTTTTCAATACACTTCCTCGAAAACTGGTTCATATCGCACTACGATTAGGTTCACAATGCAATGTATGTCGCACGCGTGCGATTTTTCATTTTCCCGCACGTGTGCGGGAATAAAAATTGCCACAGATCTTATACCTATACTTAGTCCAAATTGGTTCAATGCCTCTATTCACAACTGTCTATTCGGAGTGAATGTTTTTTTTAAATCTCGGCAAAGAGGTATGCGTCTTTAGGGCGTTAACATTTTTTGAATATTTAAATAATGTTTGTAAATAGAATATCATCAAAAACTATGATTTTTACAATAAAAAAAAGTTTATGAACAAATTAACATTTATTTGTGTTCTAAACTCGAAAATATTTGAATTTTCTATTTTTCATATTAGGCTGTTTATCGGCTTTATACCTCTGCTTCTCCTTCAACCTGGCGAAAGTAAAGCGTGAAAAAAAAGAAAATTTAAATCATAGTTTCCTAATAATTCATGGCAAAAATATTTTCCGTTAAGTATTTTATTTTATTTCTTCAAAAGTGTATTGAAAAACATCGTTTAATACTCGTGGACATTTGTTATTGCAGTTCTCGGCTCAAAAACAACCTCGCCTACGGCTCGGGTGTTAATTCCGCCTCGAATGCAATAACAAACGTTCTCCACTTGGAATCAAAATGTACTATTTATTATATCTGACTGACGGGCTAAATATATTTAATATATAATTGAGGGTGCGACGGCAGTTCACTCTTGTCGTCTATTTAATAAAATTACTCCGGGGCAAGGAGCACAACCCAGGAGTACTTCAGTGCTTGCGGTTCTCTGTTCCAGACCGCTACGTGTGGAGGCGGCGGCGCCCGTCACTGCTGGCTGTGCCAACTGCCAGAACTAACCTGCTGGCTAAAGCACCTCTCACGCGAGCAATTCGTACTGTTAACGGAGTTCAGAATAGGTTGGACATTTTTTCGTGTTACTTTAGTGAACTTGCAAAGGTAACATTAAATATAATATGTTACGAAAGCATTAATTAGTGTAATTTTAGGTTTATTGTTCATTTTGTGTTTAATGTTTCTTTTATTGTTTACTTTTTAATTTTTGACTGTAAAACATATTTAAGTTAATTTTGTATAAGGTTACTGGTATCGTTTTAGTTATCAGTAATTTTGTATTAATGTACTAGTGTGTAATTGTTAGTAATGTAAGGTTATTATATATAGTTAATAATTATTACAAGTAGTCTTAGCTGTCGCATTAGGTTTGTAACCTGTAATGATAGTATAAGAGTTTTAAATAAATAAATAAATAAATAATATTTTATTTTTTTACCCAGACATCATCCCTATTCTATGTGGACTTTATTTCAGTTTTTGAAATTATAAAGAATGCTAGAAAATGATCGATATTGCCACGCTAAAGCGATTCGGGTATAGAGTTAGTGATTAATGTAGGATGTCAAGATATACTCTCGAATCGTCTTGGACGATTAACTTTAGCGTCTTCGAGTATCCGTGCTTCTTAAACTAATGTCACCGATCCCCTGAAAACGAATGGAGCTTAACTTTAATCGAACCCACTTTTTTTGGCAACTTACAGGCTTTTTGGGCTGTTTAAATAAACGGAAAGACTGTCACTTTCTGATTGAATGTGGGGAACTTTTATATTTATGTTATTAGGTGGCAAATGACTGTTCATTTGCCACCTATAACATTAATAGAAAAGTAAAAGTACCGATGACCGGTGGAGCAGACGAGTCCTGGGGGTCTATTCCCTAAGTCCGTCCGTCCGTCCGTCCGCCCGTCAGTCCGTCCGTCTGACATAGCGTCCATCAACACAAGTGTACAAGTTAAATTTTTCGGACGGGCAAAAACACATCGGGAGTAGGGACAACTGTCAAATCGTGTTGTCATTCATACTTCGTTCGGGCCCCGAACCAATCATCCATCCGTAGGTGGAAAGGCCGAAACTACGGACTTCGTGCTTAGGGAGTAGGACCCCTGGAGTGGAGACCGCGTAACGTAGTGTGGTATAGAAGGACCGACGACCTTAAAAAGTTGTCTGGGACAGACTGGTTGCGGCAGGCGGAGCACAGGGTGTTGTGGCGCAGACTGGGAGAGGCCTATGTCCAGCAGTGGACTGCGATAGGCCGAGTTGACTGATTGATTGAAATGAACAGGCGACTTACCTGATAGAACACAGTAATGCTGCTTATGGGCCGTAATGTGTATGGTGGGCGGTAGCAGACTACTCCATAGTATTACATAGGATTTCACATTATTTTTTAAAAGTTACTTTGCAATTTTCATAGAGATTGTTATTGCTCGCTACGTTGCAACATTGCTTTTAGTAACCTAATCCCCTCCAGGCTGTATTCACTGATAAGATGTCAATACTAATATTAAGGCTGCTCCTTCCTAAAATACGGCGAAACTAAGTAACTTGCCAGCAAAATGTACAAACTGGCCAGCTTTATATATGCTTTGGGGGAGCTTAAAAGGGCTACTGATTTTAAAACTGCTCTAACAGCATACTATGCCTACGCATATTCCTGTCTTAATTATGGAATCGTAGTGTGGGGTGTAGAAAAAGATAGACTTTTTATTCTACAAAAGAAATGTATACGAATTCTTGCCAATATACATAACACAGAAAGCTGCAAACCATTCTTTGTAAAATACAAAGTTCTTACACTAACTGGTATCTACATTTTAGAAGTTAGCAAATTTGTAAGAAAACACCAGTCACTATTCCCACTAACTAGGGACCTTCGCGCACAACATCGCAGTGTTAGACGCCAAAACAAAAATAAATTAGCCTTACCAAGCTCAAAATTAACTATGTTTCATTCAGGACCTTTAGCCATGTGCGTGAAAATATATAATAAGCTTCCAAATTCAATTAAGGACATAGAGTACGAAAATAAATTTAAAAACAGTCTCCAAAAATACCTTATATTAAAATCGTATTACACTCTAAAGGAATTCTTTGACGATAAGTAAATTTTGACATTGAAATTCACACGCACAGAATACACACAGCACCTACATACTTATAATTTTGACTTAATTACTGACCTATGTTATGTTATTTCATGATTATTATTTTATCGATATTTGTTTTTAATTTAATTTTTATCTTATTTTAATTTATGAATGAAAATTATGATCTGTGAATTGTTCTCACCCTAACCTGTATTATACCATCATGACAGTTAGCATGTTAAAATTAGTATTAAGTACTTACAGAGGTTTGTTTATTATTGTGAAACTGTAGCTTAACAACCTGTTTATATTGCTGTGCCCTAGCAGGGTTCATGTATGAAATTATGAATACTTGTAACAACTTATAGTACATGAATGCAATAAATGATTATGATTATGATTATGACTTTGTGAAACTGTAGCTTAACAACCTGTTTATATTGCTGTGCCCTAGCAGGGTTCATGTATGAAATTATGAATACTTGTAACAACTTATACTACATGAATGCAATAAATGATTATGATTATGACTTTGTAACCATCTTTTACAGTACCTAACTATAACATGTTTCTGATAGGAAAAAATACACAGTAATCTACAATCTACAATACATAAGAAGTGATTTCATGTGTCCTGAAATCTATTTTAGTTTGTAGAACTAAGGAAAAAAAACCTAAATCCAGGTCTATTTCGGTCTATCGAGTTGTTACCATATTACTCCTACAGTTTTCATTAAAAGTGTTCATAAATTTATACAGTTCTTTACAAACTAATAAGGAATGATTTCTTGTCATTACTTTTTTTAGTTTAATCAACAGATTTTTTGTAAATCTGTAATTACTTCATACATATTTTGCAAGCGTTGTGTCATCGCGCTTCTCTTTCTTTTCTATGCAGTCTGACAGTGACCGCGCTTTTTACGACGGACAAGCCTTAATCTGTTGATCCATTACCGCTTTATGACGATATGCTAACCGAGGATAAGGTGACAAAAGCATCAATGTTCAGAGAAATGGACGCACTTACCTATATTATGTACAACCTACCAACTTTACCCACAGCGTTCAATATTCTGTAATTTGATACTCCTATAACGTATGTTGTTGACAAAAAATTAAGAAACTGTAACTGATCTGGGTTACTATTAAATATAATCAACAATTTATTTATAAACTCGCAAGTAACGATAAAAATGTTCCATTGCTCAAACTTAAGTAATGTTTTAATAAGATTAATGTGAAGGACGGCAAGACGAAACGAAAATTTGGTAAAGTAACGAGATTGGTACAATATGGTAACCGAAGTACCGCAATTTCGACAGTCCGTAACCTACCTTGGGTCTTAAGGTTCAATTTACACAGATAGGTAGGTCTACATCTTCACCAATAGATGTTACATAAGTTGATAATATTTCTACATTACCTAGGTACCAAAAATGGGCCTATACATTTCTCATTATCACTCACTTTACCTCACCAACGTCAAATCATTTATTTCAAATAGGCACGTAATAGTACATTATGATATAAGTGCAGTAAGTTGAAAATTACAGCCGAGGCGATATTGCTAGCCCGAGCCGTAGGCAAGGGCTACAAGAAAGCAGAGGCTGTAATTATCAAAGCGCACGTATGTCATACGACGTTTTATAACATATTTGCGAGGATAAATAAAACTCAGACTTTCTTAAACGAATAAATATTTAATCACTTGTTAAAGCAGTTAGAAAAAATTGAACAATTTGTAAAATTGACTATTACGTGGCCAGTTGGCGTTTTTAATGTTGTCAAGTTATTATTACTAATTACAATTTCACCAGTCTCTCTCTCACTCTCTTGAGTGAAAGTAGGAGAAACGAGACCACAGAGTTCTGCAATCGGTGGCGGCGACGGAGGCGGCTGCGGCGGCGGCGACGATGGTGGAATAACTATACTATAATAACAATAATTTAGTTTCAACTGACCTTTGTGTCCAAATATCGGCAATCCGGAGCTTCTTTTAGGAACTTCTTGACACTGTCAGCCGAAAATACTTTCGACTTTTTACTCACATGGCCACTTGAGCGTCTTGATATCAATACCATGTTTTGTTTTCACAGTGCTTTTTAGCATTGAATAGTAGCACCACAATGAGCTTGACTTATATTTTTGAGAAAGTTCCATGAAATAAACACACTTTCTGAAAATGAATTTGCATCTTTGCTTGTTTTCCATAAGATGAAATTCTGATACGCTTGTAAGCTTGTAAGTATGTTATCGGTCGATTTTTTAGGCAAGAGGCTTAGAGTAGCCTTTTTCGCTGCCTCTGAGACTTCGGCGGTGTCGAATTAATAAATTCATCATTACTTGACGACATTTTCAAATAAAAACAATACAGCGAAAAGAAAAAGCGCGCGGAATCATTTTTCACAAATTAGCGATGCGCGCGCATCAGCGCTTTTTTTTTTTAAGGCAAAGGCACTAAAACAGCCAGTATTACTAATAAAGAAAATTAATAATTTTTGTTTTTGTTACAGATAAATGGTTGTAATTTATTGTCAAAATTAATTAAATTAAAGAATTAAATGTTTATTTTTTTATATTTTATCTCCCAAAGTTAATTTTATTCATAAAATGTTGACCACTTTTCTGACATAAAAACTCTTTGCTAAGATTTAAAAAGTACCGTTCGTTTTAGCAGGAGCATCTTGATAAACCGTACGCTTTACCTTATTAAAAAGAAACTCGTGCGTTTTACATTACAATAACGCACAAGTACGTAATGACATACATTACGATATTGAAATTCGTGAAATAAGAGACCCTTTACGAGCAAATGTGTTATAAAAGACACTTTTGAAGCCAAGCCTTTTGTATCAAGGGGTATCGTGTTATCCAGTAACTGTGACATGGAGGTCAGAAGTGCAATCTCTGCTAGTTAAAGTAGGTACTGCAATGCTATTCTGTAATCATCTCACCGTGAAAACATACGTGGAGTGAGCGTGGAGTGAGCTGTCAGTGTCATTCTACCTGTAGTGCTATTCTGTAAATATCTCACCGTGAAAACATAAGTGAAGTGATCTCAAAGTGAGCTGTCAATAATGTCAACCCCTACAGCGTCAGGTGAAATGACGGCTCACTTCACGCTCACTTCACCTAAGTTATCACGGTGAGATGTTTACAGAATAGCACGGCTGATGTTAGGGATGGACCAAGTACATTTTTACAGTCATAATCGAGATTTTAATAATATTTTTTACGCTATTCTAGTGGTCAATTTATATTATTTCAAAGCTAATACCTATTTAAGTGTCTAAACATGACTACACTTAAAAGGGGATTGCAAAACATTTTTATTTGACTATTTTATTTTAAAACCCCCTAAATAGTAATGTTTAGACACCATACTTACTAGCTTACAAATAATATAAAATCATTATGTGTAGAATTCGCATAAAAAATATTATTTAAATCTCGACTATGATTGTAAATGTAATTTAGTTTGGTCAATCCCTAGCATCCGTGGGATGACACTGACAGCTCACTCCGCGCAAGTTTTCACGGTGAGATTTTTACAGAATCGACCAGCTGGTTCCATCCACTACTATACAGGGTGTAAGGGACAGGCCTCGGCAAACTGATAACCCGTGAATTTAGTATGTCATACTAAGATGACCGGTACATGAATTTTTTTCAGGAACGTTATGGGAATCCAATAAACCTGATTTGCTTGTGTTTTTGTGCACAAATCGGAGCGTCTATTACGGGTTGGGAGGGGTAGGTAATAGGTATGCGGTGAGTTCGATGAAGTCTGTAGCTAGACAGAAAGTGAACAGCTGATTTCACGCGTCGTTCGTTAGAGTATTTCTACATCCATTGTTGGTTTTTTTGTTTTCAGTTTTGTTTTTTGCTGTTTTTTTATATAAATGGAGTGCTGCGAACACACAATGTAATTTTACATTGAAATAAAGAAAATGTAACTGAAAAAAATATTTAAAAAATGAAAATTTTCCTGAGAAAATTTCCGGTGGAATATGATTCGAAATGAGGAACTGAATGCAACCTGTTAGTTTGCGGAGGGCTGTCCTTACACCCTGTATAATATTAGCTTTTGCCCGCGGCTTCGCCCGCGTGGATGTCGAAAAAAATCCCACAGGAACATACTACCGAGAATTCCTTCCTTATTCCTTGTCTATATTACAATGGGAAGCTCTGTGCAAAATTTCAGCTTTCTAGGTCTAAGGGCTTGGGCTGGGCGTTGATGAGTCAGTAAATTTTCAATATGAACGATGTAACCAATATTTTGTAAAATATTTGATTTAAAAGAGTGTCCGTGGAGTTTCTTGCCCTGGAATGGGCAACTAGCTTCATATTGCTGACTGACCGACCCCTTGACAATTCAAAAGTGCCTGTAATTGGTTTATTTGAAATAAATGCTCTGAGTTTGAATCAGTCGGTCAGTCAGTCAGGACTTCTCTTTTTATTTATATAGATGTATGTATATACTATGTATGTATATATGTACTGGTTGGCTGCATCCGATTAGACTGTCAACAACAAAAAAGGCTAAGCAGATGATGACTCACTTTATAACATCTTGAAATTAATGGAAAAAGCGAAACTGAATACGACCTATCCTGACTTTCAGACGTTGCCTCTAGCTTAACGTTACTGTTTTATAGACCTTTCACATTCGACTTTGATTGACGATTTCAGCAAAATGAATAACAATACCTAAGTTCCATTCGGTCTGTTTCATTTGAATGACCTGTTTCGTTTTTCATTTTCGCCGGCGCGTCGCGTTCTAGTCGGCTTTCCATTGTTCACTAGTCAGTCTATTTGGCTTTTAAAGAAAATTATTTTATTAAAGAACCCTACTCCTTTTTTCTATTGCAGTGTTAAAACTTCAACCCTCCGTTTTAACTCCTACGGGAATAGTTGGTATCTTCTAAACATAATTGTGTGTATTTTCGATGGTTCAGGCTGTATAAAATAACAGTTAGATGCCTTGGGCCTACTAGTATGAACTCGCGAAATAACCATAGGTAATGTAATATGGAACGATTTTTAAATTGAAAATACTCGTTACGCACGTAATATTTACATCATTCTAAGACTTTATCACTTGTGCCTTTCGCAATTTTTTTACCAAAATGCTATAAGATACTTACCTCGTTACGTTACGAGGTAAGTATCTTATAGTTTTTCTTACGTTACGAGGAGCTCGTGGCTAAATAATAACAGCCGCACGGGTCGATCAGTGGATGGGTGACCATCTTTACATACCGAGATTCCTCCGTGCCTCGGAAAGCACGTTAAGCCGTTGGTCCCGGCTGTTATTCGTGGATCTTTGACAGTCGTTACGGGTCGTCAGAAGCCCGAAAGTCTGACAACCAGTCTTACCAAGGGGTATCGTATTACCCAGTAACTGGGTTGTGGAGGTCAGATAGGCAGTCGCTCCATGTAAAATACTGGTATTCAGCTGCATCCGGTTAGACTGGAAGCCGACCCCAACATAGTTGGGAAAAGGCTAGGCAGATTGATTTGCTATAAGATACTTACCTAGTTGTATTGTCGTGTTTTGGAACAAAGTTCTTTAACGCGTCTTGCGATAGAAGTAAACTAGTAGAAATCGTCACGTAACGAAAAAGCGTTATGCCCGAAAAAGCATGTCAAAAGTTTTTATTATTATTATATATTTATTTATTTAGATAACAAAGATCCGTTTTCCCAAAGATAAGTTTTTGTTTTGGAACGAAATTCCGGTAGGGTAGGAGTAAACTGGCAGAAATTGTGACGTAACGAAAAAGCGTCATGCAGTCAGTTTTGAGTTAAAAGTTCTGGTTTTAGTTTTTCTTTAATACAGAGCAATTTTTTAGTATAACTTTTAGCTTCTAAGAACTTATAGGTACTAAATTGCTCTGTATTAATACATAATATACAGCGAAAGGATCTTCGTTCCAACCGGGTGGCCCATCACTCCCGACTTTTTTATTATTTAAAAATCCGTTAAGTTACGGTTACGTCGCACAGTATTCGTGCGAGGCCTCTGGAGTCGCACATAATTGTAAGGTCGTATAATACGTAGGTACATGGGAAAATATTTTAGCCTCTTGAAGTAGGTATCTAATTACCGTCCTTACGTCTGAACGGAGGGGAAATGGAGAGGCCTACGACGCACGCACGGTTAAGAACCAAGGTAAATTTCAAGTAAATATTCATCTCATGTATAAAACTGATATAACGTCGCAAAAGGTCGCAGACACAGTATAAATATGACCAGTAGCTCAACTAGGCGCTTTTTGTGAAATCAAACGCTTTGTTCCAACGGGTGCTAGAGTAGTCAACCAAACTTATAAAAGTTAACTATAATATTGCATAGAGTTGTATAGTATAGTTGTATACCTATGTGTAGCACCCCACAGCTTCACTCGCACAGCCGCCATTTTGAACTTTTTCTTACTGAACCCATTGCTTTCAAAATCGATTTTTGAGCATCCGCACGTATACCAAATTCCAAATTCGAATCTGTTTTCAAAATTGAAAAAGTGCCGCCTGAAGCATGCTTAGATTTCGTGTGAAACGCGTTTGCATGTTGATTACGACCATTTGTTCCTAGTTGAAATACTGTATGTTAATAACTGTACCGCTGATCATTATCGTTTGATCCAATTTACTGTCAACTGTTAACACCTCATAAATGGTTCCAAGTTCTTCCTCACATTACCCGACACGTCGGGTGCTTAACAACACGCTTTAAAAAGTCGTTAAAAGAGAGCGATCCTCTCACGAATGGATATTACGATCTCGATGAGGTTTTAAAAAAAAAGTTTTACGTCCAATCGTTTATACCTAAGTTCAAATTTTCTAACTTTTAGATGGATTTCCATGGTTACTAGGTTTTTGATATTCAGGGTGTATCTTTGAAGACTTTTTGGGGCTGTAATTTGTACACAGTAGGCGTACAGCTACATGACTCTAAAATGATTTCACGAAATAATTTATGAGCTAAATTATTTTTAAAGAAAATATTACCTACCCCTCTTTTTAGGCTTCGTTGCTGTCGGGCAAAAAGACCAAAAGTACATAGTAAAAATGATAGAATGATATATCAGACGTTCCTAAAAAGGTAGGTACTTTTTTTACCTAGGTAGGTACTTCTTTTAAAATCATTTGGGAATCTCTTTTTTTAAAACCTTTTTTTCATCATTTTTTAGTAAAAGAAACTCGGGAGACCTTGCTTTTATTTTACGGAGGAAAAGCCTAGAGGTTTCCGTTTTTTCTTCAAGAAAGTGGTTTAGAATATGAATTCTACTTCACTTTCTTTCCTCCTAAAAATTCAGTATCAACGTTTCATACGTTGATACTTACTGAATTTGTAAACCGCCAAGCTAACATATTTTGGCACATTGATGATTATTTAGGAATGATTATGCCGCTAAACATTATCTGTAGGTAATACTGAAGCCATAATGGTTTTCGATCTTAACCATAGGATTATATTGCTCAGTAGTACAATCGGCGACAAAAGTCGATTATCACTTGAGTTTTTTAAATATTAATTACTAGGACTTCCCGTCAGAAAATATGTCACGGGAACAAAAATCCTTCTTTATTCCTTGTCTTCATTATAAAGGGAACCCCTGTACAAAATTTCAGCTTTCTAGGTCCAATGGTTTGGGCTGGACGTTGATGAGTCAGTCAGTCTGACTGGTCACTCACTCGCTGTTCTGCTAGAAAACATTGTGTCAACAGCAGAAATCTAATTTGATGAGTAAAATGGCAATTAATTCCGTTACTTAAAGCTAATTTTTCAATACTTTTTCTGAAGGATAAATATTGCACTTTGACAGCTTTGGTATGGCAAATATTCAAGTCAATCTGTCATATTTATCTTCAGATAAAAGTTTTCTGACTATTCAAAAAGCAGCCCTCGATAAATATTTAGGTATCTACTTTATTCTAATGCTTAAAGCTCGCTTCTTAAATGTTTTCGAGTACCTTTTTCTGAATAAGTACCTAGTTACTAATATAAAATATTCACACCACATAAACAGTAGGTACACTAACTTCATTCATTCATCCTTGATATGCAGATTTAAATTAAGATTCATACGACATAATCACGTCACACATTTACATATTTAAATATCTCCAGCTTATAATTTAAGCCGCCACTAAGTCCCACCTCAAGTTAGTACCTATTACTTAGCTGAACTTATGAAAACACAGCTTTGAACAAAAAATATAAATCTGCGAGGAAAATACACAACATCTTTGTATGAATAAAAAAAAACCATGTTTTTGTTCGAATTGAATGCAGAAATAGAAGCCGATGATATTTTTTTTTATTTTCTCGTAGTAAACGGAATAGAGTATATTATAACTTACACCGAGAATTTTAAAGATAAGTTATAAATAAGCAACCTTTGCGTAAAAATAACAATAGCAAGAACCATAGGCAACGAATTCATTCTTTTGTATAAAAACAAGCGTAAAGGGCCCCACACATTTACAGTCCACCGGGATGCGGCAGTCCGCCAACAGGCGGTCGGGTCCACTCATAAAAAAACCAGTCAAGAGCGAGTCAGACTCGCGCACTAAGGGTTCCGTCCCAATTTCCGAAAAAGTGTGCTATTTAGAGACATAGTTTTATTTTTCCTGTACTCTTTATATATACTTCTATCACATAGAATAATTTCAGATTTTTCTCTTTGCAAACTTCGGAGATAAGGAAATTTTTATTACCATTTAGGTATATACAGAAACCTAAAAATACACTGTCAATTTTTATGAGTGGACAGTCTGCCGACGGACTGTATAAATGTGGGCCTTTCCCCTTATACTTATTTTTATACAAAAGAATCAATACTTTGCTTATGGTTCTTACTATTGTACCAATAAGGTAGTGGGATGAACTAGTTACATAAAATTCATGAACGGTATAATTATGATGACTGAAGTTGTGAATTTACAATAGACTGAAAAAGAGTGTATACGTTACGTGTATCAGTAGTTTTAATAAGTATTAGTTTTTTATTGTTTAAGATAATTTTGTATATTTTATCTATGGGCCTAGTTCCCTGATAATTATAATAAAATGATTATTATTATTAAATATTATACCATTAGCAATGGTAGGGTAATTAAATTAACATTGAGTTATAAAACTTTTGTTGTAAAATTACAATAGAATTGTTACATGATATCGCGTAATGAGCGGTCCATTCACTGCCTCAATCTTTTATGGACAATCTTTAGGATGAAAATAATTAAATTCTTATAAGGTACCTATAAAGCATTGAATTTACCTTCCTTTTGATGTTGGTAATGAATAATATTAAAGGAAAGGGCTTTACAGGTTTACAGGTATCATTGAATGTAAACCCACGTGGCAACGGTAACGCGATCGAATCCCTGTTTTAGGGTTCTGTACCTCAAAAGGAAAAAAAACGGAACCCTTAGGTACCACTTCTTTGACAGTCTGTCAGTCTGTCAAGACCCTTTTTCTCAGGAACGCGTGAAGGTATCAAGTTGAAATTAATATCAAATACGTAAGTCTATGGTCCTTTAAAGTTCTAAAAAATACGGCCATTTATTGAGACATATTTTGATACCCGAAGAGAGAGAGATAGACTTCCCGTTGACCTAAAACCATGAAATTTGGCAAGAAGCAAGGTCTCACAGTACAAATAAAGGAAAAAGTCCAAAAATTGTTAATTTGTAATTTTATCACATAAAAAAAAAATTGGGATTATAATGTTACGAGTAAGTTTGTATTTGGGATAAATTCTTTTGAACTACGGAACCCTTCATTGGGCGTGGTCCGACACGCACTTGTCCGGTTTTTTTTTAAATTTATTGATTAAGTATAATATTTCAGCTAAAGAATGTCCCCTGCTGGATAGTCGATTGTATTTTCAAAAATGCTATCTGTTTCATACCGCTTGCTAATGATCAATTTTCGTCTCATTCAGTACACCTTATTCTGGGTCTGTACATTTTTCTTTTTTAGTAATTCAGTTTAGTTTAATTTTTTTAAATAAAAACGCTCGGGCAAGTTTTTAAGTCATAATTATATTAGATGCTAATAATTTATATCGTATATTATCGTATATTATATGTTTGATAATAAAAAGTTACGGACCTAATTTTTTATTATATCTAGGTACAACATTTCCAAAAATTATAAACATTACCTACACTTTTTTTACAGATTTGTGATGTATGAAAATAAACAGCTTAAATGACTTATTACTACCGCTATAAGACTCAATTAATCCACAAAAACAAAAGAATCTCTTTGATTTCAATGCTACAATTGTATTTGAGAAACAAAAAGATTTTTGGCAAAGAGTCAGAAAAATGTTATTTGCCGCTCTCGTCCCCTGTGTAATTTGAAATAAGCAAGACCTGCTGAAAGCGAGCTTCAGGTAAAAAAATCACTTTATATAAAAGGATCTGCCCTAACTTTCTTCGCTAACCCAGATATGATTATTGGATTATGATTATCTGAATACTTTTTTGTCTTTTTGCGTAGACTGCGTATATGCGCGGTCGTTGCTTTGGCGAAAGTATTTTTGGTATTACAAGTATATTACTTAACCATTAATAATTTGGTTAGAAATTATTCGAATATCCTAACAGAATTAGTAGGTACTAAACACTTTATCTAACTGCATAGATACTCAAGGCGTTAAGCCATTCAAAATCTTACAGAGTATTTGAACGTGTCTTTGCATAGTAACATATTAATTTGATTCTTATTTTAGCTCGAATATAGAAATATAGAAATTATCCTTATACGAGTACAGGGTGTCTGAGATCTGACAGACCATCAAACTGAACAACTTTCTCCCGGAACCAACAAAAAGAATCAGTCGTATCAATCAGTCGTCGTATCAATCGTGAAAAAAAAATCAGTCGTATCAATCAGTCGTCGTATCAATCGTGAAAAAAAAAATCAGTCGTATCAATCAGTCGTCCTATCAATCGTGAAAAAAAATCAGTTGTATCAATCAGTCGTCGTATCAATCGTGAAAGAAAATCAGTCGTATCAATCGTGAAAAAAAATCAGTCGTATCAATCGTGAAAAATAAATCAGTCGTCGTATCAATCGTGAAAAAAAATCAGTCGTCTCATACAAAACTTCAATACCTGCTCGACTAAAATGTATGGGACGACTGATATTTTTTTCGCGATTACGTGGTTGGTCCCCGGTAGAAAGTTGTACAGTTTGATAGTCTGTATGTGTCTCTCTGTGTGTTGTGTGTCTGTATGTGTCTGTCTGTGTGTGTGTGTGTGTGTGTGTGTGTGTGTGTGTGTGTGTGTATGTATATTTCTATAATTCCCGAAATTCTTCTTAAAAAAAACATTCTAAGAGAATCGGAATCTGCCACATAAAGGCTAAAGACAATGAAAATATTATTAGAATCTCCCGAAAGGATAATAGTTATCCTCCTAAGAAAATCTGTCACAATGCTACACACATAGGCACTCTCCAAATTGCTTGTTCTGTAAACACATATTTATTTACCTAACATATTCATGTATAACATACATACTTAGGTAATAAACGCAGTAGAGCAAGCGGTAGTCAGAAACGCAGTAGAGCAAGCGGTAGTCAGCAATCCATAGGGTGGCCCATGTCTGGCCATGGTCATAGTATTGTCACACAGTACGTACAACGGCCCCGCTGATCTAAGGCAGCCTCAGAATAACAGCAAAATTAAGGGCGCAGCAGGTCCTGTACGTTATTACCTACAGTACGACAAAGTTCAATGGTTCCATCGAATAAATATGTGACTATCGACCAATAGAAATTGATTTCTATTCCCACTTAAATGATTAAAACTTGATTCTGCGTATAGAATCAAGTTCTTCAACGGAACAGACAGCCGTGCTGCTGGGGATTTTGTTGCGCTACTTTTTCTTCCCAGCTAAAGCACTAACAAGTGGTGAAGGGCGGCTGTTTTGTGGGACTGTCTTATGTAATTTTGACGTTTGAAAAGTGCTGATTCTCAGCCTAGTTAGAATAAATGACTTTTGATTTTGATTTTGAGAATGATGTAGATAGTTACAGTCAGCGTCAAAAACATATGGACGAACAGACTGTTCAAAATGATCTCAACAACTAAGAAAATTAAACTTTATCTCAATTGGATAAAGTTCGTGTCTGAATGACAGTTGTCGTGTACTGTCTTCATTCTGAAACATTCCTTGTATCATTCAGTTAATATTTCATTTTCATAGTTGTTTAGATCATTTTGCACAGTCTGTTCGTCCCGATATTATTGACGCTGACTGTACATGGTAGTCAGGACAAATAAAACGAAATATTGCCTTGATTACATAATGAGACTCATTAACAGCCAATCAAACCCCTATTACAGTAAAAGCGACTATTTAGCTCACAACTTAGTTCACTAAATATTCAGATTATCTTCCCAATGAGTTTATCATACATAAATACTCGAAGTGGAACTCATGAATTCGTCGGAAATGGCACTGATTATGCAAACGAGATCTAATCCAGCTTTGTAAAAGGCGTCGAAGTCATTGTTTAAATGTCCATCTACGACTTCTACGAGATATTTTAGACTTCGGCTCGATGAGAGAGGGTAGAAAAAAGATTAGATTTTCTCTCATTTGCAGCGAACGTGACCCGCTTGGATAAGTGATGAAGATATTGTTACAGTGGAAGAGGTTCGGAGGTGTAATGTTCGTTATCCCGGCACGTGTTCCGAACAATTCGCTCAATTGTATCTCTATGAAATTACTATGCAATAAGGAGTGCAGGGAACCCTTTTAATGAGGGTACTGATTGCGTCGTTTTCAAGAGTCTTCAAGCAGTTATTGCTAGTGAATTGAAAACAAATTAGTACAATATTATCTTAATATCTGTAGTCTAAGTTTTACTGGTACGGTCAGCAACAGAAGTCGATTAACACTTGAGTTTTCTAAATCTTAATTATTGAGAAAAATACTTAATTAAAATCGGAACAGATATAAATTTTGAAGAAAATTAACTCTTATCTAATATATGAAATGCTAAAAAGCAGGTTAAATAACGTATCACTTTGTGTTAATTTAGATGATGTCAAAAAGTAGCAGTGGTAATAGACTTCTGTTGCTGACCGTACGTAGTTAGCGTTGTCCTAGAACGAAAAAGACATGGGACGTCCATCGACCAGCACTGAATGGATGAATGAATATTTTTGCAAGAATATAGGTAGAGATGATCACAGCACTCCCAATCACAGCAAAGAGGTCGAAGGCCAATGTCCCAGAAGTAGGAACATTATAGGCCGATTAAGCTACCGTTGTGAAGGTTGGTCTACAAGAGCCTAAATAAAAATCTAAGTTCTAACACTAATCAAAATTGTAATTACTTACATTATAAGTCAACCCCTAACATTAGCAATAATCCTAATTAAAATTATCCTTGAACAAATATTCTGACAATACAAATGGGAAACACGAAACTGAAAAATAAATTGGATTTTGTAGGTAGACAATAAAGGCCACATTTAAAACTCAGTAAGTGGGCATTGATTATGTATATGCGGCAGGGACATCGACAGTGGCGTAACTACAGGGTGGCAAGTCGGCAAAATGCCACGGGCCCCCAGCCGGAAGGGGCCCCCGGTCAGAGAAGAATCCCAACTCCCAACATTTATTATTACCTACTTATTATTGTATTTTGTCTTTGACATAATATCTCGGGACCCTGGGATCCCGGACCTTTGGAAGGCGTACGAGGGGCCGAAGACAACTCGCAGAGGCCCCTTAGACAATTTTAAATGACGAGAAGGCACCAGCAGACGATTATCCCTGTATGCACTATGCAATTGCACCTAAGGACAACCTCCGGTTGGTGCAGGACTATTGCAGAACATGGAAACAAAATATTGGGCTACGGGTTTGGGTAGCTATAGTGGATTGGGTACCTTGAACTATGGTAGAACTAAGTCCCCTGCCTGACCAATGTTGTATAATATACACATATAAATTGGCAGGAGGTGACTTGCACACTCAATAATGGGCCCCCGGAAACGGTCGCTACCACATAGTGACGTAGCGACAAGGGGGCAACATGTCCTGAGGAGCTTGAGGAGTGGAGAGGCATTCCACGGCTATCAGGTCAATCCCGGAAGTACGGTCAAGATCCCTACCAGCAGCTTACTGGAATACTTCCTTCCTCCGAGCTCTTTTGCTCTTGCGAATCCCCACTCAAGCCAGCCAATAAAGGCAAGAAAGAGGTGGGAGCACTGTTCCTCGTCATCGTTCACTCCAGCCGGCCAATAAAGGCAAGCCAGAGGTGAAGAGCAAGGCTTCTCCCGGGAGATAGGGTCCGTGGGTCGCTACTGCCCAACAGCTCGCCACATGCTGCCCTGCGGGTTCATGTATCCCTCTTGGTCTGGCTCCTCACCCTAACTAGACCTGTTCCGGCAAAGTAAACTCTACGTGGGGTTACTTACTTATTATTATTTATTTTAATTTAGTAAAAAATATAGTTTTGTCTTTAATTTATTTAAGTTACTCTCTCTACTGAGTCGTATAGGTACACAAGTAAAAAAAAACCTGTCAAGAGCGAGTCGGACTCGCGCACCGAGGGTTCCGTATCATCATTTATATTTAATTTTTGTTGATGATTTCTGAAAAAGTGTGTTATCTAAAGACATCGTTTTATTTTTCCTGTAATCTTTACATATACTTCTATCACATAGAATAATTTCTTTATGCAAACTTTTTCTAGCATTTTTCATTAAAAGTCGAAAACTATGCGGCCTAAAAAAAACCGGTCAAGAGCGAGTCGGACTCGCGCACCGAGGGTTCCGTTCCGATTTCTGAAAAAGTGTGCTATTTAGAGACATCGTTTTATTTTTCCTGTAATCTTTACATAAACTTCTATCACATAGAATAATTTCAGATTTTTCTCTTTGCAAACTTCGGAGATAAGGGGGGAACGGTATTTTTTTTTTACATTTTTCATCAGAAGTCGAAAACTATGCGGCCTAAAAAAAAGAAAAAAAAATGTTTGAGAATGTGCAAACAGCGCTCTTTCATATGATACCTCACATGCCCTAGTAGCCCCACTTTGACTTTTTAAAACCCCCTTTCAGTACCTGTTGCAAAAAAAATATAAATATTTTAATTTCTTTCTTATTTGCAAAATGGTTTGGTAAACGACATCTAAAACTATTCTAACTTTAAAGTTGATAGCATTAGTAGGTAGTTCTTGAGATATCTAGCTGTGACAGACAGACAGACAGACAGACTGAGTGACACCATAAGGGTTCCTTTTTTACCAGTTTGGTACGGAACCATAAAAAGAAAAAAAATGTTTGAGAATGTGCAAACAGCGCTCTTTCCTAAAATACCCCACAGCACTTTGAATTTTTCAGTCCGTGTTGCAAAAAAAAACATTATATAGGGGGGCCCCATCCGACGTATTTGCCACGGGCCTCGAAGGGTTATAGTTACGCCACTGGACATCGACGCGCAAGTCGCAACCTGTTACCATGGATTCAGTACATACTTTTTTTTTAGTCTAATCTTTCGTTAGTGACATTTAGGTCTAAAAAATTGCTAGGTTCGGCCTTTGGTTTAGTTCGAATCTAATCAGGCAATTATTAAAATGCACGAGTTTAAAGCGTTATAAATATACAGGGTGTCCCGTAAATAATGGATCAAACGTAACGGGTAGGTAGCTTACCTAATTTCCAACAACTAATTTGAATATAAAAAAAAAAACCGTTACAGTAACCAGGATATTAATTTTTTTTCGAATTTTACGATTTTGTCTTCCAGAATTAAGCTTTTTTAATGCTGTCGCTGCAAATGATGACATTTTTAGGTATGATTTTTATTTAACATTTCTGAATAGCTTACTAATGTTATAAGATACCATTTTTTTGAATACCGTTTTATTTGCCTTAGAAAAAAAATCTTGAGTTGAAAAGTTTTTTCTTTACGATGTTAGGACCAAAATTGAAAAAATTCTCCTGTAAAAAAAATGTATGACACCGAAAACCACCATTATTTTAAAAACTTGTACATTTAATAAGGTTTGCAAATTGGTATAAAACTTACGTCTAGTCTTTATCGTTACAAAGATATTGCTATGAATGTGATGAAGACAGAAAATAAATTAAATTGGTACTATTACATTTTTTCATTTTCGTAATGGCTTATGCTTGAATGCTTGTAATCGAAGCAGGTAGTTAAGCGGCTAGCATATTCCGACCCGATGACGTCATCTGTCCGGAATTTGGGACCGCTACCTGTGGCGGAGTTGCACCTCAGTCAGCGTGAAGGGGATAGATAGCGCCGCTTTTGTATTTTTGGTAAATTGGTATGAAGTTGTACATTCTAGTCCTTGTCGTTACAAAGATAATTGCTATGAATCTGAGAGGTGCTCCAAATCAACGTTAATAAAAAAAATAAAAAAGTGTGTACATTTAAACTTTTTCTTTAAAATGTGTAACTGTAGTATTTCAGAAGCAATGTTCATTGAATTATTGAGGCGTATGAAAAGAATTAGGAGGCCGTACTAAAAAAAACAGTTAGTTCAAATAAATCGTTTTATTTGGTTTTTACAATAAATGTTCGAATTGCCTTCCCTCTACAAGAATGCAAAGTCTGCATCTCCTAATAAAGGAAGCTCTTATCCGACGGACAAAACGGCTTTGGTTTATTTCTGATGCAGCAGATTGGATGCGCTGTCGTAATTCTTCTTCCGACGTTATTGGATTCTTGTAGACCCTGTCTTTTAAACATCCCCAGTAAAAAAAATCTAGGGGATTTAAATCCGGAGATCGCGGAGGCCACAAAATTGGTCCTAATCGGCCGATCCATCTGTCCGGATAACTTTCATCAAGGTGCGCCCTTACTGCCGTCGCATAGTGAGCGGGGCACCCATCATTTTGCAACCACATTGCTTGCCGTACGTCTTCTGGAACGTTTTCTAATAACCTTGGCAACTCATTCCTTAAAAAATGGAGATAATATTCGGCGTTTAGAGTAGCTGGTAGTTCAAAGGGCCCTATTATTTGCCCATTGATTATTCCCGCCCATAAATTTATTTTAAATTGATGTTGGCTCCTGTCCTCTCGCATCAAATGTGGGTTTATCAGCTGCCAACTGTGCAAATTATGCAAATTTAAATATCCATCTCGGCGGCATGAAGACTCGTCACTCCATAAAATCTTGTTAAAAAACTGCGGGTCCGCCCGAATCATTCTAAGCATCCTTTGGCAAAATTCTATTCTTGGCTGGTAATCACGCGACGTCAGCGTTTGAACACGTTGCACGTGATATGGGTGCAATCGGCACCGTTGTAGCACTCGATGCACCGTCGATCTAGAAATTCCTACGCGTCGCGCTATGACGCGAACGGAGACTGACGGATCTTCCTCGATTTCTCGAAGAATGACTTCGTCATTAACTTGTTGCGGTCGTCCTTCACGGGTACCACCAACTCCGGTGCCAAGAATTCTTCCCTCAAGAAGCGCGTTATGCACTCTAATAAAGACGCGATAATCGGGATAACGAACCAGGTTCGGGTATCTTTCACGGTACAATCTTGCAGCCGCCCTGGCATTACCTCTTGCTTCTCCGTAGATAAAATGCATTTCGGCGTACTGCCGTGGCGTGTACTCATAACGAGGCATTGGGCTGAATAAGGTTTCAGCGCTACTGCACACACGTACAAGCACACACAAACGAATGTTTTCGGAGTCCGTAGGATCGCCAAGTCGTTTGTCCAATACGCAAAGAGTTCCAAATCGATAGGCAAAGCAAAGTCCAAAAACACAGCACAAGTCAAATTTTACAGAAGAAAACACCGAGCCACTGACCGGGAGCGAAAGTTGTCTGACGTAGCAACTCGAAGAGAGACTAGTTACAACTAAACTAATAAAATCAAGCAACAATGAAGCCTGTACGAGTGAAGGGCGCAGGAAAGAACAAAAGAACCTGCGCAACTTCATACCGATTTAACCGATTTACCAAAAAGCGGCGCTATCTATCCCTTTCACACTGACTGAGGTGCAACTCCGCCACAGGTAGCGGTCCCAAATTCCGGACAGATGACGTCATCGTGTCGGAATTATGCTATCCGCTTAACTACCTGCTTCGATTACAAGCATTCAAGCATAAGCCATTACGAAAAGGAAAAAATGGAATAGTACCAATTTAATTTATTTTCTGTCTTCTTCATCACATTCATAGCAATATCTTTGTAACGATAAGGACTAGACGTAAGTTTTATACCAATTTGCAAACCTTATTAAATGTACAAGTTTTTAAAATAATGGTGGTCTTCGGTGTCATACATTTTTTTTACAGGAGAATTTTTTCAATTTTGGTCCTAACATCGTAAAGAAAAAACTTTTCAACTCAAGATTTTTTTTCTAAGGCAAATAAAACGGTATTCAAAAAAATGGTATCTTATAACATTAGTAAGCTATTCAGAAATGTTAAATAAAAATCATACCTAAAAATGTCATCATTTGAAGCGACAGCATTAAAAAAGCTTAATTCTGGAAGACAAAATCGTAAAATTCGAAAAAAAATTAATATCCTGGTTACTGTAACGGTTTTTTTTTAAATATTCAAATTAGTTGTTGGAAATTAGGTAAGCTACCTACCCGTTACGTTTGATCCATTATTTACGGGACACCCTGTATACTTACTCATAAACATATAATAGTACATTTTGATACAAGTCGAGAACGTTTGTTATTGCGTTCGAGGCGGAATTAACACCCGAGCCGTAGGCGAGGTTGTTTTTGAGCCGAGAACTGCAATAACAAACGTTTTTTCAAACGACGTTATTCAATACACTTTTGAAGAAATAAAATAAAATAACGAACAATATTTTTGTCATGAATTATTATGAAAGTATGATTTAAATTTTCTTTTTTTTCCGCGCTTTGCTTTCGCCAGGTTGAAGGAGAAGCAAATGTATAAAGCCGATAAACAGCCTAATATGAAAAATAGAAAATTCAAATATTTTTGAGTTTAGAACACAAATAAACGTTAATTTGTTCATAAACGTTTCTTTTATTGTAATAATCATAGTTTTTTATGATATTCAATATATAAATATTCAAAAAATTATTAACGCCGCAAAGACACATATCTCTTTGCCGAGATTTAAAAAAAACATTCACCTCCGAATAGAGAGTTGTGAATAGAGGCATTGAACCAATTTGGACTAAGTATAGGTATAAGTTATCTGTGGCAATTTTTATACAAAAAATCGCACGCGTGTGAAATACATTGCATTGTGAACGAACCTAATCGTAGTGCGATATGAACCCGTTTTCGAGGAAGTGTATTAAAAAAACACTTTTCCAAACCAACTGAAGATAAAAGTTAGCTTTCAGCAGTAGTTGTACCATTGTAACCACCAATTCCAATGAAACTTTTGTTTGTTTACGATTGTTCATAAAGGGTCGCAGAGGGAGCATCTCTTAAATAATATTCAAACACCACAAACATAGCCGTTGATAAGTTATAGTAGCTTAGCCGAGGATTTGCATAAATTCAGGTGGCATCTGCAAGTACAATTTGGGTATGATCTCACGGCTCGAGAAACTTTGGATCCTCTCCTCTCTCGAATTGATACCAACTTCGAACGCTTGGCAATAGGAACAAACTATTATTTTCATGGTAATATTGTATTAATGAATAGGTACTACAATGTTTCCATGAAAATAATTTTATCTTAAAAGTCAAAGTTTGGGATAAAAACCAAATAATTAAAACAATTAATTGAAGAATCGATTTTACGTTTGTGATAGAAATTAATGAATACATCACCTGTCTCGTTTATTTATGGCAGTATCCATACTAATATTATAAATTCGAAAGTAACTCTGTCTGTCTGTCTGTCTGTCTGTCTGTCTGTCTGTCTGTCTGTCTGTCTGTCTGTCTGTCTGTCTGTTACCTTTTCACGCCTAAACCACTGAACGGATTTCGATAAAATTTGGCAAGGCTATAGATGGTATCCTGGGGACGGACATAGGCTACTTTTTTTTTCAAAAATAATCCTACAGGGGGTGATATAGGGGATGAAAGTTTGTATGGGAAACTCAGTATTTCTTAAGTTAGGGATGTGAAAATTAAAATGTATGCTTTTGATAGGAAATAAAGAAATATGCGGTTCAGCGTTTTTGAAAAATCATCCCCTAAGGGGGTAAAATAGGGGTTGATTTTAAAATTTACAAAACTGCATGGATTTCGACAAAATTTGGCAAGGCTTTATAAAGCATCCAGAGGAAGGCCATAGGATACTATTTTTTTCAAAAATGATACTACAGGTGGTGATATAGGGGATGAAAGTTTGCAAGGGAAACCCAGTATTTCTTAAGTTAGGGATAAAAAATTTATGCTATTGGTGGGAAATTAAGAAATATGCGATTCAGCGTTTTTAAAAAATCATCCCCTAAGGGGGTACAATAGGGGTTGATTTTAAAATTTACAAAACTGCATGGATTTCGACAAAATTTGGCAAGGCTTTATATAGCATCCTGGGGAAGGACACAGGCTACTTTTGGTCTTAAAAAATAATCCTACAGGGGGTGATATAGGGGATGAAAGTTTGTATGGGAAACTCAGTATTTCTTAAGTTAGGGATGTGAAAATTAAAATGTATGCTTTTGATAGGAAATAAAGAAATATTCGGTTCAGCGTTTTTGAAAAATCATCCCCTAAGGGGGTAAAATCGGGGTTGATTTTAAAATTTACAAAACTGCACGGATTTCGACAAAATTTGGCAAGGCTTTATATAGCATCCTGGGAAAGGACATAGGATACTTTCAAAAACAATACTACAGGGGGTGATATATGGGGTGAAAGTTTGTAAGGAAACCCAGTATTTCTTAAGTTAGGGATAACAAATTTATGCTATTGGTAGGAAATTAAGAAATATGCGATTCAGCATTTTTGAAAAATCATCCCCTGAGGGGTAAAATAGGGGTTGATTTTAAAATTTACAAAACTACACGGATTTCGATAAAATTTGGCAAGGCTTTATATAACATCCTAGGGAAGGACACAGGCTACTTTTGGTCTTAAAAAAATATCTTACAGGGGGTGATATAGAGGATGAAAGTTTGTATGGGAAACTCAGTATTAAGTTAGGGATGTGAAAATTAAAATGTATGCTTTTGATAGGAAATTAAGAAATATGCGGTTCAGCGTTTTTGAAAAATCATCCCCTAAGGGGGTAAAATAGGGGTTGATTTTAAAATTTACAAAACTGCAAGCATTTCGACAAAATTTGGCAAGGCTTTATATAGCATCCTGGGAAAGGACATAGGATACTATTTTTTTCAAAAATAATACTACAGGGGGTGATATAGGGGATGAAAGTTTGTAAGGGAAACCCAGTATTTCTTAAGTTAGGGATAACAAATTTATGCTATTGGTAGGAAATTAAGAAATATGCGATTCAGCATTTTTGAAAAATCATCCCCTAAGGGGTAAAATAGGGGTTGATTTTAAAATTTACAAAACTGCACGGATTTCGATAAAATTTGGCAAGGCTTTATATAACATCCTGAGGAAGGACACAGGCTACTTTTTGTCTTAAAAAATAATGTTACAGGGGGTGATATAGGGGATGAAAGTTTGTATGGGAAACTCAGTATTTCTTAAGTTAGGGATGTGAAAATTAAAATGTATGCTTTTGATGGGAAATAAAGAAATATGTGGTTTAGCGTTTTTGAAAAATCATCCCCTAAGGGGGTAAAATCGGGGTTGATTTTAAAATTTACAAAACTGCACGGATTTCGACAAAATTTGGCAAGGCTTTATATAGCATCCTGGGAAAGGACATAGGATACTTTCAAAAACAATACTACAGGGGGTGATATATGGGGTGAAAGTTTGTAAGGAAACCCAGTATTTCTTAAGTTAGGGATAACAAATTTATGCTATTGGTAGGAAATTAAGAAATATGCGATTCAGCATTTTTGAAAAATCATCCCCTGAGGGGTAAAATAGGGGTTGATTTTAAAATTTACAAAACTACACGGATTTCGATAAAATTTGGCAAGGCTTTATATAACATCCTAGGGAAGGACACAGGCTACTTTTGGTCTTAAAAAAATATCTTACAGGGGGTGATATAGAGGATGAAAGTTTGTATGGGAAACTCAGTATTAAGTTAGGGATGTGAAAATTAAAATGTATGCTTTTGATAGGAAATTAAGAAATATGCGGTTCAGCGTTTTTGAAAAATCATCCCCTAAGGGGGTAAAATAGGGGTTGATTTTAAAATTTACAAAACTGCAAGCATTTCGACAAAATTTGGCAAGGCTTTATATAGCATCCTGGGAAAGGACATAGGATACTATTTTTTTCAAAAATAATACTACAGGGGGTGATATAGGGGATGAAAGTTTGTAAGGGAAACCCAGTATTTCTTAAGTTAGGGATAACAAATTTATGCTATTGGTAGGAAATTAAGAAATATGCGATTCAGCATTTTTGAAAAATCATCCCCTAAGGGGTAAAATAGGGGTTGATTTTAAAATTTACAAAACTGCACGGATTTCGATAAAATTTGGCAAGGCTTTATATAACATCCTGAGGAAGGACACAGGCTACTTTTTGTCTTAAAAAATAATGTTACAGGGGGTGATATAGGGGATGAAAGTTTGTATGGGAAACTCAGTATTTCTTAAGTTAGGGATGTGAAAATTAAAATGTATGCTTTTGATGGGAAATAAAGAAATATGTGGTTTAGCGTTTTTGAAAAATCATCCCCTAAGGGGGTAAAATCGGGGTTGATTTTAAAATTTACAAAACTGCACGGATTTCGACAAAATTTGGCAAGGCTTTATATAGCATCCTGGGAAAGGACATAGGATACTTTCAAAAACAATACTACAGGGGGTGATATATGGGGTGAAAGTTTGTAAGGAAACCCAGTATTTCTTAAGTTAGGGATAACAAATTTATGCTATTGGTAGGAAATTAAGAAATATGCGATTCAGCATTTTTGAAAAATCATCCCCTGAGGGGTAAAATAGGGGTTGATTTTAAAATTTACAAAACTACACGGATTTCGATAAAATTTGGCAAGGCTTTATATAACATCCTAGGGAAGGACACAGGCTACTTTTGGTCTTAAAAAAATATCTTACAGGGGGTGATATAGAGGATGAAAGTTTGTATGGGAAACTCAGTATTAAGTTAGGGATGTGAAAATTAAAATGTATGCTTTTGATAGGAAATTAAGAAATATGCGGTTCAGCGTTTTTGAAAAATCATCCCCTAAGGGGGTAAAATAGGGGTTGATTTTAAAATTTACAAAACTGCAAGCATTTCGACAAAATTTGGCAAGGCTTTATATAGCATCCTGGGAAAGGACATAGGATACTATTTTTTTCAAAAATAATACTACAGGGGGTGATATAGGGGATGAAAGTTTGTAAGGGAAACCCAGTATTTCTTAAGTTAGGGATAACAAATTTATGCTATTGGTAGGAAATTAAGAAATATGCGATTCAGCATTTTTGAAAAATCATCCCCTAAGGGGTAAAATAGGGGTTGATTTTAAAATTTACAAAACTGCACGGATTTCGATAAAATTTGGCAAGGCTTTATATAACATCCTGAGGAAGGACACAGGCTACTTTTTGTCTTAAAAAATAATGTTACAGGGGGTGATATAGGGGATGAAAGTTTGTATGGGAAACTCAGTATTTCTTAAGTTAGGGATGTGAAAATTAAAATGTATGCTTTTGATGGGAAATAAAGAAATATGTGGTTTAGCGTTTTTGAAAAATCATCCCCTAAGGGGGTAAAATCGGGGTTGATTTTAAAATTTACAAAACTGCACGGATTTCGACAAAATTTGGCAAGGCTTTATATAGCATACTGGGAAAGGACATAGGATACTTTCAAAAACAATACTACAGGGGTGATATAGGGGATGAAAGTTTGTAAGGAAACCCAGTATTTCTTAAGTTAGGGATAAAAAAATTATGCTATTGGTAGGAAATTAAGAAATATGCGATTCAGCATTTTTGAGAAATCATCCCCTAAGGGGTAAAATAGGGGTTGATTTTAAAATTTACAAAACTACACGGATTTCGATAAAATTTGGCAAGGCTTTATATAACATCCTGGGGAAGGACACAGACTACTTTTGGTCTTAAAAAAATATCTTACAGGGGGTGATATAGAGGATGAAAGTTTGTATGGGAAACTCAGTATTAAGTTAGGGATGTGAAAATTAAAATGTATGCTTTTGATAGGAAATAAAGAAATATGCGGTTCAGCGTTTTTGAAAAATCATCCCCTAAGGGGGTAAAATAGGGGTTGATTTTAAAATTTACAAAACTGCAAGGATTTCGACAAAATTTGGCAAGGCTTTATATAGCATCCTGGGAAAGGACATAGGATACTATTTTTTTCAAAAATAATACTACAGGGGGTGATATAGGGGATGAAAGTTTGTAAGGGAAACCCAGTATTTCTTAAGTTAGGGATAACAAATTTATGCTATTGGTAGGAAATTAAGAAATATGCGATTCAGCATTTTTGAAAAATCATCCCCTAAGGGGTAAAATAGGGGTTGATTTTAAAATTTACAAAACTGCACGGATTTCGATAAAATTTGGCAAGGCTTTATATAACATCCTGAGGAAGGACACAGGCTACTTTTTGTCTTAAAAAATAATCTTACAGGGGGTGATATAGGGGATGAAAGTTTGTATGGGAAACTCAGTATTTCTTAAGTTAGGGATGTGAAAATTAAAATGTATGCTTTTGATGGGAAATAAAGAAATATGTGGTTTAGCGTTTTTGAAAAATCATCCCCTAAGGGGGTAAAATCGGGGTTGATTTTAAAATTTACAAAACTGCACGGATTTCGACAAAATTTGGCAAGGCTTTATATAGCATACTGGGAAAGGACATAGGATACTTTCAAAAACAATACTACAGGGGTGATATAGGGGATGAAAGTTTGTAAGGAAACCCAGTATTTCTTAAGTTAGGGATAAAAAAATTATGCTATTGGTAGGAAATTAAGAAATATGCGATTCAGCATTTTTGAGAAATCATCCCCTAAGGGGTAAAATAGGGGTTGATTTTAAAATTTACAAAACTACACGGATTTCGATAAAATTTGGCAAGGCTTTATATAACATCCTGGGGAAGGACACAGGCTACTTTTGGTCTTAAAAAAATATCTTACAGGGGGTGATATAGAGGATGAAAGTTTGTATGGGAAACTCAGTATTAAGTTAGGGATGTGAAAATTAAAATGTATGCTTTTGATAGGAAATAAAGAAATATGCGGTTCAGCGTTTTTGAAAAATCATCCCCTAAGGGGGTAAAATAGGGGTTGATTTTAAAATTTACAAAACTGCAAGCATTTCGACAAAATTTGGCAAGGCTTTATATAGCATCCTGGGAAAGGACATAGGATACTATTTTTTTCAAAAATAATACTACAGGGGGTGATATAGGGGATGAAAGTTTGTAAGGGAAACCCAGTATTTCTTAAGTTAGGGATAACAAATTTATGCTATTGGTAGGAAATTAAGAAATATGCGATTCAGCATTTTTGAAAAATCATCCCCTAAGGGGTAAAATAGGGGTTGATTTTAAAATTTACAAAACTGCACGGATTTCGATAAAATTTGGCAAGGCTTTATATAACATCCTGAGGAAGGACACAGGCTACTTTTTGTCTTAAAAAATAATGTTACAGGGGGTGATATAGGGGATGAAAGTTTGTATGGGAAACTCAGTATTTCTTAAGTTAGGGATGTGAAAATTAAAATGTATGCTTTTGATGGGAAATAAAGAAATATGTGGTTTAGCGTTTTTGAAAAATCATCCCCTAAGGGGGTAAAATCGGGGTTGATTTTAAAATTTACAAAACTGCACGGATTTCGACAAAATTTGGCAAGGCTTTATATAGCATACTGGGAAAGGACATAGGATACTTTCAAAAACAATACTACAGGGGTGATATAGGGGATGAAAGTTTGTAAGGAAACCCAGTATTTCTTAAGTTAGGGATAAAAAAATTATGCTATTGGTAGGAAATTAAGAAATATGCGATTCAGCATTTTTGAGAAATCATCCCCTAAGGGGTAAAATAGGGGTTGATTTTAAAATTTACAAAACTACACGGATTTCGATAAAATTTGGCAAGGCTTTATATAACATCCTGGGGAAGGACACAGACTACTTTTTGTCTTAAAACATAATCCTACAAGGGGTGATAAAAGGGATGAAAGTTTGTATGGGAAACCCAGCATTTCTTAAGTTAGGGATAAAAAATGTAATTTAATTTAATTTCCTATGTTTTCCACATGAACGTTCCCATGGGATATTTTCCGACATCCACGCGGGCGAAGCCGCGGGCAAAAGCTAGTAGTTTTATAATTATCACCAGAACAACAGTGTGTCCAGTTTAAACTCAATTGTAAGAGGATTGTGAAGTGCCGATACGCGGCGCGAGTAGGTATAGTACTTTCAAAAATGCTATCTGTTTCAAACCGCTCTTGCTCTGCCTCCCTCCGGGCGAGATGGAGAGCTGAGTTGCAAGTCTTGGAGGAAATTATTCAAAAAATAATATCAGGTATCTTATAAAAAGCGATCAAACCGCCATTTTTATTAAGTAGATAAAAATTGTCTGACAATTTGAGAAACCGGCTCTAAAGAGAACAAATCCGTTTCCGGTGTCCCAAAATGTCCCAGGATCGGTTATGACAAGAAAACAAGATAAAATAACCTCACTATCGACCTTTATAAAAGTCTTTCGAATTTTAATAATTACGAAGTCTTTACCTTGCCTGACTTTTGATAAGATAACTTTCTTCTCAGAAAACCTGAAAGCTGAAGCCATTAAAGTATTATTTTTAAAAACCAGCCAAGTGCAAGTCGTGCCTACTTGTACAATTAGTTCCGTACCGCATTTAATTTTCTTGAAATATCTCATACGTAGGGAAATAACAACCGCATAATAAAACAAAATGCACAGGAAAATTAAATATTTTTCATATTCTAATTCTGTCATAGCTTAACCAGAATTTTAATTATAAAATATTTAAACTTGTTTTTTTTTAACTTTACGTTTAAAATATTAAGCCATCACACTATTTCACTGATAAACAAAGGCCAACTTCGATTAGTCTTTTAAAGAATATCTCGTGTTAAGGCGCAGATTTCCCGAAAACGATCAAAAAGGTGGTTTTTTAAAGCTGTGTATCTCCTAAACCGTAAATAATTTTGGCATGTAAAAAAAATATGACATTTTCAAGTCCTTTTCGCATAAAGTGATGGGAGCCAAAACATAATTAAACATACTTTAAGGCACCAAAAAAATCTTCAAACATACCTCCTAATAATCTTTAAAAGCTGTTTATCCCTTCATTAGCAATTATAATTATAATTAAAAATATACCATGAAATGTCAAATTCCAAACTACATCCAGTGATGGATTACTTTTTATTAAATAGTTAATTTCTAATTTTATACGATTTTAATTGCACTTTTACGACATAATTCCGGTGCGCGTGAGAATCTTCTATCTCGTGCGTCAAACTAGACAGCCATAACGCCATTTCACTTACACACCGAGCTAAACCAAGCTTGGAACCAGGGCCTTAATTCCATTAATGTTCCGCGTTTTAACAATTTTGTCACGGAACCTTACAAACGAATTAAGTACTATTAATTTAATTAGAGTAGCTCGTGGCTAAGTAATAACTGCCGCACGGGTTGATCCATCAGGTTAAGCTACGCTTGCCGGGGTTGGTCAGGGGATAGGTGATCTTCACATTTACCGAGCCTCCTCCGTGCCTCGGAAAGCACGTTAGGCCATTGGTCCCGGCTGTCATTTGAGGATCTTTGACAATCGTTACGGGTCGTCAGACACCCCAAAGTCTGACATCGTCTACTGGGTTGTGGAGGTCAGACAGGCAGTCCCTCCATGTAAAATACTGGTATTCAGCTGCATGCGGTTAGACTGGAAGCCGACCCCAACATAGTTGGGAAAAGGCTAGGCAGATTGATTGAATTTAATTGCTATTTTCTAGTTTTTATTTAGATAATAAAATTGAAAATAGAATTCATACCCGTTCAACTAACTATTCATGGTACGTATTACTGGGCATAATCTGATTCTCAGCAGGAGTGAGGTAAGCTTACTGAGCGTGCATTAAATTAAGCTTTAGGCCGAAGTTGGGGGCACACCTGTGTACACTGGCCTAATCTCGTACTCATTGTAGGCTGCCAACCTCCTGTTAATTTTACAAATGCCTCCTTCAGACTACCGCCGGCCATTTTTCTTTTTCATAAACCGGGGATCGTATACAATATTACTTACCTGTAGATTAATTTAATTTTGTTATTTTTTTTTCTGAAAATCAGAATGGAAATTTGTAAGTTTACTTATTATTTTCTTTTTTTCTAGTTCCTATTTATCTGGCTTTTTACTCTTTTGTAAAAGTTAATAATTGGATGTTATACGTAATGGAAAGTGTTACTAATATTCGCAGGCAGACTATTCAGCAGAAGGGTTTTTGTAATGTTGTCTTAGCTATTTGATAAATTCTAGTGTCACCATTTACCAGAACCTAACGTAGGTTTAAACCTACACCTAAAATGCGAAGTTTCCTACATATTTCAGTCTGGTAACTCGTAAACAATGTTGTTATACCAACGTAAATGGCTTTAAAATAACTTGAGCTAAATAATGCTGATCACAGATATAGATGAGGAAACCTAATTCCAGCAGTGGATGTCTTTCAACTGAAAATTGCCTAGAAATAGAAATAGTTCCTTCCTCAAGAATTAGTAGCCCGCGAAATTCTTTTTTTTCTTTTTTTTTCCATGAATAGTTTTCTCAGCGCACACCAAATAATGAATTTTATAGGCAGAATTTTGCTACTTTCGGTTACATTATTGCAATTTTCTTAAGGATCTCTAATTTTTGACAATAACTAGCAACTACTACTACTACTAGGTATAACTATTTTTAGCTTAGATTACTTCCTGATAATTTAGCTTTCTTTGATGAAAAATTGGTTAAAATCGGTCACGTAGTTTCGGAGCTTATGCGGTACAAAGAAACAAAAAGATCTTTCCTCTTTATAAAATTATTAGTACGGTCAGCAACAGAAGTCGGTTAACACTGCTACTTTTTGACATCATCTAAATTAACATAAAATGATACGATAACCTGCGTTTTAGTATTTCAGTTATTAGATAAGAATTAATTTTCTTTATAATTTACATCTGTTCCAATTTTAATGAAGTATTTTTCTCAATAATTAAGATTTAAAAAAGTCAAGTGTTAATCGACTTTTGTTGCTGACTGTACCTATAGATAGGTAATACCAACAGCAATAAAACGTTGCCAAGAGATTTCTCGGATCGTTTACCTCTCCAGGGATACATGAATGATTCCCAATAGTTCACTAGACAATCTCATGTTACTAATTGGTTCTACAATCTAGAACATTTTAACCGACTTCCAAAAAGAAGGAGGTTCTCAATTTGACAGTGTTTTTTTTGTATTTGTTACCTACGCGATTTTTCCGTCAATTGTGAACCGATTTTAAAAATTCTAAAAAACTATCAAATTGTATAGGAACACCTACTGCGATTTGGGTATTTTGTATAGTAGTTAACTCGTGCATTTGCTCTCGGAAAGCACCATTTGTTGAAGTGGAACTGATGATGAACACCACAGATGGCCATCGGAACTACTCTATTATACCTAATGAGTACTGGAGACTACCTAATGAGTACTGGACTTCACCATCAGCTTAGTCTGCGCCACAACACCCTGTCCTCCACCTTCCGCATCCAGTTTGTCCCAGCCACCTTTTCAAAAGGTCGTCGGTGCATCTAGCTGAGGGGCTTCCCACACTACGCTTGCCAGTACGCGGTCTCCACTCCAGGACTCGTCTCTTAAGGCGGAGATTTCTTGAAAACGGTCAAAAAGATGGTTTTTTAAAGCTGTGTATCTCATAAACCGTAAATAATTTTGACAAATAAAAAAAATATGATATTTTCAAGTCCTTTTCGCATACCGTGATGGAACTCAAAACATAATATTAAACATATTTTAATACACTAAAAAAATCTTCAAAAATACCTCTCAATAATCTTTAAAAGCTGTTTATCCCTTCATTAGCAGTTATAATTATAATTAAAAATATACCATAATGTCAAATGCCAAACTGCATCCAGTGATGAATTATTTTTTATTAAGTAGTTTATTTCTAATTTTATACGATTTTATTTGCACTTTTACGACATAATTTCGGTGCACGTGAGAGTCTTCTACCTCGTGGGTCAAACTAGATAGCCTTAACGCCATTTCACTTACACACCGAGCTAAACCACGCTTGGATCAGGGCCTTAATCTGAAGTGGGTGGGCTAGCTTACTCTGCAGGCTACGTCGGTAACTCCGGTTATTTTCCGTATAACTTTAATTCTGTTCGCCTTCAAAGAAACTCCGAGCACAGCCCGCTCCATAGCGCGCTGAGCGACCTTGATTTAGCTACTGCCCGAGCTACTTACCTGTATACATACAACGGGTATAAAAAGAAGCCGAGAGTCACATAAATACTTCCCGTCATTGTGATTTTTTAGGGTTCCGTACCTCAAAAGGAAAAAACGGAACCCTTATAGGATCACTCGTGTGTCTGTCTGTCTGTCTGTCCGTCTGTCCGTCTGTCACAGCCAATTTGCTCCGAATCTAATGAACCGATTAAGTTGAAACTTGGTACACATATGTATTTTGGTAACCCAAACACGAACATGTAACGTAATAGTACATTATGATATAAGTGCGGTAAGTTGAAAATTACAGCCGAGGCGATATTGCTAGCCCGAGCCGTAGGCGAGGGCTACAAGAAAGCAGAGGCTGTAATTATCAAAGCGCACGTATGTCATACGACGTTTTATAACATATTTGCGAGGAAATAAATAAAACTCGGACTTTCTTAAACGAATAAATCTTTAAAAACACACTTTCTGAAAATGAATTTGCATCTTTGCTTGTTTTCATCTATCGGTCGATTTTTCGGGCAAGAGGCTTAGAGTAGCCTTTCCGCTGCCTCTGAGACTTCTGGTGGTGTCGAATTAATAAATTCATCAATACTTGACGACATTTTCAAATAAAAACAATACAGCGAAAAGAAAAAGCGCGCGAAATAATTTTTACTTGTTCACAAATCAGCGCTTTTTTTTAAGGCATTTTTAAGGTATTACTAATAAAGTAAATTAATATTTTTTTGGTTTTTGTTACAGATAAATTGTAATTTATTGTCAAAATTAATTAAATTAAAGAATTAAATGTCTATTTTTTATATTTTATCTCCCAAAGTTAATTTTATTCATAAAATGTTGACCACTTTTCTGACATAAAAACTCTTTGCTAAGATTTAAAAAAGTACCGGTCGTTTTAGACGGAGCATCTTGAAACTCGTGCCTTTTACATTACAATAACGCACAAGTACGTAATGACATACATTACGATATTGAAATTGGTGAAATAAGAGACCCTTTACGAGCAAATATGTTATAAATAAATGAATTTTGAATATGGGGGTCCCTTTTGGGAGGAAAATAAGTACAATTTAAAAAAAAGTTTTGCAAACTGTACCGTGTGATATATCAAATGAAAGGTCTATGAGGGTCTTAAATATATTTTTTTTATCATTTTAAAATAAATTGTTTTGAAGTTATTTAAGAAAATAGACGGAAATTGACCATTCCCCCCCCCCTTAGCTCCGAAACTACTGAGCCTAAAATTTTGAAAAAAATATAGAAAATAGGTCTTTACCTATAGATTACAGGAAAACCTATAAGAAGTCTATGGTAATAAAATAACATGGTAAATCTATATTTATAAAAAAATCAAAGTCCTGGCCGAGTCACTGACTAATATATCAACGCACAACCCAAACCACTGGACCTGGAAACTTGAAATTTTGCACATAGATACATTATACAGTGTAAACATCCACTAAGGAAGGATTTTTTGAAATTCCTTTCCGAAGGGTGTAAAATAGGGGATGAAAGTTTGTATGAAAAATCTTATCCCTTGAGTTAATAGACTTGAAACTTATCACGAATATTCATCTATCTAAGTAAATTATAAAGTTTATCATTTTTAGTTTTCCTAAAGTACCCCCTAAGGAGGGATTGGGGATGTCAAAGTAGCAATATTTATTTCTCAATGTTAAGTACTTAGTTTGATGTTCAGAACGGCTATGTGGTGGGTTCCTTTACACCCTGTAGATATCTCCTTCGATATTACAGGATTACCCAGCTAAGACCAGTGAAGATACTTGCAGGCCTCGAAACAAACTTTAAGTCCCTTCACTCTTCCACTCACACGTATTTTGTATTTGCGAACCCTAATCTTTAATTATCTCATCCCAAACGTGCCAACCTTACATGATTAGAGTGAGGCTCTTCCCTTTCGGTTTCGAAAGATGACATTTTGCTGAATTTGGAAAGTACAAAATGTAAAAAAAACAAAACACACTCAAACATACACACACTTACACATATCACTCACTACATACATGACACTTTGTGTGTCAAAGTGTCATGCATGAGGAAACCAGTAAAAATATCTTTAAGGCACCTGTCCTACAGAACCGAGTAGAAGTAGCAACTGAAAACGAGTTGGCGAGCAGCAAGTGCGTACTTTTTAAAGAAACATTCTCGATGTAATGAAATTTCGTTGTTACCTCTGCTATAGAAATCCCGGGGACGGGAATGATGAATTCTAAGGCGTTTTTCGCCGCCTCTTTGAAATTTTTCCCCGGGTCTTATTGTTGCGATCAAACCAGAACGGAATCGATCAAACCAAAAACGCACTGTTCGTTCACTTGCGGTACCTTGTTCATACACGTCGTTAATATTGCGTGCTGTCTGTGCTGCGTTGGTGCCACGACGGAACTCGTATTCGAAAATAGCGCAATATTTCAATTTTTCCATGGTTATACAGAAACATCGATATCAAAGAAAAATCGAACGGCGCGGCGGGAAAACAAATGAAAATGAACAACTGATTTTTGGCAATGGGCTCGCCGTCTTCAAGCAGACTTAACCGGCGGAATGTAGGGTTATACACCTTTGCGTACCTACTCCTATACAAATATAGGCTTAATTTTTTCTTTAAATTTATTAATACTAAAATTTTAAGTTAGCCATGTGCCTTTAAGTTAGCCATGTGAGATACTATGGTATTCCTGTTAATGCTTAATTTTCGTTGTAGTGTGATGGAGAGTTTACGTAAGGCTTTTAGACTGTAGTCGAAGTCTTTTCCTTTCCTTTAATTTTGCCGAAATTATTATTGTAAGTGGCGTAGCAACGGCGTAGCACCCGCTACGAAAAATTCAAGTCGTAGACGTAAACAAAGCAGGAATACAGGTTGGGTGTACCTGGAGCTGCAGTTCTTATAACTGGATATTGTATGCTATGCAAAGTAGAAAAATCAATATCTACGAATAATTTTTATATCATAATAAAAATATATAAATACTTTTAAAATATTATTATATTACTATTCTGCATAATATTATTCATTTTTGTGTTAGCTTGTTCAATGTAAAGGTATTTTAAATATTATTAGGTACAAAATTAAATGACTAACTGAATAACTATAAACCTAAACAAAAGCAAAATGAAGGAAGGTCACCTACACCTGATAAGAACAACATTGTAACTCAACTTGCAATGTTTTCTGTCTATATCTTAGATTAATGACGTACGTAAACATGGTCATTTTATTATTAAACTACGTAAAAAAATATGTATAAAATGTCTCCTTTAATACTTGTAGTGTTTTATTTAAAAGCAGTAGGATGATATTCTATAAAAAAAATGTTATTCACTCTCCTGTAAACCTAGCAAAAAATAGATACAATGTTGTTCTTATCAGGTGTCGATACGTATTGTGTTTTATGGGCCTAAGCTACCTGAAATAAAGGATAAATAAATAATAATAATTCACAAAGCTGTTAATACAAAAAATATAAAAATGCTGTGTTTGTTGTTGTTACATCGGAATATGTGACGACAGTTACAGTCCGCGACAGCTGTAGACGTGCGCCAACTTGTGTTTTGTGAACTTCTCACAAGAGGGCTTCGAAAATGTGAAGAATTTAATTAGTTATATTTATTTGAAATGTATAGGATGCAAAACCCTGTAGAATAGCAGAAAGTTGACATGATTAATGTCACCTAAAACAGTGAAAAAATGCAATAAGCTGGTGCGTAAATAAAATAACCAGCAAGCTGTACTAAACTGTAGTATAGAGATGAGACGTATATACTGGTAGAGGTATATATACCAAGTATGTGCTTCCCAGTACATAGACCGGGTACGGACCGAAATACTGGGTAAATACCTTGAAGGTATGACGTCAGACGCATAGTACGATACGAACCGCTACCACAAGGTAGCGCCCAGTTTTATCGGTAGTTCGGTACGCCGAAGCAACCCGAAGCTACCCGACAGCTTACGAAGGGACCCGAAACGTCATTCGTGCTTTATGAACGTTCGGTTGATTTAATTTAGTTAGACAAAATGGGTACTTATTTTTACGTGTATAAGGAACATAATATCATAATTACATTTTTTGTCACGACGTGAAAGAGTTCCTTAGTTTGTTTATGTTAGGGAATATTATTACGTGTTTGAATGTTTACGTTGTCTAGTGGTACTTAGGTCGACAATGTTTTGATTTTTTGCATCAGTTGTGATTGCGATTTCGTTACACCTGTTTGTTTTTATCTAGAAAAGTGTATAGTAGACACGTATAATTATTCAATAATAATAGCTTTTATTTATGTGTAACAACTTTGTGGTGTAAATATATTCAAGAAAGTGTAAATATTAGTTGGATAGTACTTAGGTTAGGTATTCTTCTTAGTAGGTATATTAGAGGACTTATAATTTATAAATTAGTAATAATGGCTCCTAAAAAAAGTGTGGCATGGGATCACTTTCATATCTCATAATGCATAATTACGTATAGGTACTTGAAACGTCGTACCTACATTATATTGGAGGCATACCATACTTATCGCATACGTTTACTTATCGAAATCCTACCACACCCAAATACTTAGAAGTATTTTGATACCTGGTATTTGTACCAGGTATTTAGTGATACCCATACCTTAAAGGCCGGGTATGGAGAATGGCAGGTATATCTCATCTCTACTGTAGTACAATCTACTTTGTGAGTTATAGGCACACCACTTTTTTTCATGCTGGGTGATCTAATATCACTTAAGACACGACTATGTGATATTAGATCCCCTAAGACGACCCACTGACCGAATCCTGTCAAGTTATAACATGCCTACTTACCTACTTTTTTCAGTTACACCCACTAGACCATACACCACTACACTAGACCACTATACTAGACTATTTATTATTGAACAGTGTACTATTATAAGTTAAAATACCAATGAGACCTATCCACTCATTAGCTCTTGTGAGATTTTAGGTTATTATGAGAGTCTTGTTTTGCCTGTCGTATTTCACAGTATTCCGGTTACATAAAGTTTTGCTAATATTACCACTGTAATCTAGAGATTATAAGGAATAAACCATAATGAAATCATTAATAAATGCCACAATTTGTGGTGGGCCTATTCCTCAAACAAAAAAATTGTCTCCTTTAAGCGCTAGTCCGCATTGCTGTCATCTCTTGTACCCGGTGTAAATAGTTAGTTGTGTTATCAATAAAAATAATTCATCAATATCATTTACTTCAGATTATTATCATTAGAAAATATCACGAAATTAAATATACCGCGTTCCTAAAAAGAAAAATGTATTTTTAAATTTTCAATTTTTTTTTATTAATTATTTTATTTACATAATTTGGAATATAACAGTCTTAAAATAATAATAATGATATATAAGCACAAATATATGGATGGACTGTGTGAAAGATGACATGGCTAGAAAGGGGGTGACTACCGAGATGACGACTAAGGGTGCGTTTCCACTGACGCGGAGCTGGGCGGAGCGGAGAGGAGATGTGCAGGAATCGACCAATCATAATGGTTGAAATCCTCATCGCGTCTCTTGTCTCGTCTGTAATTGGACGATTTCTGCACGTCTCCGCTCCGCTCCGCCCAGCTCCGCGTCAGTGGAAACGCGGCCTAATAGAGAAGTATGGAAAAAAGGACATGATGCGCCGATCCCAAATAAATTGGGATAAGGGCAGGAGAATGATGATGAAGTACAAATATCTATGAAAGGAGGGGAAATAATCATGGAGCACCAAAAAACTCATCGCTGTCAACAGAAAAAGCGACCAAAAAGCTGGTAGCATTGCCACGTTGCAGGACAATCCAAATTCTTTGGCTACAAAATAGACCAGCGCTTTGGTCACGTGTAGAGTCGACCAAGCGCTTGGCAATGTCTCGATTTTTTTTCAATTGCTAGATGTTATTTTCCAACCATGTGGATTTTGTCATCCTTTACATCTTCCCACTCCATCTGATCTATCAAATTACCTAGGTCCGACAGTTTACGCAGAAACAACAACCTAAAAAACCGGCCAAGTGCGAGTCAGATTCGCTCACTAAGGGTTCCGCACCATTATCTATAAAAACGCATAAAATCACGTTTGTTGTATGGGAGGGGCCCATAAATGTTTATTTTATTTTGTTTTTTTTTTTATATTTGTTGTTATAGTGGCAACAGAAATACATCATCTGTGAAAATTTCAACAGTCTAACTATCACGGTTCATGAGATACAGCCTGGTGACAGACGGACGGACGGACAGCGGAGTCTTAGTAATAGGGTCCCTTTGGGTACGGAACCCTAAAAATGCTGAACTTTACTTTCATGGTAACTCTCAACCAAATGATTTTTCGATAAGTAAACCATCTTCCTTATTTTCTTACCTACCGCTGGAATTCACTATAACACGTCATGAGGTGCTGGATTCGATTCCTAGGTCGTGAAAACTGTTATTGGGCTTTTCTAACTGGAATTTCTCAGTTGCAGCCCAGAGTCTAGATTAGTGTCCGGTTGATAGCAATAGGCTCACCCCTACTACATGGGACTTAGACATAACTCGCGAAATACGTGTGTACTATAGTGCGCGCGGAACTAGTTGGCCGCTCCTCAGGTGGTGACAGGGGTGATAATAATGATAATGATAATTATAATTAATAATTAATGAAAAAACCATTAAACGCATGCATGCACCACCATGCATGTGTGCACCGCCATTAAACCTAATTATCATTATCTTTAATAAATTCATTCTCATTATCTAAGGCGCGGCCAGTTCCGCGCGCACTATAACTATAAGTACAGACGCCAGCACATCAAGCTACTATAATCTGTCAAATTTCTTTAATAGATTTTCATCTTTATTGCTAAAGTATTAGGTTCAAGGTTGATTGGAAAAATTTGACAGTTTCTGGTGGCTTGACCTGCTGGCGTCTGTACCTACACCTCTGCCTGGGCGGGGGAGGCGTGATGTTATGAATAACTTTGAAAGAAAGCTGAAACCTAGTCATGAATAAAAGGAATAGCATTCTGTGAATTCCTGTCAAAATTCTACAGAAATCATTCATTTTGAACGACACGAAACGTACTCGCTGCAGTGTGCGCCTGTAACTTAATTTAGTCTCAAATTGAAACTTGTTACACAAAATTAATAAGTTTCTTTGTGCCCTTAACTTTAGAACGACACGGAAATATTATTTAGTTTTTAGGGTAGCGAACCTAAAAAGGAAAAAATGGAACTCTTAAAGAATCACTTCGTTGAACGAGCTACCGCTAAAACCGACCAATCACGGACGGTTCATAATTTTACGAGTGATAAAATCGGACAGATTGTGAACCCTGTCAGTGAGGAGTGCAGGGTTCGTTCACAATTTGACGGTTTCACATGGATAGATTATAAACTATCGAAAATGAATACGTTAAAGGCAAGCAGTATGATACAGTCACAATTTATCGACAGTTTACAATCTCACGAGTTAGATTATAAACTAACGAAGTTTATAATAAGGCTGCCTGTCCACTGGAGCGGCGAAGAGATGAGAGGAGCGGAGCTGTGCTAATACTAAGCAATCGCTACAGGGTTTAGATTCTATCGGTTAATATTGGCACAGCTCCGCTTCTCTTGTCTCTTCTCCGCTCTAGTGGACAGGCAGCCTTATACGGTGACATACCTATACATCTTTTTGAGGTTGACTGCACCTTACATAGTTTTGACTAAGTTTCTACAAAGATTACAAAGTTTCTACAGCATTAAATATTCTGTTTCTTAGAGCGCATAAGGATGCATTATTCACTTCAACCCCGAGTAGAATTAAGAGCTAGTAATTAATATAATTATTATATTTAGTACTTATATTTTTAGTAGGTACTTACCTACGTACCTTATATACTTTCATTATTATGTTAATACGGTAGGTACTTAATAAAAGATTTTCTAAAAACTAATTAGGTAATCAACCAAACTAAACCTGAAACCACATTGTTAATTGTTGAATTATTGAATACCTACATGAAAACCAATTTACAACAATACTGCTTGATTGAAATGTAATATTATTCAATGTCGAAAAATGAATGTTCTTTTACCAAAAAAATACATGATATTATGGAGAACAGCTTTGGCTTTGGGAAAACTACTTTTTAATATATTTTTTATTTTTTATAAAACAATTCAATATCTACCCAACATACATACCTACTCATTTGTTCTCGAAAGGGTTCTGATCTTGTAACTAAATTATGAAGTTTTAATTCGATTCAATGGAGCAAATAGCGAAGGGAACGTTAACTTTAAATAATAGACTTATAAATAAAATTAAATAGAAGTCGCCATTTTTTTTGCTGAAATGAATTTAGCAGCAGGAATAGCGTCACCAGAAAGTTGTAGAGGGGCAAGCTCCAGCGAAAGAGCCAAAATGGTCTCCGACACACGACACCATGATCGACAACATCCTTGTGCCACAACGGATGAAAAGGCTCCTGTTCCACCCGCTGGCGAAAGATCAAAATAAAGACTGAAGTAAGTACATACTCTTTTTGCTTCGTTTACTTCAGAAATTGGAATAGTAAAAAAAACCGACCAAGTGCGTGTTGGCCCACGCACAATGAAGGGTTCCGTAGTTGAAAATAATGTATCCCAAAAACAAACTTAACATTGTTGTAGAAAATCTAGAAATCCCAAAATAATGTTTTGAATGTGATAAAATTACAAATTAACGATTTTCAGACTTTTTCCTTTATTTGTGCTGTGAGACCTTGCTTCATGCCAAATTTCATTTTTCTAGGTCTACGGGAAGTATCCTATAGGTTTTGATTTACTTGCGAGTATCAAAATATGTCACATATTATATACTGCGTTGACTTAGAAGCTTGATTTTTCTAGAGGTCCAAGAGACCATAGACTTCTTACGTATTTGATATTAATTTCAACCTGATACCTCCACGCGTTCCTGAGAAAAAGGGTCTTGGCAGACTGACAGACAGACAGACAGTCCTATAAGGGTTCCGTTTTATCCTTTTGAAGTGCGGAACTTTAAAAACCGTGACTATATCTTCAGTAAATATAATCTTGAAAACCGTGAAGTGCTTACGAGGAATGGAGAATGGAGAATTCGTCTGGAATCTAGCAGGCGATCCGTTCTGACGGCGGTCGCGCATCGTTATATACAGACAAGTGAGTGACGGGATCATTCAAAATTCAAGGAAATATAATAATTGGTTGTCATTTGGCAAATGGGTTTACTCTTGGAATTCATTCCTTAAAGTACTCGTAGCTAAATTACTGTGAATGACGTTGATGTTATTTTACCACAAACTGCTGTATTCGCATATTATTACCTAAGAACTATAAGAAAGGATTTTCACTTTTCCAGATGTAGGTACCGGAATTTTTATCACTAATGCTTGGTTCCTATAAACAAAAACGAATCGTTTTGCTTCCCAATGGTAGCATTTTTAATTGCCAAACTAGGCATAAAATAGATTCGTAAGCTAATTTTACCTGTGATATCTAGTTACAATGCAAAGCTGGTGAGAGACCAATAAAGGTCCGTACATTATAGGAACCGGCCATAAGCAAAATTAATATTGGTGCGTTCCGTAAGAAAATAAAATGAAATGAAATGAAATTGTATTTAATCGAAATAATTTTTACACATCATATAAAAAAAAATAAGCTGGATGCAGTCGACAACATGACCTACCAACACAGTGTCCTCTATGTTCTCTTTTTAGGGTTCCGTACCAAAATGGTAAAAAATGAACCCTTATGGTGTGACTCAGTCTGTCTGTCTGTCTGTCACAGCTGTATATCTCACGAACTACTAATGCTATCAACTTGAAATTTGGAACAGTTTTAGATGATGTTTACCCAACTATTTTGCAAATAAGAAAAAAAAAAATATTTATATTTTTTTTGCAACAGGGACTGATAGGGTGTCTTAAAAATTGAAAGCGGGGTACTAGGGCATGTGGGGTATCATATGAAAGAGCGTCGTTTGCCCATTCTCAAACATTTTACTTTTTTTTAGGCCGCATAGTTTTCGACTTTTGATGAAAAATGTAAAAAAAAATACCGTTCGCCCCCATTATCTCAGAAGTTTACAAAGCAAAAAATCTGAAATTATTCTATGTGATAGAAGTTTATGTAAAGATTACAGGAGAAATAAAACGATGTCTCTAAATAACACACTTTTTCAGAAATCGGAACGGAACCCTCGGTGCGCGAGTCCGACTCGTTCTTGACCGTTTTTTTGTTAGGTACCTAGTGGTAATTTCCCAATGACCACCTATTAGATATCCACTTGTAGTCATTATTTTGAGGTTCAGAGGATTTTTTTTTAACAAAAATAACCAAATTGTTTTTAATATTTGCATACCTACATTCCCATAATTCGTAATAAATCCTTTGTATTTTTTTCATTTTTGCATAGATATCATTCACGCTGTTCACGCTGGGCGCGTACTCTGAATGCAAATGAGTTCTGTGATAGAATTTGATAAAAAAATATCTTTTAAACAAAAAAGTACCAAGTTGGCCTTCCTAATATATTATGATGAAAAAATAAGTTGTTAACGAGGCCAGCTGTAATATTATGGTAATATCGGAAATTTTCAGAAACCAGGAGGCTTTCGCTTCTTCCGGGCCATTTAATTCATTTGGAAGGTAGATCGAGAACTAATACTTAGTTGCTTATCCAAAAGCCAATTTAAACGTCGAATGTATTAAAGCTTTTTTTCCCGCCGAAAGCTCAACAATTATCCAGAAAGTTATCCTTACTTAGCAACTTAAATATTCAGATTAAGAATTATTGGGCCTAGATCATAGATATTCGTGGCCTAGATACACCAATACCTAATTCTTAAACCTAGAAACCATTGAACTCAATAATTTTGGTTGCAGATTACTCTTATCTTACGTAAAACTAAGTTTTCCGGTGTAATTACTGTCCAAGTCCCCTTTTGCAAGGACTAATATTTCCTTCGTTTCCTCGGTGGACTGTAGTTTGATTGCTGATTGAAACGACTATTTGCTGTTAATACTCTTTATATTCCACACACAACACACGTTAGGTAGCTAGCGGAAGCCACAGTGACCGACTTCTTACATGTCATCTAACATAGACTAAAAATACTTAAACTATGTGTTGCCATAAACATACTGCCGCCTCAGGCAGATAAAATTAAATATGGAAAGAATCATGGTCATTTTGGACTAAGAAAAAACAGAATTCCGACCTAAGATGAGACTGACACCAAAATGTAGTAAATTGTTAATGTAATTATTAGGTATCATCAGTTTATTTTTAAAAGATTGGGAAGTATTTAAATAATCATCTTTATAATTATAACTTTGCTTTAACAGAACGCAGTAAAAAATATTCATTTTCAACGCATTTATAGTTATTAACGTTACTAGAGAAGTCCATACTTTAACTTAGATCTAAATCGATTTTATTTTTTAATCGAAATGAAATCCCCGGCAATGTCAACTGTTTAAAAGTAATCATTTTAGGCATGTATTTAACGCGGCGACAAATTAATCTGAATTTGGGATTAAAAAATAATTAAAGCCGCTAGCAAAAATAGTTGGTTGGCAGCTACAGCGAAGGATAATTTTACGTAGAAAACAGCTTAATAATCTGTTGTTAGCTTTGTTTTCTCTGGCGCTGCGGGAAGTGCAGCCCCTTCGCCCTTACCTCCGCAGCTTCGGCTTCGTCTCGCACGGGTGCCTAAGCTTTGTTACAGCGGGCGGGGGCTGCTCTCCCTCCACGCCTCCAGATTTATATGCACTCTAGGGGTAGCAGCCAAAAGAGTACGTGGAGTCGGGATGCCCCAATTCGGTTTTGAAACAGATTCTACCTATTTTAACTATGAAGTAGGGGGTACACTGACTTCCTTCAAAGCAGGATCCACTGTTAATATTAGTCGCCATGTCATTATTTATAATGACATGGCGATGTATAAGTTGATCTCGCATTGTATAGGATTGTCTTACAATGAGAGATCAGTGTAAACTAGAAATGTATAGCTTGATGTGTAGCCGTGTGTACCTCGCCTATGATTTCAATTGGCCCTGTTTAATATGTGCGCTACCAAGTAGCAGCCATTATTTAGTTTTTATAATTCCTTGCATTTTAATGCTCATCTAATATAAATAATGCTATGATATTTAATCGCTGCCAGTGCCAAGTTATTTTTTTAGTAGCAAATAGTTAGCCGACCGCTGTTAGTCACCTGAAAAATAATTAGCCATAATTTTACATCTAAAAATCGATACTGCATAAATTGATCGATTACGTGGCCTCCCTATTTTTGAAAAGTAATAGAAACAAAAGAAAGATTGACATTGACAGTTTTCTGCGCAGACCGTGTTGTAGTTTCGGCGACGACTCTGCGTTCTGTGCGATTTTGTGTTAGATAAAGATAACTCAACCGTAACCGTAACAGATAATTATGTGGAGTGGTAGCCAGATGAGTCTGCAGCTGCACACGACCGAGGGTGCTGCTTGGTACTATAATATGCATATATGAACTAACATGCACCGTCAGTAGAAACCACGATTAGTGGCGATCTTGGACACGCACAGACTTATATGGCTTGCATTCGACATAATTTGTAACACAATGTAAAAAAAAACAGGTGAAAACCTCTCAATTCCAAAAAGCCACAGATTAATAACCTCAATAAACATATTTCTTAATTACTTGACTCTCCCGTCTTTTAAAAATATATTGAAGGCCGTACTTAGTTACATTTCTAAAGGAAAATGAAACAACGTATGTTTCATCAAGGGTCGTTTTGTTAGATTTTACTAGTCCAAACATGTTAGCCGCGTGGCCATGATTCTTTAAACAATTACCTATTTTCTTAACAACGGAACTGTGTACATTAAGTTTAATTAACAAACAAGTCAACTAAAATTGATAATAATAGTACCATAAATTAGCAATACGAAAATGTTTAACAAAACACAAGTTTTTTATTAAAGTAGATAAGCTATAAATTTCGTTCAATACAATGAATAAGTTGAAACTTTGTATCACCATAGATGTAACAAACAAAAAACAATAGTGTGTGTGGGGCAGGCATTACCAGTGCCACAATGACAGCGCTCATTTGACATTGACAGCTTTCACTTCAAACTATGACATTGTGTCATTAATATAAACATTCCTAACCTCACATATTAATATTAGACATATTAGTCAAATAACATGGAAATACGGAATGTTACTATAACAAACAGACCACTATCAAACAAAGGTCAATCAATTAATTAATACTGTAGCTAAACAGCGTGAGTAATGAAACATTTGTAAGTAAGTTATAGGAAACTACGGAACTCCAATACTTTGTGACCAACATTTGAGTTGATAATGCTTTGTGTACATTCAAACTATTATACCATAATCAAAGTTCATACTAGCAAACTTTGGTATGTTACAATATTAGACTAAACAATAGTGAAGTGTGCCACTGACACATTTAAAGTGTATTATAACCAAAGTTTATACAGCCAAACATTGGTATAATTACATTAAGTAACAACACAAAACTTAAGGGTAGAAAGTAATGAATTCCATTCTGCAATAATAAATATCACTCTCATTGAGCCTACAATGGAACCATTACCTCGCCAGTGAAACATAGTTGTAAATTATGCATCAAAATTCTTAATAACTAAGATTATCATAATATTATGATAATAATGCGTTTGTGCACACATTGTTAAGGTACATATATGGACAAAACAAAAGTTAAGGGTAGCAGCAATGATTTTCGCTCTGCTATAATCAAAAATACACCCCGTAGAGTCCACAACCAAAACCATTGCAGCGCCAATTAAAACATTACACTGTGTTAAACAATGAGCATGTATGCAGGATCGTACAAACGGTACCACACTCTAGTGGCAAGACACAGATACTCGACAAACAATTATAGTATTGTTAGGTAGGTATCCTATACTATGTATACTATAATAACAGGTACATATTCTATAATATATAACTATTGACCAAGTAACTAGCTTCTATAACTATGAATAAAAATAGAACTCTCATGTAGGTATACAGCTTAAATTAACATAAAGTTCCTGATTAGAAATTTACTTTTCAATAGGTAATACACTTATGCTTTGCAATGACCTAGTATATAATTTACCATTAGCCGTTTTTAGCTGCAAGGCTCGAACCTTGCCGTCATTTCCAGGAAATACATTCACTACACGTGCCATGGGCCACGCCAAAGGAGGAGCATTTGCTTCTCTTAAAAGTACAAGTGCACCTACCGTTACATTGGGCATAGATTGACACCATTTATTTCTATTTTGTAAAGTATTTAAGTAATATTTATACCAAGCTTTCCAAAATCTTTGTTGTAATTGTACGCATTGTTGCCAGAACCCCAGTCTATTTGTATTGGTTTCAGAAATATCTATTTCAGGGTACATAGTAAGGGCTGTACCTATAAGAAATTGGCCTGGAGTCAGGTAACAGTAATCATTTATATCTTCAGAGAGAGGCAAAATAGGGCGCGTATTAAGCACGGCCTCTATCTGACATAAAACAGTGTGTAATTGCTCATAAGTTAATGCAGCATCCAATACAATTCTTTTCAAATGGTACTTCATACTTTTCACAGCCGCTTCTGCAAGCCCTGCGAATACCGGAGCATAACTAGGCGTAAAATGAAACTTAATGCCTTCTTTCGCGGCATAAGCTTGTACAAGCGTCTGGTGATCAGCAGAACTATTAAGCTTGTACAGCTCAGCTAGTTGGTTCCTTGCCCCACGAAAACTACCACCGTTATCGCAAAATACGTCGCTGGGCAAGCCACGCCTACTTATGAACCTTTTGAAAGACGCCAGAAATGCATCAGTTGACAGATCTGAAGTCAACTCTAAGTGAATTGCCTTCGTGACAAAGCATACATATATGCATACATAACCTTTACCGACTATAGCTCTCCTTACACGCGAATTCTTGACTTGGATTGGCCCAGCGAAGTCCATGCCTACTTTTTGAAATGGTCTGCATGATGTCACGCGGTGCTGAGGCAAGGATCCCATTAACTGCTTCGCTGCACTAGCTTTCAGCCTAAAACAAACCAAGCATTTATGAGTAACCTTTTTGACTTGTCGCATGCCATTAATTAGCCAGTATTTTTGATTTAAGTTAGCCAGGAGTGACTTAGGTCCAGCATGTAACAACCTAACATGCTCACTCTGTATGATAAGTTCAGTTATTCGAGATTCTCGAGGTAGAATGATAGGATGTTTTTATGCAATTGGTATATCTGAATTGGCTAAACGACCCCCTACCCTGATCAGGCCATCTGTATCCATGAATGGATGTAGGGCGCGTAGTGGCCCTCGCACTGAGTTACCTTTCCGCAACGAGCCTATCTCTTCACAATAATGTATTGATTGCTCATGTTTAATTATTGAATGCAATGCATGTTGTAGATCATTAGGACTAAGAATGCCTTTAAGCTTTGTATCATCTTTTAAGTTTCGACAAAACCTTTGCACATATGCAATTACCCTCGTCATCTTTCCTATCTCTGAATATTTATTTATGATTTGAAATATAATATCATGTTGTATACCTGCTGTCAACACAACTTTAGCCGGAGGAGTAGACGCTGATTTCACCTTCATTTCAGGTAAGTTTTCTGGTACGACAATTTTTTCAGTATCAAAGTTGTACCTGGATTGAAGAAACTTCGGCCCCTCCCACCAGAGGGCGCAGGTCGGAAGCTCTTGAGGGCTTATACCCCTACTAATCAAATCAGCTGGGTTCTCTGCGGATGGCACATACAGCCAGCGCCATCTATTGGTTTTTTGCTGAATTACCCGCACTCTGTTCGATACATAAGCTTGTAGTTTAGTGAGTTCTGTTTGGATCCAAGCTAAAGTTATTTTGGAGTCGGTAAATAGGTACACATCATCTATCTGAATATTTTTATGTAAAGTATCATATACTCGCTCTATTAAGATGGATAAAAGCAACGCAGCATTAAGCTCCAGCCTGGGTATCGTTAATGCATTCGCACGTGGGTTTACTCGCGACTTCGAACAGAGGAGGGATAATTTAGCCTTACCTGTTTTGTCGACCACACGTAGGTATATGCAGCACCCGTACCCCATCGTACTAGACGCGTCCGCGAAGCCAATCAGCTGGACTGCTGCTGCGCCGTTGGTAGAGATGTGCCTGTCTAAATTGATAGGCTGCATGGCAGCTAAGCTTTCAGCAAATTGAAGCCACTCTTTGAGTAGCTCAATAGGTATATGTTCATCCCATCCTATATTATGTGACCATATTTTTTGAATGATACTTTTGGCCTTTATTACAATCGGACTAGCAAAACCCATGGGATCATAAAACTTTGATATATAGCTAAGAACCCCCCTTTTAGTCCTTATATTTTCATCAAATGGTTCTGGGCTGTCTATTTTAAAACAATCCTTTTGAACATCTAGTGTAAGCCCCAATGCTTTCATATTATAGCTACCCTTTTGCAGATCAAGCTCGCTAAATTGCTGTTCAACCTCCGGTATGTCAGAGAGAACAGAAGGTGTGTTCGAAGCCCACTTATGCAAACTAAAGCTGCCATAACTTAACATTTCACATAACTGCCGTTTAGCTTCAAGCAATTTGTGCATATCAGAACATGAATAAATCACATCATCGACATACATACAATTTTTAATTATAAACGATGCTAGCGGTAACTCATGCTCATGCCTTTGTGCAAGCTCAAGTAAACAGCGCGTTGCCAAATAGCTTGAAGACTTTACACCATAAGTGACGGTGTCAAGACGCATGCATTTTATAGCCTGACTAGTATTGTCACGCCATAGAATGTTCTGGAGTGAAGTGTGCTCCGGATTCACACGTATATTGCGGAACATTTTCTTAATATCTGAGCTCAAAGTGAATTCTCCCAATCGAAATAACAAAACAATATCAAATAATTCCTTTTGTACTGTGGGCCCATTCAATAAAATATCGTTCAATGAAATCTTTTTACTAGTTTTCATAGAAGCATCATATACAACCCTAGTACGAGTGCTTTTGCTTTGCTCATTTATAACTGCATGATGCGGCATAAAATAAATAGGATCTTCATTGAAATTGTAAGAGCCAATATCGACAAAGTGCCCATGACCGAGCTCTATGTACTCATCTATGAACTTTTGATAATCAGTAAGTAAATTAATGTTACTTTGCAGTCTTTTTTCCAGACTGAGAAACCTGTGCAAAGCTAGGTCAAATGAATTCCCTAGAGTCTCATTTATTTTGCAGGTTTCTAACTTCAAAGGCAAGTCAACAGTGAATTTTTTATTTTCAAGTTTTACTGACTTTAGAAAGATATTTTCAGCTAATTTTTGCTCTGAATCCCTTTCTACTAGTAACTCCGGAACGCTCTCCACCTCCCAAAGTTTCTTTACACTGTCACTTACATCTGTTTCACACTTTATACAAATTAGAGATACAACCTAATTTTTTATGATGCTAGATGCCAATGCTCCGGCAATGACATGGCCAAACTTCGTATTTATGATGCCTGCTACTGAAGATTGCTGCTGGTCACCTAGATCACTGCATGCATGTAAGCGCTGAGTTTCCTCAAGCGGCAGGAGGACCTGGAAAAAGATATCAGCACCTATTAGCATATTTATTTCCGAAGGTTGGTTAAATGTTGTATCTGCCAAAGTGACACCAGCAGGTATTTTTATGCCCTCTAAGCTGACTGGTGATTGAGGCAAGTTACACGTGACTTTATCAACTACATGACAGTTAACTAGAGTGTTAAATTGGGATGTCAAAGAATGTATTTTCAATGGAATACAATAGCTGACTTTGTTCTGGCTCTCTGTCACACCAATGAGGTTAATATCCTTTCGCTTAGGAGTGTATCCTAAGACCTCCACTGCCTTTGTAGTGATCAGCGATACCTGAGAACCTGAGTCCAATATGCACTTTATATGCACTTCTCGTCCATCTTTTGCAAACACCTTTACTCGTGCTGTAGGAATTAAAATATTATTAGCAGGGTCTCCTGACAGGAGGACCACTGGTCCCGGACCACTTTCTTCATCGAGATGCAGCAGCGTGTGATGCGCTTTCTTACATTGGCCACACCTAAAGTGGTATTTGCATTTGCCGGGGTGTGAATTTAAACATGTTTTACATAAACTTTTTTCTTTTGCAAAGGAGACTCTCTCTTTGTTAGACTGTAATTTAAATTTTGGACATGAGTATAATTTATGATCGGGACACTTACAGTATGAGCACTCCATCGTTGTCTTGGCTGTTGCTGCTAGAGCTACCTTACTCTTGGCTGGCGGCATGGTTGAACCTCGCTTTCCAGTTTCTGCTGCAGCCCGGCTATCCGTGTTCTCCAGAGCTAGAGCACGCCTGTCTATATATGCTAAAAATTCCTCAACCGTAGGATCCTGCTCTTGGTCTCGCTCCAGCTGATAGGACCGGGAGCTGTAGAGGTCCAGCTTGCGCACCAAGATGCCCAGCAGAATAGGGTCCCAAGCATCCACCTCTGCGTTCAGGTTGCGCAGAGCGCTCAACGTCTGCCTCACTATGGAAACAAAATTCCTAATCTCATTAGCATTAGGGAACTTGGTAAGCTTGTCCAAGTCAAGGAGAGTGTTTACATGCTCATTTACAATCTTATATTTGTTATAAAATCGCTTGTCTAACAATTGCAAGGCATTGTCATAACTTTCACTGACAAGAGTAAGATTACTAATTAATTCGTAAGGTGGGCCCTGGAGGAATGATCGCAGGTAATAGAGTTTTTGGACGTTATCCAAGGATGGATCGTTGTGGATTACAGATTTGAATATCTCTCTAAAGTTTACGTATTCGGAATATTTACCTGTAAAATTAGGTATATTAATATGAGGTAATCTAGTTCTAGAAACGACACTGTTACCCGACTCCGAGGTTTTCCCTTCCTTGATTGCACTTTTTGACTTTATATTTTCATTTAAAAGAGTCAAACAATGGAAATATTTGTTTTCAATTTCCCCTACATTTTCGCTATCTGAAGAATCTAATGTTAAGATATCTTTATTATAATTTTCGTACTCAACAAAAGCGGCCACTAATCTATCCCTCTTGGTTATCAGCGCTTCAACTGAGCTTATACTTAATTCGTTCGACTCAGCTACAAAACAATGTAATCTGGTGATTGTACCTTTTGAGTACCCCCTGCCCACACGCCACCTTTTTAACACATCCTCCATAATAACAGCCTAAACTGACACAACACTGGTTAAATTACTGCTGAAAATTATACAAGATTGCATGTAAATTAAAGAGAATTTCAGTTCAGCCAGTCAGACTCGGATGTTTGCAGTTGCACGTAGAAAATGGCGGACGGAGTACTGAAGAAACCAGCCAGACGCTATAGTGCGCGCCACGATTCACGATACCTCCACGTCGCTCACCAGTCGTACCAACTTAACCGCACCTTCGCACCAATGAGAGCGAACCGATGACTCGTTGACAGGAGCTCGCTGTGTTGCAATTGGTCGAATCGAATTTCCCGCACGCAAATATTAGCGCGCCTTGATGCTTGGACGCAGCGTCGGTGTTTATAGAAGCAAAATGAGGAAGTTGCGTCGTTGTATGAAGCCCGTGATTTGGTAAGGCATGGGTGTCGTACCTGTTTGCCTTTCACCCTCACTCGAAAATAAATTTGCTATTCTTGATATCCTTCCCGCATTCACCGATATGCAATCCAAAAATGGTCGATAGACAATGATTTATAAGTCAATGTCGATAGATTTTGCTTTCTTCTTTGTAGGTATTAATGGAATTTATTGAATATAAACTGTAAGTATGTCGGATTCTTGAAGCACGGATCTTACTTTTCTCCTCGCAGCAATCGATACCTGATAATATCGCAGGTATATGCTGAATATCCGTATGCTCGGCCTTCGCCGCCCCTGTTGCGTCGCGTTGCAATGTGCTCACCACGCTGTTGGATGTTCTGTACTCGCAGCGCAGCGATGAGTATTCTTGCCGCAAATTGTTGACGGATCGTATGGACCAATGTCCAAGTCCCCTTTTGCAAGGACTAATATTTCCTTCGTTTCCTCGGTGGACTGTAGTTTGATTGCTGATTGAAACGACTATTTGCTGTTAATACTCTTTATATTCCACACACAACACACGTTAGGTAGCTAGCGGAAGCCACAGTGACCGACTTCTTACATGTCATCTAACATAGACTAAAAATACTTAAACTATGTGTTGCCATAAACAATTACTACAGCCACTAGCTAAATCCCAACGCTCAAGGAAAAACACACTCATAACCTGCATGGGAACTTACAAAAATGTGTGTAGGTATGTGTACCTACCCATTCATCACACCACCAAAGTTGTTTCGTTTTATCTACGCTGTTGGAGAGTTTAGGAGCCATTACTCTCAAAACAATCATAACAAGACAAAACTACTGTGTTTTAGAGAACAGGAACTGTCAACTTAATTCGTACAAACGAGCGAGCTAAGCAAAATCTATTCGAGGCCCGTTTTGCCGCAACTTATGTGGTGACTGAAGAAGTTATAATGTGCGACTTCTAAGAACTCATGGAAATGGTAAAAGCTTACAGTGTAACCTCTTCTCATACATAGAAGGCATGAGCATCGATCAACAAAACCTCTTCTCGTACAAATAAGAGGCAGAGAAGGCAACACCACTCTTGCTCAAAGGGGTCCCCGAGTCGCAATTAATCAATTGCCATCAATTTAAATTGTAGTAATAAGGTAGTAATATTGTCATTTGCTTCAATTGCACTTGGAGACGATCAATTTGCGCAACAATGTGTATCAATCACGTAAAAATTGCAATTGATAGTTTCGGGGACCCTTTTTTTGTGTATGGGAAATCATCAAATGACTTCTCCCGCTCTGGGCGCAGCAGCAGCGTGTCAGACTTTTACTGACTAAAACCCACTCGTGCTCCTTCAGTTGCCTGTGCCAGGGCCACGGTATCTCTTTCGAACATGTATTAGAAGTATATTTGGACTTAAACAAACTGATACATGTAGAGCAGCGTTTACTAGGTTGAAAATCTTAACTCTTCCGTCAATATATATTTATGAGGCTGCGATGATGATAAAACGCGATATTAGCAATTATAAAACATTAAAAAGTGCACGACTTAAAAATGAATTGAGTATTATTAAATGTAGGACAGTTAAATTTAAAAAGAGTATATTTGGTATAGGCGTAAAAATTTATAACAGACTACCAAATTGTATAAAAAGCATTGAAAAACTGAATATTTTTAAAGCTAAACTCAAAGAATTCTTAATAAGCAAAGTCTACTCGATAAATGACTTTTTAAATGATAAAATACATTGACATAAAGTATGTGACATATTAAATTGAAATTTGACCAAGTGTATTTTGACATTTTTGCATGAATGTTATTACTAATTAATTTTAAGGTATTTTGACATGAGTGATAGTGTTAATTAGTTATTTAAAATGTATTTTTGTATTAGTAATAATATTAATTAATTATAATGTATTTTGACACAAATAATGATACATTAGATTCTGAATACACCAGATTCTGATTAGATATTGTACACCCTATGGCTATGTTACAGCGATCGATATTTATAATGGTAAGAACTGCTTTTCAACCTGTAGCACACAATAAATGAATTTGAATTTGAACAATCCGCGACCCCGGCGGCATGGCCCTAACGGACCCCCATCTCTGCTGACATCTCTTTGAGGCACGCGTGGAACACTACGCGCCATCGGTTTCGGGGACCCTAAAGCGGATTGGCTAATCGCCAACATTCGATATTATTTATAAGTCCAGGTTTCCTGACGATGTTTTCCTTAACCGCTGTCACTTCACTGATGTCCAAGGTGAACTTATAGAAAGTACATATAAATTGAAAAAATCACATTGGTACTAGCCAGAATTTAACCAAAACCTCATGGCCAACGCGACATTCAAAAAGCTAACAGGTGTATCAAATATTTCTTCTTAGTTATGAAACGAATTTAGAAACCAATTAACACCTACGGAACCCTAAAAAAGATAGCAATATTGTTATAATACTTAACTACTTTATAAAGTTGGCTGGGATTCGCCTTTTTTAATTTTTACAAACAAGACGGCATTTTTAACAAGAAGCCTTATTTTGTTAAATTATTACAGATTTTCAGTTTTTCCAAAGGTATACAATTACAGCAAACATAACGCCCTCAGGATAGCGACGAGCGACGATGTTGGCCATTAAATTTGGGAGTTCAGAGAAAAGTGATATAAATTAGAGTTGAATTCTGGGAAATTTTCAAAAATACCTACATAGAAATTGGGTTTTCTCGAATCCAATGAACTTTCGCCCAGGCTGTATGGGGTGCTTAATTGTTGCAAATGGGTCACACTACCACGTCCGGAAGGAATACGTCAAATTACATGTCACCCTGTATATTTTTTTTAAATTAAGTTTGTAGTCAATTTACACACATGCACAGAATAATAAAGCTGCAGTAGTTTATACATATGGCCAGTATGACCTTGAATTAATTACTACGGCCTCTCGGTAGACAAATACGTGTCCGTCAGTGCCGCGCGCTCGAACTGTTGCGTACTGGTACGGGGGGGCTAAAACGGCCACTTTGGCAGAATCCTAATAGGATAATATTTATTATGAACCATATTTGAAATCGTAAAACGGTCACAAACTGACAATTCATAATTTATCTGCGTACAATTCATAGCACGCAATTCTGTTTGACAGTTTTGTATGGAGATCCGTAAAATGGTCCACAAATTATGAATTGCTTTATTGAAGTTTAATGTCAAATATAATAAATTGCTGGGAATTTAGGAAATGAATCGCTTCTAGAGGAATTGCTTAATGTGGCCGTTTTAGGCCTCCTGACTGAGATTTCGAAGCGTGCCGTTTCGGCCGTTTTCTATGAAGATGAACTACTGTATCATTATCATACTGTGTACGAACTGCCATTAAGTAGCTACCTAAAACATTACGGTAGACCTAAGTAGGTATGTAGGTACTGCCTTGTAATTTACACCGGTAGTTACTTATAGACTAAAACACACTGAGGTGATTCCATAAAGGCCCGTTTTTGTGTACTTTTAGTCTGACAAAGTAGTTTATATAAACTAATTAACTTTGTCGACCTTGCTAGCTTTTTACAACCTTAATAATGTGATCAACGAAAAAATATGACCGTGAAATGTTATACTGTAAAGTGTAAAGCCTACATAGGAAAATAGGCTTTAAGTACTATTTTTTTAGGCGTCATTATTCTACAGATAGTTTAAAGTAAAACCTTTAATTATACACAGTGACGGGGTTACCCCTAATGGTGCGATAAGGGTTTTACCAACATGCGCAGAGTGTCTCCTTATCGGTGGTACAGCATGTATAGATAAAATACGTAAAATTCTTGTGATAAAACGAACTTCAGCAGATTCGTATCTACATAATTGACGTGTACCTTAAAATAGATATACCTATACGTGTGCTATCAAAAAAGATTAGGTAACATTCAAATGAATGATACGTTAAGTAGCTGTCGTATCTATATACGGAAGAAAACAAAGCAACTATCTTTTCCCGTTAACAAAAGCGTATCAAAAAAAAAAAATATTATGGGATTAAAAATTTTAAGAGAACGTTAATCAAAGTCATTTATTTCAAGTAGGCCATTAATTAAAAGGCACTTTTGAACGTCACAAGAAAATAGTATTGATTCTACCTGCCCTTCTAAAAGGTAGGTATTTAGTTTCGTATGGAGAAGAACTGTTCTGATGAGGTCAGATGAGGACTAAAAATTTGAGCATAGGAAATTTCTAAATGTTCCATATCTCCAGACTTATGGTTTTTTTCTCAATGGCGGCGCTAGGTTAGCGTCACTACTCGCCTTAAAAGTCTTAGGTCCGTAATATAGAACGTCACTCAATACTCAAGCATTACTTAAAATTAGATTCAAGCCATTTGATTGGTTGAAACTAGTTTTAAACTCAATTTAAACAAAGATCAGTGCTTGAGTTTCCTTCTATAATACGGACCTTAGACAATGAACATATATCATCTTCCTTATAACATTTTAAGATAATACTGTATAGGTAGTGCATAGGTATATATTGTCAAAATTATACTATAATTACATGCGATTATATAGAAAGTTAAATTATAAAAGTATTTGCCAAGGAAACTTACATCTCAAATTAAAATAAATACTTAACTACAAAATGAGAGGTGTGAGTCACCTCTGATTTTGTAGGTACCTACCTAAGTATTTTTCACAAATTTTATTAGTCACAAATGTAAGTATTTTCCTAAGTATTTTTCACAAATTTTATTAGTCACAAATGTAAGTATTTTGAACTAATATTTTATCTGAAGAGCTGAAAACGCCAGGTCTACATATATTACATCGTACCATCATTAATCAACCAGTCAAGAAATTAACAACTCATGACAGAACATAAATATCTACCTGTCATTACTCATAGCCATCTCGTAAATGATAAATCTTTGAACAAACATCTTTGATAGATATTTATACTATACTAGCTTTTGCCCGCGGCTTCGCCCGCGTGGATGTCGGAAAATATCCCATGGAAACGTTCATGTGGAAAACATAGGGCATATCCCTAACTTAAGAAATGCTGGGTTTCCCATACAAACTTTCATCCCTTTTATCACCCCTTGTAGGATTATGTTTTAAGACAAAAAGTAGCCCATGTCCTTTCCCAGTATGCTATCTATAGCCTTGCCAAATTTTATCGAAATCCGTGCAGTTTTGCAAATTTTAAAATCAACCCCTATTTTACCCACTTAGAGGATGATTTTTAAAAAACGCTGACCCGCATATTTCTTAACTTCTTACCAATAGCATAAATTTGTTATCCCTAACTTAAAAAATACTGGGTGTCCCTTACAAACTTTCATCCCCTATATCACCCCCTGTAGTATTATTTTTGAAAAAATAGTATCCTATGTCCTTTCCCAGGATGCTATATAAAGCCTTGCCAAATTTTGTCGAAATCCTTGCAGTTTTGTAAATTTTAAAATCAACCCCTATTTCACCACCTTAGGGGATGATTTTTCAAAAACGCTGAACCGCATATTTCTTTATTTCCTATCAAAAGCATACATTTTAATTTTCACATCCCTAACTTAAGAAATACTGAGTTTCCCATACAAACTTTCATCCCCTATATCACACCCTGTAAGATTATTTTTTAAGACCAAAAGTAGCCTGTGTCCTTCCCCAGGATGTTATATAAAGCCTTGCCAAATTTTATCGAAATCCGTGCAGTTTTGTAAATTTTAAAATCAACCCCTATTTTACCCCTTAGGGGGTGATTATTCAAAAATGCTGAATCGCATGTTTCTTAATTTCCTACCAATAGCATAATTTTTTTATCCCTAACTTAAGAAATACTGGGTTTCCTTACAAACTTTCATCCCCTATATCACCCCCTGTAGTATTATTTTTGAAAGAAATAGTATCCTATGGCCTTCCTCTGGATGCTTTATAAAGCCTTTCCAAATTTTGTCGAACTCCGTGCAGTTTTGTAAATTTTAAAATCAACCCCTATTTTACACCCTTAGGGGATGATTTTTCAAAATCGCTGAACCGCATATTTCTTTATTTCTCATCAAAAGCATACATTTTAATTTTCACATCCCTAACTAAAGAAATACTGAGTTTCCCATCCAAACTTTCATCCCCTATATCACCCCCTGTAGGATTATTTTTGAAAAAAAAAGTAGCCTATGTCCGTCCCCAGGATACCATCTATAGCCTTGCCAAATTTTATCGAAATCCGTTCAGTGGTTTAGGCGTGAAAAGGTAACAGACAGACAGACAGACAGACAAACAGACAGACAGAGTTACTTTCGAATTTATAATATTAGTATGGATTAAAAATGTATGTTTGGAATTTTGGATATTTGTGAGTCAATATCACACAAAAACGGCTCAACGAATGTGAGATTGTATGTTTGGATATTAGGATGTTTGTTACACAATCACGCTAAAACGGCTCAATTGATTTGAATGAAATTTGGCACACAGATAGTTTATAACCTGTATTAACACATAGGATACTTTTTATACCGGCACGGCAGTGCGTTCCCGTGGGAAAATTTCCAACCTCCACGTTGGCGAAGCCGCGGGCAAAATCTAGCATTTGTATTTGTAAAAACCGGCCAAGTGCGTGTCGGACCACGCACAATGAAGGGTTCCGTAGTTGAAAAGAATTTATCAATTACAAATTCACAATTTTCGGACTTTTTCCTTTACTTGTGCTGAAAGACCTTGCTTCTTGCCAAATTTCATTATTCTAAGTCAACGGGAAATACCCTATAGGTTTTGATTTACTTGCGACAGTTGCTTGTGAGAATCAAATTAAGTTGCAAAATGGCCGCATTTTTTATTGCGTTGACATAGAAGCTTGATTTTTTTAGGACTCTAAGGGACCATAGATTTACATATTTGATATTAATTTCAACTATATATCTCCATGCGTTCCTGAGAAAAAGGGTCTTGACCGACTGACAGACTTGAATTTTTTTTTTTATGTGATAGAATTACAAATTAACATTTTTCGGACTTTTCACTTTATTTGTGCTATAAGACCTTGCTTCTTGTCAAATTTCATTATTCTAGGTCAATGGGAAGTACCCTGTAGGTTTTGATTTACTTGCGACAGTTGCGAGTATCAAAATGTGTCGCAAAATGGCCGTATTTTTTTATTGCGTTGACTTATAAGCTTGATTTTTTTAGAACTTTAAGGGACCATAGACTTACGTGTTTGATATTAATTTCATCTTGATACCTTCACGCGTCCTTGAGAAAAATGGTCTTCACAGACTGACAGACAGACAGACAGACGGACAACGAAGTGATCCTATAAGGGATCCGTTTTTTCCTTTTGAGGTACGGAACCCTAAAAATGGTTGTACTTTACATGTCTTATTTGGTGATTATAAACGGTCAGAAAAAGCACCAGTTTTAATTCACTTATAACGTAGTGAACCTTTTTTTTTTTTTTTTTGAGGGTGGGAAATCATCAAATAACTTCTCCCGCTCTGGGTGGAGCGGAAGGGCGTGTCAGACTTTTACTGACTAAAACCCACCCGTGTTCCTTCAGTTGCCTATGCCAGGGCCGCGGTAACCTCTTCAGACAACCCGCGACCCCAGCGGCAACGTAGTGAACCTTCGGTATTGTTTGTCGAATCGATGAGCTCTGACTTGAGCTATACGATTACTGACAAATGCGTGCACTGACTGGACAGGTCCACTCAAATATTCAGGAAAAATAATTTCGTAGCTGCAGTATCACAAAGACCATCAAATACAAATGTCTACGAAATTTAAAATCAAAAAGAAGAAAAAGAACAATCAGTACACAGGTGCACATGTTTTGAAAAGGCCGACTGACAAAACAAACTATTTAGAGAGCGAAAAGGTTTTAACATCATAAAAAAAATATGTAGTGTTTGTAACACTACACTGTACAAGGTTATTGTACTCATCATTATTTATTTATTTATTTATTTTTTATTGGTTTACCAACAATTGTTTACACAAGTTTTATGTTAAAAGTTACATGCAACAATATACAGGGTGGCCGGAACATTGACGTCCAAAAATAAAATTTCGGTCCCTCGTATCGTGGGGTATTCGAATAACCCCCATGTATGTTCCGCGACTTTTCATAGTTTTCGAGTTATGAATTTTTTTCTGAATGTTTGAAAATTTTCGACCTGACCAACCTAAAAAAATTCTAAAAAAAAAAGTAGAGGGTTTTATCGAGTTTCTTTTTTTGCAACTGAATTTTCATAAGTAGTACTTTTATGCATAAAATAATCAGCTTCGTAACTGTGATGAAAGTTATGAAAATGTTGATCTAAAGTGAAAAATTTACGTTCGGTAAATTATGACTTAAATTTTCAACTTCAAATTAAAAATCTAAACAGGTGACTTCATGGTTCTCAAGTAGGCTTCAAGAATGCGCCAGATTCTCAGCTTTCATAATCATTAAAAAACGTAGGACTTAATGGGGCTAACTTTGGCCTTAATCGGCCTTCAAAGACTGCGAGGTGGAAAATTCTTAAAATTAGCTATCTGATTAATAATTTTTTTTTTCCATTTTCTCGCTCCTAAGGTTATTTAGTTTGCTAACCAAAAATGACTGCAGGAAAGCTAAGATTTAAACACGGAGATTTTTTTAAATGTTCTTTATTTGGGGCTATTACAAGGAAATAGCATACGCCCGAGACTGTTCAAGTGAACAAGAGCTGAGGCAGTTGATTGCAGAAGCTGAACGTGTTGTGAGAGAGAACAGAGACGCTTTTAGACGATTGCCAGACAATTTCTTACGTAGGTGTAGAATGTGTATTGCTGCTGGTGGTGGCCACTTTGAAAACCTTTTGTAAATGTTAAAAATAAATTAAGTACTTTTTTCACATTATCATCTGTGTTTTACTCAAAACCACTTTTTACGTAAAACTTTTCTTACCCAACTCTGAAACTATTTGTTGGTTAGTTTTCAGTATTCTTATCATTAATTAACCTTAGGAACGAGAAAATAGCCAAAAAAAAATAATTACTCAGATGGGTAATTTTAAGAATTTTTCCACCTCGCTGTCTTTGAAGGCCGATTTTAAACAAAGTAGCCCTATTAAGTACTTAATTTTTTTTATGATTATGAAAGCTGAGAGTCTGGCGCATTCTTCAAGCCTACTTAGGAATTATGAAGTCACCTGTTAAGATTTTTAATTTAAAGTTGAAAATTTGAGTCATAATTTACCGAACGTAAATTTTTCACTTTAGATCAACATTTTCATAACTTTCATCACAGTTACGAAGCTGATTATTTTATGCATAAAAGTACTACTTATGAAAATTCAGTTGCAAAAAAAGAAACTCGATAAAACCCTCTACTTTTTTTTTAGAATTTTTTTAGGTTGGTCAGGTCGAAAATTTTCAAACATTCAGAAAAAAATTCATAACTCGAAAACTATGAAAAGTCGTGGAACATACATGGGGGTGCTTCGAATACCCCACGATACGAGGGACCGAAATTTTATTTTTGGACGTCAATGTTCCGGCCACCCTGTATATGCAACAGTGCAACAATCACTTACAGGTAAACTCCGCATGCATAAAGAAGTTGTACAAAAAATTTATTATAATATTAATCTAGTTTTTATTATGAACAAGTTTTACTATGGGACCAAACCTGACATCGCGAGAGAAAAAAATCAGCTGCTCCCTATATTTTGACGAGTTTGATATCTATAGATAAATGTACTGAACAGCTGTTTTTTTTTTCGCGATTTCAGGTTTGGTCCCATATTAAAAGTTGTTCCTAATGATGAGTATAATGACCCCTTAAGAGGTTGCTGGTGTTTTACCAATAACCCTGTATAAGTAAATAAAAATAGAAGTCCTGACGACTGACTCATCAACGCCCAGCGCAATCAGCGCCCTTGAACTTATAAAGCTGAAATTGTGCACAGAGGTTCCCTTTATAATGTGGACAAAGAATAAGGGAGGATTTCCCGGTAGCACGTTCCCGTGGGATATTTTCCAACATCAACGCGGACGAAGCCGCGGGCAAAAGCTAATGCCAAATAAAATGGCTGAATTATAAAATTGAAAACATTCGTCATTAGTACGATACCCAATGTTTTTTTTTTCCTCACACCGAGAGGAGGCGGCAGTGGCAACATTATAGGCTGATTATGCAATGTTTAATTTTGTGGAAACTTATCTATTAATAACAATTAAGATAACTGATTCATAAATTAAGATAAAGATAAGATACAGACTTTTCACTAATTGATCTAAAGTCCCAAGCCGATGAAAGTATGAGCACAAATGATTACCTAATGAACAGCAATATACCTTTACATTTCATATTGATCTTAGAAGTCAGAACAGAAACTCATTAATTCAAGAATAAAAATAATGTAGGTACTTACGCGCAAAACGGGAAATTACCCACCTACTAAGAAAAATAAATGTCACATGATGAAAAATACGCGTTACATAAAATAATACAAGTTATTGTCTGAAATCTTTGTCCATCAAATGTCTTTAGGTCGTCAAAGTCGTCATTATGCAGTGAGACAGCATCAGTGATGGCTATTGTAACAAGGTTAAATGTATCACCGATGTTGTGTTTCGCACCACTACTCGATGTAATGAGTGACGCGTTCGCGATACGATAAGCATAATATCCTACAAGTGCAGATCTCAGATAACTTATCACCGTACCTTATTTTAATGTATCAAAAATGTTCACAATATTCAGCTCGTGGTTGTGTTGAGTGCGTTCAAATCGGAATTGTTTTTTATAGTTCTCCGGTAAAATATTGTAACAATGATTGTAAGGTTATAAAAATGTGGAACCGTATCGTTTTTTGTTGTTTGTTTTTTGTGTTAGTGTGTGCTGAGATCGGTGATGATGAAGGTAAAGTTTTTATATTGATATATTCCTATACTTAAGTAGCTAGATACTAGATACAACGAATCAAATATTTCAAAGGAAGACCAAGACTTTTAAACAATCATGTCCTGCCTGCTCCGATTCCTGCACGTTACAGGAACTGCTAAACTCGTAGTGAAGTTCTAGGCTAAAACAGTCAGATTGCCATCGAGAAGTTAAGAAAAAGAAGTACCTACCTATGGCACTTCTAATATGTGAAATAGAAGGTATATAGGTAGGTACATGAATAGACAGAAGGTGAAATGTATGTAATACCAAAACAAAAGCCATTTTGACGCAAATATTTTATGCTATTACGTTATAATTCCTAGATAGCATTATCATAAATAAATAAACAAAATCATACAGTAGAAAGTAAACACTGCACACAATGTAAAACCGTATCTATTTTCATTGGACCAGTGAAACATTTACCTACGTAAGTTAATAAAAACAGGTAAACTGTAGGTAAATATTCAGGACGTAAGCACTTGAAATTTCAGTGAAGTATGATTTCTATAATGATTATAGCAACACTTCACGATAAAGAGCACTCGATATCTAGTGTCTGGGACTTACTTCCTGCCCTTACATCGCCCATTGTATCCATTTCTTTGAACTGTCTTATCTAATTGGCCCTGTAAAACTAAATGTTAGGTTCAGGAAGCACCATATTTACCGTATCTCCAAAAAAATGCTCGTTAGTGTAACAATTCTACGCCAAACATGGGCTTAGGTTAGGTTAGGTTAGGTTCTACATACCCTTGCAGGAGCCGCGCCGTGCCCTCGTATCAGAAGTCGATACTGACTTGTCCATGCCGGCCGTATCGTCGTTCGATGGTCGGGAGCGCCGAGTCGTAGGACGCTGTGATATCCTTCTGCGAAACAGACATCTCGAAGGAAGCTGCAGAAAGGGAATGGGAGATCACGAGTGCTCTGTCGTTCCGCAGCAGGCGCACTGGTCGTTGGCGGAGGGCGGTTAATGCCCTCTTCCAGTCTTCCAGCACCCCTAAATTGGTCCAGGGGCGACGGACTCGGCGACATCCATCGCCCCCCATTACACAGGACCCGAGATGGTGGCGCGTAGTGTTCCACGCGCACTTCTCTAAGACGTAACGGGGGAAGTTCAACATCTCATTCCCCACTATGGGACGTGGCCCGCATGGCACGGGTCATCACCAGTCCGGGGCAGCGGAAGTCACACTCGCACCCGTAGCCCCCGACGCAGGTGTACGAGAGAACACCGGGGTGGTTTTAGTCAGTAAGAGTCTGACAGACCCTCTGCCCTCCCCAGGGCTGAGGATATCCATGAGGATTCACCACGACAGCAAAAAAAAAGAAAAAAAGGTTCTACATACCCTTGGGGTTGGTTGGTCGTAATGGATAAACCAAACAAAACGAAGCTGCTTGTGATGAAATAATCTTTAATATTTCAGACAAATGTTTGGAGATAAACTGCTATGGAGAGGAATACGAATGCATTGATGGCACGTGTTATTGCGCGAAAGGATACATACCAAATCACTTCCAGAATCGATGTATGAGATGTCCGGGTAAGCTACTATCAAACTACTCATTTAACGTCATCATCAGCCAATCAGCCTTTTGTTTGCAGTTCCCTGCTGGGCTTATGCCTCTCAATTTATTATAAATAATTTGATTAAATATACCTATACAAGATATGGTCATTGTACTCGTCATTATGAACAACTTTTACTCTGGGACCAAACCTGAAATCGCGAAAACAAAATCTGCTGTTCCCTTCCTACATTATTTTCGCATAATTCGTCAAAATTTAATGCCCCATGTAAAAGTTGTTCATTATTAGTTCAATGACGCCTTAAGAGGTTGTGCGTTATTTTAATTACACCTTGTATACTACCTACTTCTTTTTTATTTATACAATAATACTTACTTGAAAAAAATATCAGTTGCACGTCATTGATCTCGATACTCGGCAACATGTAAGTTGTATGCGCCGTAAGATAATGTGAAACATCGAATATTTGCTAACATCCTAGGATTTTTGCAAAAAACCTAGTCTGTTTAGAATGATTGTAAACTGCAGTTCTGATTGGCTAAGTAATTTATGAGGGATTCATAAAATATCTATATATTCTAGTTAGTGAGAACATGGCATGGCTCGAATGTAGCTGTTAACTAATCATCGCATCCGTCAGGCAGCGTTCATACTTATCCACATTGTTCGCGATTATCTTATGACGAGTTGGTTTTTTAAGATTTCCGCAGATTCGATTTCTCCAATTATCCTACGATCTACCTATGCATGTGTGTATATGTTGTCATGTCGACTGGTGCTAACATGTTAAACTGTTGATGCCGGGCATTGTTAGGGTAAAAGTATGTCAATAATATTTGAGCCTTACCAAAAATGTTTCTATTTAAATGTTGCGTATGTCGACTGGTGCTAACATGTTCAACTGTTGATGCCGATGATGGCATTGTTAGGGTAAAAGTAAGTACCTACGTCAATAATAATTGAGGCATTTACCAGGCCAGGGCCTAGAAAAAATCCCTTTTCTGTAAGCGTTAACGCCAACGGAAAGATCAAATTGTATGGAGTTGACCATAGACGTATAAAAAAAGGAGGACTCCGCGCCACGCATATCGAAAGTGAAGCACAGTAAGTATGCCGGGCCCGTTTAAATAAATATCCTTGGACATTTCACACAACGCCATGTAGTCCCAAGCTTTGTACAAACACGCCTCACGCACACATTTACATCATAGTTTGCTGTTTTGCCAATAAGTGACACGAGCGACAGCGTCTTTGCAGGAAATCACGCACACATAGATCGGTACGGTGCTTCACTTTCTATATGCGTGGCGCCGAGCCCTCCTTTTTTTATACGTCTATGGAGTTGACATTAGCTTCAGAGATGTCACGTGACTGCTGCTGTCAACTCCATACGATTTGTCTTTCCGTTAACGCCTATAGAAGGATTTTGTCTATGGTCTAGGCCCCTAGCATTATGAAAGCGAGGCCCAATTCCACGGGAACGCACTACTGGGATAAGAAGTATACTATGTCCTAATCCAGGTAATTTTCATTCAAATCCGTTCAGCCGTTTTAACGTGAAAGCGTAACAAACAAACTCACTTTCGGATTTATAATATTAGTTTGGATTAGGATAGTGCCGACATCAGATCAAGATGATCTGATTCGCCAAAACTGTAAAGAATATGCCAAGCTTTTTCTCCTCGTAAATGTATTCTATTCTATTCTATGTATTCTTTCTATGACTGTCTTATGGAATTACGATACGATGGTAGATGTGAAATGATGTCCTTTTGTGTGTTCATAAAAAGAACAGGATAAAAATGGGCAATGTGAGATATAGACGAAACGCTTATTTGAAATGACGTTTAGGCATAACGCGACTTAGGCGGTGCTTTATAGGTACACCTACAGCGAGCAAAGGTTCTAATTCACTATTAAATGATGCTCTTTTTTATGCTATAAATAGTTTTTTTTTAATTTTTACTAGTTTCTGCCTGCGACTTCGTCCGCGTGAAATTTCATGTTTTAACACAAAATAAATATCATTTGACATTCGGCAATACTGTATGTAGCTTCCCATTAGTGAAAGAATTTTCGGAATCCGATCAGTAAGTAGTTCTGAAGATAAAAAGCTGTTATTTTGACATTACAAACTGACACATATATTTTATTCATTTGTATAAAGTCTAGATTATCTACCTACCACTGAGTATTGAGAGACTCCCGGGAGTCTTAAGTGGCTTTGTGTATAAAATAGCCCAAAGCAGTTTTAAATAAATATACTGCATTATGAACTTCAATGGGTTATTGTACTACTGATAAAGCCTACGTAAACCTACGGTATCAGTAGGTACTTAGCCATTATCTAGTAAAGCTTAAACACACGATCGATTTTTGATGGAACTGCCATCTCATGTATTCAGAGGTTATTTTTCTCTAATTTAATAGATGCCTGTGTGAGAGAATAAATCTAGGATTTATTAGGAGAGGATTTATTCCGATCTAATACCAACAAATTTATTAGGAGAGGATTTATTCCGATCTAATACCAACAAATTTATTAGGAGAGGATTTATTCCGATCTAATACCAACAAATTTATTAGGAGAGGATTTATTCCGATCTAATACCAACAAATTTATTAGGAGAGGATTTATTCCGATCTAATACCAACAAATTTATTGGGAGAGGATTTATTCCGATCTAATACCAACAAATTTATTAGGAGAGGATTTATTCCGATCTAATACCAACAAATTAATACCACTGGAACTGTAACTGTCTGTAACTGTGTGTTGTTAGAACTCATATTTATTTTCTATTCCGAACGGATACCATTTTCTAAACTAATTGTACTAATTGTATTTAAAAATTGGTATCCGTTCGGAATAGAAAATAAATACGAGTTCAAACAAATATCAGTGGTATTAGTTTGTTGGTATTAGAACGGAGTAAATCCTTTTGAGATAACCACAACAGGTAGGTCGTCGTCATTTTTGCCAATTTGACCCCGAACCAATAAGGTTCGGGGTTAGTTCGGGGTCAAATTGGCAAAAATGACAGCTTGTACTGCTCTAAAAAAAATCCTGGCGAGAAATCCCAATATTAGTCATTTCGCCGAATTTCCCGGATTTAGAATCGAACCCAGCACCTACAATATTACTTTGCTTATCCCACATAAGACCATATCTATTTATTTGCTGGTAAATATACTATCCTGTCTATGACAAAATAAGTACTCACTCGGCATTAAAATGTATGTTCTTAACCCTGACATACAAGATTTTGCGGTACCAAAATCTCTGTCTATTTATTTACAACCGCGACATGTCAAGATGAAAATGAAATACCTAATGACATTGACTGAATTTCATGAAGAGTCGTAGTTTTTTATTATACAAGGTGATGTACCTTAAACAAGGCACAACCTCTTAAGTACGTACTCATCATTATGAACAACTTTTATCATGGGAAATTTCAGCAGATCTGAAATCGCAAAAAAATCTGCTGTTCCGTACATTTTGACGAGTTAAGCGAACGTTAGATGTAGAGAGCAGCAGATTTTTTTTCCTAATTTCAGGTTTTGTCCAATAGTGAGAGTTGTTCATAATGATGAGTACAGAGGTTGTTCGTTGTTTAAGTTACACCTTAAAAGCTCTATAGTACTTCCCTTCTATACCTAAAGCTTTGGCTATAAATGTAGGTACAGCGGCCGTCGAGGTTGGCATGGCTGCCAAATATGGCGCATTTCTGACTTATATTGGTGTTTATTATCACTGTGTTACTAAACTGCGCCTATTGGAGTTAGAGCCTAGTTCAAATTAAGTATAATGACCATTCTACCAAAGAAAATGTATCTTCATTTTGCAGATGTTTGAAATCATCTAGAGACTTATAAATTGTCCAAATACAGTCATGCTGCAGCATCCAGTCACCCCAAATAGGTACCTACAGAACATTTTGCACAGATTTCCCAAATAAACTCATAACTACCCGAAAAACTGAGCTCAAAAGTTAAAACCAACATAGAATCGTAACTAACAATAATAATTAAAACTCTGCTAATATTTCAGGCTTAGGGGAGAAGTGCTTGGGGCCGTGTTGCAACGTATACGGGAACGGAAGCCTCCAGTGTTGGCAAGGGATTTGCCAGCCGTGTTACGATAACCTCGGTAAATGGACTTGCAGGTTCGCATACACGTTTATAAGCAGGATATTCAAGAGAAAATGGGATAGAAATACGCCAATGGAAAGGCTTTATCGAGGATTTTTTCGGAAGTGCATGTGCATTAGTGGATTGGTTTGGATAGCAGTGTGAATCCATTTACAATAAGATTCAGTAAATACTACAGAGCGTTGCTATGTAAAATAAGATAAAGCACTTACCTACATGCAGCAACAGTAGGTAGGTAATGAGTATATATAACTAGCTTTTGCCCGCGGCTTCGCCCGCGTGGATGTCGGAAAATATTCCACGGCACGGGAACGTACTACTGGGATTAAAAGTACCCTAAGTGTTAATCCAGGTAAACAATGTCTTCTCGCACTGCTTATAGTACCTGAGGAGCGACGCACGGATTCATATAATATGATTGCTGGAGGATGATAAATCTTAAAACCTAACAATAGTAACGGAATATATAACCGAACGGAAAATTACCAACTTGCATGCCTTTGAAGGCAACTTTAAATCGAAAAATATAAATCCTTTTTATTCCCTATCCCGTGGGAATAAAAAAAATTAAGACTAAAAGTTACTTTAAGATACGAACTATGACTACATTTCCAATCTCTTAAATCTCTTAAAAAGAGATACACAATTTTTAAAATATTATTTGTGAATTTTAAAATAAACCCCCCTACTTTACCCCCTTGGGGGATGATTTTTTTCATAAATTCAAAAAATAAATTTGACTTATCATACCCCCAACATAAGAAATGCTGGGTTTCTCATAAAACTTTCACCCCCTGTAGATTATTTTTTAAGAGAAAAAGTAGGCATGTCCTTCCCCAGGATACCATATAGTCTTACCAAATTTTATCGATATCCGTGCAATCTTTCACAAGACTGAATTTTAAAATCATCCTCTATTTTACACCCTTAGGCGATGATTTTTGAAAAAAGAGACCGTGGCCCTGGCATAGGCCACTGAAGGAACACGGGTAAGTTTTAGTCAGTAAAAGTCTGACACGCCCTTCCGCTCCACCCAGAGCGGCAGAAGTTATTTGATGATTTCACATTCTCAAAAAAAAAAAGAAAAAAAAGGGGATGATTTTTCAAAATCGCTGGACCACACATTTCTTTATTTCCTACCAAAAGCATAAATTTGTATTTTCATATTCCTAACTTAAGAAATGCTGGATTTCCCATACAAACTTTCATCCCCTGTAGGATATTTTTTTAAGACAAAAAGTGGCTATGTCCTTCCCCAGGATGCCATCTATTGTAGATGGCATCCTGGGGAAGGACATAGCCTACTTTTTTTTTGCCAAAATTTGCCAAGACTATAATAGTCTTGGCAAATTTTATCGATATACGTGCAGTTCTGTGAATTTTAAAATCATCCCCTATTTGACCCGCTTAGGGGATGATTTTTCAAAAACGCTGGACTACACATTTCTTTATTTCCTATCAAAAGCATAAATTTATATTTTCATATAAAGATAGAGAAGAGAGAAGAGGTTTTCTTGAGATATCCAGCTGTGACAGACAGACAGACAGACAGACACACTGAGTGAGACCATAAGGGTTCCTTTTTTACCATTTGGGTACGGAACCCTAAAAAATGCTACCACTGTTAAGTAAAACGATTGGTTTTTAGGATTCCGTACCAAAATGGTAAAAAAGGAACACTTATGGTGTCACTCAGTCAGTCTGTCTGTCTGTCTGTCTGTCTGTCTGTCACAGCTGGATATCTCAAGAACTACTAATGCTATAACTTGAAATTTAGAATAGTTTTAGATGACGTTGACCCAACTATTTTGCAAATAAGAAAGAATTTAAAATATGTATATTTTTTTTGCAACAGGGACTGAAAGGGGGTCTTAAAAAATAAAAGTGGGGCTACTAGGGCATGTGGGGTATCATAATGAAAGAGCGCTGTTTGCATATTCTCAAACATTTTTTTTTCTTTTTTTTTAGGCCGCATAGTTTTCGACTTCTGATGAAAAATGTTTAAAAAAATACCGTCCCCCCCCCCCCTATCTCCAAAGTTTGCAAAGAGAAAAATCTGAAATAAACCTGCGACAGATACACAATCCACGTGGCAGAAGTGGCGCAAAAAATATCCAGTATGTTTTCAAACAATACCAAACGGGGAGCAAATCGATTTCGTTTCGGCTACAGGCATACCTTAGATATTTATAGCACAGTTATTATAACATATATATATTTTACAACTTTTTATTCCACATTATTGGAATAGAATACCTATAGGTAGGTACCGTGTGATTCTATTCTAGGTAGAATACCTATAGGTAGGTACCGTGTGATTCTATTCTAGGTAGGTAGGTTGTTATGCAGGAATCTCAATAATGTAATCTCGCTAATGATGATTCATAAACAATGTGGAGAACACAATAAATGAAAACACTGGCAATACTCATGCTTATAAGTATTTTGGAGGTGTCGAATAAATCCTAACAACGAAATTAAAAAAGTGTTTTTTTCAAACAAACAAACAAACAAACTAAATTAATAGTTAGTAGTGATGAGCCGACTATGGGTTATGCCAATTTTTGACTAGCTGCAGTGACTAAAACTATTGCATATATTTGGTTGAATTTTTGTATGCACACTGGGAACGCCATTACTTAGATATTCCAAGTTTAATTTATTATTTATACCTTATGTCCGTTTCTGTAGTACCTATACACCTGACAAAGTATTTGAAAAATTTCATAATGATCGGTTCAGTGATTTAGGCGTGAAAAGGTAACAAGCAAACAAACTTACTTTCTCATTTATAATATCAGTTACGATTCATACAATCCTAGCAGGTACTTTTCAGTCTTTTTATCTCTTTCCTACTTGCTAGATATTTTTCAAAACTGGCATAACTTTCTTATTTAAGAACCAATTGAAAAAATCCAAACTGAAAAATGTTAAGTGAAGCTTACCACAATACATTAGTGAAACACGCACCCAAATAGGTATAAGCCGTTTTCGATATTATTGCGGTCAAACTGTCAAACGCACAGACAAACAGACAAAAATTCTGAAAATCATTGTTTTGGGTTTTATTTCGTTAATAAAGACCTCCACCTCCAATAATAGTTTTTCTCAAATATCTTCCATGTACAGACAGCGCTCAGTTACAGTTTTAATATAAGTAGGTAACTACGTATATGTATAGATGATGACGGTTGTGCCCAATAGGTTTTGTAGATCAGATTACAGACGCTCCATTTCAAATGTGAGATTTAGCCGCGTCTAGAGACTTGAAGCCGATCCTAATCTAATTGGAAAAAGGATGGCATTGAATGAATATGCGAAGTAATTAGGTACGTAGCGAATTAAGTAAAAGACCGACATAGTTTGTCAAAAGTTCTCTTCCTTTTAATTAGCCTTTTAAATCCGGCCAGCGAGTTTCGTAAGCTGGGGATTTCGTAGACTGCGGCCTACGCCGTAGCTGAATATGGTGTAGGCCGTAGCAGGATACTACGTCGTAGCAAAAGTCCACAACCTTTGTCGTACGCCAGCGACAAAGCTGATGGTCTTTTGCATTTTAGTATATCAATATTCGTAGGCTAAATACATATTTTTTAATCAATATCGCATTTGATGTTACGTTCCAGGGAATCCCTAGAACAAATTCTTCTGATTTCCAGTACCCAGGTGATTATGGGCGCGGCGCTAATCCTGGGGATTATTGCCACATTCATACTTCTCTACAAGCTTTGTGCTACCACAGATATGAGGTAACGTAGATCATTTTTACAAATACGTACCTATTCAAAAATGATTAATCAATGCAAAAATTATTAATTTTTAAAGGCGACGATAACTGACTTTTAATGATTTAATTAAACTGAAGATCACGTCTAATAGACCGAGAGGTCACAGGATTTTTCATAACGATCATGGATACGGTTAGATTTACTTCGATGGGTTGTAGAGTAGTCCCCTAATGTGAATGGCGTCGGTCTGCCTGCTCTGAGTGGTTGCAACTTCGAGTTATAGCGCTTACAAGAGGCCTCAAAGTTGCGAAAAAAACGATCAGAGAAATGGTCAGTTTTGGTACACATTCAAAGTATGGCGTCTCCGCAGATGAAACAAGTTGGTCTGCCGGCTCTGAGTGGTTGCATTTCAGAGCTATGATGCGCGCAACATTGTTGCGAAAAAAAAATGATAAGAGAAATGGTTAGTTTTAGTACCCATTCGAAGTATGGTGTCTCCACAGGTGAAACGAGTTGGTCTGCCGGCTCTTAGTCGTTGTATTTCAGAGCATTGTTATACGCAAGGTGCTTAAGTAGTTATAGAAAAATTCAACTTAACGGTAATCAATAAAATAAAGAATGAAATCGAACAAATTAAATTTTTAGTAATAAGTTGATTATTGCTTTGGGTAAATCACAGATTTAATTTTGTAGAATATAGCTAAGACTTAGAGTTAAATATTTACTTACTTCGAACATTCTACATTTTTGAGTTGTTTCATTAGCTATATTCTACAAAATTATTAATTTGTGATTTACCCAAAGTAATAAGTTGAATTATTAAAAATTGGATTTGTTCGATTTCATTCTTTATTTTATTGATTACCGTTAAGTTGAATTTTTCTATAACTAAGCGCCTTGGGTATAACAAAGCTAAGAGCCGACAGACCAACTCTTTTTAACTGTGGAGACACCATACTTCGAATAAGTACTAAAACTGACCATTTCTCTTATTGACACCTCTTGACACCTCTAGCTTTTTCCCTATTCCTTTACATGGGGGACGGTCGCCTAGCGGGTGGTTCTCGGCGCAGGTGTAGGATGGGGGTACGACACCGGCCGGCGTGCACTTGAAAAATTCGCCTATTGTCCCGTTTGTCGATGTATTTTTTAGGCTTTCTCCACAAATAAGCGTCTTGCATACACAACGATTGCTCTGAAATACAACCACTGAGAGCCGGCAGACCAAGTCTTTTCACCTGTGGAGACACCATACTTCAAATGGGTACTAAAACTGACCATTTCTCTTATCGTTTTTTTTTCGCAACAATGTTGCGCGCATCATAGCTCTGAAATACAACCACTCAGAGCCGGCAGACCACCTTTTTTCATCTGCGGAGACGCCATACTTTGAATGTGCACCAAAACTGACCATTTCTCTGATCGTTTTTTTTTCGCAACAATGACGCATCTTGTAAGCGCTATAACTCGAAGTTGCAACCACTCAGAGCAGGCAGACCGACGCCATTCACATTAGGGGACTACTCTACAACCCATCGAAGTAAATCTAACCGTATCCATGATCGTTATGAAAAATCCTGTGTCTATATGAGAGTGTATTAATGATTTGGAAAAATATAAGTTAAATTAAAGCATTTTTTTAATAACTTTTTGATTATTTTTTAAATATTACCTACATAGTGTAATTAATTTGTAAATTTATGTCTAACGCAGATAAAAAACTGAGAATCACGCTAAAACTATCAAGCGTATTTTTATGAAACCTTCACCATTTTAAAGATAATTTATCTTTTAGTATACGTGTTTTATTATAACACCTGTCATTCGTGGATCTTTGACAGTCGTTACGGGTCGTCAGAAGCCCGAAAGTCTGACAACCAGTCTCACCAAGGGGTATCGTATTACCCAGTTACTGGGTTGTGGAGGTCAGATAGGCAGTCGCTCCATGTAAAATACTGGTATTCGGCTGCATCCGGTTAGACTGGAAGCCGACCCCAACATAGTTGGGAAAAAAGGCTAGGCAGATTGATTGTTTTATTATAACACCTTTTGTTTTATTTATAATAAATTAATAATACGTCTAATTTGGGACAGCGATGCTTGATGGGCGAGTCCTACTGGATGGACGTACGACGCGTTGCGTGAGCTCAGCACAGAACACGCAATCTTACCACTCAAGGCCGTTGGCATATACATGCGTCTTAATAATTTTTCACACCACCTGCTCGAAAATGTCAAATTATATGTCAAGCAACCTTAACCTAAAGTGAGTCATTAGTGGCCGGGGGCATAGCCGGTCAATAATGTTGTACTGGATTTCATTATGACCCGCTGGTCAATAATGTGATTTGAATTTGGAATCTCACATGCTCAGCTAAATTGGCAGTATAGTACTAACAAACACCCTTTGGTGCCAGAAAGAGGAAAGCTATTCTCGAAACCCTTACTACGCGTGGATGATATTCTCGATTTCCTACAAAATCATAACGACTGCTTCTTCATATCGTTGCCATGTTTTCGAAGACATAATATTGTAAGAATAATTAGATAAAGTAACTACGAACCATTTTTTAAAAGGAATGGAATAACATTAAAACTGGCATTAATAACATTAAACTGGCACAAATACCGTACCGCGCCGTAATACCGTAATAGTAATTGGCTGTAACATTAGTTAATTTATTTTTCTCAAACATGCATGGAAATATTGTCATTATTTTCGAAAAAAGAACACGCGAAGTATCGAATTTACGGTCAAAGAAAATAAATCCATTTCAGGAGCGTTTTTTGAATTTGGAACATTACACCGCTCCAGCAATGTTGTATGAAACGGCGTGATGGGGTTATTAAATACTCTTTGATTGGATCTCTTTGCTTAGTATAAATTGCGTTCAGGTGGCTGTATAGCCATAAAAGCGTTTGCCTTTCGGCACAGATGTTAGATAGAAAATTGGCGGCAAAACTGAAAATTCATCTTGATTTGAAAATGTATATTTACATACTTATTAAATATAAAAATACTTAATTAAAATGAGTTCCAACGGTTCAGAGTGAAATGGAGTTTGATTGTAGGTACTCCACCAGATTTAAGATCAGAAGCCAAATTGGCAATGGAAAACCTGCTTCCAGCGAAGTCAAAAGAAAAATACACTTTCATGTATTTTAGGTTTAGGATTAAAATTTTATGATTTGTAAAAACGAGAAAAAGTGAACATTTTCTCCGAAACAGTATTTTTGGCGTATTTTAATGAGATTGTTAAAACTAAAAACCCATCTACATTATAGGCAATTTATTCCATGCTGAAATGTTAAAAACGGCATTAACTTGAAAAATTAAGGAAACTTAACTACTTTCATTTCCCTGCATTCTTTTGAGAAAAGCACTATATATGCCTCGGCGGAAATGGCAATTGCTTGTCTCGTATTAGTGAAGTCCTCGCCTAACTCATACTCGACCTGCAATTGCCTATTTCACGGCCTTTGCAATAATGTACTATTAAGTAAACTGCGCTAAGATTGCTGTGGATTTTGTGAATACATAAATAAATAATAAAACCTATCTATACTACAGTCGATTTATCACATGTTATCAAAAATACTCTATTTTCACGAGCGTCTCCAATGACGTTCTAAATTCAAAATGCATACAGCCAATCATCCAATATGTTATTCTTACTGTTTGGTTATTTAATAAATACTTTGTTTTTCGTACTATGGCTATTATTTTCTCACAGTAGGTGTAAAAAGTAGAGTATCCTCCTCTGGGCTAAAGGTGTCTTTGCCTTGGGCTAGCTTGAATCCCTCGCTACATTCAGGATTCTTGTATTAACTCCCTCGCTTCGCTCGTGAGTTAAACTCTCAACTCCCTCGCTGCGCTCGGGAGTTGAATCCCGAATCCTTCATTGCGCTCGAGATTCAATATGACGCCCGTGACATAAGACACAACTTTAGCCCCTCGGTGCATAATCTACTATTTGAATATCTTCTTTCTGCCCTTGCCCCATTTTACTTACTCGGGGTCGAGGCAAAATGTTTTTCTTTTTTCCATTCTCTCTTATTCGAGTTTTTTTTAATACCTCTTGGTGTTTTATTTATTCAGTTCTCAAATGGCATCCTATTTTAGTGACGTTTTGCGACTGTTTTTCCTACCAATGAATGAATGAGATAAGTACTTATTATTATTAATATCTTACAGAGCATTCGGCTCCAACAGTGATGGCCGACTCTCAATCGGAAGTCTACAGTTGTATGTCGACGAAAGATTACGAGATGCCCCGCCAAGGTAATAATTAACTACTTTGAAGATTCTCGTTCAGTATACTATGCGTGCCGAACAAGAATAGTACTGTCAAGACGCCATTTTGTTCCGCAATGGTATGGCAATACTCGCGAACTTCATTACCAATGCGTACTAATTTGACAGCTATCGTGTGAAGTTGGCAGCAAGCGCGACTATATTCTTATTTAGCACGCATAGTACCTTCGTTGGTCTAGCTAGTGGTTGCAAGCGCTACTGCTGAACATGAGGTCCTGGGTTCGATTCCCGGGTCGGGCAAGGTGTTATTGGGTTTTTCCATCTGGAATTTCTCAGTTTCAGTCTGGAGTTTGGATGTGTGCCCGGTTGATGGCAATAGGCTCGCCCCTTATTACATGGGACAAACTTAACTGGCGAAATGTGGGTGTCTATAGGAAGCAAGACTGACTAATCCTTGGCGTGATGTTTGGTTTAAAGATTTTTTGTTCTAATAAAGAACACAAAACTGTTCACTTAACATAATAAGGTAACATATAATAACTCCGTGGTCCGTGAGTCAATAAAAGGACAACAGAATATTTCAAACAAGGCTTCTGATGATTTATTTGTAACAATGATATCAAACCTCTAGACGTTCGTTGCCATGATTACAGTGTGAAGTGTGGAAGTGAGACACATATATACGAAATTAGTAGGAAAATTGAAACAAAGCATCGTATCTTCTGTCTCTTACGACGTGCCGTATTTTTGCTTGGCTAACTTTTGAATGTTAGCCAAACAAAGTGGTTTCACTGTTACAAAATTTATGTTGCGTCGATTAATTTAACTTTTTTGGACAGTTTTTGCATTGTGCGAATGTAGGTATTGACATGGGTTTCAGTCCAACATATGGAAGATTTCTTACGTTCTTAATTTCTCATACCACATAACTTAGAGAAAGTACCTATTATATTGCTGTCTCATGACCGGCCACGCGGTGGCTCGATCTAGATGTATATTATCTAAGATTTGTAAGTTATAAGCGGGCGTTTACTTTTTTGTTCTAAAAAGAAAAAAAAAACAGAAAGAACGCCAAGCGAATACGAAGTAAATGCACGGGCGGGAGATGCGATGCGACGCGATTGGAAGGGGAAACAAGAAATTTCACGCTGACGAAGTCGCGGGCAGAAGGTAGTCTAGTTTATAAGGGTTTACTACGAATTATCTTCCATTAGATATACAAGGTCCCATTAAAATAGATGGACAAATTTTCACAAATTTTCTACCCATGAATATGAACAACTTTTAGTGTGGGACCAAACCTGAAATCGCGAAAAAATTATCAGCTGCTCCTTACATTTTGACGAGTTTACTGTAGATAAAATAATGTACTAAACGGCTGATTTTTTTCACGTTTTCAGAGTTAGTCCCTTACTGAAAGTTGTTCATATTTAAGAGTAGAACACCCTTTGAAAATTTGTCCACCTATTTTAATGGGATCATAAATACAAGATTCCCGCGAACTGTCTACACGCATGAGATTCTAAAATGAATATAGGTACCTAATGTTGTAGGTACTTACCTATAGGTATTCTAGATAGCTATAAGTTTCCACATCGACTGAAATACTTAGAATTTACAAGAATAGATGCGTTTCTGCGATTACATAAACGTACATAATGTACTTTAGGTACCCCACTTCAAAGATTTAATCCACTACCCCGGAGGGCGTCTAATAAAGAGGACGGGTCCCGGCATGTAGATTAAATAATAATTACAGTCGGCCCACATTAAACGCTTTAGGATTAGGTACTTTCCCTCTACATGATTGCAAGTTATTCATGTTTTATGTTACAAAATTCAAAGTAACAAGATATTTCTAGATAATATAACATTAAACATGAATATAGGATGTAAGGAACAGTCCTCCGCAAACTAACAGGGTGCATTCAGCTCCCTAATTTGAGTCGCATTCCACAGGAAAATTTCCATGAAAATTGGAGTAAAGAAAGTTTTGAGTACGAATGTGGATGGCTATAAGAGTAGGGGAAGAGCAAAGAAACGATGGATGGTCTGAGTGAAAGATGATATGTCAAGAATGGGCACCCCCATTCTTTCACTACCGAGATAACGACTAATAGAGAAGTAACTAAGTAGGTATAGAAGAAACAGACACGTTGCGTTAACCACAAATAAATTGCGATAAGGACGGAGAATGACGACTGTTTAACCATAGTAATAGGTCTTTACCTATGAAATTGCCGTTTTGTATGAAAAAATTTAAACGAATTTTTTTCATGTAGGTATTTTTTATTTGTATTAATCGAAGTAGGTAATCACCCATGCAATCAATGCATCTTTGCCAACGCAGTGGCAGTTTATTGATGCCCTTCTTAAAGAAATCAGCTGGTCGGGAGGCAACAAATTCTTCAAAGGCATTTTGTACTGCCTCTCGGGTATTGAATTTTTTTACCGCCAAGAAGTTATCCAAATTCTGGAAAAAGTAGTAGTCTGTAGGCGCAAGGTCTGGTGAGTAGGGCGGATGACGGAGAGCTTCCAACCCCAGTTCTTGCAACTTGGAGACCGTCTGCTGTGCAGTATGAGGTCGCGCGTTGTCGTGCAGGAGCAGCGGAGACGAGCGATTGACCAATGCTGGTTGGAGATGTGCCAGCTTCTCCATCATTGTGTTCAGTTCTTCACAGTACACATCTGCAGTAATGCTCACCCCGTTTGGTAAGAAGCTGTGATGAATCACACCGGCGCTAGACCACCAAACAGTGACCATCACTTTTCTAGGGGTAAGTTTTCGTTTAGGGCATTGTTTAGGTGCTGAACCAGGATCCAACCAACTTGCTGAGCGCTTGCGGTTATCAAACAGAATCCATTTTTCATCGCAGGTAACAATGCGGTTCAAAATTCCTTCATTTGTGTGTCTGTTGAGCAGTGCAAGGCACGTCTCGACGTGTACTTCGCGCTGGCGATCATTGAGTTCGTGGGGCACCCATTTGTCAAGCTTTTTTACCTTGCCAATTTGACGCAAATGGACCAATATTGTTTTGACGCTAACGTCGAAAGCTGCTGCTAATTCAGCCGTAGATTGTGTATCATCAGCTTCCACAATCGCCTTTAATTCGTAATTGTCGACCAAAGTCTTCGGACGACCGCGAGGTTCATTTTTCAGGTCGAAATTTCCAGAACGGAAGCGAGCAAACCAATAACAGGTGGTGCGTTGGTTTGTGTTAGCTCCGTAACCGTCGTTGATGTTGCGTGCCGCTTGTTCCGCGTTGCTGCCACGACGGTACTCATATTCCATAATTACTCGAATTTTTAACGTATCCATGATGACGAAAAAGATTGAAATGCGATGAAAATGTAACACTAATCAATAAACAAATGACTAGGTACTTTTGGAAAAAAAAATCCATGTTTTTAAAATAAAATTAATTTGAAATTAGAATTCTTAGCCAAACAAAAATTATTTTGATTTGAAATGGCCAGTACTGCAGAACGGCAATTTCATAGGTAAAGACCTAATATAATAATGTTCACCACACCACACCACACCAGTAGTATAGCTTCATAGAAAACGGCCGGAAAGACGCGCTTCAAAATATCAGTAGGTAGGTACTGTAAAGGTTTCATACTTTGGTCTATCCGTTACTGACATTCCGATCGTTCAAACATCGAATAAATTCTTAGAGAAAAGTGATGCTCGCTTTTCTCTAAGGATTGACAGATAGATTTTAGCTACTATACATACCTACCTACTTACATACCAGTACAAACTTATTAGTACGAGAGGCCATGACCAAAACCATGTCACATCGTTTTACGGCCAAAACCTTATAAAATCGTTAGTTCAGATGATTTTGAACCCGACTCAGTGAGCAGCGTGGGTCAGAAACGTCACAGTTTTATTGGGAGTCCATTTCTGCTACTTATGTCAAAAAAAAAATAAGCAGATGGTTCCATCACAATCCGTCTTATTACAAAACAAGGTTCATCTTCAAACCAAGGTTTAAACCATGGACCCTTTTTTGAATTTCGAACTTTATTCCGACACATTAAGATGTCAGTTTTGCAAAACTGACAACGTAGTACCTACCGGACTAAGTTGTCAGTTTTGTATAGAGAACTGTATTTCTATCACAGCTAGGTTCTTATTACAAAAACTGGCTCGATGGTTTAAGCCATGACAGAAGAAAAACCTCGTTTTGTAATAAGGCCGAATATGTCTGATATTAAAAATGTACGTAGGTGTCGTAATTTTATTACGAAAAAGTTTGTTTTCAGACATTTTGCGCGTCACATGTGGCGTGAGAGCATTTTCAAAAATGTCAAAAAAAATTACCGACTTGTCTCATAGCAACCTGGTTCAATTTTTTTTTTAATCTTTTGTTTAGTTATCTGGGTTCAGAAATTTTAAATGTCACCATGTCACCTATAATTCCAAAAAACCAAAAGAAAGTTTCGGAGTCGCCCGGTAAACGTGCGTACGTTCTAGCTTGTTACGCTCCTATCTGTCGCTTCACTGCTAGCGCAAGCGTCGGCAAGTTGTTCCCACCGGTTGTAAGGTTATATTGAATTGTTCTGTGCGGTCTTGTATGAAAAATGGCTAACCTGGTCGGTGTTAACATTTACATATGAAAATTTGCAAGAGTGTACAGAAGTAGCTGACTATCGAAGTAAAAAGCATTTTGCGAGGAAATCGATTTATTCCAACATTGAGTTACCACGTGGTGTTGATACGGACACAGGATACCATTCAACTTGTTATAAAAAATTTACGGCTGTAAGGATTCCAAGAGATTCTACTATTTCTCAGGAGAATGTCCTTCGACGTTAAGTGATCAGAGCAATGACATCGGAAAGTTGCAACTTATTTATTTGGGCGATACCCGTAAATATGATGAATTTTGAATAATTTTGACGATTGAAAAGTTGTCTGATTAGTAAGGTGTGACACTAAATTTGTCTGATATAATTTTTTTCTACATCTGGACAACCTTTTTCATCATGTCCAACAGTTTTCAGACAGATTGTTATATTACCGATCGGTAAAATTTTTCGATACGTTCAAAATGGTTTCAAGGCATACGATACTCACACTTTTTTCTGAAAAATTTATTCGCATCAACTGACCAATGTTCCCCTGAAAACAGATTTACAGACGGGTTTCTATGGTTTTTTTTGCCCCATTTTTTATTTTCTCAAATGGTCTCCTGGGTACGTGTGACACTACTGGTTTCTGAAAATTGTGTTTTCGGTACTTATCTAAAATCTATCGTTCAACTACATTCTGGAAATCAGACAGATTGCAATGCAACAGTTTGGTATTTTTTTTTTTTTGACATACCTATTTGAAGGTGCGGTCAGGTCAGACGTGACGCGGAAAATTTCTGAAATTAGGATTTTTGTATTCAGAATAACCACATCTATCGATTTTATACGGTTTTGGCCGTAAAACGATAAGACAAAAATTTTGGTCAGTACCTCTCGTACTATATGTAGAAAGAACAATTTGTGGTCTTGTCAATACAAATAAATGATTCTGTATTTACAGATATTCACGAGCGCCAGCAGTAGGGTCTGCAACGTACCCTGCCGTAGCATTTCTCAACGCTGGATTTGTAAGTCCCTATACTTATTTACTCATACCTCATACCTGGTATAGCAAGTCACTACTGGCACACTAATTTACAATAGAACACCTTCAATCAATCAATCAATTCAGCCTATCGCAGTCCACACCCTCAAGAACACCCTTACCTAATAAAAATCTTTTTATTTATTTATTTTATTTTTATAGGCACACCTATGATCAATATAGCGATTTGGGTATATTTTATAGTAGGTGGGTACCTACTTAATTTGTGAATTTGCTCTCGGAAAGCACCATTTGGTGAAGTGGAACTGATGATGAAGACCATCGGAACTACTCAAATATACCTAAGTATCTATTTCACGGGTTGCGATTCTCGTCACAATGCATAGGTACCTACTGGACCTGCTGGTGACGGTGACTTCACCATCAGCTCCAGTTCTCTTGGTTCTTACTAGGAGAACTCCTAAGCAATTACCGTCCCTGCATAAGGAAAAGCAATATTTTGTAAAAGGTGATGAGCAGTTGAGGCTATTGTAACTTAGATAAATAATACAAACTGACCCACTAAAAAAAGTAACTTCAATTTCGGAAGTCGGTGGCAAAAAACTAAAATCTAAAGACACCGACTTCCGAAATTAAGTTATTTTTCACTTTGTTGGTAGTGTTTTTTTTTTTTGGAAATATTTTTTTTTCTTGTAACAAAGTTTTTTGAAGTCAGATACGTGGAAGATGGCATTTTGGGCTTATGTTTTTATGTAAAAGTTATTACTTAAACTCATCTTCTACTAAAGGGTCCTGAAGAAATTCCGTAACCGAAGATAATGCCTTGAGGGTTCGAAAAACAAATGACTGCTGCAATTTAACTTAAAAATAGCAATCGTTTAGAATTAAAATTATTTTGTTTGTTTAAATGCTTTAATGAACGCGTTGTCATTTTGTCCTTCACTTCTCGCGTCCGAATACTAAGGCCCGGCGCATTATTTGCTACTGAAAACGGCTCGCGATAATTTTAATTCTGAACGATTGCTATTTTAAGTTAGTAGGTAAGTACTAAATCAGGTTGATCTTGCAATCATTTTTTTTTCCTGGGTTCCTTTATCGATACTGAACCTAAGCTATGGCACGCAATTACTTTAACACCCTTTATATTTGTAAATTGTAATCACGTTCTCGAAAACGGCTCTAACGATTTCGATGAAAGTTGCAATATAGTAGAGGTTTGCGGGGGCGAAAAATCGATCTAGCTAGGTGTCATATCTTCTGGCAAAATCCATTTTCTCTATTTTCACCCGAGCAGAAATCTGTCGACAAGGTACTTATTTAACATAAAATCTCGTTGTTCCAGATTCACGATAGCAGTATTCCGCCTCCCCCATACACAGCAGAAGATAAAACAGAAGAAAACCAAAACACCTTAAACAACAACACAAACCAAATTACGATAAATCACAACATAGTAAACCACATTTGAAAGCCATTCATATGTATTGTATTGTTTTAAAATAAACCTTAGCTTACTGTAAATTAGGTAGACAATTCTTCAACAAGTGATAATAATAAAGTTACTGTTCTTATTTATATTTTTATTACGTAAATTATGTGTGTATTATTTATTTTTGGATTCTGAATAATCTTTCAACCTAGCTACGGACACGATAACGCATTTACGTCAAAATATCAACGTTACCATAGCATTCAAAATCTTAAGAAAGTCAAACAATGATTCAATGAACAAAATAACTTTTATCAATTTTAATCTTAACAAGAGCACCTGCATTTTATCATTAATTATATACGTTTTTCGATAACATACAGAATGTTTGGAAGCTGGGTGCAATTGACAGCGACACCATTGAGAAGCATTTGAGCCATACATAACTTAGACGAAGTACCTATGTATTTTAATTATTAACTGCAAACTTCGTTTTATCTACATTTTTTTCCACTAACACAGATTTTTGGAACTTGGTTTACTAAATTAGGTACACATCAGACAAACCACAAAAAAGAAAAATAAAGAAAATACCAACTTTTAACTGGGTCACTGTTGGCAATTAGCTTTAAGAAACTGTTTATGTAAAAAAAAATCAGTTACAAGCATTTATAACATACTTCGTCTAAGACATGTATAGCTCAAAATGCTCTAAAAGTCGTCAACTATCACGCCCTTAAGGCTTTGCACCCACATTCCAAACAACAGTATATTACACCTTTGGTAGCTGGGGCCTAAGGGTGCGTCCACATCTGGCGAATGTGCCGCGAATGTTCAGCTCGCGAGCCGTTTGTGAGCTGCCCGCGAGCTGCGCGCGTGCAGTCACGGCAATGGTTTGGTTGGCTCTTTAGGGCAACTCATGCAAGGCTCGTATAAAGGCGTGCGCGCGATGCGCGATCTGCGCGCACTCAATTCTCGCACTTACAGTTCCGTTTACTGCGCCGCCCGCGCGCTGATCGCGTACGGCGCTTAGGTCGCGCGCGAACCGGTCGCGGGCGGCGCAGGAGCGGCGCACGAACAAAAATGCACGCGCGCAGCTCGCAAACGGCTCGCGAGCTGCACATTCGCCACATGTAGACGCAACCTTAGAAATAATGTACTTATATAAAATACCATATTTTTTCAAACCAGAATTAACTATTCTTCTAAAACCCCATGGCAAAATAATCAGTGAACTTTGTAAATAACGAAACCTAGGTACCCAATCTTTTGTGAAAAACTTTATATGTGTGATCTAAATAGGAGTGTTCACCTTACCCCTGTGCCAATGTTTGAAAACAAACAACAATGCTATTCATAGAGAACTCAAACATCTACATTGTACTACAACTACATTGGAACTACATAAACAAACCAATGTTACACAGTGATTGTACAGACATTGTGAGAAAAATACCATGTAGGTTAGTTAGGCAGACAGTCCCATACGCAGAATACGCGCATTGACGTGGAGTTGCGGATACCAGCACGTATCACCTACCTAGGCAGACAATCTGAATAACTGAAGATAATAAGGATCACAAAAATTGGAATAGGCATCCCATAGAGTATTGGTAAACTAAGAAAGTATTTAGGTCATCCCACTGAGTATGGAGACGGTGGCCGCTGCTAGAGATGGGATAGTCAACACTTTCCTACAAACCAGGCATGTCAACCTTTACTCGCACTATGATACAAATTACGTACAGAAACTGGTGGCTTTGAACGCAGTCCATGACAGAAGTTGTGAGTGCGTTCAACACACTTTCGGCACCACAAATTTTATTAGTACGGCTGTCTCAAGCCTAGACACTACTAGCGCGGCTCTGTGGGTTGCTCTCAGTGGCTCTAATAGTTTAAGTTTGTATGCAAACCCAATCACAGTTTCTAATTAATAAAAAATATCTTTCTTTGGATAGAAAAATTCTATTCGCTTAAGGTCTGACAATTTGTTTGTTTGTGAACATAGCTTATAACTTAATATAATTCATGTTAGTTCGTAAGAGTAGTCAACGCTGCCACCACATCTCCCCGGTGCTCCCTTAAAGTTCTTTCTGCTAATGTTCTTGATATCTCCAGTTCTTTTACCTGAAATTGATAAATAACACATTTTATTTTGATACAATTAAGGTTTCTTTTGTATCAGCATTATTTATAGAACTATGAATTACGAACATGCACCTGACTTGGCAGCTGTTCCTGTACAAATTAGATGTTTTTAAGTTAAGGGATTTTTCCTTATATCTAGCGAAACACCTCTATCTACAAGGATCCCTTAGAACCATTGTATGGGAATTAGTGTGGAAATCAAACCAACCAACACATATTATTCAATTTATTTTTTAATTGTATTAATTTGTTTTAGTGTTTAATTTTTTTTTATTTTCTGTTTAATATTTTAGTACGCTATTTGATAATGCCGTGCTTTCCTATAATTTAGATGTACATGCGAGATCTTTAGTATGACAAAGATGCTGGGTTATTGCTGTGTATGTGTTTAGTTGGTAAGCCTTTATAAATAAATAAATATTTACTAGAAGGACTAAGTGCGGAAACTAAACACAATTACATAGAAATAGAACACATCTTTACTTAGGGGGCCGCCTCCACGAGCGAGAGAATCGCGACGATATTATCGTCGTGCCACGTATTTCTATACACTCTCTTAGAACGTGTCTCCACACGGCGATATCATCGCGGCGATAATTTGTAGGCACAGCGTGACTATCGCCGCGATTCTGTAGCTCGTGGAGGCGACCCCTTAGACATAACCCAAGTAGATCTCCATTGTAAACAGCCCATGCCATGATTCTCATTGTAGGACAAACATATCTTATACCTACTTCATGTAAATCATTGCTATATCGGCTCAACTTTACTTCCTGTAGTAGGTAGGTTTGTTTTCATTTGTTAACACTTACAATTAATTCTATATCATCCTTTTTCACTGAAACTTTTTGTAGTTCCTTTTCCTTTTCAAGACGCTCTGCAGCCTCTTTGTTTCTCCTGTCACCGATTAACGACAGCGCCTGAAATATTTGTATGGAATTTGTAAGTATGTAAATAAAGTAACAGACATGGCAAATCTCAAAAGATTAAAGTATCATCAAGTTTTCCGTAACAATCGAGGACGCTTGAAAAGGGCAATAATTTAATATAGAGTCGGAGATCACAGATTCAAAGCTTTTTATTGCCCTGAGAGCAACAACATGAAAGATAACCTATTGAGATATATTTCAACGAGTAGATTAATGTAAATACTAGAGTGCTTACCCCAGATATGTCCTGAGAGGATATCTCTTTCTCTTCTGCATAATCTGTAACCTTCTCCAAGTCTGCTACTCCACTATCATGTTTTGCAGTCTTTTTCTGAGTTTTGTCTTTATCGTGCTGGATATCGTCGGTATCACCATTAATTTCTTCGTCAGCCATTCTGTTCGATATATATTATTATTCTATCGTGAGGCTTCTATTCAAAATTAATTATTTCTACACAAATTCCAACTAAATAAGCATTTTCATACAGACAAATATGACTGTCATGTCAATCGAAAACCACAAAATGAGATTGTTCATTAGAGGTTAGTTTTGCGTTTCGTTTGGAAATGCATCTAAATTCTAATTCTAAGACCTCAGACCAAATGATTTTTTATAGGTCTACGTCTAATGCCGGGGCTACACTATGCGGACATCGCCGTTGATCATCGCGATGAAGGGCGATAACCGTAGGTGTAGCCACCAATTTGTATGCGTTTCGACGCGCGGCCATGGCATTATAAAAAAAAAAAATATGCCAGCATTTTGTAACAATTTGTAAAATTTGATTCCCAAAACCACAAATTTGTCAAAGCTATGGTTAAAAAGTTAGAAGGGTTTGAACGTGGCCGCGCCATCGCGACGGTGAAAAACACGTGATAGCCGATATCTCGCTGAAAAAGCATCGCAGACTTCTAGAGTTTTTTGTAAAACCCAGATTTGAATTTGTCAAAACTTGCAAAAATACAACAAAAAAACCTAGGATAGACTTAAAAAAAAGGAGGACTCCGCGCCACGCATATCAAAAGTGAAGCACCATACCAATTTAAGTGTGCGTGATTTGAGTACCTGCAAAGACGCCGTCGCTCGTGTTACGTAATGGTGGCCGGTCGGCATACTATGATGTAAATGTGGCGCGAGGCGTGTTTGTACAGCGGTCCCGGCATTCCTACTGTGCTTCACTTTCGATATGCGTGGCGCGGAGTCCTCTTTTTTTATAAGTCTAAGTCCTAGGTTTATATTTCAGGAGCTGTAAGACTAGAAACTCATGGCCGCGCCATTGAAACGCTGAAAAACACGTTATCGCCGATATCTCGCTGAAAAAGCATCGCAGACGTCTAGAGTTTTTTGTAAAACCTAGATTTGAATTTGTCGAAAAAATACTTACAACAAAAAATCCTAGGTTTATATTTCAGGAGCTGTATGACTAGAACGTGAAAAATACGTTATCGCCGATATCTCGATGAAAAAGCATCGCAGAGGTGTGAAGGTTTTCGTAAATATAAACCTATGATTTTTTTGTTGTATTTTTACAAATTTTGACAAATTCAAATCTAGGTTTTACAAAAAATGTCAGATAACGTGTTTTACACCATTTCAATGGCGCGGTCATGAGGTTCTAATCTTACAGCTCCTGAATTATAACTAGGTTTATAATTCAGGAGCTGTAAGACTAGAACCTCATGACCGCGCCATTGAAACCGCGCGGTCGAAACGCTTACACCAATTTGACAACGGCATTCACATTACCGATGTAGTTACTATACTCTGGCCATGGACGGGTGGTGTGAATTCAATGAGCATTGACGTTGACCGTTCAAGTGTGGCCACTCAATTCATCGCGTTGAACAACGGAACAAGCCGACGTTCGCACGGACATAAAAAAATCGCGGCGGGATTTTATCGCGCACTGGATTTTCAACTCTCGGTGTTGAACCGAGCTTCGAGAATCCAACCTAACAAAAACAGAGTGCATCCTAGCGCGACGAAAAACACACTGTTGGATTTTCAACTTCCGGCGCTAAGCAGAGCGTTGAAAATGCAGTGCGCGAAAAATAATCGCCGCGATTTTTTTACGCCCGTGCGTACGTCAGCTTACCGCGATGTTTAAAGGCTCTTACAGACAGAGGCGATATCGCGTAGCGGTGTTGCGACGCGATAATATCGCAATATCGCTTCTGTCTGTAAGAGCCTTAAAAGACTAAGAGATTTCCGATTACCGGGCTCGATTACTCCTGCAAGCTCACAATATTTTTAACCGACTTCAAAAAAAGAGGTTCTGTATTCGACCCGTAATGTATGTAAGTATGTTTGTTTGTATGTCCGCTACTTTCTCAAAAACTAATGGACCTTCAGGAAGCTTTTAGTATATAACACATTAGGTGATTATTCTTATATACGAAGTTATATGCATAAATGTACTATAACTATACATTTCTAAGCGGATTTTGATGATTCAGGTAGTGACGCAGTGTTAGATGAATTCATATAAAATACCGAAGCAAACCGAAATCCGTATCGTGCCGTGCGTGCCTTGCGGCCGGCGCGGCGCGGACCTAGCTAAACTGCCGATATAATTATTACTTTACTCTATGAGGTAGACTGGTTCGTAAAAGCTGAAAAATTGTAACTAGTCAGATTTCAGAACGACTAACCAAAGAGAAAAATAATCACTACGTTTAGTTATTCTATTCGTCCTGTTTTTCGGGCCAACATCAAACAGTTATTTTCAAGAAGAATGCTATTTTATAATAACTCTAATATTTGTTAGCAACATTAATGGGGTAATTGTGTAATACACTAACAATAATTGCAATGCCTTTCATTTTCACAATTTGACAACATAAATTGCGTTATTTTACGTTGTCAAGCAGATGAATTTTTCATACAATTTCTTTCAAAATCCTTCGGCTTGTGAAAAAACAACAAAACAATATGATACTTTTAATAAATAAAATAAGTACATTTCGATTTTGCTACTTCTATACTTTTTTTTTTATTATTTCCATCATTGACTTGACTGGATACCTTGACACTCTTGACATGACAGCGTAGGCTTTGCATTACCCCTTCCATACTGTATATTTCTTCTTCTTTTGTTTTTAATTCCATAATTCTAAGGTAGAACTTAATACACTATTTTTCTTATGAGTTTATCATTTCAAGTGTTTGTTGATCTTCAAAAGTGAGGTGAAAACGGCAGAAATTGGTAAGTGGGTAATTTTAGAATTCGCGAATTGTCAAACTAGTAATGGTATTTCGCCCTTGACGTTTGATTTTAGTACATTTTTACACATTTACGAGCTTATTTTGTAATATTTTGTACAAAGTGAAATAACTAAACTATGATTCGTTTCATACACCATTGTTTGGTATTTCAATGTGACGTCAAATCAATATGGAGAACTGGAGAACGTTTTACTTTGCTCGCAATAGCTCGTGTTTGTGTCACGCACCTTTACCTTTCTGCTAATTTCACTAGAGGTTCCTTCGTGAAGTTAATCAACTAGACGACTTAAATAATGGCACTGCTTTATTTTCGGTTAAAAATATTTTTTTGTAGTGGTTAGTGACCTTGAACCATAGTGTTTTGAGTTTTGGTTTTGCCATGTGTTAGCTAGAAACTATGTCTTATTTTGCTATAAACTATACCTACTAAATAACTATTTAATAATTATTATACTCTTGTAAAATATTGAATAAGTACTGTTGATATAATTATAATTTCATACCTACATAGTTATGAGTTGTATACACTTTCTTTCAAAATATGATTATATGCTGCCATCATTTATTAATTACAAATAAACACAATTTTATATAAAATGTATATTATTTAAAAAATAACTAAACCATACATTCTACACTCAAGAATTAGCATTTAAATTGTTACTACTGCCTCGGAAAGCATGTTAAGCCGTGGGTTATGACTGTCATTCGTGAATCTTTGACAGTTGTTATGGGTTGTCAGAAGCCCAAAAGTCTGACAACCAGTCTTACCAAGGGGTATTGTATTACCCAGTAACTGGGTTGCAGAGGGCAGATAGGCAGTCGCTCCAAGTAAAATACTGGTACACAGCTGCATTCGGTTAGACTGGAATCCAACGCCAACACAGTTGGGAAAAGGCTAGGCAGATGACTCTGGACTTAAGAAAATTATTCTGCATTCAAATAATTGCAGATTAAAATAAAAGAGATTAAAATAATTATTAAAAACAAAAACTGCAAGCATTTTAATATTAAGACAAAAACTTATAATTGAATAAAAATATGACGTCAAACTGTTATAATAAATTTATTAACAGAATAAATTTTTATATTTCTAATTAAATACAATAGAACCTCCAATTAATCTAACATTAATTATTATTATTTTAAAATAAAAGGTAAATAAATTGTATAAGCATAACAAAAAAATTATCATCATAAAACTCACCCTCCTAACACAAAAAAAAATTCTGAATGCAGACAATAAACTTAACACTGTATGTCTAAGGTTGTTAGTAGTTTTTTCCATATTCTACTAGCATTTGCTTTCAAATTGCAACAAAATATAACATCAATCATTCAGCAATTTTACAAGTAAGCTATGTTATATTCACCGTAATGATTTTTTTATTTGAATCTTTTAAATGCTAAGTTTTTATGAAATCAAGACAGTGGGCAATTTAAAGTTATTTTTAAAATGCTGAGTTGCTTATTATCTAATTTAATTTTGTAATCCTCTACCTAGGATATAATGCAGCTTCAAACATGTTTGCATGTGTCAGCGTATTGATTGCTCCACACAATCTAATTTTGATGTGTACTTTATCATGTATGTTTATACTCTAAGAAGTCTTGACACTATTCCATACTCTCCTTGACCCAGCTCCTGTTGCTGCCATATATACATTTTAATGATGATTGCACTGCATCTGATTGTATTCAATGAATGTTTTAAGTTTTAACCCTTTTACCCTGTTTTTTACATTATTATCTTGCAATTATTGTCCTGCAAAAGGTTCTGTCGGCACTGATGGTGAGTTGAGAGAGAAAAACGACAATTACTCCATCTTGACCACCTTTGAAGGCCATCATTTATTCATTTTAACAATTATTCTCTCACTCGTCTTATCTTGCCATCTCTATTTCAAAACTTAAAAAAAAACTCCCAACTCAAATATGTGTTTGACAAAATTATATTCATTACCAGTATTTGTTTTATTGCAATTAACAGACTCAGAGTTCCAAAATAATTATAATTTATGTTTTATGTGATTGAACTCTGACACAGCCGTCTAGACTTTATGCTACCCATGACTAAATTAAAAACGTATGTTCAAACTAAGTAAGAGATCTGTTTTGTTTGTATTCCATGACTTAAAACAGGCGTTTTATAGTGATTAATGATATAAAGCTTATTACTCCAGATAAAATTCTTAGCCTTGCTCATAGGTCGTCATTATAATAGTAATGGAATATGGTAGACTGAATAATTCCAGTAATAAAAGGAGAAAAAATGTTTATATTTTGACGCATCATCGCTGGAGTGCCACAGGGGTCATTGTTGGGTCCAATGCTCTTTACTACTTACTGAATATAGAGACCTCTCGGATAACAATACTTAATATATTTTCACTGCAAGTTTCAATATTCGCAGACGCATTTTCTCGTTCCCGTCATCGTGTCGTCGCCTAAATTTCTAGAAGAAAAGATTAAGTACCTCTATGTAGAACAAAATCTGAAACGTCCTTCCCTTGCCATGGTGTGTATGGCGAAATTATTTTCAACCTATTTTCCTGTGATGTTGTTGGGGCGGAAAGTATTATTATTGGAATTATTATCCTTGCTGGAACTTTCCGTTTCATTTATGTCCTTCGTAATATAAATATTTAGGTATTAGGTATTGTTTGTGTGGATACTGATTACGAGTTATAATAATTTTATTAGGTATAGCTTATAATTATTAACTCTTTAAACGTCGACTGACACCCAGGTGTGCAGATAACAATAAAAAATCTATTGTGTCTGCTAATTGGCGTGCGCGGGTTAAGAGCCTCCGGTAAATTAGCAATACGAAAATCTGTTCTAAAAGCTCATTTTTAGGGTTCCGTACCAAAATGGTAAAAAAGGAACCCTTCTGGTGACACTCAGTCTGTCTGTCTGTCTGTCTGTCACAACTGGATATCTCAAGAACCAGTAATGCTATCAACTTGAAATTTAGAACAGTTTTAGATTACGCTTACCCAACTATTTTGCAAACAAGAAATAAATAAAAATATTTATGTTATTTTGCAACAGGGACTGAAAAGGGGTCTTAAAAATTCAAAGTGGGGCTACTAGGACATGTAGGGTATCATATGAAAGAGCACTGTTTGCACATTCTCAAACATTTTTTTTATTTTTTTTTAGTCTGCATAGTTTTCGACTTTTGATGAAAAATTAAAAAAAAAATACCCCCCCCCCCCCCTAACCTCCGAAGTTTGCAAAGCGAAAAATCTGAAATTATTCTATGTTATAGAAGTTTATGTAAAGATTACAGGAAAAATAAAACGATGTCTCTAAATAGCACTTTTTCAGAAATCGGAACGGAACCCTCGGTGCGCGAGTCCGACTCGCTCTTGACCGGTTTTTTTTTACTATCAATGGCACTCGTGGGTTGCATTGCAGCTGAAAATTAGCGTCATGTGGTAAACCTTGTGTGACATTATGCTGAGCTGAGGGCCTTTTGGCATTATAATCATTGTTTTTTGTTTTCAGGGTTCCGTAACCGAAGGGTACCAAACCGAATCCTTTTACTAAGCCTCCGCTGTCCGTCCGTCCGTCTGTCTGCCTGTCACAGGTCTATATCTCATGAAACGTAATATGTAGAGTTGAAAACAGTTGAAATCTTCACAGATCAAAAATCAAAAAATAAAATAAAGTTCGGTTTATAGAAACTTTATTCCCAATAAAGACATTCACTTACTTGAGAACAATATTAAAAAACATACTTACAATAAAGACTACAAAAAGTTCGCCATGAGTATTACAGTTAGGTAATAGTTAAAAATTAATCCCATACAATTAAACTTTTCATTATGAAAAAAAAAATCGTAAGTACCCTAGAATGTGGAGTGTCATTCTCTAGATAGAACTCATCGTGTAGAGTACAAATTGTATTTTTTTTTATCTTCAAAATGAAGAAATAGGGGGCCGTAAAACCATTTTTCTACAAACTCTATGGCAACAAGTATACTTTGTATCATTTACCATATTATTATAATGTATTAAATCAACAAATATTATATACGACGATTCATAAATAAATAAAATAAAATAAAATATGGTATTTTGTTTAAGGGCGATTTTCTGCAACTGCAAAAAATAACCTTGTAAGTAATTCACACGGTATCAGGAAATACAAAGTTATCTTTGCGATTGTTAAACATAATATGGTACGGAACCCTTCACTTGGCCGGTTTCTTTTAATAGTTTGAGGTGCATTTTTCTTTCTTACTTTCTTTTGCCAGATGTAGTTAAGGCGCGGTAATAACTCAATATTCACAAAAATTGGTTTCTTGGATTGTCGAGTATGACGTAACGCAATAAAACTATCCGACGCAAAAAAACAGTGCACAGACAAGGGTTTTTGTAAAGAAAAAAAATTAACCGAATAGAACATTAAAAAATAGCTTGATATTCCCAATAAAAAAATTGGAAGTTTCTCCACAAAAATAAACTTTGGGGTCGAGATATTCGACCCTTTTGTATTTTCAGAGATAACGACTTTCTTTTTTTAAAGAATTTAACAGAATTAGCATTTTTTAAAACTTTAACCGGACAAATATAAAATTTATTGTATACTGAATAATTTAAGAAAACCCGGAAAATAAATGCACATTCGCAGCTTAGTCACATCTCGGCAACACAAATATTATTTTCAATTTTCAAACTTATTTCAAGCCAGCTAATGGTGACATTAGATTACTTGGTGGTGTACCGTTTAAAATCGTAGTCAGTCCGCGCGGAAAGGAACCAATTTCGTACTTTTTCCATGTTTGTTTTTATACATGAGTTTTCAACTCATGTATAAAAACACGTTTCTTTTGTTTGTTTTGTTTCTTGTGTTTGTTCACAAGATGGCGCTGCGACCACAGAATTTTAAATAATTCATCGATACGAATTCATTGCAAGTGAGGCGCGTCCGCGCGTAGGTTGGGCTTTTATTTGCAACTTATCAACGAGAGTGCAAGTCAATTTTACTTGTTTGTTTTCTTGATGTCTTTTCAATCACCTAAGTTTTACTAACTTTAACATAATTCGACTCGAAATTTTTCTCCACTACCTTTCTCAAACCACTTGCCAAATTGTATCTTCCAATATTATGTCACAAAACAACAAACAATAAAACAAAAACTAAAAAAACAAAATATGTACTTACAAAATTAAGTTAGGTATTTAAAAGAGATGTGGGATTTTTTCCCGGCCACAGTTGAACATTGTGGCAGAGCATTGTACCACTAGTTAAAAAAAGAGAACATTAAATTATATGGATTCATGATGCTCGGTAAACCGCTGCCTAATGCTTCAGGGAATATAGGTGTTATGTTATGGTGTAAATGAGCGAAAAATGCCATCTCTCTCATGGTATGTACTATTTAAGTACGACTGATCTTTAAGCCTACAAAATATTTTACGGTAGGAATGTAATATTTTTCTAATTATAGAATGTAAAGCATCTAACGTTACTTCAACGCGGAAGCTTCGAGTTTTAAACAGACAGGGGCATACTCAATGCCACCGCTACTTTGCTTTGAATCACTAGTTTTATTTAATTTTCCTAGGACACGCGTGATGTGTGGCATTGTAATTTTTTAAAAGATCACAGAGATATTAATGATTACACCACTGTTGAAAGCAGCTTCGTATACCTACATGCAAAGTGATTATTTTTTTAGATATTTATATTTTTTTTTTCTAAAAGATTTAGAAATACGGCAAGTATCTGCCTAGCCTTTTCCCAACTAAGTTTGGGGTCGACTTCCAGTCTAACCAGATGCAGCTTAATACCAGTATTTACATGGAGCGACTGCCCATCTGACCTCCACAACCCAATTACAGGGTAATATGATACCCCTTGGTAAGACTGGTTGTCAGACTTTTGTGTTTCTGACGACCCGTAACGATTGGCAAAGATCCACGAATGACATTGTGTAGTACAATAATGTGCCTTTTAAAACAAAAGTGCAAGATCACGTCCGCGTCTCGTATTGTATTTGTAAGCCATTGCTGACCCTAGACTTTTCCAAAAGACAGCTGCAAGCAACAAACAACATGATAACTAGGGAGAGACTGTCATGACATGCTTAACGTTGTAAAGTAGATGAATTAATCCATCCTCTCATATTAATTCTATCTTCGAAGAACGTTCCCTAGACGAGGTTATTAGGGTTCCGTACCTCAAAAGGAAAAAACGGAACCCATACAGGATCACTCGTGTGTCTGTCTGTCTGTCTGTCCGTCTAGGTCACAGCCAATTTGCTCCGAACTTAATGAACCGATTAAGTTGAAATTTAGGTACACATATGAATTTCTGTGACCCAAACACGTACGGCTAAAGTAAATAAATGAATTTTGAATATGCGGGTCACTTTTAGGGGGCAAATAAGAAAATTAAAAAAAAAAGTTTTGAAAACTGTACCGTATGACGTATCAAATGAAAGGGCTATGAAGGTCACAAATATATTTTTTTATAATTTTAAAATAAATAGTTTTCGAGTTATTTAAGAAAATAGACGAAAATTGACCATTCCCCCCGCCTTATCTCCGAAACTACTGAGCCTAAAATTTTGAAAAAAATACAGAAAATAAGTAGACCACAAACTTCTTATGCATAAGAAGTTTGTGGTCTTAAATAACATGGTAAATCTCTCAATATTGTGAGTACAAACTTACATTTACTGTTGGAATGTATGGGGGAAAATGTTTTTCAACTATACTGTTAAGTTTGTACTAGGGATAATTTCATACCAACTACGGAACCCTTCATTGTGCGTAGTCCGACACGCACTTGGCCGGTTTTTTTAAGGTGGATCCGCAGTGGTATTTAACCCGCGAAATTTAAATTTTCTTGAGTTTTTTGCAATTTGCAGGTCTGCAGTGTCAGGTTGTATCTTGATCAAAATATGATTCGCGACCGTAACAAATATGTATTTACATAATTAGAACCATGAGAATCATCAATACATCTCGCAAGTTAGATTTGCCGTGGTTGGTCTGATTTCCGAAATCATCAAATCATCCAACCACGGCAAATCTATCTAAGATGTATTGATGATTTTTATGGACAAAATTATGTAAATACATATTCTTACTGTCGAGAATCATATATAGATCAAGATACAACCTTACACTGACATGCAAATTGCAAAAAACGCAAGAAAATTTGAATTTCTCGGACTATCACAGAGGATCCACCTTAAATTAAAATATCACCCTTGAAGCAGCTAATCATTGAAGTAAAGTGAAACAATCTGCGAACACCTGTCGTTTCCAAGGAGTTAAAAAAAATAGCTATCCTCGTAAATACAACAGGTGTGTAGTTGGCAAAGAATAATGGCGTAGAAAAAACCGTAAATCTTTCTCGCTAATCGTTTAACAATCCTCTTAAAATGTCGGTACTGTGCCCTAAAAACACAAAATATGGCTTTTTATTATTGGCTGGCAGTATCTGCGCTTTATTTAAGTTATTTAAGGTATGTTTTTACTTACATAAAGAAACTTCCCAATCATCGTCAATTCGTCATCATCCTGCCCTTATTCCATTTTAATTGGGGTCGGCGCAGCAGCAACTTCGCAATATGGTTCAAAAACCTAACGAAATAACTGTATTGCAAGTTCATATTCTGTGTTCCGCACTGCCGCTAGATGGCGCTGTACGACAAAATACAACCTGCAAATAATATGTAATTTTTTTTAATAAATAATGACCTCGGTGTTCTTATCCTACTTGATTACAAATTGGTTATAGCTTTTCATATTTTGGGTTGGCCTGATTTTTTATCGTATCCGCTGAATATGGGAAAAGTTACATTTTAATAATGGATGCGAACCTTGACATAATTTTGATACAAATTCAGGAAATTACCGTCTTTTTTCCGAATAACCCAAATAGGGGCGCTCCCGCTTTTTACCGTGGTTGCCATGTCATTTACGTAATTAGCAACAGAGTTAATTTAAGGTAGGCACCTACTATCTTCTGTTAAAAACTTGAAGAGCAATGCCCAATCTTATAACAAAGTCAAGACGGCAACCATTTATCAATGGTAAGCCCGAAGAACCTTCTTCAAAAATTCTATTAAATAATATTTAAATAATTCTTTAAAAAAAATTAAATGAAAAAAATGTCAAGATTTTCGTCAGCTAGGGTGTTAAATGTAACGGTCAACCTTGGACATAATTAATATGCATAATTTTTGTAAGAAACTGTATAAAATATCTTACCGATCTGCTTTTAGAGGCATCTTCTCACGAGAATTGTCAACCTAATTACTATGCACTGCTTCCAGTTGAATTTACATAAATATATTTAAAAAATAATGTGTAATTTATTTATCTAATACATAAATATGTATGAGCAGAGCATGTTGTATTATGTTATGTATTTTATGACATGCGTATTTTCTACTCATATTTATTCAGCTTTAGTCATAATACTTCTAAGTATATTTACAGGTACGTTAGGTTTTATTTTTATACATAGAACTTGCATCTATTTTGTTAAGATTGACAGTTGACACCATATTAAGGTAAATGCGCAAAGGTAGCCCGCAAAATTAAAATAAAAAAATTCGTTGAATGTCGTTCCCTTAGAGTAATTAGACTATTAATTCTATGGTCGTTTCCTCTTACGTTACGATTATGATACTTGCATGATATCAATAATTATGAGCAATAATTTATCATAACCACCTGGCCTTTCTAAACGTGTTTGGTTGGAACACTTCGCTGGAGACTGTATTTCCTGAAAGCTTATGACCTTAGCTAGGCTAGGATTCTTCAAGTCTTGAATAAATGTTGCAACGTGCACCATTGACGACTGCAAGCTGCAGCATATAAAACTCTGGAACTATTTTTTTCTAGCCATTATTTTCCCACTGTTGGGCAAATGCCTCCGTACTCTCTTTCCACCTCTCTCTGTCCAGAGCTGCCAAGGACCAATCTTTCTGGAACTATTACTCACATTTTTTTCCCAAAAGACTCTCTCTCCTTTTTCTCCGTAGCTTTAAATTGTGTGGTACTTACCTACAGGACGATATCGATCGATACTTTGAAAATTAAAAAAATTAAGCAATAATTTTTAAAACGATTTAAGCAAAAGCTGCTGCCACTATGCTACAGACAGACTTTTTATAACTCGTATTTTGCTAAACCTACGGGATAATAATCATAATCATCATTTATTGCATTCATGTAGTTTACAAGTTGTTAAGTAATAAAAACGAATAAATGAAAAAAAAAATGCTTCTGTATCAATAATATTATTTACAATTTCTCTGCTGCATAGCAGTTTATGCCAAGGTCTCTGAAACATAAATAACGCAGCAGTACAAAGAACTTTGAAATAACAAAATCCTTTGCAATGACAATGAATAGAAGTCAAATCGCAGTGTATTGACCTTCATTTTAGTTCAGAGATACTGAGAAATGTTAATAACCCTAGGGAGCAATAATTAATAAACTATTTAGTTTATATTATTATTTATTTATTATTATTAAGTAATTAAATTTTAATTTATTTACAGCAAGTATCCTATTTTTTAGATAGGTACATAATTTATGCCCATTTAGATGTCTAGCACTCCTTTCATTAATTCATCTTGTACCCTCAAGCAGTCTCATGCCATGTCTCTTGGGAGACTCTTCTCGTCTCCTTGGTCAATGTTTTTACATTGACCAAGGAGACGAGAAGAGTCTCGCTTTGTCCTTCCTACTTCCACCTTCTCCCTTCCTTTCTACATCCATACATGTCTGGGCCATCTTCAATCTGCCAGAACCATGTCCGTGGTTAAATCAGGTGTCCTTTACGTGGCTTAGCAGGCTCAAAAGACAGCAAGGGCTACTCAGTTTAATCATCCACTTAGACTTTCATAATCTGTTTTGTTACTAGACCTGAACAAGGCCATACTGAATAAAATATTGTACCAGGTACCTGATTTAGAACCGTTGAAGGTTGTATAGGTACAAACAACCACAACCACCCCCTAGCTACAACCTTGGCCTTAAAAGCATACGTAATTTAATAACGTTTTTCTAGCTACATTTTAATTGATCACAATTAAGTTAAAAGTAAGCCATAATTATTTTATTAATGGATGGTAACAGCAGAAGCCGAGGTCAATGTGCAAAGAGGCATACAAAAGCAAGGGCTAACCTTGCGCGGTGGGTCGATTCACCCTGTACATGATGAAAGCGATAAAACCATGGAAAATTGTAATTAATTAAAAATAATAAAAGAGCATCATACACAAAAAACCTCGTATTTACGTAAAACAAAATAACCTCCCGATTTATTCACGTTCTATAAACTTCCAAAGCACTCAATGAATTTATCGTTAAAACCCGTGCCTACCGAAATATTTTCTGTAACCTTGTTACAGTAAGCTGAATCCATGGACTGATCGTGCGACTGGTAGGCCACATCTGAAATGAGGTGACCTTGTAATGCGTAGCTTCCAAGGACTTTACCCCGCCCTAAGGATATTTTCGGGGCTACCGTCCTTGGGCAACTTTTGTCTCAAGGACTAGAGGCTCCAAATGATAAATGACATCATTCCAGTTTCTAGGTCGCTTCACCCACTACCCTGAATAAAGAATTTTTGTGTCAAACCTAATCTAGTAAATATCACAATATTACTTTTTCTGACTCATCATAGGCTGTATTTTCCGGTATCTTTTTACAAGGGATTTGTGTCAGCTTATGGTTGGTATTTGGTTTCTGTTCGTTCGTGTGCTTTTACAGCGAAATCATCAAATTAATTATTAACTGGTTGATTAATAAAATAACATACAATATAGGTACGAAAATGAATTAAAGTTATTTCTGGAAAGCAATTACGAAAAATGCTCTGCTCACTGAAAAGTTTCCTATTTCCTGAAGCAATTGGAGCGAGAGGAATTTTATCAAAAAGCACATTTTAAATGTTAAATAATTACTTTATGTTTTTAATAAATAAATTTACTAATATTATAGAAATGTCTGATGTCAGACAGCATTACGTATTAAAGCAGCTTTTTTTTTTATTAAATTACGTAATAAAGAAGCGCTTGAATAAATAAACAAAACAAACTTAAACGTTACGTTACAAAACAAAAAGCTTTCAACAGTTTCGACAACATCATGTCATCATTACCTAGTTTTCTTTAGTAGAGAACTGTAGAAACTTTATGCAAATAAAATGTTGTTGCGTGGGACCCTAGATTCTTAGTACAGGATTGCTGGTTACATAGAAAAGTTGTAAAGAGCCCCGGGCGTGTTTTGTAGAACACCATCACATCTACATGTGTGTAGTGTATATTTATGTAGAGCATTTCCTGAAATTTAAATAAAAGCTATTATTGTTTTACTTATCACGAAGTAATTCTAAACTTAAGTATGAGTACTTCCAAGTAGGAATCTGATTTCATTAGATTCTAACAGTTTATTTATGCGGACGAGGCAAAAAGAGTTAAGGATCGTATCACATGATTTTCTGTTATTGCTTTTGTCGCTCACATATCATGTAGGGTTACTAGTTACTATCCGTCTTTTCTTCTTGAAGACAAAGTGTTTGCTGGGTGCTGAACTATTGAGTTTAATGGGCTTACATACTTTTTAAACGACTTCAAAAAAAGGAGGAGGTTCTCAATTCGACTGTAAGTACTTATATGTTTTTTTTTCTATGTTTTTTACATTACTCCGCCAATTATAATCTCGAGGTGGTTCTATTGTCACCAAGTCAGAATGTAAGGATCCCATGGAAATCGAGGCAAACCCTCAAATTTTATAGGCACACCTATAACGATTAGGGTATTTTTTTATAGTAACTTGTGCATTTGCTCTTGGAAAGCACCATTTGGTGAACTGGAACTGATGATGAAGACCACATATGGCCATTGGAACTACTCAATAATAATAAGTAATTTCACGGATTGCGATTCTATTACCAATTTATGTTCGTCACAATGCATATGGCGAAGTGAAGCTGATGGTGACTTCACCATCAGCTCCAGTTCACCTGGTTCTCACTAGGAGAACTCCTCAACAATTAACGTCCCTGCATCTGCAAAAGCAATATTTAAAAGGTGATGAACACTTGACATTGGGCTATTGTAATAACTTACAAAGTAACCCACTAAAAAGAGAAAACAAAAAAAAAACAACCGATTTCCAAAAAAAAAAAAACTACAAAGTGAAAACTAACTTTAATTTGGGAAGTCGGTGGCAGACAAATAAAATACAGATCCAAAGACTCCGACTTCCGAAATTAAAGTTATTTTTCCCTGCTGTAGTTTTTTTTTTTTTGGAAGCCGGTTGTCTTTTTTTTAAGGTTTTTGTTATGACTTATTTAAAACTTTGAAATGGTAATTTTATTCCCATCAGACTCATCAGAACAAGCTTATAGATATATGATAAGATATTCTTTAATAGAACATTAATATGACGTGTTTCATTATCATTATGTTAGGTACGTCTTTCAGTCAAAACATAAACTTTCTAAGCAAGTCAAGTTTGAGCGTGTTCTTGCAACATTTCATTTTGTCGGTACATAATAAAATTACTAGGCCCGGTTCAAACATTATTTGATCTGATGAGTATTCGAGCTTATTTTCAATCAAATCAATTCACACATCCATGGCAGATTGTTTCGTTATGCGAAATCTTGTCAAAAATCCACTTCAAAATAGTGCCGCCGTTCTCTATAAATTTTAGGACGTGTCGTACTAAATCGTCGCAAGTCATTCAAAATTTCCAATACCTACATTTTGATTTTCGAAAATAAAGGTGTAAGCTGCTTCCATTTCGATGATTTTGACAACTGACTAAATGTCAGTTAATAAGTAAACGGACCTCTAGGGCAGCATTAAATTTAACGCTTGATTAAGACATTTAATCATGGATTAGCGCTTGATGAAACACTCACTACTTAATGTCCCGTTAACATTTTAACAGAAAATTGAACTAAATAAACATGGTATCGTGAAACTAGGTCCAAACATGTACAATGTTAAAAATGTTAAAATATTGATTCAATATCAATTCGTGACGCCAGACGACCCTGCAGACCGTTCATGTACAGATAACAATGTTAAAACAATACTTCCTTGTATACTCAACTGATACTCGTAAATACCATTAAGTATTTAGTAGGTACCTTATTGTTGAAGTTCCAAGCAAACTGTTTCGCAGTGCCAGTACTGATAGATAAGTTATCACGTTTACTATCGCGTTGTTCATCGCTTTACCTCGATCTAATTCGGTACAACGGCACTACATATCTAATAGATGCTTCAGTTTTTAGGGCTATCTTGCGCTAGCGGTTAAATGAGACGTCAGTTAACTGTACAATTTTAGCGCGACGATGAAGCCTAACCTATAAGACAAATGGACCTTGTTAAACAGTTAGTTAGTTACTTTAAACTATGATTAATTAAGTCGTTGTTAGCAACGAGCTGATTCACTAAACTCTTTGTGGTTACACAGGTCTCATAATCTGCTTTCAATGCGATATAGTGCTTTGCATTGCATTACTTGCTCATTTGTCATCGAAAATGTGACACTTTACACTTTTATTGTGTTCAAACGACTGTTTTATACCACCCCGAATGCGCAAACACCATACTTATAGGTATGCGGCATATTACAAACATAATATCTACAATTATTGATTTCACAGCAAATCTAAACTTATTTTTTACAAGAAGAATTGTTTTGCTAGTGGTACGTCGTGTTTGGAATTATAAAATAAATATCGTTCCTTATTTGATAGGATGGTTCTTCAAAAATTTTCAATGCGCACGCACTTTACTTCCTGTATGAAATGCCGTTGATATCTGCTCGTATTTGAACTTTCAAAGTTGTGGTTGTTCTAACCGGTAGTCGGGCCATTGTAAAACGGACTTTATACTTATGTGGATCGAGTCGCAACTGTATTGTTGAGTGTATGGTGCGAGAGGGGTCAGTATTCCGCGGTTAACTCGTCCGCCGACAGGGCGTCGACCTCGGATTGCACGCGGACCAGGCTCTGGACACTTGCATTGTCCCATCAACTCGCATCGCAATATTCGCAATAGCCCTGACTATACGTAAACCCATTTGTCTTCAAAGTATGTAGGTAATACAGAATTTTTGAGCTTCACTATGGCTTCTAGGAATTCCCCCATTATGAACTATGTGTTTGATACCTTCTAAGAATTTGTGTCGAAGCTTTGCAAAACATGTCATATCAAATGACGTCAAAACTTAATACCAGTTCTCCTAAATCAGTTTATAAATAAATTCCTATGAATTATGATAACGCCTCATGTGACACCACATTAGTTAGGGATTGATTACTCAACCGCGTAAATACCGGTAGGTGCGAGCGGGAGAGTGGAAATTGAGAATCGAGATAGATAGGCGCGGTAATTAAACATTAGTTAATTCGGTTATATCGGGTGAATCATTTGGCTAGTGTTGTTGAGTAGTGCAAATCAGGTTATCGATTGGTAGTGTTAGCGACACAGGCCGGGCATCGACCCTCGTGACTGCAAGCCATGCCACTTGTACCGAAGCGCATCGTGACCCAAGGAGGAGCGACAGTGCCTGTCTTGAAAGCATAAACAACGAAGGTTTTACTGAAGCATTCATTGTAAATTCACAAAATCACGACGTAGTAATTCTTTGATCCAATTTATTGCAGTGGCAATATCCTTTTGGGTTGAAATGGAGATAATTAAACAGGATTAAAAAGTTAATGTCACTTTTGAAATTGAATTAAAGAAAGAAGGGTACTTGTGAGTGTAGATAAAAATCGCAACGACATTTAAAATCAATTGAAAGAGCAATTTTAACCTTTTAACCCCACAAATGTAGACTTCGATGGGTCCAAATCATTGAATCATCAAATAACTGAGGCTACATTAAAATTTTCTCTTTATGGCTTCAACATTGAATATTTTAATGGGTTTCCGCTTTTCACTGTATAAACTATTCGGAATGAAATTAAAGGTCAGTCAGTTAATAATTGACAACCTTCCTTCATTTAAGTAAGTAGGTATACAAAAATTTACTTGATTAAAACAAATAATGTGCTTTGTTCACCTGTACTGTAACCGCTTCAATAATATTACTACTTAATGATTCCTCGATAAACGATTACCACTTCCGGTTCATTCTTCATTATGTATAGTGCTATCGGGAAAACAGTAGTAAATACGACGTTAAAATTCATGAAAATACATCCATGACAAACAAACTTCACTTGCATATTGTAAATTGGAGCCTTTTTGAAACTACCTGTTGGAAATGGCTTTGATGCTTCAGTCCACATTAACGAACTGTCATTTATTAACCCAGCCGCTTTTTGTATGTGCAATTACTGGGCAAGTACTATTCAAAACGTAGAACCTAGAATTTGGTCGTCTAACAAAGTTTGACGTCGCGGGGCCTCAAATACAACGAGAGGTCGTAAGGGAGGGAGCTGGGTCACGAATTTTACGGGTCCGGGTGCTCTCGACCCCAACCGTGTTGGTGTAAGTGTGCCAGCGATGTATGTAGGTTAACATCGGACGCGCTCGATACGCCACCGCTGCTGCCGCCGATGTCGACCACATAACCTAGATCAGGGTGCGGAGAGAACGCTTATGAAATCTGGCGCACGGTGACTGCATAAATGAAAAGCCACTTTATATGTCCGTTTGAGTTAATTTGATATGCCATTAATGTGTTACTGCTACATTTACGACTGTGACAAGGTGACACATGATTTTTTATGAATTCAATGCTCTGCTCATGAATTAATCTGTGCCAACTGTTAACAAAAGATTTTCACTTGTGAGCGTTCCAAATCTCTTTTCGTCAACAGTCCGGAAATGAGTAGTGAGATGCATTTTTTCCAAATCACTAACTAGATTGTGATTACTCCATAATTTATCAACTCGTAACTTTCTCATCAACTCATTTCCAAGTATCCTTTCGAACAATACCTTTGTTATATTAATAGAAATGCTTTGTTTCTCTATTGTGATTAATTTAGAAACGCTTTTTCTAAGCCCACACCGCGAAACTGGCGGAATTATGTCACATTCTCTATGTAGCGGTTAGTGAAACACGAATTGCAAAAGTCGCGGGGCCTGGCGCACAACGTAGATATGCTTATTAGACGGCTCAACTAAAGTTTAAACCAGATACTCATACATTGAATTATTCTGACGAGAATTTTGTGAAAATCTGTAGGACCATCGCAATATATTTCTGTTATATTCTGTATCATATTCATAGCTACCGACCCAGAATCTGTAGAAATTGGGACAGATATCTTCACAGCCTCATTTTGACAAATTGACACCACAATTAGAGTTACTCATGTCGAAAGTCTATTCACTAATTCAACGGTAACATTATGTAAGTTTCAATTTTATCTTTCTTCTAAATACCATTTTGAAAGTTGTCACGATCATCGATCACAGCCAGTAGAAATTCTTTTCATGGCTAACTTTCAATAGTTTTAGTAAAAAGTATACAAACGAAAGTTTTTACATGGTTAATTTTATTTTTAGCTATCTCTTCAATGCTATTTTTATTTTTTGATAGTTATCGATTACACTGCATGAAAGTTGTTTGACAAAATGAAATTTTATTTAATGAAAGTCGCATTTTATCTTTGAAATTAAAATTAATTAGTGTATGCTAGTTAGACCAAAATTAGCCTCGTGAATCTCACCGTTTCTCTCCGCTTTGAGCGGTATATTTTGGGTATAACTGGGACGCAGGGGTGGTGTGGCAAAAATACATGACCTATAAAGTTCCTAAGCTAAGATTATGATACATAGTGTGGGTGAAGGGTGTGTTTGCCAGAGGCACGGGCGTGCTGTGCACGCGCACGGTGCAGCTGGTCCGCTTCTGTCTCGATACGGCCAATTGTGCGCGCCGATTTCAAAACGAAAGTACCGCGCATCTAGGACGGTGAACGTATTTCTCGCTGAGATCTCTTGCAATTTACCAGCGAGGTAGGCACTTTGTCAGAGAATGCGGCATAGCCAGATTGTTAGATATTCATAACTTGCAACATATTACAACTAATCAACAGCATTAGAAACTTGCAAAACTAGCGAGTTTCTAATCTAGTACGTTTGTTTATTTAATGTGTGAGCTTTTAGTCTTATCGATGGACCAGTTAGCTGACCCTAGACACATGATAACTACCTGCCCTATCCCCGTTTCGAACAAGTTTAGTAAACATTTCTAAAGTCGAACTGTTGCTGTGATAATATTTGTAGTTCGTTTGATTGCTACTTACACTTTATTTTGAAATTGAATTAAATCTAGATGCATTGTAAATTTCTGGGGCCTCGCTAACACAATTAGGGAAATATAATAACAGTGTATCATGTTGGTTTTGTGTTTAGCAATGAGTCATCATGAAAATCTACAAAGAGACACAAAAGCCAGTTACAATTACAACACTACCCGACCGAAATATTCGCGGATATGTCAGTGGGCTTTGTCAGGCTTAGCCAATGGCCAATACCTGGACTGTAGGTAGAAACGGTTGACAGAGGTGTAACAAATAGCGGAAAGTGTCCATAGGCATTGCTCAAGTGTAATTTAATTTACCTTTTTGGTAGTAGCGGAAAAAAAAAAAAAAAACTTTTTAGTTCGTTTGAGTGCGATCAGTATAAATTTGATGGTTTCGAACTTTCGATATAGCCAGTCTTCTTTTATTTATCAAAACAGGAAGCACATTCACAAGAAAGTTTCACAGATTATATCCATAATTTCATTTATTGGTCATTCTGCGTATTTTAGAAGGGTGTTATGAAAGGCGAATGGGCCGTGAAATCGTAGTATAGCTCGGCTGTACCGCAATGTACAGCACAGCGGTTATATCACACGAGATATCGTAACTTTTGCTCGTACTTTTGTTCCATGTTCTAGTAGAAAGTGCACGAGCCTCTCGCCTTTCTGATAAGTACTATTTATTACTTAGTCGTAAGATTGGTACATTTGAGAGTTTATTATGCATGCACACCTGAATGTTTGGTAATCTATGCAGATTCTGTGTCATTTATATTGAAATGCTGTTTATGTTTCAGAGAAACAATACCTGAAGTAATATAGACAAAATATTATCTGTCAGATCAGTATAATGCTGTAACTCTTATCAAATTAGATTGAGAATTGACAAATCAAAGAAGCCATATAATTCAAAATCTTGTGCAGCACTTTTGAGAAAAATGCATATTCAATTTTGTTTAAGTATCGAATCGAATTTAATTAACTTATATTGATTACATCAACCTGTTTGTAACAAAAAACCATATTAAGGTAATGGTACAAATTAAACAGCAACAATTAAGTCTATTACGTAGGTATAGGTAGAGTCATCATTACATTAATTAATAAAGCAATAATTGCACCATCATGTTGCAGTTTTTATGTCATAAATTCATAGAGTTCATTATTGACAATCACAACACATCTTACACCTATGAGTTAATGAGTCTTTGTGATATACGAGTGTACTAGACGTGCGTTCTCTCAACCTACTTCTTGAATGCCGCCATTTTGTAAACAGAAGTCGACTCTATTTTAGAGGATATAAAGATTAAAACATTATATATTCACTAACGTTCTCAATCCTACATTTAGGAACTGCTTCTGATGTGCCATGGCATTGTGAACTCTATAGGTGGTGGGACAAGGTGTATTATAAGGCACAGGTGACCATTTTAACACTGTACAGTGTACATGTTCCATTCAACCATGAACTCCTTTGAGGAGCGTCCCGCGTTGAGACCTCAATTTTTTAACTCTCTCACTTATTGGTCAATCGGCGTGACATTTGTTTGGCATGGTATTGCTATTATGTGGCTATAAAATGCTTATTGCAAAAATACTTTAAACTTTTACTCATCGTTTGTGAGCCGAGTTTCTAGCAAATCTGGCTATGGCTAATTTCATATTTACTCAATTTGAAGAACAGGGTTAGTGGAAACGCGCACAAGGACTTTTATTTTTCTATTTATAATTTTGAATTTAGTTCGTGTGTTTATTCTTGAGTTTATTTACTATAATTATCATGAAATGTAACGAGTTAAAAATAAAAATACTATGTCATCTGCATAAACTAGTGTCCTCACAAATAATCCGTGTTTTCAATTATTATTTATCATTGTAACACATTTTATACTGACACACGCATCCGTCGGTCTGTAAAAGCAAACAGTGTCAAGGCGGCTTATATTGATTTCAAGCTTGTAATGAGTACAAAATTACTACACAATTGATTTTATTATTGTATATCATTCGCTTTTGATCTCGATGATAGTGGAAACTATCAACAAAATGTAATATATCATTATAAAGAACGACCTACGTGCAGAGGAGAAATGTGGTGGCACTTTTGTCAATGTCAATTTATCGGCGGGCTCTAATAAACGGGTGAGAAATATTGCATTACCCCCTCACTCGATTTCAGGATATCGTTTACAATTTTAGATTCGTAAATCGATACTGGCTGTGCAGTGAGTAGTCCAGGCCAGGCTAAGAATAGGCTATGCTTTTTCGTGCACCTGAAATTAGGACTACTCAATTTTGAGAAATCGGACACTATGAGCTGCAGTATGCATCGGTATCAAATTAATCGAAGCTTATGTCGATAAACCATTCAAATGAGATTATCAGTAGGTAATCATCGTCCTTACCTTGAGCCAGAAGGTACTCAATTTTTATTTCATCAGTCCAAAATTTTGCAGTGCGGACAAACTTAGACGTAATTTCACTCATACTGTTTTGCGTATTCTGTCGGTATTTCCAGGCAAAATTCATAGTTATATTTAAATTCGACATCCTTTACTTACAGGTATTTCTACAGGGGCCGTTAAGCACCGTAAAGTGTAAGTATAAAACGTATAAATATTTAAATTACTATAAATACATGAGTGCGTTAATATCAGAGATGCATGTACGTTTAACGAAGCACCTCGTCCACCGTGTCAGTGGTTGTGCAAGCGCATTGTAAAGCTGATTGCTCAATCAGATGCATCTTGTTTCGTGTAGCCATGCGTGAGAGTCGAATTTCCCAATAGTTAGATGTGTAGAGAAGCCGAGTGCTTGTCGCGGCGCGGCGGTTTCCCAATAGAAAGTCCTCAGATGCAGGAAGCGCAGTACTGCAGCGCACGTGCATCTGTTCGCCGGCGGCGCCTGGTGGGGCGCCGGCCGATGCACTTTCATGCTGGTGACGTCACACCTTACCTTTCGTCAGCGTCACACCGCAGCTCGTAAGAGCTGTTACGCAATGAACGCACGCCACTCAACTTTCCAATTTCGACAACGCGCTATTGTGTAGCGCTTTCAAATTTTACTATACCATCGCCCGCTTGAGCGGCGCTTTCTTGCATTTCTCTCTCTTTTTAATCACGACTGAAAAATGCTCTAAACTCGGTGCGCGGGCGCAATGTAGAGATGCACTTTCACTGTTGCGTTCCGCCTCTCGTCTCTAATAAATAATATGTTATTAAATTATTAAGATTTTTCTGCAGTCTTATAAATATAATGAATTGAAAACTAGATACTTTCAAAAAGTAATTAATGCTGCCAGGGGAGATTCGAGTACATAATATTACAATTTATTAATTGAATTATTCCGTTCATTTAGACATTTTAAATAAATACGTGAGCATAAACAGCACACTGTGAACTAGATGCAAATGTAACAACGACAATATTGTAGGATTTTCACCTAGACGAGATAGCGAGCTTTCCACTCAGCGAGAGTCGAGTTGAGAGTGAACCACGGCTCTCTCCTTACATTAATCTCGTATACATATTAATAAAAACATTTAGAGTGAAAACGCTTCATATCGATAAACAACTCTGTACTGCATATAACATCGTTCATGAACTTAGTGCTCTCTATAAAATATTTATTTCTCAATGGCCTCCTTTCGTTTTAATGTAGGTTATTATGAACTAAAACTTGGATTTACATATTGATCAATATGATTATTAATTATGCTTCGTGATCTCGTCCTCATTGTACACATGTAGTTTGTACCTCGTACACACTCGTCAATCACATTATTTAAAGATGAAAGCCTTCATCATAGAAAAAATACTAAAAAAAAAAAAAATTATCTGTGGTCCGTCCGCCGGCGCGCACTGTCCTGACATCTGTCAATCATTGTACTTTTTTGTGCCGCGCGTTGATCACGTTTTTCGTTAAAAACTTAAGAAAAATTTTAACGAAATGGAAAAATATCGAAGAATCCGAGACAAGGAAATGGAGGAGCTGAACGAACGTCTGCGAGATCTGGAAAATCGAGTGGAAAAGCGAAAACGGAGTCGTCTTGAAACTCAAGTAAGTTTCTTGATACACCTAACAATTTGCCTTTATTTTAAATCATTTTCCTATAATTTACCTTGGATGCCGCAATATGCACATCAGTCTCTCTCTAGGTTTCACGAGAGGTTAACCATGAGAATTAACTGTGCCATATACTTATGAAAGAACTACATCACACGAGCCGATGCTCTATACTTTCAGTGTTAAAAACACGTCCATCCTGGATGCTTAACAGTCTTGTAACAGTTCTTACGAGAAGTTAACCATGAGAACATTAACTGTGCCGTATACTTAATAAAGAACGACACCACATGAGTTTTCACGAGAGGTTAGCCGATGGTATATACGTTCAGTGTTAAAAACACGCCTCTGTTGGATCCTTAGCAGTCTCTTAAAAGTTTTCACGAGAGGTTAACCATGAGAACATTATCTGTGCCGTATACTTACAAAAGAACGACCATACGAGCTTTCACGAGAGGTTATTCGATGGTCTATTCGTTCAGTGTTAAAACACGTCTCTGCTATTAGACCCCTAGGAGTCTCTAAGAGTTTTCACGAGAGGTTAACCATGAGAACATTAAATATGCTGTATACTTGCAAAAGAACGACACCACAAGAGCTTTCACGAGAGGTTAGCCGATGGTATAATACGTTCAGTGTTAAAAACACGTCCCTGCTGTGTCCCTAGAGCTATCACGAGAGGTTAGCCGTGGATTTAGATGTATGCAGTCTGGAACTGAACTTCAATTGTTCTTTGTAGATGAGTATGAAGCCCGCTTCCGTGGAATACACTACAGTCGAACACGTTCAAGGAGTTGTGTATCACTTGACCGAGTCCGACGCAGCCGGACTCAATGCTGCCAATTTTAATTGATTTATTTATCAGACAACTTCCAGTTGTTTTTCTAAAATTCCAAAATACTTACAATTCTAGATGTTGTATACAATCTAACTTAAATATATTATGTTAATACTTAAATTCTACTACAATACAACTAGAAGGAGGCTGTGATTGTAATGGTATCTATACCACAACCTAAAGTCTTACCTTCAAGTATTGACAATTTACTCAGAGAAGAGGGGGGTGGTACAGTTGGCTACCTTACCTATGGAACAGCACGGCAGTCTGGCCACATGGTGGTCAGGTCACCAATTATAGATAGCAATTAAGAAGCAAAACATTTAAAAGAAGTATGAAACACCTGTAATCTTAGTGGCAGAAACAGTAAATGAAAGTGGAATCAACTGCAGCGGATTACAATGGCTGTTGCCATTAAATCCACTGGCAAAGTCCTTAACAGTTTAATAGTCTCACAAGGGAGTGCATCAAATCAAAACGTTAAGTGACTCAGATATACTACTGTGACATTTATCATGATAAATAAATAAAAAATAAATAAATAAATAAATATCCTTGGACATTTCACACAACGCCATCTAGATCATATCATCATCATTATCATGATCATTGCATCACACGGAGATCATTAATGCTACCCAGCCTTAATAAGGAAATGAAAGAATGGATGGAACAAACAGATATTAATTATCTGATTACCTGGTCGGGCTTCAAGATAAATTCAATGACATCAAACGGTACTGGAACCGAACTGTAACTAGCTCAGATACACAATGGTAGATAGTATTTTTCTGAAGTATGTAATATTATTACTAGTAATCCAATCATACATGAGTGAATCAAGGACTAATATAAACTACCTTTCACTGAGTTTCCTTTTGAAACTTCTGAATAAAAACTTCATTCAAAAAGAAAGCAATCTTAATATATCCATACAAATTTCCTAAAAAATTAGATAATGTTTTGTATTTTATGTATGGGCCTAGTTGCCTGATAATAAAATGGTTATTATTATTTTATTATTATTAATAATCTCTTACAGTTAGGTGCCATAGAAACATGTTCTACTGTCTATAATATTTTTTTATAATTTTCCCCAAAATTAAATGGCACTTTGAGATTAAAAATACAATAAGTAGGTATACACACTGAACTAAACTGGTAGATTTAAGGACAGTATACTCTTTGCCTACAATAGATAATTATAATAAATGCATATTATTTATTACCCATAGGAAAATAAATATCTTAGAGGTATCTCCAGTATATATTTGTATTTACAAATCACGAAGCCAGGTGGCTGTCACCTGAAGTTATTAGTGTCACTTTCTGTCACATATATCTTGACAATATTCTGTGTCTTGCCGATTCAAGTATGTAAAATGTTAGAATGTATCTACTACTCAAACTGCGTTAAAAAATCTAAGATTTATTATTAATACTGAAAAGTGTGTCCTAGAGCCCAGACAGTGCTGCCAGTATCTAGGTTTTTTGTTAGATTCAGTCCAGTTTGCCATTTCACTTGCTCAGAAAAAGATAGTTTATCTTTTATTCCATAAAAATGAGATGCAATTAATAGAGTTTGCGTAATTATTAGGTATTCTTGTTACAGCATGCCCAACTGTAAAATATGGTGGCCTTAAAAACAATAATGAAAATAACAAGGCCAGAACTAGATTCAAATTAAAATTCAAAATCATTTAGGTATTTGCAAGTTCAACAAAACTAGAATCAAATTCAAAATCATCTATTAGCAAAGGTTATTGGTTGTTTCACATTTCAACAAATCACAATAAGATTAAACAACTTGACTTTGTCTGAGAAATATTCTCTGATGCTTTTCAAACTGGCTGGGGCCTGGTATGTAATGATATCAAAAGCCATGGGCACTGGACTGCTAATGATAGAAAGTTCCGTATAAATTACCTTGAACAGTGTTCAAGCGTTTGTAGGGCTCAAAACATTTGCAAGCAAACTCAGATACTGTGAGGAATTACTTAGAATAGATATCACAATGTCATAGCCTATATCATCATAAGATGGGTGGTACTTGTTTTACTTATCTAAATAGCTTAACTAGACTTTAATTGTAGCAATGGTGAGAGGAAAAACAAAATATATGGGTTTATGCATCTTACATTAGTCCAAAGAAAACACTATGGCAAATGTAGAACCTAGACAACCTAGAATAAAAATTGAATGGAAGTGATGTGATACAGCCCACAACTCATTTGTTGTTAAACTGTGTCAGCCCCGCATTGACCCTGTTTGCAAGCAGCTCCACTACTAAGTGTCAGAATGACACATCATGGCTACCTGACCCAGGTACTTACATGATCTGTAGATGCACGGTCTCACACCGATTGCCGCCATATTATTATCAAGAACGCTTTCCTGAGAAGAGGAAGTCTGATCCTTTTAATTAATAGCTTCCAAAACAAGAAAACAATATGAATCTACTCTAAATCAGCAGATTTCCTTCTGTAGGAATCAAGATATTGACCCCTCCTAGGCTCAGTCACCATGGTGATATTATTTTTGACCACTAAGTTTTATTGTGGGATTGTCATATGGCTCACTCAATGGCCTAATGAGTGCGCTGTATAATAATAGTAAACAATTTTTGTAGTTTTAGGCCCCCACATTGGCTCATATGATAGTGTCAAGATTTTGGAGGGGGGGGGGGGCGGTGAGAGGGGGTGGTTCTTATATTTAAATTAAGACCAAAGAACCCTAAGTATGAAATAGTTTGGGACCCCAGTATCGTTGGGTTATCTAATTTATTTCCTAACTAAAACCTTAGTTTACAATAAGTAACAAAAAATTTGTAAGTAACCATTTAGCTCTTTTAACAGCACATAGAATTCAAACCTTGTCACTCATTAGTATTGATAACATTTGATAATGAGGATAACATTTACATAAAGGATCCAGAAATAATTGAAATTTCTTCACCTGGTAGATCTCAACTCAATTTGATATTATCATTTCTTAAAGAGAATGTATCCTAGCCCCTTTTTCCCTATCTAGATTTTACTAAGAGTAGGTATAAGAAAAGATTGTAAATCATTAATTAGAACTATGAGAAAACCTTTTCATGCCACCTCTACTGCAACCATCAGTAGATGGATGAAACAAAATTTAAGTAGTAGTGGAATAGATATTTCCAAATTCACATAAACAAACATGCCTCTACTTCAACTTAAAAGACCTCTGAAGGAGGTATCAACATTGAAGTCATAAGAAAAGCTGCTGGTTGGAACACAAAATTCTCAACCATTAGTAATCCCTGTGCAAGCTAGAGCTTTTGCACAAGCTGTGTGCTCTATACACAGTGGTTGTTACATTTTAATGTCAATGTTAAATGTCTGATTATAAGTAGATAATTGATGTGTGCCATATTAGATTATTAATGAGACTAGTTGATTCAGGACTGAATAAGAATTCCAGGAACTAATAGCATTTAGAGAATTTTAAATTATGTTAATGTAACTGGAAGACTGGTTCATAGATAGAAATACATTTATAATGAATGAGTAAGTAAAAAACTTAGAATAACATGTTAAGTTACAATGTTCAACTATTATACAATATGCTGAACTTATTACCAACACAACTTTGTTCTTTGAACATCTACATGTGTACAATGAGGACGAGATCACGAAGCATAATTATATAGATCGGACTAACTTACCTAGTGACGTCCGATCCTTAATTATGTGAAGTGATCTCGTCCTCATTGTATCCCAGCCCTTCCCAGATAATCAACCTACTTATGTGTAATGGATTGCCTTATCTAAACCCCCTCTAAAAGTTGTGTTGTGCTGTATGCACTATGCCGGGACTATACGATGCCCGTATCGGTCATCGTGAAGTCCCTTTCTTATGCTTTGAAAGAATGATTGACAGATGTCAGGACAGTGCGCGCCGGCGGACGGACCACAGATAATTTTTTTTTTTTTTAGTATTTTTTCTATGATGAAGGCTTTCATCTTTAAATAATGTGATTGACGAGTGTGTACGAGGTACAAACTACATGTGTACAATGAGGACGAGATCACTTCACATAATTAAGGATCGGACGTCACTAGGTAAGTTAGTCCGATCTATATAATTATTTTAAATCAATTTGTTGATTAATTTATATTGAGCCTTTGTTCCGGAAATGTAGAGAATACACAAAAAAAAATTAGACTATTCACACCTTTCCTTGGTGTATGTGTCACCTGTTCAACACCAGCTTCATTTAAAATCTAAGTTTTTGTTAAAAGATCTACCCTTTTTTTGGAGTGCCATAGAAACGAAAGGTCAACTCGTATTGTAAATGAGAAAGTTAATCGTTGAAAGTGCGATCTGCGGCACCTGGTGCAGTTTCTAAAAAAAAAATAACGTACCAGGTAGCCTTTCGCCCCGCTGTGTGGTGTAAATTGCACGTCGTCGTCCTTATCTGGACTAATAGGAAACCAAAACCGTTAATAAGGTACCCTAGGCTCGATTTAAAGGAAAACGCACCGAAAGCCTGTTAAAGCTTTGAAGGACACTAACGAGACTTAAAAGAAGTTTTATTGTTATTACAGCCGTATAGTGTCTTACAAAGCGTCAAGAGGGCTGGCGCATTATGTCACCTCTCTCGCTCACACAGGATCAATTTTTTGAAAATGGGAAATGAAAAGATGCTTTTTTGAAAAATGTTATCAATTGGCGAACTAATAAATAATATTAATTTAATAAGTAATGATTAAAAACACATTTCTATTGTGTTACCTAATAAACTCAGCTCATTATGTATTATGATCTGTTTTGAAGTGAGTTAAATAAATGTAACAATAATAATGTGTTTTTAATAATTACCTATTAAATTAATATTATTTATTAGTTCGTCAATTTATTACATTTTTTAAAAAAGCATCTTTTCATTTAACATTCTTAAAAATTTGGTCCCGTGTGAGCGAGGGAGGTGACAAAATGCGACAGATCTCTTAAATGGTGCACTTTTCCCATAAGTTGTACTGAATTTAACTTAACTAAATATAACTTATTTTCTCATGAAATAAGTTATATACGGGATGAAATTTAAAACATGTTCCAAATCGAAATGGACAGCTGATTTTTTTTTCGTGATTTCATGTTTGGTAAAAGTTGTTCATAATGATGAGTACAATCTGCCATTTCGATTTGGAACATGTTTTAAATTTCATCCCGTATATAACTTATTTCATGAGAAAATAAGTTATATTTAGTTAAGTTAAATTCAGTACAACTTATGGGAAAAGTGCACCATTTAAGAGATCTGTCGCATTTTGTCACCTCCCTCGCTCACACGGGACCAAATTTTTACGAATGTTAAATGAAAAGATGCTTTTTTAAAAAAAGTAATAAATTTGTTCATAATGATGAGTACAATCTGCCATTTCGATTTGGAACATGTTTTAAATTTCATCCCGTATAAGTCAACACCAAATGATTAATTAATATTATAATGCCACTTGATTCAATAAACGAAAGTCAGTTCTATTTATCAGAGCAATATTTTTCCTCTACTAGTGCATACGTTTTTAAAATGTTGCCGAGGGAAACGGCCGTCCTTGTTGATAAAAAATAAAAATACATGCTACCGACTTCACTATAGGTAGAACTACAAAAAAAATGGGATGTCGAGCTTTCTATAATCATTTCGTTTCATTTGATTAACTAACATGGCGAGGATTATACAAAAATAAAAATATAACGTAGATTAAGAATTTTCTCCGTTTTAAATTATATCAATTTGAAACGGACTACTCAATTTTACTTTCCCTTTGGATATATAGTTTTAGAATTCAAAGAGCTTCCATTAGTATCGTAAGTGCCGGCAATCTTCTTGAAGAGCAGCTTTTGATCAGGTTCTTCGAAATGTTTTTCTATTTTCACAGTAAAGCTTCAGGTCGTAATGAGAATCAAGAAGGTTTAGCGCCAGTCCACAAACAAACATAATATTATGCAAATTGCTGATGCACGGTACGCATATAAAACCTATGGGTCCACCGACATCGTTTCTCTGTAATATGGTCGCTTTGAAAGTAGTAAGGCGAATTAACGACCATTTACTTAATATATCCTATTGCATTTCTTCCTTTCTGGCGTTCCCTTGCAGATTGTCAGTTCTAATCCTGTAAAAATGTTTGCCAGTCTCAAAAACTTACAGCCCCTTCATCGTTATAGTCAACTAGCTTTTGCCCGCGGCTTCGCCCGCGTGGATGTCGGAAAATTTATTTATTTATTTATTAAAACTTTATGCACAAGTAAAAAAATACTGTACAAAGGCGGACTTAATGCCTGAGGCATTTTCTACCAGTCAACCTTAGGGTGATGCAGAGACAAAACATGGTAGGTGCAACACAAGGGATAGATAACTGGAAAAAGAATAAATACCAATAAATACATACATACATACATACATATAAACAAAATAAACTTTGTCAGGAGAAATAACGATAGGTAGAGGAGAAAAAGAATCCAACAAATCAGCGCTGCGATGATTTTGCCAACTTTTCACGAATGTGTTCACGTGCCTTCACTTTGAAAGATAACGGACTGGTTGCCATCCTGATGTTCAGAGGGAGCGCATTCCAAAGAAATACTGCCTGGACAAAGAACGAAGAATGAATAAAACCAGAGCGGTGAGAGGGACATCGTAGAAGAAGATTGTTGGTTGAACGAAGATTTCTACTATGGGCAGAGCACAAGTATTGAACAGCGTTCTTTATGACTTTTTTTTCTTTTTGCTTGGCATCTAAGAGTCCTAGAGTGATGTTAATTATGCCTATATTAAAGTCCGACTGGTAGCTCCAGAGATTAGCGCGTTCAAACAAACAAAAAAAGTGTGTGTGTCAGCTCCGACGCACGACTGGAGTTTGCTCCTGTTTTTTTGTGCCGTTCCGAGTCCGACTTTCTATTTTTCAGTCATTTCTGTCGGGCTGGGTTTCTTCAACGAATCAGTGCTATACAAAAAGCAACTTTAAGGTATAAAGGCACTCGCCCCCCCTCTTACCCTACCTCTCACCCCTCCCTCTAATCCCCCTCTCACACCTCTCTCCCCTCACCCTCCCCATGATCACGCTCACCACCCCCTCTCACCCCCTCACCCTCTCCATTCCCCTCTCCCTATCACCACCTCACCACATCACCTTCCCGCAAACCTCTTCCTCCCACTTTCAAACCCTCTCACACCGCCTTTACCGCTGTCCCCTTCCCCTCTACCCTCACCAGCTCCTCCCCTCACGCTCTTCTCTTCTCCACACCTCACTACACCCTCCCCTCTCACTGCACCCTCCTATCCCTCTCCCCTCCCTACATCATCTTGTCCTCTCCCTCTTCACTAACCCTCCCCTGCCTCTCTTTCCACACCCTCCCCTTCTCCCTTTCCCTTCTCAGCACCCCCTCCCCTTACACTTTCCCTCCTCACCACCCCCTATCCTATACTTCCCCCTCTTTTATACTGTCAAAGACTATATTGAGGACAAAAAGGCTTGGGATTGAGCTGCTCCAATAAATTTACACTATTAATGTTGATTTAAATACCTTTTTACATATTCTATACAATGACATGAATATTTACTTTGTAAAGTATTACTTATACTATTTTTAATTATTGTGAATGTGAAGACTACGTGGATCATTGTTTTTTATTTATTTTATCCTTTTCTCAGTTTTAGTTATAGTCTGACAGTTTGAGTAATTTATGCGGCCTACCCAAATGTCTTTTCTTTGGTATTGTTCGTCGAATCGTTAAGGCGGGGTGCAAGCAAGCGCCGTAGGTATTAAATGCTTACCGCAGCCCCCGCAAGGAGTAGCGATACGTAATAAATTACGATGCGCGGGAAACGCGCGCCAAGCGCACCGCTCATGAGTTCATGAACTCGAGTAGGTACTATGTTGCGTCACAGAATAGAGCAATGCAGTAGATAAACTTGAACTGATTAGTATACAAGTTTATTTTGTTTTATTTTTCTAGTAAGTATTTTTGAAAGTTTTAGACAGATTATTATTTCATTGTAAACTTGAACAGTTAAAATAAATAAAAATAACTACTTATACTTATTTATTTTTGTGAATAAGGTGGATTTAAAATCTGACTGACACGAAGACCTTTACCCGTACGATTCAAAACTAAGCGCCGCGCACCATTTTACTTTACGTTCATTCCCCACGACAGCGACACCACTGAAAACGATACCACTGGTGTGGTATCGTGGGGAATGACAGAAACTACTATTCCCCACGCCATGCGACACCACCGACTGTATTGTGCTGTTAGTGATGTCCAGCTACATAACAATGATGTGTTACATAACAATTTAGACCTTATTGACATTCATGTTTTCTTGTTAAATTTAGCTTCCAGACCATTTACCAAGTATCTTGGACCAAAAAAACAAATGGTTTGTAAAATGTCTATAAGGTCGAAATTAGCTTGACACCCTAGAAATGATGTGCATAATAATCTAGACACTTTCTGAGGTGGCAAGCGAATTTAGACCTTATTGACATTCATGTTTTTTTGTTAAATTCAGCTTCCAGATCATTTACCAAGTATCTTGGGCCAAAAAAACAAAGGGTTTGTAAAATATCAATAAGGTCGAAATTAGCTTGACACCCTAAAAATGATGTGCATAATAATCTAGACACTTTCTGAGGTGTCAAGCGAATTTAGACCTTATTGACATTCATGTTTTTGTGTTAAATTCAGCTTCCAGATCATTTACCGAGTATTCTGGACCAAAAAAACAAAGGGTTTGTAAAATGTCAATAAGCTCGAAATTAGCTTGAGACCTTTATCGTTTTCAGCGAACTTAAATACTACGAAATGACCGTTCATTCCCCACGACACCACTGGTGGTGTCGTCGGGAATGACAGAAACTAGTATTCCCCACGACACCAATGACTGCATTGTGAGTGATGTCCAGCTAATTTTTAAACGTAACAATGATGTGTTATTTTTAAACGACTTAAAAAACGGAGGAGAATATCAATTCAGTTGTATTTTTTTTTTTTTTATGTTTGTTACTGCAGTACTCCGTCATTTAGAAGCCGATTTGGAAAGTTCTTTTTTTATTTTATTCGTTATGTCAACACAAAAAAAAAAACGGAGGGGCATAACTTCTTATGCTCTAGTTTTTTTTTCTTGAGAGGACCTGATTACGGTCAAAATGAAAATCCAAGATGGCGGCTGCAAAAATTTTCGAATTTTTCGACATGGGCGTCAATTTCGTGATATTTGAGGTCGCTGAAAACGATAATGGGGTCAAAATGAAAATCCAAGATGGCGGCTGCGAAAATTTTCTAATTTTTCGTCATGGGTGTCATTTTCGTGATATTTGGGGTCGCTGAAAACGATAGTGGGGTCAAAATGAAAATCCAAGATGGCAGCTACGAAAATTTCCAAATTTTTCGTCATGGGTGTCATTTTCGTGTTATTTTAGGTCGCTGAAAACGATAGTGGGGTCAAAATGAAAATCCAAGATGGCGGCTGCGAAAATTTCCTAACTTTTCGTCATGGGTGTCATTTTCGTGATATTTGAGGTCGCTGAAAACGATAGTCGGGTAAAAAGGAAAATCCAAGATGGCGGCTGCGAAAATTTCCTAATTTTTCGTCATGGGTGTCATTTTCGTGATATTTTAGGTCGCTGAAAACGATAATGGGGTCAAAATGAAAATCCAAGATGGCGGCTGCGAAAATTCCCTAACTTTTCGTCATGGGTGTCATTTTCGTGATATTTTAGGTCGCTGAAAACGATAGTCGGGTAAAAAGGAAAATCCAAGATGGCGGCTGCGAAAATTTCCTAATTTTTCGTCATGGGTGTCATTTTCGTGATATTTTAGGTCGCTGAAAACGATAGTGGGGTCAAAATGAAAATCCAAGATGGCGGCTGCGAAAATTCCCTAACTTTTCGTCATGGGTGTCATTTTCGTGATATTTTAGGTCGCAGAAAACGATTGTGGGGTCAAAATGAAAATCCAAGATAGCGGCTACGAAAATTTCCAAATTTTTCGTCATGGGTGTCATTTTCGTGTTATTTTAGGTCGCTGAAAACGATAGTGGGGTCAAAATGAAAATCCAAGATGGCGGCTATGAAAATTTCCTAACTTTTCGTCATGGGTGTCATTTTCGTGATATTTTAGGTCGCTGAAAATACATTTGAAAAACACATACATTTTTTTACAGAAAAATACATTTGAGGGCCTACTTATTTTCTGAACATCCCTGCCCAACCCTTTGAAAGAATTCAGGCGTGATGTTATGAAGAAATCTCATTTCCTATCCGATATTCATTATAAAACCACCCGTACTAACTTTATTCTGTGGCACCTACCTATTTGAGATTTGAAAATAGTGAACCAAAAATTTGCGCGTCAGGCGGCTTTATAAGCTCCAGTGTAGGGTTCAAATTCAACTGTTTTACACACTTGATGCGATTGGTAAACATAGGCCGTGATAAAAATAAATACCAATAAAGCTTTTGCGCGCGTGTCGTCTTTATTTACATAGGCATAGCGTTCAAATTCAACTGTTTTCAACACATGCTAATTTGTGCCGGTCGCAGCCGGTGACAGAAGTTAGCGGGGGTGGCGGGTTCGAAAAATTGGCACACGTCCGACCTCCATCACGTTCCGCTCGAGACTAAACGGCTCAGGGCGAGCGTTTGCGAAGCTGAAAACACTTGACATTGGAATTAGTGATATAAATATTTTGATATTTCAAATTATGATAGCCGTTATAAATTACATTTTTTACGACCTTTATTATGGCATAAGTTTTATTGTTCAAAGCCTAATATAAATCAAATGAAATAAGATATAGATCATAATTTAGACTTGTCTTTGCGATTTAATTGGATGCAGTAAAGTGCAAGTAATCGTGTATCGGACGGCCGAAATTTCTAGATCGAAGTCTGAACTAAGTAATATATTTTTTTCAAAATTTAAATACGTGTTATCTACGAATAAAACACTAAACAAAACGACGTTTTTACGGCTCTCACCGCCTTAAGCTCCTTAAGTTTTGAGTTGAGCTGCACGATTACTGACAAATGCGTGCACTGACTGGACAGGTCCACTCAATCTGTGTGGTTCTTTCATCAAAAGACCATTTCAGACTGCAATCTACATGGTCTTCACATGATCTGACCAAGATTATGTCTGGACTTTAAAAGAGACTGTGACCTCTGAGTTTGTTTCGGCGTTTCTTCTCAGAGTAGTCAGATAGGAAACGTCGAACTCATCTAGTTTAAAAAAAAATATGTTTGACGTGTAAAAGTGTACAAACCTACTTACAGAAAATAAATAGATCCAATAGATCCTCCTCCTCTACCCTTCTCTCGGGGGTAAAAATTATTAATGACAAACTTTATTACTTGCTGAGGCAAGCATTTGTGCCAAGTTTCAAGTTAATTAACCAAATGAATAAGAATTTTCATATTCACTATATTCCCTGTTTTCACCCCCACAGGGATGGAATTTTCAAAATAGTTTGGGATATTTCCGTAGCTTGACTGAAAGATTATTTACAACAATTTTCGAGTTAATGGAGTTCTGCAGTAAAACCTGCCCTGTAACATTTACTACCCCTTTTCACCCCTTTATAGGTAGATTTTCGAAAAACCTTCATATAAGATATTCTTCAATTTTGATCTCAAGTATAAATACTGAGTTTTGAGTTAATCGGACCGCGCGTTAAAATTCCTCCATTCAAACTTTGACACCCTCCCATTCCTCCTGGAGGGGTACTTTAGGAAAACTAAAAATGACAAACTTTATAATTTACTTAGGTAAATATTCATGCGAAGTTTCAAATCTATTAACTCAAGGAATAAGATTTTTCATACAAACTTTCATCCCCTATTTGACACCCTTAGGGATGGAATTTCCAAAAATCCTTTCTTAGTGGATGCTTACATTGTATAAGGTATCTACGTGCAAAATTTCAAGTCTCTAGGTGCAGCGGTTCGGGCTGTGCGTTGATATATCAGTCAGTCAGTCAGTCAAGACTTTGAATTTTACATATATAGATTTTGTCAGTACCAGTCTCACTATTAAAACAGGTAATGACTCGATAAGGCTTAAGAAGAGCATCCTTCAGAAGTTGGTTGGCTCTTGTTTTATATTCCTCGAAACTCGTTCCTAATAAGGCCTCGGATTAAATTTTCTCAGTCACCAACTAAATTGATAGATTTGTCACGTATTTAATAAATACTATATTTTTAGCGAAACGTTATTATTTTGTAAACTGCTGAGTCTTATATCGCAAGAAGTATTTTTCGCATTTTCACACGTAGTTTCTTGTGAATCTATATGCACAGAAATATTGCTCAGCTTTCATGGATTTCCAACGAACCAAGTTTGTCATACTTTTTGTTCCCTTATTTTGGGTTGAAATAATTGAAATTAATGCAGTTTCGTTTTCTTTTAAGATCTCTTTTAGATACTTCCTTTTTGCTAATAATAGGTCTTAACATATGAAATTGCCGTTTTATATGAAAAAATTTAAACGAATTTTTTCCATGTATTTTTAATTTGTATTAATCGAAGTAATCACCCATGCAATCAATGCATCTTTGCCAACGCAGTGGCAGTTTATTGATGACCTTCTTAAAGAAATCAGCTGGTCGGGAGGCAACAAATTCTTCAAAAGCATTTTGTACTGCCTCTCGGGTATTGAATTTTTTTCCCGCCAAGAAGTTATCCAAATTCTGGAAAAAGTAGTAGTCTGTAGGCGCAAAGTCTGGTGAGTAGGGCGGATGACGGAGAGCTTCCAACCCCAGTTCTTGCAACTTGGAGACCGTCTGCTGTGCAGTATGAGGTCGCGCGTTGTCGTGCAGGAGCAGCGGAGACGAGCGATTGACCAATGCTGGTTGGAAATGTGCCAGCTTCTCCATCATTGTGTTCAGTTCTTCACAGTACACATCTGCAGTAATGCTAACCCCGTTTGGTAAGAAGCTGTGATGAATCACACCGGCGCTAGACCACCAAACAGTGACCATCACTTTTCTAGGGGTAAGTTTTCGTTTAGGGCATTGTTTAGGTGCTGAACCAGGATCCAACCAACTTGCTGAGCGCTTGCGGTTATCAAACAGAATCCATTTTTCATTGCAGGTAACAATGCGGTTCAAAATTCCATCATTTGTGTGTCTGTTGAGCAGTGCAAGGCACGTCTCGACGCGTACTTCGCGCTGGCGATCATTGAGTTCGTGGGGCACCCATTTGTCAAGCTTTTTTACCTTGCCAATTTGACGCAAATGGACCAATATTGTTTTGACGCTACCGTCGAAAGCTGCTGCTAATTCAGCCGTAGATTGTGTATCATCCAGCTTCCACAATCGCCTTTAATTCGTAATTGTCGACCAAAGTCTTCGGACGACCGCGAGGTTCATTTTTCAGGTCGAAATTTCCAGAACGGAAGCGAGCAAACCAATAACAGGTGGTGCGTTGGTTTGTAGTGTTAGCTCCGTAAACGTCGTTGATGTTGCGTGCCGCTTGTGCCGCGTTGCTGCCACGACGGTACTCATATTCCATAATTACTCGAATTTTTAACGTATCCATGATGACGAAAAAGATTGAAATGCGATGAAAATGTAACACTAATCAATAAACAAATGACTACTTTTGGAAAAAAAAATCCATGTTTTTAAAATAAAATTAATTTGAAATTAGAATTCTTAGCCAAACAAAAATTATTTTGATTTGAAATTGCCAGTACTGCAGAACGGCAATTTCATAGGTAAAGACCTAATATTATCTTTATTTAAATCTTTTCACTGTCTCCGTCTATCATTTCTTTGGTCTGCCTCTTCTTCTTACCGACCACGTACGTATCCTAAGATTTCTGCATAATTTCGCGTTGCATGTTCATACCAAAAGTTAAATATGTTAGAAATAATATTCGAAATCAAAATGTCTTGGAATAATGAATTCATCTCAAAGATAATCTAAAAGTTTAAAAGTTAGAGTAAATCGAAAACTATTTCAGAGCATTCGCTTGAAGACTTAGAATGTTTAAAATCATGTTTATTTGGAGCGGTTGATATTTTCTGTCCTCAAGCCGTCAAATCTTTAGAATATTCCTCTAATAAAAGTTATCAGACGATTGAAAACATTTATAGAAAAACTCATAATAAAAACACTTTATTCCCAAGTCGATAATAATAAAAACCCAAATCATATGAACACGTACATCATTTTACAATATATCCTGTTTGGAATAGACCTGCATTTCAATATTCTTTTATTGCTGTAGGCAATGAGAAGTGCTCTACTCATTAGAACACTAAATTAAAATATTAATCATCCTAATTATATTCAATATCCATTTAATATAATGAGCCAACGTATCCCGAATATTTTCTAAGAAACACAACAACAAAACGATTCAATTCAAACAAAGGAGCAAATAATCTGAGCAGGTAAGGTGGGTTGAGGAATCCGAGGCCGAGGGCTTTTTCCCTTCGGGAGGTTAACCCTGAAGGCTCGAGCCAAGGTCGACGAGTGTTTGAGACGCCTTTGAGGGCGAGATGACTCGATGACTTTGACTAACCCTTGCGGTCATATTATTTATATATTCTGTTGTGGCAGCCAATGCACGCGTTATTACTGCAGCTAACCTCCCGGCCTTACCAATCGACTTCTTTCATTCGCATATCTCTAAATTACCATGTTCACATTATTTATCCATCTTGAGTGATTCAGTTTGAAATTAAATAATTGTTTTACTTTGCATTAATGAAGAATTCTCTCTACTTTAATTTAATCTCACTGCAGAACAAAGTTTTATAAAAAATAGACACCATTTAATAAACATGAGAAGAAAAAAGTAAATAAACAAAGACTATGTTTATGTACCAACAAAATATCCATAATTTTATTTATAAATGCATTTCCATATAAATATCTACATGAGATTACAAAAATGAAAGCATTATTCATGAATCTGCATCAATTAATGTACCCAGCACCAAGATGGATTTAAAGCTAATTTAATATATATACCTAATTATTTTTCAATGGAAACATTGGAAACTAAGAAGCCACAACCTCGGCAGTAAAAGTTATAGACCCTTTCACAAAGTAACCAGACGAAGTAAAACCGAGCGAAACTTTCAGTTTAGCTTTACTTTCTGTTACGGCAAATATCACCGACACGTGATCCTTTATTTGGAATATAGAAATTTACTGTAGAACTAAGCATAATTAAACAGTAATCGGTGTTAAAGCATTATCATTTGAATGTAATTCACATCTATTTGTTTGCCGTGTCGAACAGGGCGGCTCAAGGCTCTACTCGGGGGCAACAACTTCTCCCTACGTGCACTGAACAAAGCTGCAGTCAATGTTCAAGCTCGATATCTCATTGTTCGGTAGGTTAAATATAAAGTAGCAACTGCTGTGTCTGCTGTTATTTACAATACAATGTTACTTTTACATATAGAGGGTACATAACTATTACTCATACTTATATCTTTTCTGGATTGGTAGATATTCATTTAGATCAAAACTTGACTAGATCGTTTCTATTACCTCACCGAGACAGATTTGATCAAAAACATTTTGTCACGCTATTTATGTAAAATTAGGTGCTTGCCCAAGTTGAACTTATAATCTCGCATCCGTCAAAAAGTCGTGTTAAGCATATGAACAGGCTAAAGCTTTCACCAATACAATGGAGACTGAACGGAGAAAGGGTCTGTGGTGCGCAGCTGTCCCGCGGGCGCCCGCTGTCGGGCGCTCCGCCCTCGCTGACCCCGCGCCTCCGTTCCGCTCTCCGCGAGCGGCGAGAGAAGCGCTCACATTCACATTACAGTCGAGTCGACTCTCCGAGTCGCGGCATTTGAGAGTCCAGTACAGTCGCGGCAGTCGCCCGTCATTCGTCGAGCGCAGCGTACGTCTGTCACGTCACCGCGGGCAACTTACCAGCCATGTGGTGAAGTGAAACTGTCAAACGTGATACACTTTCGCATACCGGTGTTGTTCGGTTTCAGTGGACTATTGCACTTTTTATTTAAACTTGACTTGTGGTTGTTTGTGATAACGAAGTGGTGCAACTATTTTGGAAAATTGGATTATACGAACGTATAATGGCCTTAGCCAGGTGAGCTATTTTGGTTGTTGGAGTCAACGCGGAACTAGTTTATTTTATCATGTTCGTCGAAGGACTTTTCGTCGGTTGGGTCGTTACATGAATTAGAACAGAACACTCACGTGTACAATCATCAGTTCGCAGACGGGCAAGCGACGTTTTCCTTGTATGATGTATTAAGGGTTGACACTGATGAATTAAGTATTGTCAGGTATGCTTTCATGATCTCCTAAGTCACAAAATTGTGTTGTTTTGATTAAGTACTTACTATCTCTACAATGGGCGAAAGTTGCTTTGCCCCGCACGCGCATTTAACTTTCCTTGTTGTGTAAGCTGAACGTCAAACGACAGGTAGAGGGAGCAACTTAGAAATCGAGTCACTTTTACTGCAACCATTATCATTAGTAATAATGAGTATTTTCTAAATTGTTTCATTTATTGGAGTTACTTCATTATTGAAAATCAAACTTCTTTCGCCTGTCACTCCCACAGCCCCTCGAACGCGTTCAGTTTATAGAGTTTCGATGTTTTCATTCATTCCTTGGCACCCTCATTCGTCACGGCTACCCCAAACAGTTGAACCCCACTGTTGCATGCTTGTCGGCGTGTTTTATTTGGAACGTTATGGGCTTTCTAAGCATCGTTACGTTTCAATATCGTTGCAGTTATTATTGTTTGCATCATAACAAATTCCATGATTATCTCCTCATCCACAGGAACATTTTTGTTTGGTTTGGACCTCTTTAGAAGTTGTAGCAGCTCTTTGTTTGTATGTATCTTTGCAACAGATGACCAAAGGATTATTACTTATTTTACCTGTATAATTTTAAATCCACCCAAACAAGATCTGTTCCAAAGATAATATATAACGAGGTAGCTATAATACAGTGTTATAATAACGCATGGGTTCGTTTCTTTCCTTTAGCAGGTAGTCAGTCAACCGAGGCCGGAAAGCGCTTACCTTCTGATGTTCCAATAGCCTTTTTTTTCATTTATTAATTTTCCTCTTTTTGTGAAAGCAAATGTAGCGTTCTAGCTTTTGTTAACACCATACAAGAATTATTAAATTCATGTTTGGCGATATCTTTATTCCTTTCTACAATATTTTTTACTGCTTTTAAATATGTTTACGTTTTTTAATTGGTTCAAGTTAGTCCAAAGCAATATAATTGCTGTAGAAAATGTATTAGTCATCGTCATGCAAATCTGAACTGTTAATTTCTGCTAGGATGTTGTGTAAGCACATTTAGCACAAAACCTACATGAAGAGATTAACCTACATGTGAATGTAATACATAAGACTTTGACTACTAATTTCTCAACTGCTACTACAACTACATTACATATACTCACATTATGAAACTGATTCGCGAATCCAAATATCTAAGGCGCTGATATTTGCCGGAATTGCACGCTGAAAACACCTCTATCTTACCTTACAGCTTTACAATACATATTAAATTCGTCGCAGCCATCTTGAGTCTCCCCCAAAATCGTGACGTCTATACAAAGTTAGAATCGCATCTTGCTGGGCAGAAAATAAAGATTTGCGGAGATGCTCCTCCGTGCGGGTCGACGACCTTCCTCCGCGCAGAATGCACGGAAGAGCATACAAGTGTGGGTAGATGCCTTCGTCTCGACCCTCTTTACTCTTATTTGTAACGAACACCTCTGAGCCCTCGCACCCCATATTATATTTATAACCATCCTCTTAAACTTCAATTTAAATCACATTGACTTATCGCGGTTTTCAGTAATCCCTCTAGCTTATACCTACTCTGCTAAATTTATGTTAATGCATTTATGAAATTTACTGTGAGTACTTTGTATATTGGTATTGAAAATCTGAAATACTTATCTTGTAGATTAAAAGGCCTACCTGGTTATAATATATCTTCGAATGAAGCGACTCATATAATATTGATCGAACTTCGCTTAAGAAGTTCGTTTGATCATATAGTATATTATCTTCAGACTATTTTGATATTGTTTCAACTTCCTGGGGAAGATTCTTCACCTTACTAGTTACTGGTGTATTTTGATCTCGGTACTTTCCAGTTATATATATTCAATTAAATGTTTACAACAAGCATTATCATATTTACACGCATGCATGCACATACATGTTTGCAAAAAAAAAAACATATTTTGCATAAAAGTGTCGTTGTACCTAATTGGTTATCAGAGTATGTCTTGCATAATATGCCAAGCGATAGGAAATTTACGCTTTGCTAAATTTAACTATACCTAATTGCTAATGTAATGAACGGTATTGATTATACCAAATAAGAAAACTTTACTCGAGAATTAAGTTACTTGAGCACAAAATTCGTTTACCAAACAATATGACAGCCATTACCAACGTACCTTACGCTGTCGCATTGACCGCTGAACTATCTAAAGTTTCGTTAGTCATTGTTGTATATCGAACGCATAGCCTAACAATCTAGTATGATTGTTTGAATAAATTGGGCGAGGTTATTTCGCAAGAATGTATCAATTTAGTCCGAGGGCCGCCCGGTGAGCGTTTACAAAGCGAAAGATTGCGGCCGAGCCCGCACTCGGTGCTCCTGTTTCGTTGACAGCGGAATGCGATAACTAAGTGTGTTTGCGGCACTGACGCTGAATTTTGGTTACGATAACGCCAGGTTAAACAGAATTGTCTGTTACCCGAATAGAAATGGTGTTACGCTAAAATAATGAAACGTAAATCGTGAAGAATGCAGTCATTGAAAAGATAACTTGTTCTTTGGCTTTAATCCAACTTCTGTTAGTGTCTTCTACGTACTCTTGTTTATGAAATGATTTACGGTAGGTATATTGTATAACATTTAACGTGGTCACGTGTACAACCGTACTTACCCGACATAAAAAAAGGTTATTTACTTGACTGAATACTGACTGATATTTTCGGTATGAGTTTCTTTATTTTAAGTGTCGTTGCCGAAATCATTGCCAATTGCCATCTATGGTAGATCTTGTACAAAGAAATAATGGCTTCATATTAAATTAGTTTTTGACGGGACGACCTTCTAGTCTAGGGAATCATAGAAACGTGCCTAAAATTGCTACTTCTGAAAATAATAATGGCTGAATCCATCAACGAATTCACGTTTTTAAATATATTTGGTTTTACTGGAGCCACGCCTAGTTACATAATGATGTTGATATAAATAGCAAATTTATTGATACAGTGATTACATACGTATTCAAAGTCTTCCTTATTATCGTGATGTCTTACACAAGGTCAAGGCTACCAAATATACACGGCTGAATCTTATTTGGGAAATCAAATTTATTCTTTTCCGTTTTTATGCCATCGTACAACTTTTACGGAGGAAAACATAACTTCATACTGAACAGTTTCCGATATTAAGGTTGTTTATGCTAGGATTACTTTCGAATCAGTGTTACAATCTATTCATGATCGTGTCTAAGATATTAGATGTCATAGTTTCAAAGCCATGCCGATGGCAGTAAACTAGAAAGTAATTTAGATTATAAACCTTGACAAAATATTTAAATGTGATCAAAATGTTTACAACCCATATGGAAATGATATAACTCTGTCCAATGTAACAAGAAATCACAACGATTTCTCGCTCTACTAACATGTAGAATCCGATTATGATGAAAGAATAGAGAGTAGAGAACTTGATCCACGCATTGGATAGATTTGCTCATACCAACTAGCTTTCATAGGAAAATATTATCGTAACATCATATTTGACATTTTGAATAAACGAAACTGCCATCTAACTTAACGATAACCCTTATTTGCCTCTTACGACACCCACGGAAAAAGGTGGAGCCATATTTGTAGCGGAGGCTACGGCAACAGACTATTGTTAAACTCGTGTTTCTCTTTTAGAGAGAATGGCTGTAATTTGTTTTGTGGCCATTTCTCAGGTGAAACCTCATAATTTGAATATAGCGTCTTTGTCGATGGAAAGTACGCTGCGTCTTTCTTCGGCACGGTGCGTGGCGCTCTTTGTACGATGATCTCGATAGTTTCACTAACATACGACTTGGAACAGCTCACTGCTCAGATTTCTTTTAATATCGCTCTTGTTATGCTATGCTAGCTATGTGGTATCGTTTATTGAGACAAGGTGTTGGACCTGCGGGTTTTGTTATGATTATAGGGACACCATTATTGTAAAATACGTGATTTTAAATAGAGCTATGGTGTATTTGTTATATAGTTTCTTTCTATTCCACCTCTTTTATTAACTCCGTTATTTTATTAACACAAATTATAATGTTCTCTCTTCTATATTATTTCTCGCCTTTTAATTTAACGACTTGGGAACATCTGAGCATTCTCAGGTGAATAGTGTCGCAACTTCACCGTAACTCTCGACCGATGTCGTTACTCAGCTGAAAGTGGCTCATGAAACTATGGCAAGACCCACTCACGCAAGAACTAAATTATGTGCCCACGCCGCCAAACATCCACATAGCTTTCAAAGCCTTTTGTTTCATACGTAAAATAAAAAAAAAAGTTTATTTAGTGTAAGAATAACTGTTCACTAGGACACGAATTTTTTGGAGTAAGACAGGCTATTTAAGAGCAGAATGAGCATAGAAATCAGAACAATCCTCCAAGTGTATGTTTACAATTGAGTGTCAGGTATATAGCTGTTATTTATTATTTTATCCGTAGCTGATTTGGAGCACAGTAGCGTGAGGCGTTAATTTGCCGAGGGAGCAATTCGGAACGGGGACATCGCGCGCACTCCAACTTGGTCGAAGAGCCGCGCGCGTTGACCCATTTTGTGCGTAAAGCGGTATGGTGCGTAGAGGAATCGATGATATAGCAACCGAATCTCGAGGCCTTCGCCGCTTTACTGATGAGTTTGGATCTGTGTCAGGGTCCTCCCCCGCTCGTCGTCCCTACTACGCCTTCTGTGCTCGGCCTCCCTCCGGTAGGCAGGCCCTGGCGCCCCTGCCTCGGTTGACCCGTAAAACTCTAGTGTTTGCGTTATACTTTCCGTGGACTCTTTAATGATTTGGGGTCACTCGTGTTAGCATTATTCTTTTTAGGATAATGTTTTTGGGGTTTACTCATCCCAGAAATCGGTTGGCATGCCAACAAATGCAATGGCATTGAGGTAATCAAGTTACAAAAGTAGCTAAAAGTTATGATCTCAGTCAAAATATGATATCTACCTGGAAAGAGTACATCATAAACTTTAACATAATTCAACAAAGACAATGATATAATCTATACATAATGGTGTAACAACGCGAATGTTGCGTTAGTATTGTTTAACTATACATAAATAAATTCTTTTTGAGAAGCTTGAGCTAACAAAACTGAGGTCACTTATTTTGGGCCGATGTATACTTGACCAAGTTTTTGTTATTCATAATTCCTCCATAAAATACATAGAATAATCAGTTCAAAAGACCTTAAATCTGTACGTGACTGTTTATTTGGTTATTGGTTTAATTATTATATAATAGTTCTTGAAATCAATTAGTTTACATTGATAATTGAATGGAAAGGTTATGTTACTGAATATTATGAGGTTGGTAGAGTCATGCTTCAGTAACTGAATCGTGACTAAATTGAGACAATCTAGTGCGCTGAATGAAACCGAGCTTCGGGTTAGCGATGAAGTGGTGATCGACCTTTGCAGCTCCGTCACCTTCGCAGCAGCCGCCAGCGTTGGCATTGTCGCCTCGACGCCAATAGGAAGCAACGCGGCCGCAGATCGCTATTGGGCTTAAGGCCATTTTCAATGCACCATCTTTTACCTTGTGCCCCTTACTGTGTTAAATGACCCGAAATGACTTCGGCGGTTGTAGAGCGCGACGAAGATCTCCATATGTCTTGTTTTATCGCCCGAAATTTAACAAGTTAACTGTAACCCGTTTTATCATCGGAGACCTCGTTTATTTACATTCGTTACTGTCTGCTAATTATCAAAAACGAAACGTGTGCAGATATAGCATTGATTCTGTTAACTAAATCACCATGTAAACGATTGCCCTACAAATATAAAGTCGTATAATACACACGTAGGCCTTGCCCAATTTTTTTCAAATGCCACTCTTTTGCCATGTAGGTCAAATGCATTACGATGTCAAAATTGACCCGGTTCTTTTGTGCTTAGAAGAAGGTTTTTTGAAAGTCTTGAACTTAATGATATAACGTTTCGGAATGAAATAATAAAAGTTATTATTGTTTTAAAATAATAATTAGGAACTAATGATATAATTCGCACCTGCACCAATTCTTTACTTCCAGACATGTGGTGATTAACGAATTGTAAAGATGTAGGAAAGTAGAACGGGGGCATCAATTTCAAGGTCGAACGTAGCTGAACAAATTTATTTTGAACGGTCAAATTCAGCGTTAACATTAAAACACCTTGGAGAACACATCCCGTGTGACACACACGTAGATATGATGTTTTAGTAAAGTTTGTATAAAATCATCGAGGTCATCCAACTATTAGGACTGATACTAAAATTGAGCCTTTCTCTTAAATGTTCTTTTGCGGTTTCATTTATTCTAACCTTCCGTCGTAATAAAACATTAAAAAATTAATATTACAAATGCTGCAGCTAAAAGCAGCCTCATTATTGTGATGAGCCTTCTGCACAAGAATGCCTGGAAGGCGTCACTTGACGACATGTTTCACACTTTTAAAATCACATCAAAAATATGAGTTTCTACGTTTAATAAAGTCGAAGTGTTTATTTAAAGCCACCTTTTCGTAATTGACGGACGGCTTATACCGTTTTTGTCTAGTGTTTCTTAATATACACACCGTGCGCATACGAAGACTGAAAGTGTACGTCCGCCTGTGTGCGCGGCCTCAACCGAGTTTTGTCGATGCTTTCTCGAGCGGCGAACCGGGTCGCGTTCTCGATGCCCCGTGCTGAGCAGGCTGAGCTGCCTCGTACCAACTGCTGCCAGAGTCTCGCTTGACACACGCACACCACCGCGCCTGAACCATCTACATGCACAGTCTCACACCTACATCTATCCGAGATGTATTGTGTCAGGGCTAGTAAATAATTTTAATAAACGTGCTCAGCGAGAGCTCGCAATAAGAATAATTCAAGCTACCATAGATAGTTTGTGCTGCACAATGAAGTACTTGGTAAATTGCAAAAAGGAGGGCACAGCTATATTTGCATATTTTAAGGTTAAAGGTAAAGATTGAGTTTACCTGTAGGTGTAGACAGATTGCTTGGCTATATGATATTGGATAAATGTGTATTTATAATACCCGAAGTTTTTTATTTAAATATGCCATTACAAATTATTGTATTATTCAAGATTATTTAAAATGACCCCGCTGGTGTAATAGCTTGTATTTGCTAAACAAAGCACAAGGTTTTAGTGTTCTGTTCCGGCTCGGCGTATCTTGTGTAGATGTGCCGCAACTGCCGGCCTTGCCTCTTCTCCTTGCCGATATTTAATCCTACTGGATTCAATGTAAACCTTGCCTGCTACATTATTTCATTGGGTGGTAATGTCCTAAGTGAAACCATATTATCAGCTTGTCAAGTCGCAAGAGTCATAATAACGTCCGTCACCAAGTGATTACATAGCTTTTACATTAAAATGATAACCAAAGAATTAAAATCCATTAAACTAAGGATCAGATTCCGAATGGCCATCAAAATTGTTAGATAAAAGTAAAGGCAATCGACAGTGACGACCCTCGTCGGTGTAGGAAGTAGGGTCATGCAATTTATATTAGGCTGAAGTCAAGGTCCCGCCAATCATTTTGGCCATCTAGTAATTCATAGGACAATAAAAGTTGAGGCCAAATCATTCAGCCTTCTTTGTCATTTTATAATGAGAGGAAAGGACTCAGCGCGGTTCCTGGTGAAATCATTCGTCTACCAACATTATTCTTATTCAAAGCATGAATTCTAATCTATATTATCTGTTTGCCATTGCGTATTCATGGCAAAACAATGTAGAACTCGTAGGGCCGAGGTGGCACAGTTTCTTGTTTGAGTTATAAATCAATCTGTCCTAGTTAGATTAGCTTCTGCATGTGCTACACCGTCGTCGATGTCTTCGCTTTCCAAAGGCGATGTTGCCAAATACTGATGGTGTATGGTGGTTGGCGGGGCGCGGACCAAGTATCGGTTTCGTTTCCCATTCGCCCACCTTTGCGTGCGCTCTTACATAACCGGCTTCGCAAACTCCTGCTCACGTCACTCTTTGTATTTAAAACGTGTTAAGTGTCGTTGTAATCATTTCAAAATGATTTCCCCGAGAAGTTGGTAACTTTCACGCTTTGTTTGGACTTGGTGCTGGGTCATTGGCGGTTTTTTTTGCAATATGTAATCTTTTCAGAATATAATGTCTTAAATGTAATCTACAGTTTAAGAGCTTTAATAACATTTAACAATGTTTGTTGAATATGGATAATGATAAAACACCCAAATAAAAAAAAAGCAATGTGGGTTTACAACGTAACGGTGGCAAGTAAAACCGCTTCAGTGTTCACATACGAGGCTTTCTGTTTGGTTCAGAATTGGCCGTTCGTCCTCGGCCTCGCTCGACCGCTTCCGCCTTACAGCTTATCCTCGCCCGTTGTGCCCATGATAATCTTTTGTAGTATGAGCCTTGATCCTAGGTCTCTTCCAAAGTCACCCGTCTATTTATTACTATAACAATATTGTCATTTCCTTTCTAGGTATAATCAGCAAACCGCGCGCGCCTCTTCGTTGAAGTACGTAATAATTTTTAAGTAATTTATTTATCTTAACAATTTTGATAATTTTGGTATCTATCCTATATAACATATTGCTAACATATATTTAGTTGGGTTGTGCATCAATGTTATACTTTCTGAAACACTAGTAGAGACGGTCGTAACTGAAAATATGTAGTTGGAAAAAATTAATCATTCAAGATAAGTACAGTAACGTTTTTCTTCATTTGCAATTTCCATGTGAACAGTTTCAATAATAACGTTGGTTTTATTGTGCCACGTGCAAACAGGTAGGCGTGAGTGCGTCTACGTCACAGCCCAGCCTATGAAGGTCATGACGTAACGACGTAGTCTCACCATTATTCAGTTTGTCGATCCATCGCTCGATTCCTCACGAGGCCAAACGTTCTATTACTCGACAGCAGAGGTTATGCGCGCTTTTATAATTCTGTCTCGTTTCCTTAACTTCAAGACCGTTGGCGGGCGGCAGTGGCTCCCGACATTAAAGCCTAATAGTAGTCTGATTTACAACCAGGAAACGTACAGTCGCTATGTAGGAACACGATGCCAATGATCACACTAATTATTCTGCAACGACAAGTTAGACATCTCTGTTATCGAAACATATGAGCATTTCGTCATATATCCTAGTGTGAATGACGTTAAATTATAGCGTTAAATATTCCACAGCATATAACTTTCGTAATATTTGTGTGTAAGAAGTGTTCGCTGATACCGCTCTGGAACCTCGCCAAGTCTTAACCGAAGCTGCTAGAAAAGGTCCGGAATCGAATATAAACACAAGAGATTTCAAGTAAATTGTACTGATATTCAGATCTATTGCCACGATGACCTTTGCAAATTGATCTTCTGTTTTTATGCTATGCATAACTTACAGTAGTTAATTATTCGAAACAACCTGTAGATGCATAATTAATGGAAATCATAGTGTTAAGTATTGTAATTTGTAACTAAATATGATTGTAAGAGGTCTTTAAATAGTTTGGAAACCTTCATAAAAATTAAAAGTAGTGATTGTTATTTGGTTTCTTTTTACAGCGAAGAGTTTTACCCATTGTGCCATTTTTAGAATTTTCTTTAGTCTTCAATCAAGTTATTGTATTACAATATTTTTAAAATACTAGGTATATCTCTGTGTGGCTGTCATCTGTTTCATTGTATTGGTCTTCCGAATTATTTCCTTGTTATTATGACGGAAATAGTCCAAATAGACGATAGTCTTATCCGATAAATGTCGAAAATCGACGCTATATATTCTCAGTAAATTATATTATTGGTGACTTTCATTGATTAATTTTATCTTTCAATGTCATAACGATAAAGCCTCGTTCAAACAAAACCGATACCGTCTCTTCGCATACTATTGCTTACATTACATATATTACTATTTGTCTTTGCACAGAAGTGAGCAAATTTTACTTGCGCAGTTTTGCTAGCCAAATTACAACAATAGGTATATCATGCAGTCATCGGTTTATTTTGTAATAGTGTTATATAAATGCATTATCGTTTCGTAATTATCATCACCGACTTCAACACCTTTTGCTAATTGAATAATTTCAAATGGAGCCACCTCAATGTCTTTAGTTTCCCTATTTAAAATCGTTTCTCATTAAAAAGCCACTTATTCCAGTTTCGTATTCATGTTTTACTTTAAAGTGCTATTCTATTAGGCTTGTATTTCATTTTCCAGTTTTGTCATGTTAAAGATTTTTTTTCATGGACCATTTGTGTAGATAATAATGCGGAACTGATTCCACTAGAGTTTTAGATATCAAAGGCACAGCTAACTAACCACACAACGGTATATGTATCGTGTTTGATTGCGGAAGGCTTAACGTTTTATACTAAAGTAATTATTTAATAACTTGTTTGTAGCAAACGTATGTATGGTAGGTACTGAATAAATCTTCCTAATACACGCTTACATACTTTTTCACGATAAAGTGTTAATTACAATGTACTATGATGTTATCGGAGTATCAATATCGCCTGTTAGCTACCTAGAATATTCACTTTCCGGGTTTAGTATAGATCTTCGATAGATTTTAGATATGGATAGAACTTTGTTTCCTTAAGGAGTCTCTAAAATTAAATGTAAGTATATCAAGTGACCCTGAAAAAAACACATTTATGTAAAAGATTGGTTATGCTAATTATTTGTTTATATAGAGCTCTGGTTATTTAAATATCTTGCAAAAAAATATGAATTTATCGCGCACATTCGGTCACGTACGATGATCAATTACTATTGAAGTCACATGACGAAGCCTCGTAGCTTCGTAGCACCGTTGCAGATTTCTCTTGTGCTTAAATTGACATGAAATACAAATGATACGTGTTTATCGAGCTCTACTTACGGCATATTCCTTAATTGTCAGGTTGCCACACGCATTTGCACACGTACGGCCATCATCTATTGAGATGACGTAGCACGGTCACCTTGCGCGTCCTCGCACATCGCGGACAAATAAAGGTGGCGAGCATTTAGTTCCGCGTTCGCTTGCACGCTCCAACTGCGAAATATTTTAATTATGTAACATCCATTTACATATCACTAACAACAGTTATATTCATATTCATCACCTTCCAAACACATCTATCAACATTTTCAACCTAATGACCATCTCCGTTTATCACAGACCTGCATGTTTGTTGTTTTTATCATCACAAAGACGTGTTAATGTTATTGTCTCCTAGTTTACAAAATCGGTTCTTAAATGCGTCTACATTATTATTCATTTCATTATGAGTGTCGTCAACAAAGGCGAATAATAACAAATAATGTGATGCGCGACCGCCGACCGCGGGAGTCGTATCGACTAACATTCAACTTATAGCTGTTACATTTACAGTGACACTTATTGCTTAGGCCGTAAGAGTCATTTTTACTATAGATAATGTTATAGTTATTTCTAGTGTCTCTTCAACCCCTCTGACTATTGATGCTAGAAGGTATAGCTATCCCTTTCCTGCTCCATCTTCCATTTCTGCCCCACGAAGCGGCGGAGATAACCGGACGAAATTGAAGTAATATTTTATGGACTTTACTTTGTAGAACATGCACTTCCACAACTCATTTGTGTATAACGTCGCTTGAAGAGGTTTCACTGTTTTCTTTCCCATATTGCGTATAATGTTACACAAGGTCTGCTTGCAAAAGCGCTTTGGGGTTGCATGCGACATATTGAAGACTTTTTCTTTTGCTTGAAACAATGGTCCTGCTCGTAAGCAATAACGAGAAAAGTACATAATTATGTATGTTTTCGAGGTCTCTTTATAAACTTAGTTCGCTTGTACAGTTCATTGACAAAGAATGGGTATACAGTACAGTGAAAGTCACGCTACCATTCAGATTGGCAGTAACATTTAAAAGGTTATATAGTTTCAGTCACAGTAAACTAATTACCTACGTGTCAATAAAATATGGTAGTTATTCTGAACTCGCTGTGGTTTTATTGTTGTATTTACAATGGCTACGAGACGATGACGGCTGCCGCAACCTTGAATACATCATGTGTTTGATTATTTCATACGTCACAAGTACTGCTGTTTCTATCTGCATCATATACCATAATCCAAGCTATTTTTGATACATTTTTCCTCTCACAATCTGCAACTGTACCTACTCAAAGCGGCCTTCGTCCACACAATGATGAGTATAATATAATTTTTTTGGCAGGTTTACGTTGTAGTCCAATTAACTAAGTAGGTACGTATCGAGTGAAGTAAACGTGGCCAATTATAAATTTATACTTTAATGTTTTATGTTCTTTGCATTATAGGTACTTGAGAAGAAAATATTGAGGAGCTCGTGGCTAAGTAATAACAGCCGCACGCTAAGCTACGCTTGCCGGGGTTGGTCCGTGGACCATATTTACATACCGAGACTCCTCCGTGCCTCGGAAAGCACGTTAAGCCTGGGGTTGGTCCCGGCTGTCATTCGTGGATCTTTGAAAGTCGTCAGAAGCCCGAAAGTCTGAAAACCAGCCTTACCAAGGGGTATCGTATTACCCAGTTACTGGGTTGTGGAGGTCAGATAGGCAATAGCTCCATGTAAAATACTGGTATTCAGCTGCATCCGATTAGACCGGAAGCCGACCCCAACATAGTTGGGAAAAGGCTAGGCTGATTGATTTTGACGTGAGAAGAAAATATTGACTGCTACCAGATACCCTACCATAATTTTTTATTAGCCTACATTGTTCCCACCGCTGGGCAAAGGCCTCCCCTTTTTCCTTCCAAACCTTCCTGTCTTGTGCGATGTCTGGGCATGTTGGCCCTGCAAACCTTATCAGATCGTCACACCGGCTTCACCGTGGCCTGCCTCGACGGCGATGTCCTCCCTCAGGCGTCCAGTGAGTGACGATCTTTGTCCATGTATCATAAAATATTTTTGTTTCTTCTAAAACCTTGCTCGATACTTACATTTGTTATTTGTTCTATGTAAAGAGGTCGAGTGTTAGAAACATAATAACTATGTAATTCCAAGTTTATGTTTACTATGTCCAACAATATCTTTCATAGCTAACTCAAACACTTTCAGGCAAATACACCTCATATTTATGTAGCCAATAATATAGACGTAAATAATTACTTTAGTAAATCACGGACTCGTGAAGAATGATAAATTGATAATGCTTACAATGCGTTTCAAATAAGAATAGGATCGACTTAGCGCCATGTTGTGACGTCATAGCTGTCAAATCGAATAAATTGGGTAGAGTGAGCAAAACAAGATATTTTTTTAACAACATTTATTTACGAATCATGAACGAAGAATTGAAAAAAAAATGAAAAAAATTGTTGCCAACAATTTTTTTCATTTTTTTTATTATTTAGAAAGAAGTATAATTTTAAAAAAAAAAATAATTATGAATAATTTATTGATGTCTTTTTAGGGCTCCGTACCAAAATGGTAAAAAAGGAACCCTCATGGTGTGACTCAGTCTGTCTGTCTGTCACAGCTGGATATCTCAAGAACTACTAATGCTATCAACTTGAAATTTAGAATAGTTTTAGATGACGTTGACCCAACTATTTTGCAAATAAGAAAAAAATTAAAATATTGTCTGATGTCTGAAAATGATGTCTCTAAATAGCACACTTTTTCAGAAATCGGAACGGAACCCTCGGTGCGCGAGTCCGACACGCTCTTGACCGGTTTTTTTCACTTTGATTTAACTAAGACTCGGACAAAAAAAAAGTTATTGATAAGCAAATAAGTTTTCTTTGCAAACCGTACTTTTCAATCAACATTTGACAGATAGAGGTCATTGACGTTCCTATTCTTATTTGATCCGCATTGTACTAGTATATCTAGCATCGTTCGGAACGGCTAATTTACGAGCTTGTTCACCACAGACGGTTTTGAGCTGCCTGACCGCAAGTTCGTCAGAGAGAATTTAGGACAAATACGGTTTAATGCTAACATTGTTTCATATTTAATTTCATAAATAGGTATTATATTAATATAGAAAATGTAGGACGATGTATGAACAAAGGTCGCGTTTCCATTGTCAGTTATACTACTCAACATCAAAATTACTCACCCTACCTGCGCCTAAATTAGGTTTTGTCATTTGGAACACTGATGTTTGCTGTACATAAGTAACCTCGACATCTGTACTTGTTGCGTCACCACCGGACATGATACAATACCTCTATTATTAAAATGTCACAGAGGATCGCTTAGTTGCTTTGTGTACAAGACGAGGCGACCTCGTGTCCACTTAAACCGTCTTCAGTCCCGACGCAGACTAGACTTCTGTAGGAAAACTGGCACGAAATCAATAGTACGTCTACGTAGTGCATTACGCCCCCTTTCTGGCTCCCTTCGCACATAGCTACATTCCTGAAAATCTCTTTTAGGTGATAGATAGGACTATCGACAAAACGGACGCCTTTACACCTTAAAGTTACTTTTTGTATTCATTGATAAAACCCCCTGCCTCTATGGTCCTTTGTTTTTATTTGTCTTAAGTATATAAACTACGCTTGTGCAATTAATTAATGGAGGCATTAAAGTAGCAACAACAAGTATTTTTCCTGTAAGTATACATAATATAGAACGCGTATACAGTAAGTATGTTTTTATAAAACATTCAGTCTTTATTGCAAATAGTTTCCCATTGTTATTGTCACATTGTTTTACCCAACAAAACGAATGTAAAAAATTTGTGCAATGTATAACGTTGCTGATATCGTAGGACTATTTGCTCGCTGTAAACAAGCCGTCCTTCAGATCCCAGTCGAGGACCCTATAATGTCGGGTCGTCCTCAGGGCGTCTGAGTCACAACACGCAGTCATCGTTAAGAGGGCATTGCTCACTTGGTTACTCCCCCTTGGCACGCCCGCTGCAACAGCGAACCACCGCCACCGTTTGAAAAATAAAACCAGTCATATGCGTATATCAGTACATTCATTGTTCTATCGTCCTTATTCCGATTCCATTGTCTCAACAAACGTCCACCATTATTATTATTGATTGCAAATTTATGGTTGTACAGCCTTATTGTAAACCTTTTCAGGGTTTAACGTATATAGGACATACACAACTTAATTGTAAATAACAATTATAATGGGCGCGGAAAACCGCAACGTTTGTTATTTAAGCTAAATAAATGTTCTAATAATAATAAGTTAATAACGCAACCTTAATTCTATGTTAACTTATTTACGATGCATATTATTTTACAGTCATATAAATCAGCAATATAAAGCGTATGAAAATGTAAGCGCTGTGACTAGGTAGTGATTGTATTTGCAATATTTCTTTGTTATGCAAATAATAAGCTTTCATATGACCGTATAGTATTTGAAACACGTAGATGGTTACATAGATAGAAGTATTTATCTCTTAATGTAAACTCAGCGGCCGTGACACAACAGAAATTGATGTAAAATGTAAATGTGTCGTACGTCACTGCTGAGGTACCAATAATTCAGTCAGCTAAATGCGACAAAGTCCCCGTTCCCCTTTTTTATGGCACCTACTTACGGCTTGAGATTTACCAACCGATCCCAATATTGTAGTGAAACGACGTCGAGAGGACTTAAATATAGAAGAGGATGCGAGCTGGTCGGGTGACATCTATAATAAGACCACGAGAGACGATCATACGTACTATGTAGATTGCTCAACATTTCACGGGTTGTTGACTTCTTCATTTCATATCAAACTCATTTATGTTGAACCGCAATGTACCCAATTTGACTTACAAGAGAACAATGATGTTTTCAATAACGTGCTCCAAAAAGTAAAAAAATAAACCAATTGTTTTCGTGATATTCGTCGTCTAAGTTTATTTCTGTAGTTCAAAAGGCTTAAATGTAAATAATGATCTTTAAATAATCCTAAAAATATAATAACCTGACATATTGTATTAAATTATGGCGTTTATGGCTATATATGCAAATCCAAACGTCTTCTATCCTTTACATACATGAAATGCCAAATGTTATACTTCATTAACAGGAAATAGAATTATTTAAATCCAAACATTGATTATAATTAGTTTTTAAAAGCATCTTTGTGAAAACATTGAAATAGATTAATTCATCTTAAATCCTTCAAATAACATTATTGGAGTAATAAATCTGTCTTGACAAGAACGCTATCGTTTACGATACATAATAGTTTTTTTATGTCGTTAGCAAGGTGGTCCCATCTGTGGGTGGTCTACCGCAAGAGCCATCCGGCCACACCGCAACCTTTCCATCGATATCCTACAATCACCGGCACCGTGAAATCCTACTCGTCTTACACTAAATACTCCATTTATGTGGGTTATGGCTACATTTTTAAATGTAGGCCAAAAGTAATAGATGAGTTGATATGATGATTCACCTATTGTTAATCGCCATAGGAGCGGTTTACTGAAGCTGTATGTAGGTCGGTCGGGCCGCTCCATTTGCTACAGTGGCAAATTGTTGATCGACCTCGGAGTGATCGTTGCTCGTGCGATATCTTATCTATAACCCAGCGGCATGAAAAGTTATCCACCTATTAAAAGTTGTCATGAAACAAATATATAATTTAACTACAACATGTAATGTTTTGCTAAAATATTTAACTTTTGATTTCAGATTGTACATTTACAATTTACACGGTTTCATCATCACGCATGATGATGACACATTTTGATTATGAGTTTCGTAATTCTGATGAGATTAGATTGTGGTAAATTGACCAGAATCTGTGGCAAGGGAAATCGTTGAATGAAAACGAAATGGAAAATAAGGTGTTAAAAATATGTGTTCTTCAACATCACATCACACTAGTGGAGACTCGGCTCTCGGCAGTCGCAATTTCTGGGTCGTGTCGATTAATTCACTTAGCCTACTTTTATTTAGTGCTGTGACACTTTTTTATGTTTGACATACTTCATTTCATTGCTCGAATGCAGACCAGAACAGACCATTTTATTCCAGACATTCCAATGTAGGTTCAGCTATTGCTCCGTTTCTTTATATTCAAATTGGATTCTGTATACAAACTTCTAGTTGGTCATAAATAAATAATTGTATGCTATGATCTGGAACAGCGTGTGTTTACTAAATATTCCAGTTAAACGATGAGACAACAATTTGTATGGGTACACGTATAAGTACCTACAATGGAATGATTATGTCGAGTTCACTAGAAGTCCAGGGCATTCTATTATCATCAAGTCGGTATTTGGCATTCAGTGACACCCATTTACGAATAACAATGTCAGTGATGACAAACCGTGCTTACGATAAGTAATCTGAGGACCATTTCAGGAGCAGTAAAATACAGACTTGATATTTTTCATGTTCTACAGACAATGCAATAAAAAGTTACTCGTTAGCTCTTTCTTGCTAATTCACTTTGTTTACACTTTTCTCTTCGTTACAATTGAAAGAGGATGGAAATCAACTGTTATTTTTATTCGAAAACCGAACTCAGTGTTGTTTAGTTTATAACACAACCGGAAGGAATATATTTTACGCGGTATATGGTATTCACGATGATCTGGAAACAGTATCAATTAACAACACGGATGGAATTCATCAAAAATATTTCAGAGTGGATGTTGAAATTTGGCCTCCTCTCGAAATAAAAATCCTCCCGAAATATAGAGCTGACAAAATAAGTATCCAGTTAACTGGCGTGATACGATTATACCTTCACAAAAAGCGACCGCACGCGGACTGTGAACGGATGCAGTGCGGTGATGAAACTGACACAGATTCTAACGCGTATTTGGGTCAAAACCAAAATTTTGTACAATTTCATAACAATTTCATGTCCACCGACTTTTCCTTATTCCTCAAAAAATTCTGTAATGGTAATGTTATTTTAAAAAATGGATTTCATAGCGGAATACTACCTTAAATTCATATTTAATTTATTAGTTGGTGGTTCAGTTATACTTTACGAAATATTATGAAAATAATAAAACGGAATGGAAAATACCATATTATTCTCCCTCAAAAAACCTGTGTCCAACTATCGATTTCAATGTTTGAAACCGCAAAAACTTCGAAAAGGGTTTTATTTATTGAACATAGTATCCAGCATAACGAAGTGTGCGTAAATCACTCAATATCTAGGCAACTTATATGTACTAACAATTATATGTAATAATTAAAAAAAATAAAAACAATGCGTCTCAAAAAGAGTTCATTTATGTTATTCCTTTAAGTAACGCGTTATTTTCCAATAAAATACTTTTTTTTAAACTTACTACTGGGAACATTGACGGAAATGTCACGCCATTTACACCACCAATTTCTGCGCGGCAGTCATAATCTTGTGTCAAGAAAGTCGAAAGGTGTTGTGCGTGTGGAGTGACAAATAAACATTTAGTGGTTTCTCTTGAAAATTCATAAAAAAATAACATGTAAGTATGTTTGATCTTAATCTTATTATCTGAAAACTATTTTGTTTGTGCTATTCAGTCGCTTAGGAGCTGTAATCATGAAGTGAATAGTGTGTCTTGAATTGAAATGGAACACTTCAAAAACATCGTCCATGTTTCCTTTATGTTACATTTTTATGTCACGTTATTTAAAAATTGCATTAAGGTGTATTCACAAACACAGGCATGTACTTTTTGTAAGAACGGTTAATAAATATTTTTATCTTTACAATATGTTTGGTTACCGGTTACTGATACTAACAACATTTATTGTATAATACTTAATGCATTTATTTTAAGAAAACCTCTGGCAAAGTGGCAACTAATGAAAACTTAGTGAAAATTAACTAAATAGGTACCTTTAAACTTAGAGAAAATTAACTAAATAGGTACCTTTAAACTAAGGAGGATGCGCAGTGGTAGCCCGCGAAATTTTTTTTTTTTTGGGTTTTTTGGAATTTGCAGGTCCGTGTCAGGTTGAGTCTTGATCAAAATATGATACGCGGCAATAAAACATAATTATGTATTTCCATAATTTTAACCATAAAATTCATCAATACATCTCTCTAAGTTAGATTTCGTACAGATTCGTTAGATTTCGTTCGTTCGAGGAATCTGCACGGAATCAGTTAAGTTAATTAAGTAAAATTTGATTTTTATACAGGGTGGCCGGAACATTGACGTCCAAAAATAAAATTTCGGTCCCTCGTATCGTGGGGTATTCGAATCACCCCCATGTATGTTCCGCGACTTTTCATAGTTTTCGAGTTATGAATTTTTTTCTGAATGTTTGAAAATTTTCGACCTGACCAACCTAAAAAAATTCTAAAAAAAAAAGTAGAGGGTTTTATCGAGTTTCTTTTTTTGCAACTGAATTTTCATAAGTAGTACTTTTATGCATAAAATAATCAGCTTCGTAACTGTGATGAAAGTTATGAAAATGTTGATCTAAAGTGAAAAATTTACGTTCGGTAAATTATGACTCAAATTTTCAACTTTAAATTAAAAATCTTAACAGGTGACTTCATAATTCCTAAGTAGGCTTCAAGAATGCGCCAGACTCTCAGCTTTCATAATCATAAAAAAAATGAAGTACTTAATAGGGCTACTTTGTTTAAAATCGGCCTTCAAAGACAGCGAGGTGGAAAAATTCTTAAAATTACCCATCTGAGTAATTATTTTTTTTTGGCTATTTTCTCGTTCCTAAGGTTAATTAATGATAAGAATACTGAAAACTAACCACATTATATTCAATATTCATAATTACCACACGTGGGCGAATGAAAATCCACTCGAAGTGAGAGCTTCGACATTTCAACATCGCTTCAGCGTTAACTTGTGGTCTGGTATCCTCAATGGCGAACTAATTGGTCCATTTGAACTGCCGTCCAGACTTGATGGAGAAACATACAAAAACTTTTTGGAAAATGAACTTCCATTGTTGCTGGCAGATGTGAATCTCGAACTCAGACGAACCATGGTGTTGCAAAATGACGGCGCCCGTGTCACTATGCAACCCAGGTCCGAAATTACTTAGATGAAACATACCCCAACAGATGGATCGGATGCAGCGGACCAATTAGGTGGCCTCCACGCTCACCTGATCTCAACCCCATCGATTTCTTTATTTGGGGCTATTACAAGGAAATAGCATACGCCCGAAACTGTTCAAGTGAACAAGAGCTGAGGCAGTTGATTGCAGAAGCTGAACGTGTTGTGAGAGAGAACAGAGACGCTTTTAGACGATTGCCAGACAATTTCTTACGTAGGTGTAGAATGTGTATTGCTGCTGGTGGTGGCCACTTTGAAAACCTTTTGTAAATGTTAAAAATAAATTAAGTACTTTTTTCACATTATCATCTGTGTTTTATTCAAAACCACTTTTTACGTAAAACTTTTCTTACCCAACTCTGAAACTATTTGTTGGTTAGTTTTCAGTATTCTTATCATTAATTAACCTTAGGAACGAGAAAATAGCCAAAAAAAAATAATTACTCAGATGGGTAATTTTAAGAATTTTTCCACCTCGCTGTCTTTGAAGGCCGGTTTTAAACAAAGTAGCCCTATTAAGTACTTCATTTTTTTTATGATTATAAAAGCTGAGAGTCTGGCGCATTCTTGAAGCCTACTTAGGAATTATGAAGTCACCTGATAAGATTTTTAATTTAAAGTTGAAAATTTGAGTCATAATTTACCGAACGTAAATTTTTCACTTTAGATCAACATTTTCATAACTTTCATCACAGTTACGAAGCTGATTATTTTATGCATAAAAGTACTACTTATGAAAATTCAGTTGCAAAAAAAGAAACTCGATAAAACCCTCTACTTTTTTTTTTAGAATTTTTTTAGGTTGGTCAGGTCGAAAATTTTCAAACATTCAGAAAAAAATTCATAACTCGAAAACTATGAAAAGTCGCGGAACATACATGGGGGTGATTCGAATACCCCACGATACGAGGGACCGAAATTTTATTTTTGGACGTCAATGTTCCGGCCACCCTGTATAAAGATTTATATTCCCTACTTATGTTATCAATAATTGTTATGTTGTCATTATTTTGATATCATTTTGTAGACTGACTCAAATACTTTTGGTTAAACATAATTTCACATGCAAAATTCAAAGGTTGTTTTTGCGAAAAAGTAAAAAATGTAAAAAAAAAAAGTTATTTTTGTGTAAAGTTTCGTGTTTTTGTATGTTTTTTGACTATTTTTTTATTTTATTTAGTTTTTCCATAGCCTCAACGTCTACCTTTACAATTAAGTCATTTGGACGTCTGTAGGTTTTTTAGATTCAAAGATATAAGCATTTTATTGCACATTCCCTCATGCAGCCGTTAAAAATGGCCGCCATTAGCGGGGTGTTGGGTTAGGATTTTTTATAAAATTAGATTTGTCGATAAAAAAAATGTATATAATATGCCCTTTTAGTATCGGTAACCGTTAACCAAACACATTGTAAGTATATAAAACAAATTCGGTTCAGTTTCACATTTATAACTTAAGAACCGCTGGACCGATTGGATTTGTCTTGTTGGTCGGGTCAGCTAGTTTATCAGAAATATCGGATTTATCGAAACCTGCTAAACTCAAAGTGTTTGGTTTACAGATAATATAATATGCCTTTATCGGTTGCAGAAAGGCAGAAAATGTATTTAGAGCGGCTAAAAAATAACGATCCCGAAAAATAGAATCGAATGCAGGAGAAAAATTTTGACCAGAGCAAAAAATTCTACAAAAAAAAATATAGTAGAGCTATCAGACAAAGAGAAGGAGACCAGACGAAAGTACTGGAGGAATTAAAAAAAATACTGACAACAAGCAAGAAGTAGAAAGTGTGAACCTCGAAAAAATACCAAAGAAAATATCAGAAGAAATACAGAAAATTAACCAAAGAAAATGAAAAGATTAATCGGTACTACCATCGGTAGCCCACATTGAAGTGACTACCTGTTATTTTAAAATTAAGATCACGTAAAAGCTTAGACCAAAAACTTAAATGTTTTTTTAACGGCATTGTAGTTATTCTTTTAGGCGTCGAAGTGAGACTTTTGTTATGTCAATCTTTCAGATTGTTACATTTTTATCATGAATAAAAATAATTATAAAATACTTGACTGTTTTTCTCTTACATCATGAACACAGCCCTTATTTTCCTTTATGTTACTTTTATGTTATTGTGACATAAAAATAACACAGATGAAATGATCCAAAATTTTGGTTTTGACCCATTTGGTAATCGAAATACAGTTCGTGAAAGTCTCGCAGGACGGTCAAATCTCGCACATTGTAAGTGTCCCACTTCGACATACTCTCGACATTTTGACGGCACCGAAACCCAAAAGCCGAAAGATACTAACGTGTAACTCTTCTTTCGCCGACTCGTCATTGTTCAGCAACCGTCCTCGGTGCGCACGTACCGGTACATACATTTATAAAGTGTGTATAATGTATTGTGTTCGCGTCCCAGATTTGGGAAGCGAAACTACGATCGTTGATTGGCGTATTACGACGTTGCTACATTTTCGCCTTGCATTCAATTCTATGAGAATTTGCAGGTATTGCTTATCGGCCACTAGGTCACTCGTTAGCGTATTGTATTTGTTTCATTTGGCTATCTACGCAATGTTCCTAAAACACTAAAGCTTTTTATCCGTGTTAGAAACAACTAGCACACCTCACCTTGGGTTAACTTGGGTAACCTATTTTACTGTGATCTATCTCACGATGGATCAGGTGTGTGTGAGAGAGTAAGAAATTTGTGTCATAGAGATTTGTAAAATGATTATAAAGCAAAAACACTATCTGGCGCTATATTTGTGCATCCTTAAGATAGTTCTCATCTAAGACATGTGACATAAATGCCTCATCAATATTAGTCAACGGCTCTTAAAGGTGTTCTGTTACTTAAGTTTTATTGAGTGCCAACTCGTACATAACAATTGCCTTCATTTGTGTATTGCATACCTATTAGTCTTTGTTGTACCTAAGCTATGAAGATACAAGCTAGACAAATACTAGGTGCTTTACCGAATAAAGTCGAAATGCCAAATTACAAGTTGGTGACATCATTAGCTTGTCCTGTTTGACTTACCAGTTTTTGTCTATTAATTTCGGTTATTCTCATTGCATCATCGATAGATTCTTTATCTATTTAGGTAGACCATACACCACATTGCTGACCTGGAGATAAATCGGAGCGTGTTTTTATGTTATCATGCATTTAGATTTTAGGACTAAACAAACTAGCTTATCGCCTTCTTTGCTTGTTATTTCCAAGTATGTTGTTATTCATTAACGTTTACATCTATTCTAGTATCGACGATCACATTAAGATAATAATAAACGCATAAAACTCCATAAACTTAATTTCCTGGTCTCTTTATATTCTCATTACTAGATTGTTCTCTACTAGCTTGATTCTTCATTAGGCTGTCGTTCTCATTATTTATTACATGTCGGTTAACATTTATGTCTATAATTTAGTAATGATCTGGATCTTGCCATTACATTATTGTAACTAACACACTTATTAGTCGGTCTTTATTATGGCAGCTATTAAATGACTTAAACCAATTAGGTCGGAGCCAGTCATACTGAGGCATTTCCTCTCAGGCAGAATACTGACATGAGCAGACGAAATAATTTGTTTCTGTGCGTAATTGAGGCTATTGTATTCAAAAGTATTTTCATTTGTATGGGAAAAGTTGGCAGAATTGTTATCCGTGTAGCATGAAGTAGCGTTTCCTCTCCTCCCTCTTTATTCAATCGATTTTCACCTTCGTATTTATGGTCTCGCATTTACTTGTCGTATTTATAGTCCTGGTTGTCTGGCGTGCTATGCATGGCCGAATTGAAACTCTATAGCATACCTTATCTACATCATAATCTCATTTCTTATCCATATTTGTACCCAACTAAATTTAAGCCAGCCTCTTTATTGAAAGAGTTCCCTTCTGGGATTCCTTGTCATGTTCATAAATATGATATCCCTTCTGCGATTTGATGCATGTAGACTTATGTGTGGTTATGTATTGTTGCAGGCTTGGGGCAGGCAGCGAGTGCGGCGGTGGAGGGTCGGGCGGCGGCGCGGCCGCTCCGCAGTCGGCGCGCGTCTCATCCAACGGCGCCGGCGGCATGGCGGTGAGCCGCGTGCCCAGCCCGCTGCACGACGGCAACACGCCCGTCGCGGAAAACTGGTGCTTCACACAGGTAAAGTATGGTATCTATCGAACTTTTGACTAGTACTTGCCATGTTTCGCCGCTCCGCGCGGTTCTGTCTGTCGTCTGGTGTGGAGACACCTTTATACCAGATTTCACTGAGCCCTGAAAACAGATTGTTGTAGCGTGCTCTCTATTACCCGCAGTTGTATCTATTATTATATTTGGAGGCACTTTTATACCAAATTTAATGTAGTCTTGAATATTAAAGGTAGAATGCTTATTAGTCAGTTGATTTACAAGTGCTTCTTTTAAACAAAGGACGTTTGGGAGTAAAACGTGAAGGTTGACGTGAATGGCAAGGGCGTTTCATTGCCAACGAACGAACTTTTAACTGAAGTCGGAAAACGGGCCCTGAAAACAAGTAGGCTTCAGTCACGCAACACAGAAAAACAACTTTATATAACAAATTCGTCAAATAAACGTCTGAAACGCACACTTAGACTCGTCAAGTATTAATACAGTCATCGTTTGTGTGCTGCGTATAGCGATAATAATTGTTTACCAAGGCCGTTATCGGTGAACTTGAAATATGTTGCGCGCATATGCATATTGTGTTAACGTCTACATACATATTTAAAACTACTAGGAAGAGCTCTGCACGTGTCCGCATGTTCAAACTATAGAGGTGACTCGTGCGTCACGTTGTAGAGCTCTGTAACTATACCGTTGCGGTATGCGTCTCGCGAGGCATGTCACCGATTTAGTGATATTAAAAGCCAATTTCAAAAATATTTCTCTGATAAAAGAAGACGTGATAACTTAGCAATGCCAAGTGATACGTTCAGTAACGTCACACGTTACGTAATGATCGTTTGTTCTCTAGTCTGAGCAGTCGCTCAGACGTCAATAAAAGTTATTAGTAAAGTAACATTATACCTCTTAGGTAAGAGAGTCTGCAGGCATCTGCTGAGCTGCTTTATTTTCTGCCTCGAACATCGATTAGGTATCACTATGAACATGCTTATTTCCCGGCTGATGGTGATCGCTAAAGTAATTGGAACGACCGTTGTGCGACATAGACACACCGATCTGGTGTTACCTTTTTTGATACTTTTTGTCCAAAAATCTATTTAGTCTACAATAACGGTGGTTTTTTGCTTGCTTTGTGCGACTGCCGCACGTAGGTACCTACCTACCTACATTTATTAAGATCTGTCTCAGGTTTAATCTTTAGGAATCTGTTGTGATGTATTTGTACCGTTATTTAACGGAGTCGACGAATCAAATTATGTTTAACGTAAAGATAATGATAGACACATGTTGTTGTAATGATTCTTGTTAAGGATACAGCAAGGATGCAGCTGTTCTCTATACTTCCGTGTAGGATTTTGGCAATGCAGGCTCAGTTCGACACGTGTTGTCGCTCGCCGCTTCTGCTCCGCGGATACTCGGGTACACGTGCCGCTCTCCGATAATCACGTTCTTCATTAGTACTCGGAAACGAGTCAACGCAATAAACCTCGCATGTTATCGCAACAATTAGAGCTCTCTTTGAAGTGAGCCATACACAAACCCCGATACTATGAAACCATTATGTATTGTAAATCACTTTAGTTTAAAACGGCCACTAAAATTACTGCAATTTGCGTTTATCAACAAACTAAGCCTTTGCAGTGCAATAGCAAGTACCTACAGCAACTCGGTACAATGTAAATGCGTGTTTGTTTGTAATCAGTATTATTTCGCGTAAAAATTCTGTCCACGCGCCAGATTTGTCATGATGATTTTAAATTATTAAAGCCCACATATTTTCCTCCATATTGTTATTAAAACAAAACATGTTTCTCGTATAAGAGAGCTGGTTTATAAGGAGTAAACATATAAGGCTTTTATGTGGCGGTGGAATCTGCAAACGGATATTATCTATGTGTCCGCAAATGCGCGGGGATGATGCGGGCGGCCTTGGCGCGGGTCGGCGACCGGGCGAAGACCCCAGCAGCACCGCAAGCCAAGCAACGGTCGAGGGCAACGACCAGAGCCGGCCAGGTTGCGCCCGCGACTTGCTACGTCTATCCTCCTGACCGACGCCGTGGCCCAAGTGCCCACCCGACGAGACTCAGGGCCCCTGACAATGAGCCCATCACGTTCAACTCACTCGCACCATGCTAATTATTTTTATTATGAATGAATTGAATTATAATCGTCACAGACGTTTTCAAAGCTGCCATAAGTTCGTACAGTATGATCCAAAGGCGTCGTATTATGGACATTGGAATTACCTGAAACCAAGATCAAAGACACGATAATAATAAACTGTTTTAAAATATATACAGACGACATCCTATTAACCTTGAATCATGAATGAAATAATGAGTGTTGTCCATTTTGTTGATGAAATTTTATTTGCCATAAATAAGTCGTTAAACTGCTTGTTTGTTTTCCATGGTGACTGTCGGTGAGGCAATTAAGGACAATGTAATATATAGAATAGTTAGGGACTAGTTAGGGACCCGTCCCGGGGAAGATTTATTGGCACCCACCGGGGCACCCTTTAGAACAATCCGGTTCCCCATTGATTTATACTTTTACATTATTTATGAAGCATTGTACATCATTCTGACTGATGATTGTCACTACCAGTTTTAATTTGTAAAGTTCGTAGTTCACATTTATGCGCAATTATTATCTTTCGCCCTTTACTACTACATGTACAGAATATTAAATAATGTATTAATTAAATTTTCCTTTGTTTCAGGTCAAAGTGGTTAAGTTCAGTTACATGTGGACAATAAACAATTTTAGTTTCTGTAGAGAAGAAATGGGTGAAGTGTTAAAATCATCGACATTTTCAGCAGGTGCTAGTGACAAGTTAAAGTGGTGTCTTCGTGTTAATCCTAAAGGACTCGATGAGGAGAGCAAAGACTATTTATCCTTATATTTATTATTAGTGTCGTGTAATAAATCAGAAGTGCGTGCGAAATTCAAGTTCTCAATATTAAATGCAAAACGGGAAGAAACGAAGGCGATGGAGTCACAGCGTGCATACAGATTCGTTCAAGGCAAAGATTGGGGGTTCAAAAAATTTATAAGAAGGTGAGTCACATATTATTCTCATATTTTAAGTACCTATATAAAACGTCATTATTTATTTGTTTTAGGGCCGGTTTTTCAATCGCCAGATAACTTTTACCCCACGAATAAGTTTACCATTTTGACAGTTTTTTTATGAACAATCTCTGAAAACGTCACATTTATTCTTCAGGTAAAAGTTATGTAATGATTGAAAAATCGGCCCATAAAGATTCACAAAGCAGTGTTAGTTTTAGTAATGTAAATTAACTAATGCTTAAGTTAATTAAGTATCAGTTAATTTACATTACTAAAACGCAAACTAAGTTTATGAAATACAGTAGGTACTTATATTTTTTTACATACCGTAAAACATGGCAACTTTGCCCATAAATTTAAAAAATAAATGCTTAATTAATGATATTTTGGAAAATTTTAATAAATTGATTATTGTTTCGGTGCCACATAATACTATATGCTCATGTCTCGATACACAAAACTAAAAATAGTAAAAAAAAAGCATATTTATTAGTGAAAATAACAATTATAGGTGTTGGGCAAAAAATCATATACATTTGGTAACTTTGCCCACATTACAGATCTCCGTTACTATGGACTCTAACACTATACGAAAAGGACTGAATGAAAATACTGAGCAATGCAATAATGTATTAAATTATACGCCAAATATTCACATTCCTTGACCCTTAAAAATGAGTGGGCAAAGTCAAAAAGCCTTCTAGAACATTTTTCGTACAAAATGGCGATTTTTCAAGGGTTGTCACCATTGACAATACTTAACTATTTAATAATTTTTAGTGTGGAATATTATAATATATTATAATGATAAATTAAAAATAATATAACATCATTTTTTACATAATATGCTTTATTTCTAAAGTGTTCAAAAACTAAAAAATAATTAAAAAAAAAACTAAAAAGTATGTACCTATCTCGGTCTTTGTTTTTATATGAAAATAACAAATAACACTAAAATTTGTAATGAGTTTTACAGAAAAATTATATTACTATGCAATATAATTTTTAGTAATTTTAAATACCTATAAATATTAGGTACTTACCTATCTTTTATGTTATTGTTATATAATATAATCAACATTTAGCGTAAATTAATTTGGATACATATCTACACTGACGGACAAATAAACTGCAACAAAGTTCAGGATTAGGTACTAGTATGCAAAGTTTTTAGATTAAACTAAATGAAAATGTCGAGACTACCCATTATTAAAAAAAATGTAAATTTATAAACAGAACTGCAGTAAAAGATAAAATTATAGCCGGGAAAATAAAATTTGAATAACTTTCACAGTAGGTACTTATATTAACAATTATATTAGAAATTATTTTATGAATTTTATCGCGGTAGCGGTAAAACAAGAGTACCTAGGTAGTTTGATTTCGATGTAAATACATATAGTTTTTAAGAACCAATCAACAAAAAACTTTAAAAACACAGTCAGAATTTGGAAGATACGAGCCCTCGTATCTTCTAAATCCCGACTGTGTTTTTAAACTTTATATGTTTACCAACATTATTAACTGTTCATCAAATCCGAACCCTCCTTTTTTTACTAGGTTAAAAAATGTACCTCGGGTGACAACCCTAGTGAAAAAGAAACGTTGGGCAATGTTGTCAACGATATTAAAAAAATATGCTTGTGACTTTGCCCACCGTTATATTTTATGATTATACGACGCATTTAGCGAAGAAAACTAGTCTATATTATTCATTTCCAATGTAATAACGGATGTATAAAAATTACTTACCTGCGATAACTCCAAGTAGCACTTCTCGAAAAAGTTTTTTTAAAAGATTTTGCCCGCAAAAATACACTCTAACTTCAACGACGTCTGACAGACAACTGAAGTAACATCTGTGACTGCGCGTCACACAGTGTTGCCAGAAAAATGATGAATTTTTTACCATAGACAAAATGTTCTTACTAACTACAGACAAATTTGGTATGTATTAAGTTTTTAAAAAAATACACAACTGGGCAAAGTCAACTGTCGAGGGCAAAGTTGCCATGTTTTACGGTAGGTATTACGTACAACATTAAATCAAAACAAATAATGACTACGAGAACAAAAAATCACAAAACAGTGTAGACTTCGTGGAAAGCTTTACGTAGCGTACAGTTGGGGGCGGACCCCTATAACGGGGCAGTCACATAATTTTATTCCCTACTTCTGAAAATGTGGCCTTCTCGCGAGGGCTATAAACACCACATTAAGTAGACCCCTGGCTACATACGTGTAATCTTTGTAGCAACAGCTGTTATATGATGGCTGTGTAATATCGGGGTCTTGTGTTATTGGTCGTGGCGTAAATCAACCCCTATGGAAGTCATGGGTTGAATGTATCCGGTGTAGACACAGGACCAGTCACGATATTACCCCGAATGTCCTTAATCCTGCAGTGTATCGAAAAAAATTGAATTAAGTTCAACGAAGCCTCAAGAACTAAAGTATCCCACACAAATTAAATACAGTCTCTATCCTATTAGTAATTTTACCTGGCATACATTGTTGGAAAATAGCCTAGATTGATACAATTGGTTCCGAAACCCTTTTTGGGTCAAGGTGTCTGCGATGTTCATTAATCTAATTCTAACAATTTTATCACTACCTGTTGCCCGTCGGTCTGCTCGTTCGTGGCCTTTTTTTATAGTTTTGCTTCTTAAAACCCAGTTTAACTTTTTGTGTGAGAGAGGAACTAATCAATAATTTCAAATAATTTATTCTAAACGTTTGACCCATAAATTCAACCCACAATTTTCAACAAGTCTTGAAAGTATGTAGGTATCTAGTCTTATTAAAATAAAAAAATGGCTATTTATCACTGAAGAAGTGGAGATATAAAAAAGGCCTTTTCCTTATTAGAATATTTTCCTATGATCTAAAATATAGAGGGGGCATCAGTAATTCCGGAACAGTCTTCATTTCGTGGCCGATATAAAAGCGAGCGTCTTATGACCGGCTCCGGGCCAAATCTTCCATTGCGGTGATGCGAATACCACAAGGTTTACTCCAATTTTACTGAGTGCTAACGTTTTTACGACACCGTAAAAATGAGAACAAGAACGCTAGCCTATAAATCAAGTTACGTTAGCATCAATTTTATTCTGCGTAAAATTTTCTGAATTTTTGGCGTGAAAAGTATTTTTCTGAGGTCCTTTGTTGCTGTTGTTGGGATGTGATGCCCTGTTACGGATGTGCAGTTTCTTGATAATTGATTAAGTATACCTGGAAAGTTCTCTATATCCCCCGGAAATTCATACCTCTAGGAATATCAATCGTATCTGTATCTGCACCTTCATTCCATTTTAACGTATCTAACCATATTTCCGCGAAATACGAGAACTTCCGAACTGCGAAAACACTGAAACTAAACTGACACTTCTCCAATTTCCAGAGACTTCCTATTAGACGAAGCAAATGGCCTCCTACCAGAAGACAAGCTGACGATATTCTGTGAAGTGTCAGTGGTAGCAGACAGTATCAACATTAGCGGGCAGAGCAACGTGGTACAATTCAAAGTGCCCGAGTGTCGGCTTTCCGACGACCTGGGAGCTCTGTTCGACAACGAAAGGTTTTCCGACGTCACCTTAGCAGTTGGAGGAAGGGAATTCCAGGCGCATAAAGCCATTTTAGCAGGTAATTTTCTTTTTCTTTTTATTTACTAGCTTAAGCATAATCAGCTTATATAGTTCTCACTGCTGGGTCACATGACACAGTTCTCCTCTCTATGAGAGAGTGGGCCATAATCCACCACGCGGGCCAATTTATCTATGCTCTGTTTATTATGGGATCAGACGAAATGGCCCACCAAGGCATGAATTGAATATATTTTAATTTCGTTATGCAGAGTTTCAACTCATCTTGATTGACCATTAACACTTTGAGGGACACTAAACGCCCATAGGCGTAATAATACAGGTTGTTTGGAAGCTGGGTGCTTCCTAAAAAATAGTTTATTGATCTAATGTTATATAAAACAAAGTACTTATTTAAATTGTATTTATACTGATCGGCATCGCCTTTATTACAATCTTCTCTAACACATTACACAAATTCTTAAAGCATGTTTCACTAGTTCTGGATAATAATTATGTGATTGATAGTATCAATGTTCCACGTAATAAAGTAATATTTTATCACATTTTATTTAACTGCCAGGTATTCGACAAGTTGTCTTTTTGTTTCTGCATCAACAGAACTACAGATCTTTTTACATGCGAGAATTTTAGGCCAAGGAGCGGATATAAGCTATTTTAGTCCCAAAATCCACCGTAGTTTCCTTGTACTCATTTCCAGTGGAATTTCGAGCGTGAGCTTGTTAGAAATAAAATATAACTAGCATTATAATACTATTTGTTCCATTTTTATTATACTTATACTCATTTATACTGTTAATAATTAGCAGTAATTTTTCAAAACGTACCTACCTAATGTTTTTTTCGCTATGACATAAGCTTATCGGTTAACTGTACCTATCATAACAAAATACCACAGAGCTTAGTATTGACCACAGATACTATAATATAATATAGGTACTTACCTAATTATACTAATACAGCTATCAGTTTTATTACGTTTATACAAGGTCAAAGTATCTAACTATTATGTTGGGAAAAACCCGAAAAATATGGTCAACAAGTCACTGAAAATAACGAATTAAAAAATAAAATACTAATTATGATTCATAATATTTTTGAATCCAGATCACACGATTAGAGAATGTGTTACAATACAAATTAAATTCTCTTATGTAGGTTGTGATAACAGCACGGCTAAGCTAATGGTATTTCCGTTATGTTTTTCCCTTTGTGGCCAAAATTGGAATTGTATTGTTGTAATTTTAGTGCTGACATCAATAAACATGCAACTTTGAATTAAATGGCTGTTTTTAGGGTTCCGTACCTCAAAAGGAAAAAACGGAACCCTTATAGGATCACTCGTGTGTCTGTCTGTCTGTCTGTCTGTCTGTCCGTCTGTCCGTCTGTCACAGCCAATTTGCTCCGAATCTAATGAAACGATTAAGTTGAAACTTGGTACACATATGTATTTTGGTAACCCAAACACGGACATGTAACGTAAATAAACGAATTTTGAATATAGGGGTGGGATTTTGGGGGAAAATAAGTACACTTAAAAAAAAAGTTTTGCAAACTGTACCGTGTGACATATCAAATGAAAGGTCTTACTGTGAGGGTCTCAAATATATTTTTTTTATAATTTTAAAATAAATTGTTTTGAAGTTATTTAAGAAAATAGACGAAAATTGACCATTCCCCCCCCCCTTATCTCCGAAACTAATGAGCCTAAAATTTTGAAAAAAATACAGAAAATAGTTCTTTACCTATACATTACAGGAAAACCTATCAGAAGTTTGTGGTCTTGTAAATCTATATATAAAAAATTCAAAGTCCTGACTGACTCATTGACTGATTAAAATCAACGCACAGTCCAAACCACTGGACCTAGAGACATGAAATTTTGCACATAGATACATTATATAGTGTAAACATCCATTAAGGAAGAATTTTTGGAAATTCCATCCCTAAAGGAATAAAATAGGGGATGAAAGTTTGTATGAAAAATCTTATTTCTTGAGTTATTACACTTGAAACTTAGCACCAATATTCATCTAAGTTAATTATAAAATTAATCATTTTTAGTTTTCCTAAACTACCCACTTTTTTTGTGGAAGGGAAATCATCAAATGACTTCTCCCGCTCTGGGTGGAGCGGAAGGGCGTGTCATACTTTTACTGACTAAAACCCACCCGTGTTTCTTCAGTTGCCTATGGCAGGGCACGGTATCTCTTTCGAACAACCCGCGACCCCAGAAGACGGGATTGGTGGATGTCAAAGTTTGTATGGAGGAATTTTAACACGCTGTCCGATTTACTCAAAACTCAGTTTTTGTACTTGAGACCAAAACTAGAGACTAACTAACGAGTATCAGGGTTTTCCAAAAATCTACCCCTAAGGGGTGAAAAGGGGTAGCAAATTTTACAGCGGAGGATTTTATTGGGGATTGATTAACTCGAAAATTGGTGTAAATAATGTTTCACCCAAGTTATGGAAACATCCCAAAGGATTTTTGAAATTCTAACCCTGTGGGGGTAAAAACGGGGATACAGTTTATATGAAAAATCTTATTGTTTTGGTTAATGAACTTGAAACTTAGCACAAATACTTGCTTATGTAAGTAATAAAGTTTGTCATTATTACTTTTTCAAAACTACCCCTCAAAGGGTGTTTAGGGATGTTAAAGTTTGTATGGAAGATTTTTAAAACGCAGTCCGATTAACTTGAAACTCAGTATTCAGTATTTTATACTTTTGATGAAAAGTAAACAATAATAAGAAAATTAAAACCCATGAAATCAGACATCCTCGCCGGGCAAAGCCACGGGCAGTCTAGCTAGTATCTCAATATTGTGCGTACAAACTTACTAAGCCTCCGCTGTCCGTCCGTCCGTCCGTCCGTCTGTCACAGGGCTGTATCTCATGAACCTTAATAGGTAGAGAGTTAAAATTTTCACAGATTGTGTATTTCTATTACGACTATAACAACAAATAATAAAAATAAAGTAAAGTTAAAATTAAAGGGCCTGCCCCCTTTAATTTTAACTTTACTTTTTTTTCCCCCATACAGAAAAGTTTTCATTTTGAAAAAAAAATAATAACGTGTGTGTGGGGATGTTATTGTGTAGAACTCGTCGAGTAGAGTACAAAGATATTTTAATTTTTTTTATCTTCTAAAATGAAGAAATAGGGGGCCGTAAAAGTTGTTAATTTTATACCATTTTTTTACGAGCTCTATTATATAATGTACCTTATACTGTACTTAATCAAGAAATACTAAAAACGGCGATTCGTAAGGTATTTTGTTTAAATATGGGCGATTTTCTGCAACTGCAAAAAATAACGTTGTAATTCACAGTATCATTACGAAATACAAAGTTATCTTTGCGATTGTTAAACATATAATATGGTACGGAACCCTTTGTGTGCGAGTCCGTCTCGCACTTGGCCGGTTTTTTTAAGTCGATCGGGTTTTGTAGCGGTCATTGAGAGGCCCATGTGCACATATTCAGTGGTTGGTGATGTTTAGTCAATATTATTTTACTGGGATTTTTAGTAGAGAAAATACGTATGTAACTAGGAATTACATAGTTTAATGCGACTGTACAGTAGTATTTAGTATGATCCAACTGCCCTTTTCGTTTAACAATCTGTATGGAAGTGACTGAGGCAGTTCAGTAGCACAGAACACAGTAGCCAAGTCGAGTGAGTGATGTAGGGTTTATCTGAGGATCACAAAAACCGAGCATAATAAGGTAGAAATTCGCTTAGATTGCTAATTTTGTCGAATCATCTGAGGATCTCAGAAAACGAGCATAATTCCGTCGCTCCCTTATTGGAGCAGTCCCGAGCAGTTACATTTTATTCGGCAAAGTTCGGTTTTTTCCAAAATAAACGATGATGGTCCCTTGGAACGTTATCGAATTGTCGTACTGTATATTGTTGGTTGGTTTTCCGTCACAAAATTGATCATTAAAATTTGATTGTGAATGAGCTACATAACTAATTTAAGTATTAAAGTTTTTTTTTTACAACATTTATTAATAATACTCCTTTCCCCTTTCCAGCGAGAAGTCCAGTATTTGCAGCAATGTTTGAACATGAAATGGAAGAAAGGAAACGGAATCGAGTAGACATCACAGATGTAGACCACGAGGTGTTGAGGGAAATGCTTCGTTTTATTTACACGGGCCGTGCGCCCAACCTAGACAAAATGGCCGACGACCTCTTAGCAGCCGCTGATAAGGTAAGACAGTTCACCACCGCTGCATAGACATATCCTTCTCATTTCTACACATGCATGACGTCCCAATGTAGGAGTTCTATTGACATCTGCAATTTTAAACTCCAATAAATACAACTTATTCTTAAGTATAAATGTATTTTCCATAAGACAGTAATTAATTAAATCTGACTACAGTGTGGGAAAGAAATGGAAGCCTACACACGACGTAAAGCTCCATCTCTTTTCCTACACTAATGAAAGATAAAATATAGTTTCAAGTTATAACAGTGGGCCGTCATGAAGTGACTGAAATGGTCTAAAAATAGGAAAGTTTTGCCGCCTCTTGTCTCTGTAGATGTCGTCAAAGTTTATTGCTAAACTCCATAATTGGGAATTCTTTAATCAGACCCATCATCTTTCAAAACAGTTTCTCATCCTAAAACAAACTCAATTGATTTAATACGAAGTAACTGGAATCGCATATCGAGAGACGTATTTAATAACGTCTTTTATCCGTCACGCGATACAGATAAAAACCGTTGAACAGAGATAATAAGGCAATTTGAGCCACGTGCATAGAAATCGATATAGAGACATTCGCACGACGTGTCGCAAACTCAACGTGATGTCTTACCGTAGCAAATATGGTAACAATAAGTTTAGTATGCGCTCTCAAAACGGTGAAGGAAAACATTGTGAGGAAACCAGCATGTCCTAGAACCAAAAAATCGAAGACATGTGACAACCCGCACTGGGCCCGCGTGGTGGATTACCGACTCCCTCTCAAAGAGAGGAGGCCTGTGTCCAGCAGTGGGAACATTATCGGAAGTATGAGAAGTGTATGGTTTGAAATTAAATTGTCTTTTGTATTATGTTCTCTCTATCACGTCCGGAGGGAGACAGAGCATTTTTGAAAATCCCTACTCGCGCCGCGTATCGGCACTTCAAAATCCTTATAAATGTCTGCTGTTGTTTTTTGCGTGTTTATATAATCGTAAACTTTCTCATTGGTCTATTCGCGGACTTTTAATAAGCTGCAGTAAAATGACACTTCTTATCTGTCATTTCGTCAAAAAATGTTCCCATTTGATTGCGAAATGACAGTAAAAATTACATTAGAGAAGTGTCAGTTTAGTGCAGCTAATTAAAAGTTCTCGGACTTTTAATAAGCTGCAGTAAAATGACACTTCTTATCTGTCATTTTTACTGTGGTTTAGCAATCAAATGGGAACATTTTTGACGAAATGACAGATAAGAAGTGTCATTTTACTGCAGCTTATTAAAAGTCCGAGAACTTTTAATTAGCTGCACTAAACTGACACTTCTAATGTCATTTTTACTGTCATTTCGCAATCAAATGGGAACATTTTTTGACGAAATGACAGATAAGAATTTCATTTTACTGCAGCTTATTAAAAGTCCGCGAATAGACCAATGAGAAAGTTTACGATTATATAAACACGCAAAAAAGAACAGCAGACATTTATGAGGATTTTGAAGTGCTGATACGCGGCGCGAGTAGGGATTTTCAAAAATGCTCTGCCGCCCTCCGGACGTGATAGAGAGAACATAATACGGAAGACATTAGAAGTGGCAGTTTAGTGCAGCTAATTAAAAGTTCTCGGACTTTTAATAAGCTGCAGTAAAATGACACTTCTTATCTGTCATTTCCTCAAAAAATGTTCCCATTTGATTGCTAAATCACAGTAAAAATGACATTAGAAGTGTCAGTTTACTGCAGCTAATTAAAAGTCCTCGGACTTTTAATCAGCTGCAGTAAAATGACACTTCTTATCTGTCATTTCGTCAAAAAATATTCCTATTTGATTGCGAAATGACGGTAAAAATGACATTAGAAGTGTCAGTTTACTGCAGGTAATTAAAAGTCCGACCATAGTGGTCGCAAGCGCTACTGCTAAGCACGAAGTCCAAGATTCGATTCCCGGGACGAGCGGTGTTATTGGGATTACCATCTGGACTTTCTCAGTAGCAGCACGGGGTCTAGATTAGTGCCCGGTTGATGGCAATAGGCTCGCCCCTTATTACATGGGATTTAAACATACCTGACGAAATGTGGGTGTACTATTGTATAGTATTGTTCGAGGTATACAGGCGTAATGTTATATTATATGTATCTTGTAATAATAAAACGTATTTTTGTTTGTTTCCAGTACGCACTAGAGCGGTTAAAAGTGATGTGTGAAGAGGCGCTATGCCTCAGTCTGTCGGTGGAGACGGCGGCTGACACACTCATTCTAGCGGACCTGCATTCTGCTGACCAGCTCAAGGCGCAAACCATCGACTTTATTAACACGTTAGTATTAATTATTTCACTAGTTTTGTAGATTATAGTTTGAAGTGAAGTGAGGATATTTTGAAGGCAGTCAAGTGATCCTTTTTGAGGAGTAGTTATGATTGGCGCAATCCACCAGTACTGGGTTTTGGTATGGGCAATAGCTAGCTTCATCTTTCTGACTGACCGACCCCTTGACAGTTCAGAAGTGTCTGTAATTGGTTTATCTATATAAATAAAAAGAGAAGTCCTGACTGACTGATTGATTGACTCTTCAACGCCCAGCCCAAACCCTTGGACCCAGAAACCTGAAATTTTGCAAGGAGGTTCCCTTTTTAATGTAGACAAGGAATAAGGAAGGATTTCTGTTCTCGTGTGATATTTTTTTTTAATATCCACGCGGGCGAAGCCGCGCGGGAAGTGCTTGTTTGAAATAAATGCTTTGATTTTGAGTACATTGTAGTGCAAAAACACTGTAATGTTAAAAAAATGGAGCTAGTCGTGATCACTCTGTATATTAATTCTTTGATCGATAAAACAGTGGAGAGTGAGATGTGGATATCTATGGGAAGACTTTTGTTCAGTAGTGGGACAGAACAGGTTGAGCAATAAAAAGTTTATCACCCTCGTTTTTTTTCCTCTTCAGATGTCTTAGTATTGTTATTTAAAATCATAAGTTCAGTTTTACACTTTACTAATTTATATTTTGTATTTCTATATTACAGGAGTCACGCAACAGACGTGATGGACACAGCGGGTTGGAAGAACATGATCTCGTCGCACCCACACCTGATCGCCGAAGCTTTCCGCGCGCTGGCGACGCAGCAGCAACAGATCCCGCCCATCGGGCCGCCGCGCAAGCGAGTCAAGCAGGCCTAGTGCACACATCACCGTGCACACACCACCCGCCTCTATACCAAAGACACGCCACACGGCACACACATATTCGAATTGTACGGCTGAGGACCTCACTCGCCAGCATGGCCCACACCCAACCAGCGTGTGTTGAGGTCGGCTCCAGTCTACGCCAGTCACAGCTAGGCTTCCCGAGGCGCGGTCAGTTACTACACAACAAGGCTGCATGAATACTACTAGAATATTCCCCGTGTACCATAGACTGTGAGATTCGGAGTGAGAGTGGCCGGTGGATGTGTGCGTATAATTAGAATGGATCCTCGGATCCAGCCCTTCGTTTTACTATGATTGATCTCAAGACGATATTCGATCCTAATGTTTTTTTGTCTCTTGCGGTTAATTAGTGTACCGCTTTTAATAATTACTTTTAATGTGTATGTTACGGAGAGACGCTGGACGCTTTTTGCGCGTTGATGTAGTTTTGGATGTAGGCTTCGGGTTAAATATTTTATGTATGTCGTTTTTGTGAACATTCTCTTGCAGCTATGTATGTAAATTATTACTATGTATTAAATATGAAGCTCGTGTCTAAACAACTATCCATGTCATATAAATTTATCATTATAATTATTATGATTGTAACATTGATTGGCTAACATAATGAATTGTTAATAATAGTGATGTACAGATTTCATAATAAAATTAAAATAATCAATCTGATTAATAAGCCACAATGCAAATATTTGAATTGGAAAACTCTTGGTGTTTCGTGTTCCCATAGAAATTACAAAAACATTAATGTTAGACATTGTATAATGTAGGCCTTTTGAAAATATTTTCAAGTAGAGTGGTAATTGAATGCAATAAAGTTATGTATGTACCATGGCTTTGTACAAAATTGTACATAATAACTGTACGGACGCGGGACGCTACGATAATATACATCACACGGCGCTGGGCAGGGCGGTGTTCTGTGCTCAGTGGGGCAGTTGTGTGCAAAGCTTTGATAACATGTAGGCGCTGTAGGGGACTCGAGTGATTGTATAAGTCTATTGAAATTGTTGGTACTGTATATAGATGAGCTACGATCCCACCATTTAAATATTTCTAAGTACTAACCCGTAAGTGGTATCACATGTGACACCATTAATTTTTTATTATATCTGTAGGATGTTATTCCAATGACATATTGTGATTTTTCTATCATATTTCCATAGGTTTAAATACACGAACGCTTTTTGTTTCATATGTAGATGATCACTGGAATAATTTAAATTTTAATGTATTATTATTGTTGTTGGTTTCGCTTCATTGATTGTACATTACGTGTCTTGTCCAAGTCGGCGTCTTGTGTCGCCCTTCATTTTGCTCACTTCATTAACTTGTAAAATTAATATGTTTCTAAATTACAAATTGATAAATGTTATTTATTAGTATTATTATCATTTTTTTCATTTTCTATGTCAACTTAACATTTTTTTTTCTAATGACATATTTTTCTTATTACTTTGTAAAATGATGGACCTACCCATAAGTAACTATTGTAATATTTACTCAATAGAAATATGTAATATACCGCGGCCAATAAATAATAATATTTAATACCATTTTATACCCACTTCCCATTTTACCACAGCTGACAGCTGTTATCATGTAATATTTGAATATTACAAAATGTCAAAAATAACTGTGATTTTCGAAATTGTCAGTAAGTTGAGCAAATAAATGAAATGATGATGACTGTTAATTTTTATTTACATTAGGTGGGCGAACAGACTAGTTGCAACCAGGGACCATTTTGGTTATCCATTGAAAAGGTTTTCATATGTGCATAACTCCAGCTTCCTCATAGGTGATAGAATAATTCTACATATGCCAATATTTAAAGCATAATAGCTGCCATCGAAGTACCCAGTCTTAATTTAGCTGCCGCAAAAACTTCGTCAATATGAGTCGTTTAGTGTGTGTTAGCCAGAGTGACGTCACCCCAGCTTCCTCATTCAGAACAGCCAAACCAGTGAGGTTAGAGTTTTGGAGTAAAGTCAGAAAATTAAAGCATAATTGCTGCCATCGGCAGCAAAATTTTCAAATCTCTGGTCATAATACTCTATGAGTTATTAAACTTTTAAACATGTGTAAGCTGAAGTGACGTCACCCCAGCTGCTCAGTCATATCTTCCGAACGAAAGAAGATATGATTATGTATTATAGCTCAAAAATTAAAGCATAATTGCTGCCATCGGCAGCAAAATTTTCAAATCTCTGGTCAAAATACTCTCTGAGTTATTAAACTTATAAACATGTGTTAGCTGACGTGACGCCACCCCAGCTGCTCAGTCATATATTCCGAACGAAAGAACATAGGATAATGTTTTACAGCTCAAAAGCTAGGTCATAATAGCTGCCGTAGGCAGCAAAATTTTCAAATCTCTAGGTCTCGTAGTTTCTACGTAATAACCAAAAATAGTTTCCGCGCCAAAAAATTCAAATTATTGCCTCGGAGCAGGTAAGGAGCGGCGTTGCCGTTCCGTGCGCTACATTATTGCAATCAAGTTTGTACTTAGCAGAAATTGTATTAGAAGTCATTATAGCTTGCGCTCAAAACAATTTTATTTTGAATATTGAAGATCTTAGACTGAGAGCCGACTGAACTATAGTGGAACTAATAATCTATATACCTATACAACGTGTAACGTTAAATGCGCAGAACCTCGGGTCATTGTACTCATCATTATGAACAACTTTTACTATGGGACCAAAACTGAAATCGCGAAAAAAAAATCAGCTGTTCAGTACATTTCTGTTCGCATAATTCGTCAAAATGTACTGAACAGCTGATTTTTTTGACCCCTTAAGAGGTTTTCAAATTTTTCGTCATGGGTGTCATTTTCATGGTGTTTGTGGTCACTGAAGACGATAGTTGGGTCAAAATGAAAATCTAAGATGGCGGCTGCAAAAATTTTGAAATTTTTGGCAATGGGTGTCATTTTCATGGTATTTGAGGTCAATGAAAACGATAGTGGGGTCAAAATGAAAATCCAAGATGGCGGATGCGAAAATTATCAAATTTTTCGTCATGGGTGTCACTTTCATGGTTCTTGAGGTCGCTGAAAACGGTAATGAGGTCAAAATGAAATTCCAAGATGGCGGATGCGAAAATTTTCAATTTTTTCATCATGGGTGTCATTTTCATGGTTTTTGAGGTCGCTGGGAATGATAATGAGGTCAAAATGAAAATCCAAGATGGCGGATGCGAAATTTTTCAAATTTTTCGTCATGGGTGTCATTTTCATGGTTTTTGAGGTCGCTGGGAACGATAATGAGGTCAAAATGAAAATCCAAGATGGCGGATGCGAAAATTTTCAAATTTTTCGTCATGGGTGTCATTTTCAAGGTTCTTGAGGTCGCTGAAAACGATAATGAGGTCAAAATAAAAATACAAGATGGTGGATGCAAAAATTTTCAAATTTTTCGTCATGGGTGTCATTTTCATGGTATTTGAAAATTTTCGCAGGCGCCATCTTGGATTTTCATTTTAACCCCACTGTCGTTTTCAGCGACCACAAACACCATGAAAATGACGCCCATGACGAAAAATTTGAAAACCTCTTTTTCAAATTTTTCGTCATGGGTGTCATTTTCATGGTGTTTGTGGTCGCTGAAGACGATAGTTGGGTCAAAATGAAAATCTAAGATGGCGGCTGCAAAAATTTTGAAATTTTTGGCAATGGGTGTCATTTTCATGGTATTTGAGGTCAATGAAAACGATAGTGGGGTCAAAATGAAAATCCAAGATGGCGGATGCGAAAATTTTCAAATTTTTCGTCATGGGTGTCATTTTCATGGTTCTTAAGGTCGCTGAAAACGATAACGAGGTCAAAATGAAATTCCAAGATGGCGGATGCGAAAATTTTCAAATTTTTCGTCATGGGTGTCATTTTCATGGTTTTTGAGGTCGCTGGGAACGATAATGAGGTCAAAATGAAAATCCAAGATGGCGGATGCGAAATTTTTCAAATTTTTCGTCATGGGTGTCATTTTCATGGTTTTTGAGGTCGCTGGGAACGATAATGAGGTCAAAATGAAAATCCAAGATGGCGGATGCGAAAATTTTCAAATTTTTCGTCATGGGTGTCATTTTCAAGGTTCTTGAGGTCGCTGAAAACGATAATGAGGTCAAAATAAAAATCCAAGATGGCAGATGCAAAAATTTTAAAATTTTTCGTCATGGGTGTCATTTTCATGGTATTTGAAAATTTTCGCAGGCGCCATCTTGGATTTTCATTTTAACCCCACTGTCGTTTTCAGCGACCTCAAATACCATGAAAATGACACCCATGTCGAAAAATTTGAAAATTTTCGCAGCCGCCATCTTGGATTTTTATTTTGACCTCATCATCGTTTTCAGCGACCTCAAGAACTATGAAAATGACACACATGACGAATAATTTTAAAAATTTCGCAGCCGCCATCTTGGATTTTCATTTTGACCCCACTATCGTTTTCATTGACCTCAAATACCATGAAAATGACACCCATTGCCAAAAATTTCAAAATTTTTGCAGCCGCCATCTTAGATTTTCATTTTGACCCAACTATCGTCTTCAGCGACCACAACCACCATGAAAATGACACCCATGACGAAAAATTTGAATATTTTCGCAGCCACCATCTTGGATTTTCATTTTGACCCCACTATCGTTTTCACCGACCTCAAAAACTATGAAAATGACACCCATTGCCAAAAATTTCAAAATTTTTGCAGCCGCCATCTTAGATTTTCATTTTGACCCCACTATCGTTTTCAGCGACCTCAAATACCATGAAAATGACACCCATATCGAAAACATTTCAAAAGTTTCGTAGCCGCCATCTTGGATTTTCATTTTGACCCCACTATCGTTTTCACCGACCTCAAATACCATGAAAATGACACCCATGTCCAAATATTTCAAAATTTTTGCAGCCGCCATCTTAGATTTTTATTTTGACCCAACTATCCTCTTCAGCGACCTCAAACACCATGAAAATGACACCCATGACGAAAAATTTTAAAATTTTCGCAGCCGCCATCTTGGATTTTCATTTTGACCTCATTATCGTTTTCAGCGACCTCAAATACCATGAAAATGACGCCCATGTCGAAAAATTTGAAAATTTTCGCAGCCGCCATCTTGGATTTTTATTTTAACCTCATCATCGTTGTCAGGGACGTCAAGAACTATGTAAATAACACACATGACGAATAATTTTAAAATTTTCACAGCCGCCATCTTGGATTTTCATTTTGACCCCACTATCGTTTTCATTGACCTCAAATACCATGAAAATGACACCCATTGCCAAAAATTTCAAAATTTTTGCAGCCGCCATCTTAGATTTTCATTTTGACCCAACTATCGTCTTCAGCGACCACAACCACCATGAAAATGACACCCATGACGAAAAATTTGAATATTTTCGCAGCCACCATCTTGGATTTTCTTTTTGACCCCACTATCGTTTTCACCGACCTCAAAAACTATGAAAATGACACCCATTGCCAAAAATTTCAAAATTTTTGCAGCCGCCATCTTAGATTTTCATTTTGACCCCACTATCGTTTTCAGCGACCTCAAATACCATGAAAATGACACCCATATCGAAAACATTTCAAAAGTTTCGTAGCCGCCATCTTCGATTTTCATTTTGACCCCACTATCGTTTTCACCGATCTCAAATACCATGAAAATGACACCCATGTCCAAATATTTCAAAATTTTTGCAGCCGCCATCTTAGATTTTTATTTTGACCCAACTATCCTCTTCAGCGACCTCAAACACCATGAAAATGACACCCATGACGAAAAATTTTAAAATTTTCGCAGCCGCCATCTTGGATTTTCATTTTGACCTCATTATCGTTTTCAGCGACCTCACCATGAAAATGACGCCCATGTCGAAAAATTTGAAAATTTTCGCAGCCGCCATCTTGGATTTTTATTTTAACCTCATCATCGTTGTCAGGGACGTCAAGAACTATGTAAATAACACACATGACGAATAATTTTAAAATTTTCACAGCCGCCATCTTGGATTTTCAATTTGACCCCACTATCGTTTTCATTGACCTCAAATACCATGAAAATGACACCCATGGCCAAAAATTTCAAAATTTTTGCAGCCGCCATCTTAGATTTTCATTTTGACCCCACTATCGTTTTCAGCGACTTCAAGAACCACAAAAATGACACCCATGACGGAAAATTTGGGAAGTTTCGCAGCCGCCATCTTGGATTTTCATTTTGACCCCACTATCGTTTTCAGTGACCTTAAAAATCATGAAAATGACACCCATGTCGAAAAATTTGAAAATTTTCGCTGCCGCCATTTTGGATTTTTATTTTGACCTCATCATCGTTTTCAGCGACCTCAAGAACTATGAAAATGACACACATGACGAATAAGGGGTGTCCATGACGAAAAATTTGAAACTGTTAGTTTGGATCCGCCATCTTGAACTCAAAAACCATTAAAATGACAGGTCCATGTCATTATTATTATTTCCTATAAGTAATTCATTTTATACATGCATGTTACATGTTTTAATATTAGACAAGGGTCGTGACGGAAAAATCTTAAATTGTACCGGCGTCCGTACATAGTACAATATTAAAGGGTGTAGTCGGCTCCCAGTCTATAATCTAGTTCAAACTACAACAAACTGATAACGTAGCGCACGGAACGGCAACGCCGCTCCTTACCTGCTCCGAGGCAATAATTTGAATTTTTTGGCGCGGAAACTATTTTTGGTTATTACGTAGAAACTACGAGACCTAGAGATTTGAAAATTTTGCTGCCTACGGCAGCTATTATGACCTAGCTTTTGAGCTGTAAAACATTATCCTATGTTCTTTCGTTCGGAAGATATGACTGAGCAGCTGGGGTGGCGTCACGTCAGCTAACACATGTTTATAAGTTTAATAACTCAGAGAGTATTTTGACCAGAGATTTGAAAATTTTGCTGCCTTCGGCAGCTATTATGCTTTAATTTTTGAGCTATAATACATAATCATATCTTCTTTCGTTCGGAAGATATGACTGAGCAGCTGGGGTGACGTCACTTCAGCTTACACATGTTTAAAAGTTTAATAACTCATAGAGTATTATGACCAGAGATTTGAAAATTTTGCTGCCGATGGCAGCAATTATGCTTTAATTTTCTGACTTTACTCCAAAACTCTAACCTCACTGGTTTGGCTGTTCTGAATGAGGAAGCTGGGGTGACGTCACTCTGGCTAACACGCACTAAACGACTCATATTGACGAAGTTTTTGCGGCAGCTAAATTAAGACTGGGTACTTCGATGGCAGCTATTATGCTTTAAATATTGGCATATGTAGAATTATTCTATCACCTATGAGGAAGCTGGAGTTATGCACATGGTTTTCATAGGGTTTTTTTAAACAGTTAAACAAAAACCCATACGATGTGGGTAACCCTTTTGAACGGCTTAAATTAATCCGTTCAAAAGTTTTATACTTCAACTCTCTTAAAAACGATAACAGCGTAACATTCCGACTCGGAGCAATGTAATATGATCTCTCCGATGATTGACATACCTACGTTGCAAATAGCGATAACCCAAACAAAACCCTTGTGTTTGTCACCAAACTCCTTAGCGTTGTCCTAAACGGCCAAAATCGCTAAATTTTGTGTGCAATAGGTTCCTGGATGGTTTGAAAACACAATTGGACCCGATAGGTGGCGCTCCAGTCGGGTTCTAGGATCGTTCAGACAGGACAATACGTTTGTCGGGTCCGCTAGTAATACCCTAATAAAAGTATGTGGCGCGTAGTAAACGTAGAATCGGGTAAGAATAATCAGCCAATATCGGACTACACTGAGAGTATGAAGCAGGCAGATGGTAAGTCTTTTCCCACAAAAAAGGAATTGGTAAATATGGTCAATGCCAAATTCATCCACGCGGCTACATCATGTGGCGCTCCTCGAGCAGACCCGAACGCAGCCCTAGCTACGCTGCTGGAAGGGCGACCCCCCGCCAGTCAGTGTGTATACCTCATTCGGAGAGAAAGGATGTATCCTTTCTCTCCGAATGAGGTATACCGAATCATTACTAAGCGGATCGCGCGCAAACCAACAAAAGACTTTTATGACACATCAGTGGAGCTACTGAATATAGCGGCTGCATCGCTTGCGAATGTTCTGGCGGCGTTGTTCAATAGGTGTCTGCGTAGTGGATGCTATCCGAGTGTGTTTAAAAAAATCAGGGTGTCTCCGCTGAATAAGGGCAAAGGCAAGAAGAGTGATGTAAACAATTATCGACCGGTGTCTATCATTCCAGCAGTCGCCAAAGTTTTTGAAAACGGACTATGTGACCGATTACTTGGCTTTCTCGAAAAGACTAACTGCCTCACCGACCGACAATATGCCTACAGGAGGGGGCGATCAACAACTTCCCTTGCACGCGTGGTCATCCGCCATGTAATGAAAGCGCGGGAGGAAAAACAGCAGGTAGCAGTGCTCTTCTGCGACCTCTCAAAAGCTTTTGACGTCGCGGACCATGGTGTGCTAGCACTGAAGATGAGGCATCTTGGTGTAGAGGGAAAAGCGTTAGAGTTGCTGCTTGACTTCCTAAAAGACAGATCGCAGGTGGTGATAGGCGACGGCGGAAAGGTTAGGTCAGACCCCCTTAACATCACTAAGGGTGTTCCACAAGGATCCTCCCTCTCTAATATCATGTTCAGTCTATTGCTTAATGATCTGCCTGGAGCAATAAGCGAGGCTGATGTCTTTGTGTATGCGGACGATGTGGCTGCGGTGGTGTGCGCTCAGTCGATGGGAAAACTACAGGAACGGCTGGACTTTGTTGTAAATAAGATTAACAACTGGTTCAGAATAAACGGTCTGATACTTAATACAACAAAGACCCATTACATGCACGTTAATCTGTCCGGTCGAACGTGTACACCACTGTCACTGCGAGTAGGGAGCAGTGTGGTCGAGCAGGCGCAAGTCACCACATTTCTCGGCTTCGAACTGGACAGCTCGCTCACTTACACACACAGCCGCATATCGACAAAATGTGCGGCAAACTCGGACGAGCAAGCTTCGCACTGGAACGGTTAGCGCAAACGCTCCCGTAAAATGATGAGAGGGTGTTATTTCGCGTTGGTACACTCGGTTCTTCAGTATGGCGTTGAGTTTTGGGGCCGAGCTGCCGATTGGGAGCGAGCCTTCAGGATGCAGAAGCGTGCCGTAAGGGCCATTACAAAATCACAGTGGGATGCAACCGCGAGACCACTTTTTAAAGCGTTAAAAATTTTGACTGTTCCCGCAATGGTAATATTACAGGTGGCGGTATAATATGTTAGACAGAATGTAAAGGAATACAATAGACGCGGGTATAGGCATAACTACTGTACTCGTGGTAGAGACAAATTAGCTGGCTATTCACAAACCCTGGCTAAATCTGGAAGGTTAATTCACATCATGGGTCCGTCGGTATACAATCGGCTACCAGATGTAATTGTAAGCGCAAATTCTGACAATGCTTTCAAAGCTAAACTTAAGGGCTGGCTAACCGATCAGGTATTATATGACCTAAAAGAATGGATTTAGGTATTGTAGCCGACGGGCATGGGGTTCGGGCCTCTGATTGAAAGTCCTTGTAAATTTACTGTACTTTAATTTACCAATACACTTGAGAACAAAACAAAACAAGAAAATAAATGAGTAACAGACTCGAAAACGTACTATTACTAGAAATGAGAGAGTTAAAGATCTAAGATGGCCGGCGCTTTCCGGGCGCGGCTTGAAACGCGTAGCGTTGCACAAGGATCGAGGTTGGACTGCGCTGTTTGCGGCGCTGCGACCGCGAGGGACTCCTGCTCCACAACCGCGCCAGAAACGGGGCGCGCGGGAGAAATCGCGGCGCGTGATTGGTCGCCCAAGTCAGTGGCACCAACATTATTATTAAACCTATGGTCGTGGGGTTGCCGCGCTACATACTCCCCCTCTAGATCACGATTACGCCCTCGATCGTGGTCTAGCCCTACATTAAAATCATTACGAATAGGTTGTAAACGAGGTCGGCCTCGCTTTTTCTTTGGCTCCATTGGCTGAGCGCGTTCATCTACTCGTCCTCGAAAAGGGGTGAGCTGATTAGCGTGGAATTTGCCCAATATCTCACCAGGATTATCATCAGACGCGATTAGGTATGTTGTTGGACTTACTTTCTTCTTCACAACATATGGCCCATCCCTTTTAGGGAAAAACTTAGCAGTCTTTGACTTGCTGGCGTCGCTCAGCTGATGGGTAGTCAATAGAACCTTGTCATCTACTTTAAAATCCTCTCCTACTCTTCTCGAACGATCAGCGTAAGTCTTCCTTCTGTCCTGCAGTTTTTCTACTCTATCACGGACTTCACTTAAGGAGTTTAAAAATTTTGTCAGGTAAGGAGTGATCTGTGGTACAAAATTATCCTTCTCTAAGACTGCCCTTGGATCATTGTACACCTCTAACGGTGACCTCAGCTCACGTGCAAACGTCAAATATGCAGGAGTAACCCCTGTTGTTTCACAGACCGCGCTGTTCATACTGAACCGTACTATCGGTAGCTGCTTAGGCCATGAAGGGTGATCCGTACCAACCAGCAGGGCCAATTGGGTCTTCATATCCCGGTTTTTCCTTTCAGCTGGATTGGCTTCTGGGTGGTAATAGGGTATCAAGTCTTGTGTAATGCCGAGAATGAACATGCATTTCTGCATGACCGCTGAAACAAATTGGACACCATTGTCCGAAATAATGCGACGTGGTAAGCCGAACCGAAGAAAATACTCTTCTATAAGTACTTTCGCGCAGGCGACAGAGGTTGCTTCTTTGAGAGCATACAATTCTACCCATCTTGTCGCGGTATCTTCCACTAACAGGATCCACTTTTCCCCGTTTTCGCCCTCTGGCAGTGGTGCAAATAGGTCGATAGCCAAGACTTCATTGCGCTGGTTTAAAATCGGTGTTTGAATCAGACCAGGTGGCTTTTCATTTGTCGCTTTATAGCGTTGACAAGAGGAACATGATTTTACATAATCGGTTACTATTCTTCTCATGCCAGGGAAGTAATAGTTTTGAGCTATTTTCTGGTATGTTCTCTCTATACCAGGATGACCTGCAATTGGAGCATCATGACATTCTCTTAGAATCCCTTCACGTATGCTTACAGGTATTACTAATTGCAGCGACTCGTTGTCTGTATCTGGGTTATAGCGATAAAGGATACCGCGTTCCATGAGATAACCACGTTCTGTCCAACGGCGAGACGCAACTTCTTCTGTATCCTCTAATTCCTTCACAATTTTAATTAAATCTGGGTCAGATTCTTGTGCTGCACGTAGCTCCGTGAGATCTCGCGTAGGTAAATCAATAATGACAGTACATATTCCACAGGATTCACGAGACTCATCTGTACAGACAGGGCGGCTGAGTGCGTCGGCCACTACATTTACCTTTCCGGGAGTGTACTCAAACCGGATGTCATAGGCCTGCAGCTTTAGTGCCCAACGCACTAAACGACCAGAAGGTGACTTCAAGGACAGCAGCCATTTCAAGGGCTGGTGATCACTGGCTATAACGACTGGATGACCATCAATGTAACCCCGCATACGGTCGACTGCCCAGACGACCGCCAGAGCCTCCCGCTCCGTGGTCGAATAATTCCGTTCAGCCGCTGATAACAAACGGCTGGCAAATTCAATGGGTCGTTCTTCATTCTTTTCACCTTGAAGCAACACTGCGCCTATCGCATAGTTGCTCGCATCTGTGCGCAGGATGAATGGCTTGGAGTAGTCTGCCTGTATGAGGATCGGCGCTGACGTCAAAAGCCTTTTCAAGTTACTGAACGCTTCAGCCTGTTGTGGTCCCCATATCCAAGGTTGATTTTTCCTTGTCAATCTTGTCAGTGGCTCTGCTACCTCCGAAAACTTGGGAATAAATTTCCTGAACCAGGAACATGTTTGTATAAATGTTCTGAGGTGTCCCAGTGCAGACGGCTCTTTCATGTCTAATATGGCTTGAATTTTCCTTTCATCAGCTGAGACTCCGTCCTGCGAGATCACATGACCTAAATATTTAACCGACTCTCGTGCAAACACACACTTTTCTCGGTTAGCACGCAATTTGAACTTCATCAGCTGTTCAAAAACGATTCGCAGGTCTTCCAGGTGCCTCGAAAAATCCCCTTGCGTTATAATTAATAAATCGTCTAAATATCCTAGTATTGTGACGTCCTTTAGTGCTGAACCAGATCGCATTCTGTCTATCAGACGCTGAAAAGTAGCCGGCGCGTTCTTCAGACCGAACGGCATCCTTTTAAAACGAAAAGTTCCGAAAGGGGTCACGAAAGCCGTCTTATCCCTATCCTCTTCTTTAACTGACACTTGCCAGTAGCCAGATCGCAAATCTATTGTACTCATGTGACAACGTCCACGTTTAGTAGATTGCAACAGTTCATCAATACGAGGCATTGGATAGGCGTCACTCTTCGTAATCGAATTTAACTTTCGATAGTCGACGCAAAACCGGAAACTGCCGTCACGTTTAGGTACTAGCAGGGCTGGCGCAGCCCATGCAGATTCGCAATCTTCAATAATATCTTCAGCTACATTTTGGTAAGCTCTTGCTGCATGATCTCCTTCTTTGCAGGTGTCAGGCGATATGGAGGCGTCGCTATCGGCGAATTATTTCCCGTATCTATATGATGCTCTCCATATGGAGTCGGCTCCCCAATCGAATTAAACATATCCTGAAAATTCGTGAGCAATTGGGCAAGCTCCTCACGCTCCTGATCCTCTAAACCTGCACCCTCGTCATCGCGTAAAACATTCATCGCGGCGTACGAATTTTGACGAGGTGAAAAAGTTTCTAAAATCAATTTATACTTTTGATCACTACTATCCGAAAAATGCCAAAGGCACTGCTTAAAATTGATAACGAGACCGGCACTGTTAATAAAATCAATACCTAAAAGTGTTTCATTATCTTTCGCTTCGGGGAAAATTATAAACTCGGTGGGCACAATTTTATGAAAAAGTTTCACCTGTACCTCTGCAACAAGCACCTCCATCAGGCGCGTGCAACCATCCGCCAGGCGGATGTTTCTAGTGCACTGTTGCAAAGGATGGCCTTTTTCCTTTAACACGCGAAAAAGTGTGTGACCGGCAATACAGCCCCTAGCACCAGTGTCCAGTAACGCTGTCCCATTTTCCCCCAAAATACCTATTTGCATCAAAGGTCTATTATTATTAGGCTCCCCCTTAATTGAACCTCCCTTAGTCCGACCCTGTGCAGACGCGAGGCGTTGCTTACAATTTTTATTATTAACATTTACCGAGCATAATCCTAAACATTTATCAACGCTATCACTACTACAACATAAACATAAACAATCACACTGAACATTTGAATTATTGTTTACGCAACATGATATGGCAACATAATCGTTATCAGCTGATTGAACAGATTGAATTACATGCCCGTGTTGCGAACGGGTTTCAGTTGAATTTACAGAAAACTTAGTGTCTCTATTGTTATTATAACCTATGAAATTATAACACACATTTTTACCGACATTAGAACGCTCGTTAGTATGTTGCAGTTCAGTAACACAATCACAGTAAAGTTTTAAGTTACGCCCAGCGTTGCAAGACGCTGGGTTACCTGTGGTACTGGCAGGAACGATGTGAGGCGGGCCCGGCGACTTCCGACCGCGCGGAACGATATCGTTACGCTCACGGACGGTCGCTAGGCAACGGGCAGCGCTGCCGCTCGCGGCCTTGGCGCGGCCGCACGTACTCTGCGGGGCCGGCGCGGGTGGCGGGACGCTTGCGACTGTCGGCTCGCCCGACGCGCATTCATCGCGCACGATAACGCTATGATTACGGGAACCGCGCACTTTTGAATTTACGCTATCACTAGTTGTCGTAACCGAATAGAATGCGTTTTGAGAACTAGATTTGCACTTTTCACACTTCGATTTTATAACGTTAGGGGCACCGCACCCATAACATTGAATAGCTTTATTTTTGTTTACGCTATCATCACTTTTCCCGTTATCACTTTTTACGTTATCACTTTTATCATTGTTTATTAACTTTTTACATTGCGATTTTTCATGTCCCCATTTCTTGCAGTAACTGCACGACAGTCTTTTGCTGCGAGTGTTTTTATCACTTGGTGCCGAAGTTGAAGGGGCGCCGGCGACGGCCGCTTGGTGACTGGCGCTCGATTGCGTCAGTGTCGGTGTCTTGTCGCATGCGCTGTCTTCTAACGATTCTTCGATCGCTCTGGCACGGTGCAGTAACTGGTCGAACGATGTTATGGAGTTACGATCGAGCCGCTTTTTTATTCTACGATCGAGAAGCCCGTATACCATATCCAGTTGAACTTTTTCACGTAGATCTTCTTGTGGCAATCTCGATAAAAGCGCTCTCGTCTTCGCAATAAATAAATCAGTTTTGTCCGTACCTTGTCGCAATGAAAACAATTCCAAATATATACGAAATGGCGGGCGATGCTCTCCGAATGCACTTTTTAGTTTTTGCATAGCATCCGGCCATGACGTGGTGCTGGTTTTTATACCCTGCCACCATAATGCTGCCGAGTCCACTAGCAACATGGAGAGTCCTTTGACAGCGTTATCATCTGATATCTGAAGGCAGTTCTTGTACACTGTTATAGCGTCGATAAACCCGTCGACATCAGCGGACGATCCGTTAAATCGAGTTGTGCACTTTGAGAAGTTCGCGGCGGGTGTTGTCATGGACACTTCAGCAGGCGCCGGTGTCGAAGTCCTAACATCTTGGATGAGCCTCGCGAATATCTCTGCCTGACTCTGCTGCAGTGATTGCATCAGAGTTGCAAACTGACCCTGGTCCATGGTGATGGACGTGAACATCTCTTCTGTTTCATTTTCCTTTTCTGTTTCATCTTCATTTTCTTCTCCCTGTTTCTTGGATTTCTTATTTCTTGTTACCATCGTCGTTGGTGTCGTTGGCATCCTGACAACGAAAACGGAACCTCGTGGCGAACTTTTATTCGCTGGAAACGCCCTCGTAGCGCTTCAGATTCCGAAGTTCCCGCGTGTAGGTAAGTACGTGTAACCGAAGCCTTCCTCCTGGAGAGCAGACGCCGACTGCGTCGTAATGCTTCGTAAAAAAAATTTTGCAAGCACGTGTCGTCAGAGGCCCCACGTTGGGCGCCAAATGTAGCCGACGGGCATGGGGTTCGGGCCTCTGATTGAAAGTCCTTGTAAATTTACTGTACTTTAATTTACCAATACACTTGAGAACAAAACAAAACAAGAAAATAAATGAGTAACAGACTCGAAAACGTACTATTACTAGAAATGAGAGAGTTAAAGATCTAAGATGGCCGGCGCTTTCCGGGCGCGGCTTGAAACGCGTAGCGTTGCACAAGGATCGAGGTTGGACTGCGCTGTTTGCGGCGCTGCGACCGCGAGGGACTCCTGCTCCACAACCGCGCCAGAAACGGGGCGCGCGGGAGAAATCGCGGCGCGTGATTGGTCGCCCAAGTCAGTGGCACCAACATTATTATTAAACCTATGGTCGTGGGGTTGCCGCGCTACAGTATTTAATTGATTTAATTATTATTTTTTATTTTTTTTACGAATAATTATTATATTGTTTTGTTGGAATTCTCTCAATTAATCTTATTATGATAACTTGTATGATTATGCTCTATTTTGTAACTTATAATAATGACTATTGACATGTAATTTTTTTATAATTATTAATAAATAAAACTAAACTAAACTAATATATAGGTTATCTTAATGAAGGGGTATACCTTTCACTGGGTTTCAAGTATAGAACCCATTCAATGGGTTTCAAGCTTATAACCCATTCAAGGAGTTACACATGATAAAGGTAACCTCTCCAGGTCCTCTCTTCAGGTTTCCTCTCCTACGAAAGACTTAACTCTTAACTGGGGTTGTACGGTCCCTGGTTGCAACGACGGCTTAATTGACCGACAGATTGTAATAATTGGCAGTCTACACGCCCACTTAGATATTAGGAAGATGGTCGTATAACAAATTGCTATATGGGTGGTGTAAACCACACCACCGAATCGCCCGCCGTGCTGGCAGCAGCGTCTAGAATACTAAGGGTGCGTATCCACTGACGTGGAGCTGGGCGGTATGGAGATGAGTGGACCGGGAATTGACCAATCACAATGCTCGAAATCTCCGCTCCGCGTCAGTGGAAACAGTGTAAGTGGAGCTGAGTGGACTTTCAAATAAAATATATGAACACGCGGCCCCGAGCCGAGCAGGGCGATCCGACCAATCACAGTTCTCAAAATGTTCATCACTCAACAACTGCCCGAGGGTTTTATGAAATAAAACAAGTCGTTTCAAGCGAGTACCAAAAAAAATTTATTTTGTTCTAATCCTTATATGTTAGTCGCGGAGACTCTTAACACCACGATTCAGCGAGGCACCCAAATGGTACAACGCCATCTATCGAGCACAAAGGAAGCTCGCGATCGAACATCCCGCCCACCATGGACAGAATGTCCAGAACTTATTTTTAAATAGGACAAGAAAACTAAATAACTGCCCACCAATGAAGCAAACACAAGATTTGGTGGGAGGTGAAAGCACTAATGGACTGTACGAGTATGTGAATGACAAAATAACAACTAAACTTTGAAGCATATAGCATCTTAATCCTAAACTTAAATTGTAATTTAACCTACGATTAATTAATCCTAACCTTAATTCAAATAAAAGTGATCAAAAACATTCTCAAGAATTTTATGAAGTGACAGGAAGCACAATCAACTTCGACACAGGTCTTTTAATCAAAGAACCTTTACAGCGCAATGTAACCACTCTCGTGACTTTGTCCGAGCCAGTATGCTTTTCGGTTATGAGACCGTAGAGCCATCTTGCAGGTGGAAGATCATCTTCCATAACCAACACTACGTCACCCAAGTTCGGTTCTACGGTTTGATGCGCCCATTTGTTCCTTTGGTAAAATTGTACCAGATACTCACGCGACCACCTGCGCCAGAAGTCCTGAACCATACGTTGAGTCAATTGCCATCTTCTCAATGTATTAACATTAGAGTCCTCAAAATTAATTTCAGGTATGAGAAGCAAAGGCTCGCCTATCAGAAAATGACCCGGTGTTAATGGGCATGGATCTTCTGGGTTAGTACTGATAGTGGAAATTGGTCTAGAGTTCAGACAGGCTTCTATTTGGGCAAGCACTGTCGTCAGTTCTTCAAAAGTGAGTGTGCTTGTACCGATTACTCGTTTAAGATGGGTTTTGGTTGACTTCACTCCAGCTTCCCAAAGCCCCCCAAAGTTCGGGGAGTGAGGTGGAATAAAGCTCCAAGTTGTTCCGTTGGTTGCCAACCAATCGGCAATATCAGGTGCAATGCCAGACCTTTCGTGGTTTAACAACGCCTTCAACTCCTTGTTAGCTCCCACAAAGGTAGTGCCGTTATCACTCCACATCTCCCCACAATGGCCTCTCCTAGCTGTAAAGCGCTTGAAGGCTGCTAAAAAGGCTTGCGATGTCATGTCGCTGACAACTTCTAAATGTATAGCCCGAGTGGCCATACACACGAATAGACATATGTAGCCTTTGGTGGAATGATAACCGCGTCCCTTAGTAGGCCTTATGCTAATAGGACCAGCGTAGTCCACTCCACTTCTAAAGAAAGGTCGGCTTGCATTGACCCTAGCAGAGGGCAATGACCCCATTAAAGGATGTACAGACCGAGCGGAATGACGGATGCAAATAACACATTTGCGTACGAAGTGCCTAACTATACCCTTTGCGTTTATTATCCAATATTTGGATCGCAAATAATTAAGAGTTAACTGAGGCCCGCCATGCAACGTGCTCTCATGAGCGTCAGCTATCAGGAGGTTGGTTAAATGTGACTTACGAGGAAGAATTATTGGATGCTTCGAGTCAACGTGAAGGTTGGCCCTGTGTAACCTACCCCCAACTCTCAAAACCTGTTCCTGATCTAGGTAAGGATTGAGCGAGGCAAGTACCCCTTTTTTATATATTTCTCCTTTTAACTTTAAACTATCCATCTCCAATCCAAAATGTTCCCCTTGACATAGTTTAATGCAGGTAAGTAATGCCCCTTGAATTTCAGAATGTGTTAGGAAGTTATCAAATTTTGTAGTATAATTTTTATTTTTAAATTTTAAGAACCTTTTACAGTAAGCTATTACTCTGGTAAGTTTTCTAAGAGATGAATATTTTAAAATGATAGAATCCTCACTTGTTTCTCTTACTACTGTGTTGCATGTTACTAACGATTGTCTCTCCTCTAGGTTAGTTTCTTTAATTTCCCTTCTACTATAACTAATTTCTTTATTTTTCAGCCAACTAGGTCCCTGTGTCCACAACTGTAGGTCAGCGCACTTGGATGGATTCACGCCGCGCGATGCACTGTCTGCGGGATTATCACTGGACTGGACGTGCGACCACTGACTATTCTCCATAACGGTAAGTATTTCAGACACTCTGTTGCCGACAAAGGTCTTCCATCGACTGGGGTGGCTGCTCAACCAGGCGAGCACTACTGTCGAGTCAGTCCAGGCATGTATGTTCTCTTTACAGATACCCAACGTGTTGGAAACTTCACGCAGAAGTTTTGAAAGCAGCAAGGCGCCGCATAACTCCAAACGAGGTATGGATACCTGTTTGACAGGGGCTACCTTGGACTTAGCTGCAACTAGACTAACATGAACGTGACCATTGGCATCAATACACCGAACATAGACAGCGGCTGCGTACGCAACATTAGAGGCGTCAGAGAATCCGTGCAACTCTAGCAGGACGTCAAGTTGACTCGTGTGAATCCATCGTGGTAGATGGAAGTCCCTAAGATGGTTAAGGTTATTTCTATAACTAAGCCATTCCTTCAACAGGTGATCTGGAAGTTCATCATCCCATTCGGATCCTGCTAACCACAGGCGTTGAATAAATACCTTGGCTGTTACTATCACCGGCGCAAGCCAGCCGAGAGGATCAAATAAACGAGCGATGTCAGATATCACTTTTCTCTTGGTTATAGGGGTTTCGGGCGGAGGAAGTTGGACAGTATATCTAAACTCATCTAAATTTCTATCATAAGTTAAACCTAAAATCTTCGTAAGTGTATCTATTTTAAGTTCTAAGTTATCCTGGCTAACAGTATCTTCGTTTATTTTCTTTAATAATTCGTCACTGTTGCTGGACCACTTCTGAAGTTTGAAGCCCCCACGATATAATAATTCATTTAATTGGTGATAAATTTGTTCACCTTCAGCGACAGATTGACAACCAGTCAACAGGTCATCTACGTAAAAGGATGTAAGAACTCGGTCTGCCACCAGAGGAAAATCATTTCCTTCATCACGAGCTAGTTGCTGTAGAGACCGGACAGCTAGGTATGGCGCAGAGGATGTTCCAAAGGTAACACGCAACAACCGAATATGCTTCAGTTCAGCTTCTGGATTGTCACGCCACAAAATACGCTGATAATTAACATCCTCATCTGCCACCTTGACCTGACGGTACATTTTAATGATATCTGCGACCAAACTTATGGGATGACAGCGCCACCGCATAATAGTTTGACGCAAATCAGGTTGTAGGGTTGGGCCAACCATTAGTTCCTTATTTAATGATACACCATTGTGGCCTGAACATGAAGCGTCAAAGACGACCCTAACTTTAGTGGTGCTTTTATCCTCACGCACCACCGCGTGATGTGGTAGGTAGAACGCATCATTACCTAATTCTGTCTTAGGTACAACTTCAGCATGTCCCAGTTGAATGTATTCATTAATGACTGCACTATACTGTGTCCTAAGTTCCGGTTCCTTCAATAACCTATTCTCTAGGTTGATAAAGCGCCTACGGGCAATGACCTCTGACCCTCCAAACGTGCAACTGGGCGATTCGGTTTTGAATGGTAGTTTTACAACATACCTCCCGGTCGCGTCGCGTTTGGTGGTTTTTGAGTAGAAATCCTCACATTTTTGTTCTTCTTCAGTCAAGATCGTACTACGAACTGAGGGCTCTGACTCCAATTCCCAAAACTTACGCAAAAGGTCATTGACATCCGCTGACTGTACTACAGTATGATAACATACTGGCCTAGACATTTCCGACGATGAGATCTCACCAGACAAGATCCAGCCTAACTTAGTCTTCTGGGCGACTGGAGATCCCGGCGGACCCTTGACTACGCCATCCAATAAAACTTCTCCGACCACACGCGTACTCAACAATAAATCAATTTTCCCCGGTGTATCAAAGGACGGATCAGCTAATTGTAAGGACGAGAACGCAGTCGAAACCTGAACGATCTTCCTCTCAGGAAGATGAGATGTGAGTTTATTTAATACATAAGCCTCGACAAACAAAGTAAAGGTGGGATCTAGACGTGACTGCAATTTAATTCTAACTATCCACTTAGAGGGCATTGAGTTTCCCTCGTCATCGCCTAGTCGAAATATGTCAGTGTGAGCGGGTGTTTTCTTCAGTCCGAGCAACTGAACTGCAGCCTCTGTTATGAAAGAGACTTGAGAGCCCTGATCCATCAGAGCTCTTAAAACCACAGCAGTACCAGTTCTCGACTCAATGTTGACCAAGGCTGTGGCCAACAGACCGTGGTTGTGTACATCCGCAAAACAACAAATGGGTTTACTCTCGCTTTGACTGGAAGAGGTAGCTGCATTAGCAGCCACCACCTTTGTTTCTGCTGAACCATCAACAATTTCAGCAGAATTGGCAGTTGATGTTGGGTGAAGTAGTGTGTGGTGCTTCTTCTTACAAAGGTGACACTTAGTGTGTTGACGACAAGAATAGACGGAATGATTTGCTCCTAGACAGTTGTAGCAAAGCTTACTGACTCGAGCAAACTCACGACGTTCGTCACAATCTTTTTTAGCAAACGTTTTACAGTGACATAATTTATGTTCTCCAGAACATAATACACATTTTTGAGAAGCGACATGAAAAGATTTGGCATGATTATCACGAGCACTATTCTGTTTATTAGCTTTAGGATCTAAATACTCTAAGGCTCTAAACCTAGATTCCATAAAAGTTTTGAACTCGTCAAAACTAGGTAAATCATCATTAGTACTAGAGCTAACTCTTAGTTCCCACAATTTACGGGACTCGGCATCTAACTTTTCAGAGCTTAAGTATACAACAATTGCATCCCAGGAGCTGACATCAATGCCTAGACTGCGCAAACCATGCAAACAATCAACAGTCGTGTCCAACAGCATTTTAACGTTTGCTGATGATTCCTTAGTAATCGACGATTGATGGACAAGCCGTTTGAGTATACAGTTAGCTAAAAACCTTTTATTGTCAAATCGTTTGTTTAGAATCGACCAACACTCAACATAATTAGACGCAGTCACCGGAATGTGTCGAAGCAACTGTTCTGCTTCGCCGGAGAGATGGCTCTTCAAATAGTGGAGTTTCTGAACGTCATCCAGTGCATCATTTAAATGGATTAGTGATTTAAATAAATCCCGGAACGTAACCCATTCAGAATAGAGCCCCGAGAATGTAGGCAAACAGATTTGTGGCAATTTCACATTTGAACTATTTTGATTTGAATGTTTATTACTACTGGGATTAGCACTTTCACGCGGACTAAGTTGAAGTAAGTGCTCTTTCAATTCAGACTTATAGTTTATGTATAACTCTTCAGTTAAATCATATGTTTCTGCCGTAAAATAAACATTCTTTTTTAATTCTTCGTCGGTTGCTTTTTCTATGATACGCCTATGAGTATCAACAAATTTTGTCCACTGTACCTCTAATGATTCTAATCTTGTTTCAATATAAGTTTGTGTAATACGCTCCTTAGGTGATTTTTTAAAGTTAACTTTTGCTTTCTCTATTATTGTTTTATCGTTTAATTGCAATTTACCCAAAGATTCCATTGTGTACAACAAAGCTACAGAGTTTTCTAATTAATAAATCAGTTCAATGTCTTAATGCAACCGGCGAAAAATTACAAGTTAATGAACAAACTGGTAAACTTTTACAAGTGTTTAGAACACGTTTGAATTTACAAAAAGCGGGCATATAATTCCCGTCACAACCTTACCTTAATTATTCTAAGTCCAAAAACTACTAAGTAAGTACTAAAATCTTAAAAGTCTCAAACACTTGCAATTTCACTAAGTTAATCTTCAAAATTCACTGAGTTAATTTAAAAGTCTACCAAATAATAACACTGAGATTGTAACTCACAGTTTTGTCTGCCAAACCTCTCCAAACACGTCGCTGCTGCGAGTGTCGTCACTCTTGATGTCACTGCTGATACCGCTGCGAGTGTCGTCACTGTCCGTGACGGCACCTTGATGTCGTTGTCGTTGCTGATGACTCGTCGCGGCAGAGAACACTCTGCTGAATTTCTGCTGTCACCGCTGCCGTTGTGAACCTCAGTACTGGTGGCGCCCCCTGGCGGAGACAGCCGCAAACCTCGTTGCTGCACTGCTGTACACCGCTGATCACCACACCGGGGATTTTACAGGCACTTCAGGGCGATCCACCACTGGTTTCTATGCCTCACCATACGACACAAAAACTGTCACTACTTCACTTGCCGACGCGATTTTACTTTCGCGAGCCGACTCGGTAGGACCAAATGTTCATCACTCAACAACTGCCCGAGGGTTTTATGAAATAAAACAAGTCGTTTCAAGCGAGTACCAAAAAAAATTTATTTTGTTCTAATCCTTATATGTTAGTCGCGGAGACTCTTAACACCACGATTCAGCGAGGCACCCAAATGGTACAACGCCATCTATCGAGCACAAAGGAAGCTCGCGATCGAACACAAAATCTCCGCTCCGCTTCATTGGAAACACTTGGGTGTGGCTGACACTGGCTTGGCCACCATCAGGGATTTTACTTTTGATAATACAAAGATTTAGTCGAAATTTGTCGCCAAATATCAGAATTTGTCGGTCACTGGTTCAAAAGTTATAAGGGGTCATTGGTGGCCGATCCGGAGAGAGTCTCCCCAGCTTGGCCACCTTTATATCTCAAAAACTAGGGCACCTAGCGAAGATCTGTTTTCTCCCAGATTTAGTCGCTAATTAGTCGAAATTAGTCGCCAAGTCACAGATTTAGTCGGGTCTTAGTTTAGAAGATATAATGAGTTCAATTTTTAAGTATAGTTCAAGAGCTAGATTGAAGTCTTTGATCTAGCTCTTGGTCTATACTTAAAAATTGAACTCATTATATCTTCTAAACTAAGATCCGACTAAATCTGTGACTTGGCGACTAATTTCGACTAATTAGCGACTAAATCTGGGAGAAAACAGATCTTCGCTAGGTGCCCTAGTTTTTGAGATATAAAGGTGGTGGCCAAGCTGGGGAGACTCTCTCCAGATCGGCCACCAATGACCCCTTATAACTTTTGAACCAGTGACCGACAAATTCTGATATTTAATTAACGACTAAATCTTTGTGTTATCAAAAGTAAAATCCCTGATGGTGGCCAAGCCAGTGTCAGCCACACGTCGTGCTGCGTGCTCTGCGATCCTATCTATTACTATACACGTATGTCTGCGACCAAGAGCTAACTACGTGTTTCTGGGCCTAAGCCGACGTTCGTACGGACGTATCGCGGCGATTTTTTTTTCGCACACTGGATTTTCAACGCTCTGCCTAGCGCCGAGAGTTGAAAATCCAACAGTGTGTTTTTTCGACGCGCGGGTTGCACTGTTAGGGCCTGCGCGCACTGTGGTGCGTTTTTGTAACGCATAATCTGTGAAGTATGGAATGTCTTTGAAGTGCGCGCACTACGATGAGATGAACGCATGCGTTTTGTTACTGTAGGCCCCGCCCAGTGCGGCAGAACTAACGGAACGCATTCCACCGCACCGCAGTGCTTGCTCGCCCTTATTGTTAGGTTTGATTCTCGAAGCTCGGCTCAACACTGATAGTTGAAAATCCAGTGCGCGATAAAATCCCGCCGCGATATTTTTACGTCCATGCAAACGTCGGCTGAATGTCGTATTGCGAATAAACTGGTGTAGGTAAACGATGACACGCTTGATTTGTATGGATGTTGACCACGGCTCGGCTGTCAAAAATCAAAACCTAGCAAGTGGCTCAAGGTAAATACAGTAGAGCAAAAAAACGACTGGGCGTGCCATTTCAAAACTACTTATCTTAGCTTGTTGGAAGTAATTCCAAAATTTGCAGTATATGGTTGGCTATGAGAAAGTATTAATACTGTGTCTGATACCCACGTGTTGAGGTTTAGGGGTTTAAGGGTTTCATAAAGGGGGGCCAAATTTTCATTATTTTTGTGATAGGACACACCGTTTTCGAGATATAAGGAAAAGAAAAAAAAAACCAAACATTCAAATTTTCAATAAAATGGCGCCTTGGTCAACAGTGTCAACTTGACATTCAATTGAACGAATTATTTGTCAAAATGAATGAAGAATACGATGTTGCCATACACATAATCTATTTTCTTTAATCAGTTGACATTAATCGTTGGTTAATTAATTTTATCGTAATCGCCGATTCAGCAACCCAATTTGATTTGACTGGTCTGTTAATTTAACCAGTTTGTTAGTTGATTTTAGATTTGAATAGCCGTCGAGAAACCGGGCGTCAATGTCGATTATTTTGAGGTTTGAGTTTGAAAGTAATTTCGCTCCGTGTAAAATACTGCTGTTCAGCTGCATACGGTTAGACTGGAAGCCGACCCCAACTTCTCTAGTTGGAAAAAGGCTAGGCAGATGATGATATTCGAAATGGCATAAAAGCGACTAATAAAACTTGCTTCAGTACGAATTCCGAAAGAAGACGTACACACGGGCGTAAAAAATTCGCGGCGATTTTTTTCGCGCACTGCATTTTCAACGCTCTGCTTAGCGCCGGGAGTTGAAAATCCAACAGTGTGTTTCTCGTCGCGCTGGGATGCACTCTGTTTTTGTTAGGTTGGATTCTCAAAGCTCGGCTCAACTCCGACAGTTGAAAATCCAGTGCGCGATAAAATCCCGCCGCGATTTTTTTAGTCCGTGCGTTGTGGGCTTAATGCATTTTGTGGAAAGTAGTTGGCAATGCTGACTGTCGTCTGTCACTGTCATTGTCATCAGTTGTCAAATTTAAAGTAATTATTTACATTTTACGTAACTTTCCTAAGCCGAATTTTCAATGAATAAAGCAAAACAAATGTACACTAACAAAAGATTATTGACTCAGGTTAATACAATAGCTGTACATATAGCAAACTTTTCGTCAAAACCCACTGCGTCCGAGGTGCTAACAGCATATTTGACTCAATGCAAAGAGCCTCCCTGGACCTCGTACTTCGTGAAGGTAATATCAGCTAATGGGTTAAAAATATGTTATTTATGTACCTACATAAAATATGATCACCTAAACAGGGCAGACCACAGGGCTCAAGATTAATTATTGTTACCTACAAGTAGCAATCAGCAAAAGAAACAATCATTTTGATCAAGCAGCTCACTCACATTTTCTGCAGGTCTATTGTATATTTTATTTTATTCGTTTTCTACTTATACATATTCAAGCCTTTACTGTGGCGTACATAATGCCAAAATAAACGATATTATCTACTGTTCTTTTAAAATAAATTTACCCCAAAAATTACCGAATGGTTTTACATAGCTTAAAGCATTACTATATTCCGGCCTAATTTTTTTCAGTACAGTAGTGTCAAGAATGACCAGTTTGGAATGTCAAACTTCAACTGGAAGGTTGGGAGTTCAAACTATCAGATACTGAGGACTGGCTGCTTCCCCTACATAAAATATCACTGCTCCAGGAAGAAAGCTGAAGATTTAGCAGCGTCTGACAAATTCATGAGGTTTATTAAAGTTATTAATTTTGGTACGAATTACTTACATTTTAAATTAAGCTTCCCTGCCTGCACAGTCTTTGGATATCCCAATAATACAACAAACAGTAAGGACTTAACAGTAAATTGATTGTTAAAAGTTGCAAAAAAAGTTGGTGATCATTATAAAGGTGGAATGTCCGCACCGGTTGCAACATATGCACGGTATGCAATAGATTTTAATTTGCTTTGTGTTGCATTGCATTGCCTGCCCACACAGTTAATTCATTTTCGTTTAGCATTATTTATGACTTTTCTGCTCGGCTCCTAAGGGTCCTACTAGTGTGATATTAAATAGTCTATAGCCTTCCTCGAGAGTTGGGCTATCAAATCATCATCATAATGTTGGGGTTGGCTTCCAGTCAAACCGGATTTAGCTAATTGGATGATAATGGGGCTATCAAAATGCAGAAAGATTTTTTCAAATCTGACTGGTAGTTCCAGAGATTAGTGTGTTCAAACAAACTCTTTAGCTTTATTATTAGTGTAGATTACTATAAATCTGCCCATGGTGTCCCACTACTGGGCAATGGCCTCCCGTTCTTTACTAATTAATATTAGTGTAGACTACACTACTTTACTAGAAGTGTGGGCAGTGGTAAAAATTTTACCTCTTTATAATTAGAGGTAAAATTTTTTTTGTATGTTTGAAAATTTCGTTTTGCATTTGATAGCCCAATTTTTGAGGAAGGCTATTTAACATCATGCTATGACCGTTACGAGCCCAGCAAAAAGAAAAAAAAGCGTAAAAGGAAGTAATAGTACGGGCGGGCGCTGGGCGACGCGGTGGGTCGGGGGAACAAGAAATTTCACGCGGACGAAGTCGCGGGCAGAAGGCAGTCTTTCATAAATTTTGTAAATTAATTTTACAAAATTAATCTCACTGTACTTACTTAGTAATAACATTATTATTGATTTCAGGGATACCCTGTCTGCTGTATGGCCTTGCAGCAACCCAAATGATTAGACATTCTGAAATAGTTATCACTGCCAAAGGACCTGTCAGAATATACTTTCTACTGCCAGAAGATAAGGGATCGAGGTTTTAATGTGTTTGTGTGCATATGAGCCTGAATACACCCTGTTCTGAACATTGGTTGGATTCCTTGGAAGAATATTTTTAATTTTAAACAGTTCCAGATAAAAATAGTATAAGTCATGCATGTCTCTGTTGCAGAAATACGAGACGAGCGTTAGGGCCACGGAAATATGAGTTGCATAGGTAAAGGCGACACAAGCGGTCAAAAGGTTAACATTTAAGTAAGTCTAAATGCAAGTATGTAAAATAAAACATCTTTTAAATTCTTTTTATTTTTTATTTTTATATGGTAGGTATATAAAAATACTTACCTATTTCAGTTTTATAAATTAAACTACTGACAAGGTATTAAGTAAATGAAAGCGTTTGGCGTTAAAAGAAATGCCTTGGCGATAAAATTAGTGTAAAATAAAGCAGGCTGGAGTAGTGTAGGAATAAACCATCGAATCCTGTGCAGCATGGTGAAGATTTAATTGCAAATAATCGAAGATTTGCGGAAATATTACATGTCTTATTTGCTGTATTGTCGCAGCATGTTGAAATAGGAGTATGCCGAGCTCATACACTGAAAGAAAAAAAAAATTGTTAAAATGGTATGTCAATCAACTCGGCCTATCGCAGTCCAGTGCTGGACATAGGCCTCTCCCAGGCTGCGCCACAACATCATGTCTTTCGCTTTCCGCATCCAGTCTGTCCCAGCCATTTTCTTCAGGTCGTCGGTTCATCTAGCAGCACGCGTAGCATAACGACGTTTTGTCATCGGAAGAATAGACAAAATTACACATATACGCCATACTTAGGCGCGTAGAATCCGTAGAAATATTTCTAGGATTATCTGCCATTTTGTCTATTGTTCCGTCGACAAAACCCGTTTCCTCCACTCCAGGACTGGTCTGCTGCCATGACCATCGGTCCTTCGAAAAACTGCCCACTGCCACTGCCAAATGGTATGTACAAGTAGGTAAATAATTCAAATGTGTACCTACTCAATACCTGTTGGTAGTGTTGGTACATACGAACCAAGCAATGGAGAAGCGCGTAATCTATGCCTACAAATCATTGATGTATAAAATTAGAATGTATAAATTAGAAAAGAATGTACCTATAAATTTTATACATCAATGCTACAAATAAATAACAAACCGGTCAAGAGCGAGTCGGACTCGCGCACCGAGGGGTCCCGTTCCGATTTATGAAAAAGTGTGCTATTTAATCTTGTGTAATCTTTACATAAACTTCTATCACATAGAATAATTTCAGATTTTTCTCTATGCAAACTTCGGAGATAAGGGGACGGTATTTTTTTACATTTTTCGTCAAAAGTCGAAAACTAGCGGCCGAAAAAAAAAATGTTTGAGAATGTGCAAACAGTGCTCTTTTATTATGATTAAGTGGGGTTACTAGGGCATGTGGGGACATGCCCTAGTAACCCCACTTTGAATTTTTAAGACTCGGTCACTGTTGCAAAAAAAAAAACAATATAGGTAAGTATTTCTTTCTTATTTGCAAAATAGTTGGGTAAAGGTCATCTAAAACTGTTCCAAATTTCAAGTTGACAGCGTTAGTAGTTCTTGAGGTATCCAGCTGTGACATAGACAGACAGACAGACAAATAGACTGAGTCACACCATAAGGGTTCCTTTTACCATTTTGGTACGGAACCCCAAAATCACACAGAGTTTTATTAAATATGAAAGTTAGTAAATTACATCTAGTAAAGTAGATCTAACAAAAAACAATTTTAAAATTTTTGTTCGCCAATTTTGACAGGACTTTCATTGGCAGATATTGTAAGGAGTAACTTAGGCTACTTTTATTTTAGTTAATGAATTAGGGTTCCCCACAAAAAAAATAAAGCCCATGAAATTGTGAACAAAATCCGAATCAAAGTAGGTACCTATTGACATTAACATCCACGCGAGCGAAGTCGCGGGCAACAACTAGCTTAAAATAAGATTATCTATACGATTTATATTTAGGTTTACTTGGACTTCTTTGTAAATGTACCTACTTAACAGCAAAAATGCCACTACCGCACTAGTTTCGACCTATGAAGTACCAATAATGGCCCAAAGCCCAATACTTACGGAGGAGAACGTCTCAAGCTGAACGTGTGGCAACCCAGTAAATTTGATGGTGACAGGCTGCTGAGCTCGTAGGATGATGATGATGATGTCAGTCCGAATCATCAGGCCTAATGGCGTCTCGTGCCAGCCGCAAGTCCAGCCTGCATCTCCTACTTCAAATGCCTTGAACATGTCAACTTGTTAATATGTTTATTTAAGTATTGCTAACATTTTCAACTAGAAATCATAGTTCTACTTTTTACTTCTTGGCTAAATTATAAAAAGTGATAAGTAATATAAGTAGGTACGTACCTATAATCTGTCTACCTCGGAATTAATTGCTTTTAGGTACCACTTTTGATACAGTCATAGCTATTATAAATGCGAAAGTAAGTTTGTTTCGCATGATGCAATGTTTTTTTTTAAACTAACTAGGTGGTGCATGCGGTACCCTAAGGAACCATAGGGTACGTTTCCACTGACGCAGAGCTGGGCCTGTGGCTGGGCGGAGTGAAGAGGAGCGAACCATGAATTGACTAATCACAGTGCTCGAAATCTATCTCCACTCCGCGACAGTGGAATCTATTGTAATTTTCAAGTTAGGTACCTATTAAATTAGGTACTAGGTATTTACATAAAGCGTAAAATAATGGCAGGTTGATTGTTTATTTGGCGCTCTACATAGTTAGGTAGGTCTAGGTACCTACTAAGTTAGACTAAAAAGGTTCATATTTCCTACGCTTTTCAGTTTATTTTTTCGTCGGTTTAATTTTTTTTTGATAAACAAGTCGTTTTGCATGAAGTAGGTAATGTTTTTTTTTAATCTAAGTACTTAACAATACTGTGGTAGGTACCTACCCTAAGGTTACCCACCATAGGGTATCACACTACCTATTATTAGATTCTCTTATATTATAGGTCAATTCACGGTCCGCTCCTCTCCACTCCGCCCGGCTCCGCGTCAGTGGTGGAGAATGATGATTTTACTTGAGCTGGAATAGAATATTGTGATTGTATAGCTTCTCATATTCACAGACCTTGTTTCTGATCATGGTGCCGAGATGGCATGGTATCCAGAGCTGCAAACACGCAGCAATGCCTAGCAGACAAAATAAGATGTCCACTGTGCCGTTGTCAAGTTTCTGAAAAATATACACATTGGTATAAGTAGGTAATGTATTTTAAATAAGTAGGCACCTCTTTTTAGGGTTCCGTACCTCAAAAGGAAAAAACGGAACCCTTATAGGATCACTCGTGTGTCTGTCTGTCTGTCTGTCCGTCTTGATTTTGACGGCATATAGCTGATGTTTTAAGGAGTAACTTAGGCTATTTTTATTTTAGAACAATAATTACAGTTCCGCGCAAGAAAATTAAAATCCGTGAAATCAGACAACCACGTACAGTCCAGTACAAACTTACTAAGCCTCCGCTGTCTATTGCGGCTATAACAACAAATAATAAAAATAAAGCAAAATATAAGGGGTCGGTCCCCATACAATAAACTTTTCATTTTGAAAAAAAAAATAAAAATTTTATTCTAGCATGTGGGGGTGTCATCGTCTGGAACTCATTGAGTAGAGTACAAACATATTTTTTTTTTATCTTTTAAAATTAAGAAATAGGGGACCGCAAAAGTTGTAAATTTTAGACCATTTTTGTACGAGCTCTAGCGCAACAATTCAACAAATTAGGAATTTGAAACTTCTTTATACCATGTAGGTACCATGAATACTGTACCTATTTAATCAACAATACTGAAAACGGCGATTCATAAGGTATTTTGTTTAAACATGGGTGATTTTCTGCAACTGCAAAAAATAACCTTGTAATTCACAGTATCATTATACAATAAGTAAAAAGTTATCTTTGCGATTGTTAAACATATAATATGGTAGGTATGGAACCCTTCGTGCGCGAGTCCGACTAGCACTTGACCGGTTTTTTTGTTCTCGTCTACCCCTGGTGTGGGGTATTGTTGGATAGGTCTTTCAAAAATATTGCGGGTTTGTGAAAACAGTTTTTCGATCCGTTTCTGAAATATTAAGCTTTAAAGTGCTAATTTTTGTTAGAGTCAAGCTTGAGTCAAGTGTCCTCCCCCCTGCCAGCTAAACGGTTAGTTTTGGATGGGTGAAAAAATTCACGGTAGTAGTATTATAGGTATACAGGGCGTCCCACGAATATGCCACATGGAGGGAAAGTACCTTGAATATTGTAGATGGAACATTTTACTGAAAGAAGACATTATTTGAATTTAAAAAATAATTTAAATTGCAGTCATAGATATTTAAATAATTACATGGTTGAACCGGAAATCGAACCCGTTACATGAGAAAAATAATCATCCTGTAGCTTTATCATACCGATCGAAAGGCTTGCATCATAGGATTATTTTTTGCTAAATAACATAGTGTCACAAACAAAAGGAAGACCATGAATTTTAACATTTGATGTGAATGCCCTGTGTGTAGGTCGCCCTGTAGGTATAAGAAATGAATAAGTTATATTTATTCGATCGACTTTAAGTTTAAATATTGGGTAGGTATAAGAATGGGTTTTCGGAAACCTTTGCGATTATTTCTGTAGATAGGTACCTATAGCAAGCGTCAGCGTCCGCGTAAAGTCACCCAAGGGCAATGAAGAGGGCTATGCTTGGAGTTTCCCTTCCTGATCGAATCTGCAGGAGAACCAAGATAACCGACATAGCCCAAAGAATTGCCAAACTTAGGTGGCAGTGGGCTGGGCACATTGCTCGCAGAACAGATGGCCGATCGGGCCGAAAGGTTCCGGAGTGGCGACCGCGTAGCGGAAGACGTAACGTTGGAAGGCATCCAACCAGGTGGACCGATGACCTTGTAAAGACCGCAGGAATCCGCTGGATGCGGGAAGCACAGACTGGTCGAAGAGGCGGTGCTTGGGGGAGGCCTATGTGGACGAAGTAACTTACCAAGAAGTAACTTACCTACCTACTTACGTACCTAGATAATAGGCGAAAATACACACGTTTAGTCTCACATTAGTGCCATAATTCAGCCTTAAGATATACTTATGCATTTATTTATGTTTCTATGGCCACGACTATCTAACCCAAAACCAGTGCCTACTCAGAAGTACCTAAGCATGACACATCAACTAGCACGAGACTGTTGAAATGGCGATGCTATACAAAGTTGAACTTTTTCTAACACTCAATGTGTGAACAGCCCGGTATCATTCTGATATTATAATAATTGTGTTCCGTGGTTCTTACCTCCGCAATCTGGTACGCTATGAGGCATATAGCGATGGAACTGAAGGAAACTTGGTACACGAGTGGTATCCCGTACACTGATGATACCGTACTTACAGCTCTGAAACAAATTTTTAGGTATTCATCAATTCATTAGAACTGCTTCGTTGGCTAGAGTTCGCATGTGGGTTACCTTGTTAGAATTCCATTGCAGGTCGGACAAAGTGTTAAGTATTGGGTTTAATGTCAGGAAATTCTCTGTGACAGCTTGGAGCTACGGAGTTTGGAATTATATCTGGTAAATGATAAGAGGTCCGCCCTCCCCTATTTCTTGTGGAGATCTACTAACTAAAGCTGGCGAAATGTGGCCGTAAACAGTTGTAATACACCTCTGCCTCATAAACTCATGCCTTTGGAAAAAGGTGCAGATGGTATGCACCTATGTCTGTGTAGGTATGTATGTCTGTACCCACGAGTACCTACCTAGGTAGAGGATCAGGAGGAAAGTTGGTAGGATATAGGTACCTACCTAAGTGGGTACACTTAGGTAGGTACCTATATCCTACCAACTTTACGATTACTTAATTGTTACTAACTTTACCCTAGGCAGACAGAGATTTATGTTACAATACGGTTCTAGTACCTAACTATACGGAAATCACGACTCTGAGATCAGAAAGTGCAAGTTAATACCTAAGCTACATTGTATTTCACTGCCGCATGCCGCGCCCTGGCTATCCCTGGGCTAGTTTATGGTCTAACTTCTAAAGTAAAGGCTTTATAGCTTCCGTTTTATCATGTAACAAAGTAACGTTACATGATAATCGGAGAGGAAAGCAAATGAGCCTTAGGTAGTACCTACTATATGCGCCTTAATGTGTTTAATAGTAAGGCTTAGATTATGAGGCAAGGTTTATTTGGGAGTGATACGTGAGTTCGAATGACGTTTTTGCGAAGGTCGCCATTTCGAAAAATTTTGCGAGTGGTACGCCAGCTCGAAAACTCATTACATTGAAAACCGCTATATCGAATGACATTTTCGCGAAGGTCGCCATTTCGAAAAAGATTGCGAGCAGTAGGTACACCAGTTCGGAAGTCATGGTATCGAAGTCCGATGTTGAGTTAATTTGTCTGGGAATCGAACTCACGACCCCAATGAGACGAGACACAGAGAGCATGGTATTTTGATTTGGTTTGGAAAAAAAAAAAAAAAAAAAGACAAGTTAAATCAACATCGGACTTCGATACCATGACTTCCGAACTGGTGTATTGCTCGCAATTTTTTTCGAAATGGCGACCTTCGCGATAACGTCATTCGATATAGCGGTTTTCGATTTAACGAGTTTTCGAACTGGCGTACCACTAGCAAAATTTTTCGAAATGGCGACCTTCGCGATAACGTCATTCGATATAGCGGTTTTCGATTTAACGAGTTTTCGAACTGGCGTACCACTAGCAAAATTTTTCGAAATGGCGACCTTCGCGATAACGTCATTCGATATAGCGGTTTTCGATTTAACGAGTTTTCGAACTGGCGTACCACTAGCAAAATTTTTCGAAATGGCGACCTTCGCGATAACGTCATTCGATATAGCGGTTTTCGATTTAACGAGTTTTCGAACTGGCGTACCACTCGCAAAATTTTTCGAAATGGCGACCTTCGCAAAAGCGTCATTCGAACTCACGTATCACTACCGGTTTATTTCTCTACAATTTTTTCTGCATATATTGCCCCTTTTGTATAGAGCGGCTGTATTGAAGTAATATTGTTTTTATTTATTTATCGTTTTCCTACTTCCGCTGCCGCGGGTCGAGGAGAGAAACCTTTTCCAAGGAATATAAATCTTTGACGTAGGCACTTCATCCACCATTAATATAGGTAACGTCACCGGTAAGTAGGTAAAACAAAAAATAATTATGAGCGACCAGTTCTTGTTTATAAAGCTCTTTCTACATACCTGCAGTGGGTGGTAGATGCACGAGTCTATTATGCCACCTTTAGTACCTATATGCAAGCTTTCAAAGTTAAATATCCACGGGCTAAATAAGTCGCCAAGAAATAACTAGGTAAGCGAAGGACGCAAAGGTCTTGCCTAAGGTCTTCTCTTGTCTTGTCTTGGGGACTTGCTTGCCTACGACTAAATCTTCCTTGTGTATATGATGATATACATACCTGAACACTGAAAGATGCGACGTCACAATCTTCCTGATCCTCGCGTTCAGTATGAGCTGTGTTTTCATTCTCCGCTCATCATGTCGAGGTAGCAACGCCACAGATTTGTCCAGACCCTCAAAAATTACGCTGAAGTCGATTATTATCATGTTCATTATTGCGTAGTAATGCAACAGGATGTGGAATAGCGTGTAGATGTACACTGGAAAGTCAATAAAATATTACAGAAGTATCCGAACTCTTCTCATAATAGGTAAGTAGGTAAGTATATCATCATCGTGATCATCATCGTTTCAGCCGAAAGACGTCCATTGCTGGAGATATTCCTCCCCTAAGCTAATTGGTACATTGGTTTTGATTTGATAGGTTTCAGAGAAACAGAGAACTTAAATAACGCACAATCTCTTACTAAAATCAGCTGTTCCCTATAATTTGACGTGTTGCGCACATAATTAAAGGGAACTGCTGTTTTATTTCGCGATTTTATGTTTGGTCCTATAGTAAAAGTAGTTTATAATGGACCAAACTTTTATACCCAGTCTACTAAGTCTTCGAATAAATTTTGAATTTTTGACAGTTTCTCCGTACAAAAACTGTCAGTCGTCAATTTTATTCCACGGATAAAATATATCCGATGATGGGTCCATCACCTATTTGATGGGTCTTTTAAATAAGATAACGACTATCAGTTATCTAGGTACCTACACATTCTTTACATCAAACTAAAAACATAAGTAGGTAGAGCAAAAAATTATTGCTCGGAAACGACTTCTATTTTTGGTATAAATAATTGCTTTTTACGGCAGCGTATAATATTAGGGTGCGTTTCCACTGACGCGGAGCTGGGCGGAGCGGAGCGGAGACGTGCAGGAATCGACCAATCATAATGGTTGAAATCCTCATCGCGTCTCTTGTCTCGTCTGTAATTGGACAATTCCTGCACGTCTCCGCTCCGCTCCGCCCAGCTCCGCAACAGTGGAAACGCACCCTTACGGCAGCGCACAATGTTGCGGCAACGCACAATGTTACGGCAACGCACAATGTTACGTCAACGCACAATGTAACGGCAGTGCATAATGTTACGGCAGCGCATAATGTTACGGCAGCGGCGCACAATGTTACGCACGCAACACATTGTGCTTTCCCATTTAATTTAACTTTAAACCCTTAGGGCCTGTCCACAACTCTACGTCACGACGTCGTCAACGTGGAACGGTGCGGTAACGTGGCACGGTACGTTGACGTGACTTGCAAATTTACGTTAACGTAACGTAAAAATGCACGTCACGAATGAATTCTCTAAATATTTTAATAGCGATATTGAAGCACTTCGTTGGCAATTAACTAAAATATCAATAATTACAGTGCGTTTCAACTAAGAATAGGAATGACCTTGCGCCATATTGTGAAGATTTAGCAAAATAGCATCTCGTTTACACATTTGCATAGTCAGTGACATATTTTAACAAAAACAAATTCCAAAAACAGAACTAAAATGGATAAGGATAGCACTACAAAACTTTGCAAGCCTTAGATTTCTAGCTTCAGTTGACAGTTAAAGGTCATTGACTTTCCTATTCTTAGTTGAAACGCATTGTATTATTATATTTTAGTTAATTGCCAACTAAGTGCTCCAATATCGCTATTAAAATATTTAAAGAATTCATTCGTGACGTGCATTTTTATGATACGGTGACGTAAATTTGCACGTCACGTCAACGTACCGTGCCACGTTACCGCATCGTCCACGTTGACGACGTCGTGACGTGGACATGTGGACAGGCTCTTACAACTCCTGTACCGTTGTACAGGAGTTGTAAGGGTTTAAAGTTAGTTATTCCTAACATTGATATGTTTTTGTGAAAAAAAGTTGGAAAGATCTTCAATATCTCCGTTACCAGAAGATTCTCAGGTACGGTCCAATACAAAAAAAATAACACAATGACGAGGAGTATATAGTAACTTACCACAAAATGTTTGAACAAAAATAAAACACAAGGACATTTGCATGACCAGGAACATTTCATAGTTCGGTGTTCTGTAGGGATCATCGCGGGGAAGCCACATGGGGAACTGCAGTGGTCTCACGGTGTTCTCATCAACAGTCGCGAACAGGCTCTGGTAGACCAGAACAACTACTGGGCACACCATGTACAATCCACCAACGATGGAGACGAAAGTGAACCATGCGAAGCACAACTGCCATATCAGAAGCTGGTATTGTAAGAAAGGTTTTCTGAAAAATAAAAAAAATGCCATGGAATAACTTCAGCACGCTTAGCATGAGCGCCATAGAAACGGGTTTTGTTGACGGAAGAATAGATAAAATGGCAGATATCAGAAATATTTATACGCATTCGACGTGTCTAAGCATGGCAATGTGTAGTTTTGTCTATTCTTCCGTCGACAAAACGTCGTCATGCTACGCGTGCAGTAGGTATAGACCGAAGATCTGCCGCGTTAAGGCGCGGACTGACTACAATTTTAAACGGCGCACAAACGCGTAATCTATTGTCACCAATAGCTGGCTTGAAATAAGGTTGAAAATTGAAAATAATATTTGTGTTGCCGAGATGTGACTAAGCTGTGAATGTGCATTTATTTTCCGGGGTTTTCTTTACATTATTCAGAATATATACAATAAATTAAATAATTGTTCGGTTAAAGTCTAAAAAAATGCTAATTCTATTAAATTCTTAAAAAAAAAGAATGTCGTTATCGCTGAAAATACAGAGATGTTCGAGGCCAAAGTTTATTTTTGTGGAGCGACTTCCAAATTTTTTATTGAGAATATCAAACTATTTTTTACAATTCTATTCGGTTAAAATTTTTCTTGAAACCCTTCTCTGTCCACTGTATTTTTTGCGTCGGATAGGTTCATTGCGTTACGTCATACCTACTCGACAATCCAAGAAACCAATTTTTGTGAATATTGAGCTAATACCGCGCCTTAAAGGCTCTTACAGACAGAGGCGATATCTCGAGCGATATTGCGATATTATCGCGTCGCAACACCGCTCCGCGACACGTCGCGACGCGATATCGCCTCTGTCTGTAAAAGCCTTAATTCGGCAGGTGGAGTAATACTTTGGGACCCCACACATTTTTTATGAATGACCGCCTGCCGGCGGAATTATCCATTTTACGATTATCGTTTTAAGATGTTTCGCATCAAAACTTTATCAATTTGCAGAAGTTTATGAACTCTTTCTAACAACCTAATATACGCAGTCTATTTTCACAATTTTTCTCTTGACTAAATGACAGATTTTTCCGAATGTTTTGTACAATTTTGTTAGATATCTTAATGACAAATTACAATAATATTTTCATAATTTTATATCTGTCTGTATAATTAAAGTATTGTAAATTATGACTGAGTACTACCGACTTTTTTATGTGCCCTCTTACTTTATTGACACATTATTATCAAATTATTATTATATATTAGTGTTTGCATGAAATTGACTTCATTTTATTGATTTTATTTATTTTTTAATGTAACATTCGACATACTAAAACTATTTTGTATGCCTTCTGGCGGGACATATTAGTATGGACCAACATTTTTGTTTTTTTATATAACATCTGAATTTTACTCTGTGTTCACAAAATTAATAAATGAATTTGAATTTGAATTTGAATTTTTAGATTTATTTTCAAGGACACAACCGAGTGTCCCTTCAGGCAGTTAATAATCTTTAATATAAGTATTTGCAAGTCTTTTTATTTAAAACAGTAGGTATCTACAGTACATAGAGGTAGGTTCTAGGTACCTATGTCATTATATAAAAAGAAAAGTCCTGGCTGATCAATTTTACTTTGTAAGTATCAATAATTTATTTCCAACGTAAATCAAAATCTTAGGCACACGAGTTGCTTTTTCTCGTCTTTTTCTTATCAACTAATAACAGATTAGAATAAAATTAAATATAAACATCCCCAAAACATCCTAGATCCTACATAATAGTAATACGTAAAGTGACATTATATTTAGGTCGCAATATCTTGACTTGTGTGAACTCTGTAATTACTTACTTGTTTTAGAATGATTTTATATCAACTACTACGTAGTGCCGAAAAATAAAATTATGATGATATTACAGTATCATTTACAATTCTATAGACAATGTGTGCTTGTGCAGCTGTGCACCTCTACCATAATCTAAATGTAAAAAAACACATAAACTTACATAATTATGTAAAAATGACTGACTTGATTCATCAATGCAGAGCCTAAACCGCTGGGGCTAACTTGAAATTTTTGGCAGTTGATGCCTTTTATGTTGTAGGGAAGGATTTTTGGAAAATCGACCTTTAAGGGAGTGAAAAGGGGGATTTTGTTTGTATGAAAAATAAACTTGTAACTTGACACGAATACTTATCTACTTAAGTAAATTATGAAGTTTGTCATTTTTTGTTTTTCTAAACTTCCCCGTAGAGGGGACTGGGAGAGTCTGTCAAAATTTGTAAGTATTGTTATTATTTCTAACCGTATTTCTAACCATAAGGTTGCACTATTCGGCGGCGCGGCGGCTTGAACTCGTTGCTGGCGTGGCTGATATGCATGGACTTTAGTTACTTTATTTATTTAGTTTTAATTACTTAGTATTTATTTGTTTAGTTTTTATATGTGTTTATTGAAAAAGACGATTTATAACGAAAACGAGCGCGTAAATTTCATGAACAGATCTTTGGGTGTAAAGATATTACGAAAAAACTACTGGATGTATTTATTAAAATTAAATTTAAATGAATTTTTGATTATATTATCATCCCTGTACGGTAATAATTTTGCCACTTTTATACTCCGGGAGCTATTTATTTACGCCCAAAGATGCTTTAAAATTAGTGTTGAAATATGGAAGTTTTGACGCTCATAATTTCCAATCCAATATTTTTTCCGATTCTACTTCCATACAAGGTTAGATATTGACGAAACAAATTGAAATAATTTTTAGTTTTGAACCTAACACCGTCAAACAGACGAGTAATCACCATACTACGTTTGTATGGAAGAATGAGCGACTAGCGTGTCCTTAACGAGGTACTAAAGTACGAAATTCACGCGAGGGAAGTGCTAGAATCTTTAGGCATCTTCTTTTTTCTTACCTGTATCTAGGTCCTAGACCACAAACGAAGATAAAATCCTCGTTCATTTTCACAACAATGTCCCGAATTTTGTCGGTTTTGACGACAATACTACAGTAGACCGTTGGAATACAGCCGAGGATGACCCAGTAGCAAAAGCATTCCGTGGCGAACGAGTAGTCCCTTATGGAAACCCCTCGCCAGATAAATATTTCCTCCAGGGTCATCGCAACGATGGATAATACGATGCAAATAGAAGGCCATATGAATCTGAAGATTAAATAAGTGATTTTAATTTTTTTTCAGTGATCCATCCAAACCTCTGTCATTAATAGAGTTTTAAAATAAAAGTTAAAAATATGACAAAGAAATATAAAAAAGAAAAAAAGTTATAAAATAATAATCTAATAAAATAAATGAAATACTTAGTGATACTTTAATAAATTATACAGGGTGTAAGTGTAAACAGTGGCAATATTTTAAGAGGTCATTGTACTCATCATTATGAACAACTTTTACTATGGGATGGGACCAAACATGAAATCGCGAAAAAAAAAATCTGCTATTCAGTACATTTATGTACGTTGTTGTTGGTACAGTGGGCTGCATCAATTGGGTACCCCAGTTGTATTAAAATTAACTTTGCTACAACTTTGCAATTCGAACAATACATCCCAAAAAGTGTTTCTTATGCCCGGACGAGATTCGAACCATCGAATCGTTGGTTATACAATGATTACCGCGAGCTCTTACCAACCAAGCCAATTAGGTATAGTTAATAACTCAATGAATTATCAATCTACTTGGCGTTATAACTCTGTCTCTGTCTATGAATTCGTAGTGAATGAATAGTTTGTTATTAGAGTGTAGTTATGCATACATTTTACTAATCTTTAATGAAGTTACCGTCTGATGGGTCTAGTTTTGCTTCACTTTTCGCATTTGTCTTGGAACCCGTTTGTCTCAGTTTTTAAAATATGTCTATTATGGTAACCGTAAATTAGCAAATAAAATTATGGTAAAATATAAATCATTGTAGTTTTGTTACATAGTATTAATAATAAATAATATTGAATGATTATTAAAGAATTTTATTTTTCTTGATTTTTTAATTCTTTATAAATATTATCGGGCCAGCATAGCTTTAAGGTCACGGTTTTTTCGCTCTGCAGGATTAGCTTGTGGATGATACAGCGGGACAAAATTTTGTTTAATGTCGAGGACTGACATACATTGTCGCATTACTGCGGAAACGAACTAGATACCGTTGTCCGAAATAATCCTGCGAGGCAGACCGAACCGCATGAAATATTCCTCGATGAGGACATGAGTGCAGGGTTCTACTGTTGCTTCTTTTAGAGCAAACAGCTCCGTCCATCGGGCAGCAGTGTCTCTAAGAGAAAGACCCACCGCTCCCCCTGGTCACCCAAAATAAAAAAATATAATAAAAAAATACAAAAAAAAACTTATAATACAAAAATACTTTATATTAAAAAAAAACAATGCATGACAAAAAACACAATTCGTGCCTAAGATTTGGACCTCCAACCTTATGCATGGCAAGCGTTCTTGAAACCTCTGGTCTGTTTAGACGTTGAATAACTTTTCGTAAATGTCAACCCTATTATTGCTTGTCGTTATACGCAATATTAGAAATATTAACGTTTTATTGAAAAAGACAATAATAAAAACAGACTTTAAAATAAAAACAATACATTAATTATACTAAAATATTTTTGCAAAAATACAAAAACCAACTTCGGCCCATAACGGATTTGAACCCACATGTCTTTTGAGGGGTACCCAATTGATGCAGCCCACTGTACACATACTCGTAGGTACTTATTTCTCTGATGCAGTTCGAATTTAATCTAGACCGGAATTTGCGGTAACTTTTGATAACTGTATGGGCATTCTGATTTCATTAAAGTCAAGCGCTTATAGGTACCCACTAGGTAGGTACATATCAAGACCCCTCGATATGTAATGGATACCTATAAGCCCTCGTGGCTAAATAATAACGTCCGCACGGGTCGATCGATCAGGTTAAGCCACGCTTGTCACGGTTAGTTCGTGGATGGGTGACCATGTTTAAATATCGAGACCCCTCCGTGCCTCGGAAAGCAGTTTAAGCTGTTGGTCCCGGCTGTCATTCGTAAATCTGTGACAGTCGTTACGGGTTCTGACTACCCGTAACGACTGTCAAACTGTCGACTGTGACTAGCCCAAAAGTCTGACAACCAAATCAATCTGCCTAGCCTTTTACCTACTATGTTGGGGTCGGCTTCCAGTCTAACCGGATGCAGCTGAATACCAGTATTTTACAAAGAGTGACTGCCTAAGTGCCTATCCGACCTCCACAACCCGTAACTGGGTAATACGATACCCCCGGTAAGACTGGTTGTCAGACTTTCGGACTTCTGACGACCCGCAACGACTGTCAAAGAAACACAAATGACAGCCGGGACCAACGGCTTAACGTGCTTTCCGAGGCACGGAGGAGTCTCCCTACTGACCAACACCGGCAAGCGTAGCTTAACCTGATGGATCGACCAGTGCGACTGTTATTACTTAACCACGAGCTCCTCTTAGACAATTATGAAAAAGTCTGACAACCAATCATATCAAAGTTGATGTTACCCAGTAAATGTTATCCAGTACCCGGATTGTGTAGGTCAGATAGGCAGTCGCTCCTTGTAAAATACTGCTCAATACTCAATACTCAATTCTTCATTGCATTCCATATCGTTCGTTTGCGAGAAGCTTGACATAATTCAAAAAGAGCAATTTTTGGCTATTATGATTCGAAAGTCTAAAAGCAGCGGTAATAGTGCGACGAAGCTTAAAGTCACATCTTGCTCCGTCATTTTCAGGCTTAGAGCAATGTTGTTTTTGTAGCAAAAATAATAAAATTTGCCGTGTTCACCTCTATTGCATACTCAACTTAAAATTTGCGGTATTTTTAGTTATGTCACCCTTCTTGCCAATGAGCGATATGTATTAAATAGATGGATGACTGCTATTCAGCAGTTGCATCTGTTAGAGGTATTTTCCGTAAAACTGGCATAGGTAATAACGCTAGTCACAGACATGTTTACAGTATAGGTTCTGTAACAAATCTACTAGCCTAGTGAAATAAAAGGGGCAAAAGAAATAGATTTGAAACAATTATATTATAGCAAAGATAAAAAAAAACAGACCGATTTAGAAAAAACACACCCTACATAATACTCCCTAATAACACACACAGATAGTAAGGAAGATGGAGGTTTGCTTGAAGTGGAAACTTGAGTCGCTCCGTTAAGGCCGAACTATACGCCAATGACCTTGAGTGGTTAGCTTGCGCATTCTGGCCTGAGCTCACGCAACGCGTCGAACGTCCAGCCAGTAATAGGACTCGCCCATCAAGGAGCGCTGTCCCAAATTAGACGCATTTTTAATGTATTATAATAAAAAATTTACATGTTTTTAAAAAGTAACAAAACCAAATCATTTTCGTTTGTATTGCAAAGTAGTAGATATTTTTTTTATATTCTTTTGATAAAAAATGAAGGAGTAAAATGGTTTCATCTTAACGATTTCGAGGTGGTTTGCGGTTTTTTTTTCTTATTATGTGATACCGATAGAAAAATTATGGCTAAACCAAATTACGATTCATATCATGTAGATTACTAACAATTTTTTTCCGATGTAATTTCTCTGTAGGTTCCGGCGAAAAACTGCTTCATCTGCACGCTGTTTTTAAGCTTTTTTCGGAAGAGTAGCCTTAACATTATAATGGCGGGGCTACACTATGCGCTTTAAACATCGCGGTAATTGTTTCGTTGTTCAACGCGATGAATTGAGTACCCACACTTGAACGGTCAACGTCAATGCTCATTGAATTCACACCCCTCGTCCATAGGCCATAGAGTATAGTAACAATTAAAAAGGCCATCGGCAATGTGAAAGCCGTTGTCAAAATTATCGGCTTAGTAGTGGTGGCTACACCTACGGTTATCGTGTTGATCCACGGCGAAGTCCGCATAGTGTAAGAGTGTGATAAAAATGGATGAAAAGTGTAAGTATAAGATGTAGTGTATGTGCAATAAGTAGATACTATAGTACCTACCTGCCTACTCGGTGCAATCGATTAGCCATTGGCCTAACAATGATAATACAATCAGCTATAAGTTCTGGGGGCATTGAAAGAGCTTCTACGAGTCGACGCACGGGGGGACGTATAGGCCTGATGGCCATGAGGTATGATAGATAGATAGATATAATACCTACTCTTTATTATGCACACCATAAAAATTACAGACATAAATGTTGGAATTTACTGCCTAGTTTTTTTAAATTTAATTTTTATTTTTTTTTAGGTACCTAGTCTAGTTTGCGTCGGGCTAAATAAACCATAACCTGCGAAATTAAGTTATTTGTCCTTTTCACGCCTAAACCATTGAACCGTCCATTATGAAAGACAGATATGTAGGTAGCCTACAGGAGTCAGGACCTGGAGGACATAGGCTACTTTTCACCTTGGATATTTGTATTTAAAAATGATGAAATACAAAATACACACAGGAGAAGTCGCGGGCAACAGGTAGTAAATTTTATATCACAAAGCTGTAAGTAAACGAAAGAGTACAAAGGTACTATCACAAAGGCAGTTTGACAATTATGAAAAACTAATTAATTACGTACCTACTTGGTACACTTTGTTCCAATTGTGTATGGACGTAAGTAACTAAGATGACACAAGAACACGAATAAAGTTTAAAAAAATGTAACCCGATTACGGAAAAACATTTCGGCTTCAAAAATCCGCATTTAATATATCCAGTCACATTCGCGCAATAAAGACGAATCTAACGACATATCATTTATTTAAATCAGTTGGGCCGTTGAGTAGTTATGAGAGGGGACATATTATTATAGGAACGGACATACATACGGGCCTCAAGTCGGCTATTACAATAATGTCAGAATGGTCTTTCATTGATTTCATAATCGTTGATTTTGACAAGTTTGGTAATCTACTAATATAATGGCGTCATTATGACTTTCCAATGGTCAACCACTGACACTTTATTGTAAGAAATTGTGAATTTAGCAGATTACGAACTTTTAGCAAAATGACAATGCAGTACAATGGGATCGTGTTGGGATGACGAATTTCTAAAAAATAGCAGACTTGGGGCCCAGGGTCAAACACATAACCCTCCGCCGCAGTTCGGTAAAAAATAACAGACCTGAGACGAGAATTTCTATTGCTAAAGAAAACCCCTTTCACAGCAAGAAAAATCCGCAACTGTGGGTGAAAATTATAGAGATCAATATCCGGCCTGTCGAAATCAAAAGATTCCTTTAGAAGGAAATCTCTTATGATTTGAAAACGCATTTTTCAGCTATCTTTTCCAAAGTTATAGAGAAACTGAATATGTCCTGAAGCTATTGCCTTAATTTATGTAATTGCCTGCAATTAGTGTAAGTTGATCGCAATTGCAACTTATGTGCAATTTTCGAGTAGTTAGCCGGAATATTATGGAAACTATAAGTTATTAAGTAAATTACGGATATTTTTTAATTCTCGTAACGATCTGCATTATTATTAAATTATTCGGTTGTACAGGGGGTTCGAAAGATAATAATTAGGGGAGGTCAGCTCAAAGCGGCCACCTTAACTTTGGGTTAAAAAAAAAACCTAGTAAACGACAAAGTTTTCTAGAGAATTTTATACTAATAGCCAAAGAAATATTAAATTTTCATAATGTGAAATTAAAATTCGCGCAAGTTTAAAAATAACCATGTGATTTGTAAATAAACGAAAACTTGTCAAAAAACCGCTTTGCCCGAGTGCCCGCCCAAAGCGGCCATGGGGGTAGGGGCAACGTGGCCACCCCGAAAAGTACACAAGAAATGTATTTGTTTTTGGTTGAAAAATACCGTGCTTGACAAAATAAAAATACCAAAAATATTTTAAAATGTTGTTTAATATTTATTTTTTATTTTTTTATAAAATAATCAGTATTTTATACTTTATTTTAGTTACAATCAGTCTTTAGGGTAATTTAACTTACCTATATACCTATAATATTTAGTTTAAAAACTTTTACTAAACTATTAGGAATATATAATCAGGTTTAGTTTTTGACAATATTTAACATTTTTAATAATCAACAGTAAGTCTTACTTAATTATATCAACAGTCTTACTATCTTCTATGAATATGAATGCTCTTAGAAAACTAGTAAAATTTAATTTTCTTCTTTCACTGCGCGGACCATCGTACCTTCATCCCATGACGCCTGGGTAGTCATCCTTTTATAGTTGTTAACCATCTAAACAAAATAATTAAGCATTATGGAATCATAATAATTTTACAAAGGGCAAAGCGGTCAGTTGGCCGCTTTGCCCGAGCCGCTTTGCCTTTTTCGCCCATTTAGTTTTAATAATTAACTGCTCTTACATTATTTATTATATTTTAGAGAGAATAGAACACAAACAAAGCCAAATAGATAAGTAACAATACTGGTTCAATAAAAACATTGAAATATAAAGAGGTTTGACCAAAGCAGATTGAACTTACCTTGAATTTTTTTATCAGAACACGCAAATAAATATATTTTGTCACTGCAACCGTTCGGGGCCACTGCTACCGAATGATTGCACGGCGCGGGTGGGTGATTGGTTATGCGAACAGAACAGTCACACCGCGTTATCATTTCAAATAACCGAAAAATGAAGCGTGGCCGCTTTGCCTGCTATGGCCGCTTTGAGCTGACCTCCCCCATGATTAGGTGTCCAAATTCGACAGATTGCCAATTATTATAGTTTATTGCTTTTCGAGTTTCAGTCTTAATGTAGTCAGTAGCATATATTAGTATACCGGTCTATTCAGTTTATTCTAAAGTACCCGTCACGAGAAGCTATAAATTATGTAAACAAACATCTTTTACTAAGTAAACATTTTATACTGCGAGATAATAATAAATTGACCATATTCAATCGACATGAAATATAGACGGGTTATATGAAAGTAACAACCTATTTAATTTAGTCGGATCATATTTTAACGACGCAAAGCGCTATCGTTTGTGTTTCTTGGTACCGGAACGCGTCCGTCGCAGGGATTGTAAACTATCGGGACGCCATTTTGAAATAAACGCGTCATTCGAGTTTCGAATGCGTACGAGTTACATGTCACTGATTCTGACACAGAAATGGAAACATCTGAATCTGACGAATAATTATTCTTAAATAATATATGTTAATTAATATTTGTTACTTAATAATTTATTAAATCTTAAACAAATTCATTTTTTTTGTTGGTCCAAATGTTGTGAACTCCTGAACACTTGTTTACAAAATTTATAGCTTCTCATGACAGTTACTTTAGTCTATGTTTAAAAGTAGTCTATCAGCCATCTCGTTACCATAACACAATCATTAGGTTGCTTAGCTTGGGACTAGATGGCGTTGTGTGAAATGTCCCAGGTTATTATTATTTGCTGAAGCGTGTTGATAAATATCACCACACTTGCTCAAGACGAGTATATTGACTACAAGTCCAACTTTTTCTCACGATGTTTTTCCTTCACCGTTGCCAGTAATGTCAAAGATAAACTCAGAAAGTACTGTATATGAAATGAAAAAGTCACATTTGTACCTGCCTGGATTTGAACCCACAACCTCGTGCATGAGAAGCGAGACCTTTTAATCACTAATCACGACATTATAGCTAGTCATTATTCATACATAGGCCAGAGGTTGCCGTCTGACCTACTTGATACTATTAAACCCGGTGTCTTAGCCAAATACAAGGTCTATCTATTCCTACACGAAATCTCTTAAGGGGTCATTGTAGCTACTCATCATTATGACAACTTTCATTACGGGACCAAAGTTGAAATCGCGCGAAAAAACATCAGCTGTTCCCTACATTTATGTTCGCATGGACCTGAACGCGGAAGGTGAGGACCCCGTGGCACCTCTCCAACCACTCCTCAAAGAGGGGACTTATAGCCGCAGTTGTGGCGTGCCTGCCCAGCGCTGGGTTGCGACAATCGCACTCTCCATGACGCCATGAGATCCCGCCGGAGCTCTGTCCGCTGTACCATGATTTCTCGCGGCAGCGGAGGCAAGCCTCATAGCATAGCATAGCCATAGAAATGTAATAAACAATTAAAAATAATTTAAAAAAAATAAAAAACACGACTGCCCTGCCAAAAAACGTACTAAAAAGTAAAAAACAAGCTATTTCCCTGACTAAACAGATAAATAAAATTGTCATTGCAGTCGGGGGACCTCTTAGATTAAAAAGTGTTCCACAGAATGGTCCCCCGACTGCAATGACAATTTTATTTATCTGTTTAGTCAGGGAATATAGGTAGCTTGTTTATTACTTTTTAATTCATTTTTCGCAGGGCAGTCGTGTTTTTAATATTTTTATTTTTTTTATTCATTTTAGTGATAATGTAGACATTCGCAGTCTTACTAAAGCCTGATTAAAGCTCAGTCTGACAAATTGTAATAGAATATAGCACAATTTTTGTTTGGCCAGCACTTTTACATTTGGACCAAAAATGTATTCAAGGAAACGTGGTTGATGCCAATAAATTATATGTCTTCAATTTGATACCCATATTGTAATAATAGAAGAAAAAAAAATTCGTCGTAAATCGAACGGGTCTTACCGCCTCAATTGCGGTCACCTATATTTTATTCCTTCATCCTATAGATCCAGCGAAGAAGTAATAATTCTGGGAAGGAACCATAATTTTATTATTTATAGTTTTAAAGTTATTTAAAGTTATGCTGACGTCAGCAAAAAACTGTTTTTATTTGTACATTTCAAAATAATAATATAATTTACATAAATCATTATTTTATTACAGTAACAATACAATATCTAACTCCATACAAAGTTTAGGTATTGCAGCTACGATGTACAAAGAGAAATTGATTTATTTTGTATTTTCACTAAATTGCAGTTTTCTCCGTATTCCTATTGATTCCTAATCTGATTCTAACTCTGAGCATTCATAATATAGTTATTAACAACACAAAATAAAAAGCAAATAAGTTAATAGTGGGACTTCGGAAATATTACATTTCTAAAGTTTCCATAGAATTTCTATGGAAATAGGGTTGTCAAATTACATATACCTGTTTATTTTTTTTTATTTGAATGGAAAGATGTATTATTAAATGAAATTGTTAACGTTTGAGCCGTTTCATTTTCTTTAATCTTCGATATCCGAAGATACTAAAACTTCTTCAGATGGTAAAATAACATTTTCATCATCTTTGGTTTCTTCATGTAAGTCCTCGTGATACAGAACATTTTCTGTTGATGATTTTAAAAGCCAAAGAACTTTTTCAGGTAGAACCAAACGCTTGTTATTTTTTTGGCGACTGCTGAGTGACATCATGGATAGAAATGGATCTGAAGATTCTAAAGCTCGGTGGAATAGGTCAAGCACTGTTGTCTTCCGGTTTAATTTTCTCGTATGGTGTTCCCTATCATAACGCCAGAATTTGTTACGAGATTCTGAAGCTTGCTCACTCAACATACCAATTGGTAACGGACTAGACTTTATGATTTGACTTCCGTGAGCTAATATTTTGTGAAGTGTAACTGACATGTAGCACCACTCGTATTTTTCTACATATTTTGCAGCGAAATTTGAACAAAATTCGTGAAACTTTTCAGGATCTATTTCAAAACTACTTGACAGCGCCACTAATATAACATGTAAATCATCTAAAAGCCATTCTTCGACGCCTAGAATGTTCGCAAATGTTTTTCTATGTAAGTCCGATAGTGCAGTGCGGGCTGTGTTTCCGTCATTGGATGTTCCTGAATTCGGACGTACAACATCGACTGCCAAAGACATTTTAGTATAAATTTCAGCTTGGATTCTTTTTTTCCGCTCCTCAACAATCTTGGCCTCAATCGATTTTTTTGAGACTCTCCATTTTCGCACTGCTGGGTCATTTTTGTAACCTAAATGAAGGAGAAACTCAAAAATTCTAATCCATGCGTGCAACGGGCTTAGACCATATTTTAGCGCTTCCAAATTGACTGGCCTCACCGAAATTTTATCTAATTTATTAAATTCTGTACATGTTGCATCGCAACACGCGCATCGTAATTGTGATTTCGTGTCCGTAATCGCGTTATATACCTTGCCGTCAATTAATGTCAAATACAATTTTGGATCTCCTATGACACTATGGCCGGCGCTGGTTTCGGCATAAATACATGTGAGATCTTTAATCTCCTCCTCAACCCGGTTTTTTTCTTGTAAAGTTAATTCTTTCGATTCAGAACGGTATTGAATCTTGATTGGGCGACAAAACCTGTAAGATTGAGGGTTTGGGTTTGACCACAGTACGAAACCGTCATTACTTTTTATTCTTAATGGTATATAAGTGGTCGTAAATAAACTATGTTCGTCATTTTCTCCATCTGAAAAACTTTGCTTATACATCGATTGTCCCGTACTGCCATCAAACCCCCAAGAACCCTGAAAAACGCAATGAATTGTATCGATTTGTTTTTGGTTGCAGTACTCGTTAATACTTTCATCTAATGATTCAACGAGTCGACGAAACGAGTGCATGATCAGGCTGAGGAGAGACATTGTTGCTTCTCTTTCTGTTACTAGAACTTCGTCATCGGGATAGCATTTTTTTTTCGTTGATTGCACTTTATAATAAGCTGGGTAAATGTTGTGTCCTCGTGATTTTGCACCATTATAGATAGTTAAATAGTCCTCAACAGTAAGTTTTCTGTCTATAATTAAACAAAGAGCTTCGTCAGGGCTATACTGTTGTTGGTGTGCACGTTCTCGATTAGATTTTATCATATTTGCGATTGTTGTTGCTCCAGTAGGTGTTTTTAGACATTCTTTAGTGACAAACTCGAAATCAATGGCAGATTTGCTACTAAGTTTATTTCCGTCTTCGTCTGTTACAATTTTTGAGAAAACCTTTAGTATTTTGGCTGCAGGCTGATCTTCTAATTCTTCTGCAAGACGTTTTGATACACGGCGCTGCTGACGATTGCTCAGACTTTGGTATTGCTTAGAAGTGGAAGGATCCAATGAAACAGGAGGAGCGTTTGGTGGTTCTGCATCTGTGATGCATTCCATCTCTCTGGATGTAGAAGGGGCACCGTATTGGTTAGAAGTGGAAGGATCCAATGAAACAGGAGTAGAGTTTGGTGGTTCTGTGATGCATTCCATCTCTCTGGATGTAGAAGGAGCATCTATTTGTCCAATATTAGTGTCTTCCACTTCTGCGATGATTTGAGTGGATTCGGAAATTATTGTTTGTTGTTGTTCTATGTCTGTAGATATCTTAATATCATGGCTAATGATAGATTCTTTTGACAACACTCCGAAATCAAAGGCAGTCGAAAGCCAAATTTTGTGTTTCTTTATAAAAACTAACTGCTTTCTGTGACAATCCTTATACTTCTTTTCACATTTGCTTATGAATTTTGTCAGTGTATTTTTAACTTTTTTTAAGCTATTCCTGATAATATCAGGAATGCCTTTCGGGTAAACGGCGTTCATGACAATTTCGGTTCGCTGAGTAACATCTAAATCTATTGGTCGAATTTTCGAGCCTTGCGACCGAGCATTTGATTCCAAAATGTTTAAGACTTCAAGACGAGTCAACTTCAATGGTATATTCGTCGTATACATAGCACTTATTGCTGCACTACTATTTTCATTCTCGGTAGAATGATAGTCTGCCACTCGCTGACCAACATGAGGGTTGGCTCCCTCATGCCCCCCTAGCATTAAGTCCCCCGGTCGAGGCCCGGAAGGACATCCCCCCGCAGAATGGGTCAGGTCCTGCGGAGGCAATGCAGCGCCATGGGTCTTTAACGGCTCCATGACGCCTCACCCCCGCTTCTCCAGACATCATGTAAAGATATTGGGTTTTAGCAATGCGCTTGACGAGGGCGGACCCCTTCCCAATATCACATGATGTCCTTCATCGAAGAAAGTACACAAAACATGATTAAAACATCGATGATAATGTGCAACGTACAATTTAAAAGAATATGTAGAATACCCATTAGTAGATTTTGCCTATTCTACTTTTCAACTCTTATGTGACAGGAAAACTTAAAATAGGTACTTATTTTACACCAAAGAAAACCATAACATTTCATTTTACATCAAGAAAAAATCGGCCAAGTGCGTGTCGGACTACGCACAATGAAGGGTTCCTTAGTTGGGATTAAATTAATTATCCCAAGAACAAACTTAACATTATAGTTGAAAAACATGTTCTCCCAAACATTCCAACAGTAAATGTAAGTTTGTACTCCCAATATTGAGAGATTTACCAGAAACTTCTTATAGGTTTTCCTGTAATTTACAGGTATAGAACTATTTTCTGTATTTTTTTCAAAATTTTAGGGTCAGTAGTTTCGGAGATAAGGGTGGGGGAATGGTCAATTTTCGTCTATTTTGTTAAATAACTTTAAAACGACTTATTTTTAAATTATAAAAAAAAGATCAGATACTCATAGTAAGCCCTTTCATTTGATATGTCACACGGTAGTTTGCAAAACTTTTTTTTTAAATTTTCTTATTTGCCCCTAAAAGTGACACCCATATTCAAAATTCATTTATTTACTTTAGCCATACGTGTTTGGGTCACAGAAATCCTTATGTATACCAAATTTCAACTTAATCGGTTTATTAGATTCGGAGCAAATTGGCTGTGACAGACGGACAGACAGACAGACAGACACACGAGTGATCCTATAAGGGTTCCGTTTTTTCCTTTTGAGGTAAGGAAACCCTAAAAATAGTAAATTGGCAGTCAAAGTTATCCAGGAATAGACAAAGTAAAGTAGGTGACAGCCCTGACCTCAAAAATAAAAATTCAATAACTCAGAAGTCCCGCATTATCCACACCTGATTTTTTTTTATAATAAAGCATATTATAATATGAAACTATTTACGTTAAAAAAAATGCGGATACAATGAGACCAACCAAATAAAAAATATTTTAAGTTTTTGATGAAAACTTGATTTTTCCTTCTATTTACGATTAGTTTTTTTTTTTTTTTTTACTGAACTAATAGATTTAACAGTCCTTTTTAAGACCTCATATCAACAATTGCAAAATCATACATTTGAGACGAAATAATGCATTTCTGTGGTTTCTATGGAGTTTTCTCGAGTTTCAAAATAACTTCAAAACTAAACATAAAAAAATCATGGTTTGTTCCCAGAAGTTTTAGTTCTTCGCTGTATCTATAGGATGAAGGTATAAAATATAGGTGACCGCAATCGAAGCAAAATCCCACAGTGTGCGCCGCTATGGTAGCGTGCCCTGCGCTGGGTTGCGCAAGTCGCTGCTCCTACTCCAGCACTAGGGTCTGGCGGAGCCCAGCCCTGTACAAGTGTACACCTCGACATGACGAGGCATCAGGTGCTCGCCCCGCTCCAGCGCGCCCTTGCGCCACCGATATAGTGACGGATTTTGGCGTCAAGATTCCAGGGTGGTGCTGGTGACCCGGCTAAGAATGTTTAAGATACCTACTTACTCGATGCAACTGTCAGATTAAAGAGGCTAAAATAATAAAAATAATAATAATATGTAAAAAAAAAAATATTTTGGTAAGTATTCAACTTTTTTATGGTGCTTCGGGTGTTTGGACCCAGTAAGCGGTCGAATTAATCTCAACGTCATAAGTACTTTGGATATAAGTAGTAAATGAGACATGCTCTGAGAGAACCACAAACTATGATATCCACACTCGGACTTTCTATATTATGGACATTATGGGATGAGTATATTATATACATAGGTATATAGGATGTTGCCAGCTATTTTGTCAATTAAATTAATAGCAGCCCCAAGTCGGGATCTGTGCCCGGTTGATGTCAATTGGAAAAATATGTGTGTACTTTATAAGTTTACACCTAGGGAAATGTAGAAGTGCGATACCTATGTCATTTTGTCAATTTATTATTTATTAAAACATCCTATATATACCTACCTAGGTTAGAAGGTTTTCATAGAATGATTGGCGGGTTTCACTAGTTGCAGAAATCGTTAAGAGTGGCTAACTAAGTATGCATTAAAAATGTGATACTTAATACAATTATTTTGATAGATTTTTTTGCTGGGAATAAAAACATAAGTAATTTATTAATTCGCAGTAACGACTTTTTTTTTTTGTTGGAACTTGAAACAAAGAAGTACTGATTACTTATTACCTATTATTTTAAAAAATGAGAGTTTGAAAATAAATAGTAACCCTATATTATATACTCAGGAGGAGTCGTTCGTCCTCGGTCGCGGGTTCGAACCAGCACCCTAATTGCTTAACACACTATCAATCGGAATCTGAATCATTTTGAAGCAAATTGCTAATCCATTGCTTCATGTTTGAAAAATTTGTCTGCTCGACAACGTTAAATACATTGAATGTTGTTGAACTGTCAAAAAACTTTTTTACAAAAAAAAATAACCGACTTCCAAAGAAAAAACTACAAAGTAAAAAATAACTTTAATTTCGGAAGTCGGTGTCTTTGGATCTGTATTTTAGTTTTTTGCCACCGACTTCCGAAATTAAAGTTATTTTTCACTTTGTAGTGTTTTTTTTGGAAGTCGGTTATTTTTTTTTGTAAAAAAGTTTTTATTTTTCACTTTTTATAGGGTCAGTTTGTAATTTATCTAAGTTACAATAGGCTACTGTCAAAAGCTCATCATATTTTACAAAATATTCCTTTTCCCGATGCTGGGCCGTTCATTGTTGAGGAGTTCTCCTAGTAAGAACCAGGAAAACTTGAGCTAATGGTGAAGTCACCATCAGCTCCACTTTACCACATTGTGACGGACAAGCATAAATTGGTAATCGAATCGCAACCCGTGAAATAGGTAGGTACTATTGAGTAGTTCCGATGGCCATATGTGGTCTTCACTATCAGTTCCACTTCACTAAATGGTGCTTTTCGGGAGCAAATGCACAAGTTACTATAAAACATACTCAAATCACTATAGGTGTGCCTATAAAATTTGAGGGTTTCCCTCGATTTCCATGGGATTCCCTCATCAGATTCTGACTTGGTTACAATGGGACCACCGCGAGAGCATACCCTATCAAATAAAAAAAGAATTTTTAAAATCAGTCCACAATTGACGATTATTTGTCTTTAAAATCATGAAAGTTATAAAGGGAAATAGTGGAGACACAGCTAGGGTTCCGATACATTTTAACATACTGGGCACGAAGGATTTTCGTTCTCGTGGGATATTGGCCGACATCCACGCGGGCGAAACCGCGGGCAAAAGCTAGTCTACCAATAAATTATCTCCTACGTAAATCAAAGTCTTAGGCACACAAGTTGCTTTTTCTTATCAAATAGTAACAGATTAGAATAAAACATCCTATTATTTAATAATATGTCCGTAAAGCGACATAAATATGTCGCAATATCTTGACTTGTGTGAACTCTGTACCCACTTGTTTTAGAATTATCTTCTATCAAACTACGTAGTGCCGAAAAATAAATTATGATGATAATTATTCCACTGTCATTTACAATTCTATAGACAATGTGGGTGTGCAGTGCAGCGGGCCTAAAACGGCCACATTAAGCAATTCCTCTAAAAACTATTAATTTCCTGAATTCCAAGCAATTGTGCTATTTGACGTATTTGACATTAAACTTCAATAAAGCAATTCATAATTTGTGGACCAATTTACGAATCTCCATACAAAACTGTCAAACAGATGAATTGCGTGCTATGAATTGTACGCAGATAAATTATTATGAATTGTCAGTTTGTGACCGTTTTACGATTTCAAATATGATTCATAATACCTATTATCCTATTATGATTCTGCCAAAGTGGCCGTTTTAGCCCCCAGTGCAACTCTACCATAATCTAAAATGTAAAAATACCTATAAGTAAAAATTTACTTGTCCTGACTGACTGATTCATCAACGCAGAGCCTAAACCGCTGGGGCTAACTTGAAATTTTGGCAGTTGATGCCTTTTATGTTGTAAAGAAGGATTTTTGGAAATTCGATCTTTAAGGGGGTGAAAAGGGGTGATTTTGTTTGTATGAAAAATAAACTTGTAACTTGAGATAATAAAAGTAAATTATGAAGTTTGTCAATTTTTTGTTTTTCTAAATTACCCTCTAAAGGGTGATTGAGGAGTATGTCAAAGTTTGTATTGGAGAATAATTGTAACGCGCGATTAGCTGGAAACTCAGTAAAGGCCGAAAATAAAGAATAACGTGTGTCCGGGTTTCTTGAAAACTAGTCGGCGCGGCTCGAACTCGTTGGTGGCCGCCGGCTATGGTGTTTAGTTAAAGTAACTAAATATTTAGTATTTATTTATTTATTTTTATGTATCTGTATAATGAAATAGACCATGATTTATAACGAAAACGACCTCATAAAATTTCATGAAAACCTACACCCAACCAAAGGTCTACCTTTGGTAGGGTTTGGGTACACCCAAAGGGTGTAGAGGTATTATGAAAAAACTACTGGATGTATTTATAAAGATAAAGTTATTTCAATTTTTGAATAGGTTATCTATCCCTGTACGGTAACTATTTTGCCACTTTCATACTCCGGGAGCCAAAAATGCGTTAAAATTAGTGTTGAAATATGGAAGTTTTGACGCTCATAACTTCCAAACCAATATATTTTTTCCGATCCTGCTTTGATACAGGGTTAGATAATGACGAGAAAAATTTAAATAATTTTTAGTTTTGAGCCTACATCATCAAACAGACGAGTAATCACCATACTACGTTTGTATGGAAGAATGAGCGACTAGCGTGTCCTTAACGAGGTACTAAAGTACGAAATTCACGCGAGGGAAGTGCTAGAGTCTTTAGGCATCTTCTTTTTTCTTACCTAGGCCCTAGACCACAAACGAAGATAAAATCCTCGTTCATTTTCACCACAATGTCCCGAATCTTGTATTGTCTTTGACGACAATACTGCCGTGTAGACCTTTGGAATACAGCCGTGGATGAACCAGTAGCAAAAGCATTCCGTGACGAACGAATAGTCCCTTATGGAAACCCCTCGCCACATAAATATTTCCTCCAGGGTCATCGCAACGATGGATAGTAGGATGTAAATACGAGTAGAAGGCCATATGAATCTGAAGATTAAATAAAATGATTTTAATTTTTTTTCAATGATCCATCCAGACTGTCGATAATGGAGTTTAAAATAAAAGAAAAATAAATATACAAAAAAAGTAATTCAATAATAATATTATAATAAAATAAAGTAAATAATGATATTGTCGATATTGTTTTACAAATAATGATACTTTAATATTAATACTTTAATTTAATTTAATATGATATAATTTTAGATAAAATATAAAATACAGAGTCGTGATGAACGTGCCACGTGTAGGTATAATTTTGTAACATATTTATGAATCAATAAACTTTTTTACTTTTACTTTAAAAAAAATATTTAACTTGAGAGTTTGAGAAATAATTATGTATCATTGTTGTATTTTTTGGACAAAACTTGTTGTAGGTATTACTATATATACTCGTATTTCTCTGATGCAGTTGGAATTTAATCTAGACCGGAATTTGCGGACCATTTTTGTTATCTGTAAGTGTATGGGCATTCTGATTCGCTTAAATGTATCCATTATATACAAAGACCCCTCCTTGCCTCGGAAAGCACGTTAAGCTGTTGGTCCCGGCTGTCATTCATAAATCTTTAACAGTCGTTACGGGTAGTCAGAAGCCCAAAAGTCTGACAACCAGTCTTACCAAGGGGTATCGTGTTACCCAGTAACAGGATTGTGGAGGACTATCAGTCCTCCAGCAGTCGCTCCATGTAAAGTACTGCTATTCAGTTGCATCCGTTAGACTGACAGCCGACCCCAACCTAGTTGGGGTAAGGCTAGGCAGATTGATATATGTTTGCTTATCTATGTTAGCGTATGATGAACTCTTGACGTAAAAGTAACCAGCATTGTAATGAATATCAATCTGCCTGCTGCACGAGTCAATCCATCAGGTTAAGCTGTAACCTGATGGATCGACCCGTGCAGCTGACATTACTTAGGGATATGATGTGCATAATCTTATTGTACGAGTCTATACTACTTATTTCGCTTTATTTTTCACTTTTTCTTGAAAAACACATTCATCGTTAGTTTTACCATTAGTTCACTTTTCGTCTTTATTTAAATAAAATTTTATTTACGCAAAAAAAACAAAATTGTTTTATTCTGATAAATGGGCTTTACAAAAATATTTACATATTGTATGTTATTTGTAACAAATTTGGAGTAAATTGAGAAAATTCGTAATATCCCTAGACGGTGTTGATGTGTGTATTTACCTACTTTGGGATTCTTTTACCTACCTACTGATTTCGCTAATTGGCTTACAAAAGCATTATTGGGCGTGGTTAATTTTAAATGTGCCTATTTATAAGATAAAATACTAGTGTTGATGTTTTTATCGAGATATTTGGAGAAAAGTGTTGATATCAGTCACCATTTCTAGGGCATCTGCAATAATCAGGGGCATTGCAGGTCGGATCCACGTCGGAACCCATATATATCATTAAATCCTGAGAACAGCAATCCATCAGAACGGGGTATGGTGGTAGTATTTCCATGAAACAGTACTTTTCCAAAGAAGTCATAGTGGTGACCATGACTTCTGATATGGGAAAGGACATAGAAAAGCTACAAAGCATTTTCTTTATCCTAAAGATTCAAATCTTTGGTTTTTCCCAAAAAAAAAAAAAAAAGGGAATTAAACTTCTGCAGAAGAATAAGCTGAGTTGAGTTGCTTATTTCTATGACAAAGAATGAGAAGTCACTGCTAAACATATGGAGTTAAAGTGATAAAAGAAATTGGAAGCTAGAGTTTTTCAAAATCTCGTATGTTCTTGAGAACAATCTTATCAAAGTGCAAAATAATCATGTTGGGGTGATGATTTGATGACCCCAACATGATTTCACATTAGTTAATTTTAGTGGTTCGTTAACGAACAATATTACTCAATCAATCTGCCTAGCCTTTTCTCAACTATGTTGGGGTCGGCTTCCAGTCTAACCGGATGCAGCTGAATACCAGTATTTTCCATGGAGCGACTGCCTATCTGACCTCCACAACCCAGGTACTGGGCAATTCGATACCCCTTGGTAAGACTGGTTGTCAGACTTTCGGGCTTCTGACGACCCGTAACGTCTGTCAAAGATCCACGAATAACAGCCGGGACCAACGGCTTAACGTGCTTTCCGAGGCATGGAGGAATCTTGGTATGTAAAGATGGTCACCCATCCACTGACCAATCCCGGAAAGCGTAGCTTAACCTGACGGATCGACCCGTGCGGCTGTTATTACTTAGCCACGAGCTCCTCAACGAACAATATTACTCATACTACCTAATGTTCAATATTGTCATTGTTTGTGTGTTGTTGGATATTGTACCTATTTGTGTATTGGTATACCTATTGTATTGTGTGTAATATTGGGATTAAGACTATCACTGTGGCACTATCAGCCTAGTACAGATTAGGCTGAAATATAGTAACATAGCGTAGTCTTAACTGAACAAAATAAATGAATTAGCACTTTACAAAGACAAAGGTATTATAATGCGTCAATGATAAAAATGACTATAGGTATTTTCCGTAAAAATGGCATGATAACGCTAATCACAGACATTATGTAAGGTACCTACTCGGTGCAACTGATTAGGCATCGGCCTGATGATAATACATTATGTTGTTCTGGGGGGTATTGAAAGAGCCTCTACGAGTCGAATTACGGGGGGAGGGTTCAACCCCTGGTGAACCCTGGATAAAGTCAGCCCCGCTACCAACCTTACTGGCTATACCTACCTATAACTGCCGGCACGAATCTTGAGCGCTCGCTGGAGTAGTGGGGTTTGTTTGAGAATACGTCTCAGGATAATATTGTCTCAGGAGTAAGGTCCAAAATCGCTTAAAGTAATTCAAGGTCAGCGCTAAAGTTTCGTGCCGGCGGCAATACTTAGCTACAATACCGTACCATGAAGCTCTATTTTCGCTTAAGTGGATAGATAGAATACCTAATCTTTATTATGCACACCATAAAAAAACCCGTCAAGAGGGAGTCGGACTCTCGCACCGAAGGTTCCGTTCCGATTTCTGAAAAAGTGTGCTATTTAGAGACATCGTTTTATTTTTCCTGTAATCTTTACATAAACTTCTATCACATAGAATAATTTCTGTTTTTTTTTTTAATATCAGTGGTAATATTCACAGAGCTACTATCCTCTCTGCACCACAATTACTGCGAAATTGCCGAATCCTACGACTTTGCCAGTAATTTCAGTTTTCGCCGGCTTCAAACAATGCTGCCCGTCGGCAAAAATACGCATGGTTTTCCCGGACGAGCTTATACAAAGGCGGTTTGACAATTAAGAAAAAAACCGGTCAAGAGCGAGTCGGACTCGCGCACCGAGGGTTCCGTTCCGATTTCTGAAAAAGTTTGCTATTTAGAGACATCGTTTTATTTTTCCTGTAATCTTTACATAAACTTCTATCACAGATTAATTTCAGATTTTTCTCTTTGCAAACTTCTGAGATAAGGGGGGGAACGATATTTTTTTTTTACATTTTTCATCAGAAGTCGAAAACTATGCGGCCTAAAAAAAAGAAAAAAAATGTTTGAGAATGTGCAAATAGCGTTCTTTTATATGATACCCCACATGCCCTAGTAGCCCCACTTTGATTTTTTAAGACCCCTTTCAGTACCTGTTGCAAAAAAATATTAATATTTTAATTTCTTTCTTATTTGCAAAATAGTTGGGTCAATGTCATCTAAAATATTCTAAATTTCAAGTCGATAGCATTAGTAGTTCTTGAGATATCCAGCTGTGACACACAGACTGAGTGACACCATAAGGATTCCTTTTTTACCATTTTGGTACGGAACCCTAAAAACGAATTGATTTTTGAAAGGTTGCTAAAGAAAACCCCTTTCACAGCAAGAAAAATCCGCAACTGTGGGTGAAAATTATAGAGATCAATATCCGGCCTGTCGAAATCAAAAGATTCCTTTAGAAGGAAATCTCTTATGATTTGAAAACGCATTTTTCAGCTATCTTTTTCAAAGTTATAGAGAAACTGTATATGTCCTGAAGCTATTTATTGCCTTATTTTCTAAAAATGGCCTGCAATTGATCGCAATTGCAACTTATGTGCAATTTTGCAAGTATTACTCAGGCGGAATATTACAGGAAACTAGTTATTAACTAAATTACGGATATTTTTTAATTCATTATTATTAAATTACTGGGTTGTACAGAGGGGTTCGAAAGATATGATTAGGTGTCCAAATTTGACAGATTGCCAAATATTATAGTTTATTGCTAATGTTCGAGTTTCAGTCTTAATGTAGTCAGTAGCTTATAATAATATACCAGTCTATTGCTGACCAACTGCAGGGCAAGGGCCTCTTCTCATACAGAGAAGGCATGAGCATTGATGACCAGCTGTAGTAGGTAACTGAAAAAAAAAAAGAAAATAAATGAATGAGCATTTTACAAAGACACAAATTATCATGCGTCAATGATAAAAAGGACTATAGGTATTTTCCTTAAAAATGGCATGATAACGCAGACTACCTACTCAGTGCGACCGATTATGCATATGCCTAACGATGATAATGATAATACATTGTACGGTCACGGTCATAAGTCCATTACTAATATCACGCGGTGGGGCCTCCAATGCAACGTGGATAAAACGGAGTGCATCATGTTCTCCTACAAAAGACCTCGGCTGGGAAATCCTAACAACGGATACAGAAATTACGTCAAAATGAAAAACGAACGGATCGAATACAAGAACAAAATAAAATACCTCGGTGTCGTATTAGACAAGAGACTGTCAATGAACATACACACCAAAGAAACAGTAGAAAAAGTAAAACGAGTAAGAGGTGCCCTAAATTCGATCATAGGGTACCGATCAAAAGTAAAAATAGAAACAAAACTGCTCATCATACAGACGTGTCTCTTGCCAGTACTCGACTATGGAGTCATCCAACTCCTTCCAAGATACAGCAAGAGCAATTTGACAAAACTAGAGAGACAGTACAAAATGGCACTGAAAGCTGCAGGTGCTTTCCCACGTCGCACTGAAACAAAAACGCTCTGGGAAATGCTTGGACAAGACCCATGGCACCTCAGAGCACACGATCTCCACCATGATATGATCGAAAAACTCTCCTCACTGACGATCAGCGGCCTCGACGATCCCGGTCCCGCGTATACGAGATATGGACAATTCAATCCATCCCTTTTCTCAAACAGAATAGGCGAAATTGAATATATAAATAAATCGGAGAGGGAGAAACCGCTCCACAAGAGAACGGCCCCCCCCCCGTCAGCATAGGCTTTGACTCGTAAAGTCACTCCTACATTATAAGTAATTTCAGGTCTAGACCTGATGGGATCCTAAATCCAAATTTCTCACACTTGTTTTATATAATTCAATCGTGTGTGAAAAGAGTTCAACGAAAGGTTGCAAAAGATCCCTCCCCGGACAAAGTGCGCCAAAGTAAAGAACACACAATGCTCTTGTAAAATTACATTTTATAAGTGATATGTTATTTAACTAAAGAAATAAACATCTATTCTATTCTATTCTATTCTACTAATATCACAAAGCAATAGATTGACGCTTCGGTTGGACTTACGACCTTCTTCTATAAGTTGTCACACAGATGTAGGTACGACTGCTATCGTGTGTTCACAGCAATACAATCCTTAGCGTGTTAATGGATTAATGAGCTTCACTGTTCATATTAGGCCTATTTCACGATGTCCGAGTTCCACTACTCACCGAATAAATTAAAAAATGGAACAGAAATTATCTGCCAAGTAAGTTAATAGGAACTTAATCGTAGGTGGTGAAACAGGGCCATTATGTTGCAATCGGCTTTAGATTCTGAGGGGTATTGAAAGAGCCTCTAGGAATCGACACACGGGGGAGTACCTACCCCTGGTGCATCCTGGATAAAGTCAGCCCCGCTGCCAACCTTGCTGGCTATAGCTATAATATCGCCACCATACCATGAAGCTCTGTTTTCGCATACTTATAGGTACTCGTAGCTTGTGTCGGGCTAAATAAACCACAACCTGCGAAAGTAAGTTCTCTGTCCTTTTCACGCCTAAATCATTGAACCGATCGTTACGAAAGACAGAAAGTATGTAGATACCTATTTTTTTTTTTCGTGTGGAAATCCTGATGCCTCCACCCTGGGGTGCGTGGAGGGATCTATCAGACTTTTACTGACTAAAACCACACGGTATTCTGTTGCTACCACGGCTAGGTGTTGGTCCACATGAATTCATGCGGACTCCGTCACCCTCAGCGGCCATGTGCGGCCGTAATTCCTCAAGAGAGACAACAGACAAATTAATCCCTCAAGAAAGAGCAACAAACTCCCCAAGTCTTTTGTCTGCAGAACTCACTCTAAGGCGGCCGGAGATCGGCCCGCGCCCTCCGGCGCCCGGTGCGTTTGCTCGGATTGGAAGGGAGGTTGTATCCTCCCTCTTCCTTTCCGCCGCCTCCTTCACGACCATCACTTCCTCGCAGAAGGAGGCGACGGCTTCCCACGCGCTCTCACTTCGGACCATAGACTGGACCATGTCCGAAATCGAGAGAGTATCCGCAGCGCCAACCGCCGCGACTACGTCACGGCGTTGCACTGCCCAAGCAGGGCATTCCTCAAGGTTGTGCTGCGCGGTGTCGTCGAGGCAGCTGCAATGGTGGCAACCGGGTGTCGGTTCCCGGCCTATGCGGCACAGGTACTTTCCGAAGCACCTATGTAGCATGTAGCAGCTGTGTCAGCCGGAAAGTAAGGGCCGTCTCTCCAGCCACTCCCTCGCAACGCTTACCGCCGCTATAGTGGCATGCCCTGCGCTGGGTTGCGCAAGTCGCTGCTCCCACTCCACCACTAGGGTCTGGTGGACCTCAGCCCTGTACACTTCGACATGACGAGGCGTCAGGTGCTCGCCCCACTCCAGCGCGTCCCCGCGCCACCGATATAGCGACGCTTGGATTTTGGCGTCAAGATCCCAGGGTGGTGCTGGTGACCCGGCTAAGACTGTTTAAGATACCTACTTACTCGATGCAACTGTCAGATTATAGAGGCTAAAATAAATATAATAAATCAATATAATTTTGGTATTCAACTTTTTATGGTGCTTTGGGTGTTTGGACCCCGTAAGCGGTCGAATTAATCACAACGTCATAAGTACTTTGGATAGTAGTAAATGAGACATGCTCTAAAAGAACCACAAACTTATGATTGATTGCGGACTTGCTATTTATGGACAATATGGGATGAGTATATTAGAATGTTGCCAGCTATTTTGCCAATTAAATTAATAGCAGCTCTTAGTCGGGATCTGTGCCCGGTTGATGTCAATATGAGAAATATTTGTGTACTTTACAAGTTTACACTTGTGAGTTGTGCTGCCTAGGGAAATGTAGAAGTCTGATACATAGGTTATTTTGTAAATTTATTATTTTATTAAAACACCCTGTAGGTACACCTACGTTAGAAGGTTTTCATAGAATGATTGGCGGGTTTCACCAGTTGCAGGAATCGCTAAGAGTGGCTGCATTAAAAATATGATAAGTAATATAATAATTTTAATCGATTTTTTGCTGGGAATAAAAACATAATTTATTAATTCGCCGTTACGACTTTTTTGTTGGAACTTGAAACAAACAACTACTGATTATATTACCTATTATTTTAAAAACTGAGAGTTTGTAAATAAATCAATCTGCCTAGCCTTTTCCCAACTATGTTGGGGTCGGCTTCCAGTCTAACCGGATGCAGCTGAATACCAGTATTTTACATGGAGCGACTGCCTATCTGACCTCCACAACCCAGTTACTGGTTAACACGATACCCCTTGGTAAGACTGGTTGTCAGACTTTCGGATTTCTGACGACCCGTAACGACTGTCAAAGATTCACGAATAACAGCCGGGACCAACGGCTTAACGTAAGAGTTTGTAAATAAATAGTGACCATAAATACTCAGGAGGAGTCGTTCGTCCTTGGTCGCGGGTTCAAACCAGCACTCTAAGCCATAATTGCTTAAAACACTATTAATCGGAATCTGAATTATTTTGAAGCAGATTATGTTCGAAAAACTTGTCTGCTCGACAACTTAAATAACGCAATGAATGTTGTAGAACTGTCAAAATAAAACCGATTCCGATTGATAGTGTATTACGCAATTAGGATGCAAGCAGTCATGCACTTTGCACAGTGACGGAAAACATCGTGAGGAAACTAGAACCAAAAATTCGAAGACATCCACGAACCCTACTTGGCCCGCATGGTGGATTACTGCCCACTTCCACTCATAGAGAGGAACTTAGTGGGAATATAATATAGCTGGCTTATTACTTATTATGCTATGATGCTACGCTATGCAAATTGTATCTACAGTCACGAGCATAACTAACGCGCACATACACACTTGGCAAGATTCAAAAGTGATGTTACGAACATAGTTTTATAGAAATAGATGGTCTTGCAACTGTAAGAAAGTTATATATTCTGATGTCTACCATAAAAATGCATAAAACATGATGATGATGATTGGTTTCGCATTGCCGCAGTACACATTACGAATGCAAAAAACCCTGACTGGTCATGGCTAAAAGCACTTCTTATGAAGACACTGAGGCGCTTAAATCATAAATCCAGTTAAATAACAATGATAATTATGAAAAACGGAACATACACAAGGAATTAATGAAAACGCGGGCTAATTAAATAATATACAAAATTGTCTACCACATCCTTCACACAATACCTAATATGCTTTTGGTTTACCTTTCACTCTTCCTCACTCACACACACAAACACACAATTTGCTCTAAATATAGGCACTGGACCGATTATAAGGTGTCCCAAACACGGACGTGTAACGTAAATAAACGAATTTTGAATATGGGGTCACTTTTGGGGGTCAATTTCCCCCAATGGAGACAATTAATTAACTAATATAAATATATTTTAAATACATTTGCACGCCATGTTATGGCAGGATATGCTGAAATAAACAACTTTTACACCTTATGTAGGTACCATATTATTCTAGCAAATATTTTGATTTGATTGGTTTGGTTTTGATAGGTTCATTAATTTGTCTCCCTGTTTTTAAGTTGTTCATAGTGAACTGCAATGAACATAAATAAATACATACAGAAGTTGAATATAATATGCGTAAAAAGAGAAGTCCTGAGTCAGGACTTCTCTTTTTACTCCTGACTGACTGACTGACTCACTCATCAACGCCCAGCCCAATAAACCCTTGAATCTAGAAAGAGGAAATTTTGCACAGAGGTTCCCTTTATAATGTGGACAAGGAATAGGGATTTCCCGGTAGTAGGTACGTTCCCAAGGGATATTTTCCGACATCTTCGCGGGTGAAGTCACTGGTAAAAGCTAGTAAAAAATACATGCAATTTCTCTTTCACATTGAGACTATGCGAGGACCAATCTACCGATAATTTCCCTAAAATACGTACCTAATTGATTTAAGATTATGAATATTAAGATACCACTTAAATGACCTCATTAAATAATCAAAGTCATCATCGCATTACATGTAGTGCCAGAAACCAGCATATCTTAAGATATAAGTAGCGCTGTATAAGAAAAATAATCGACGATAATCGAAAATTCAGTACATTTTACTTTAGTTCCTTACTTTGCCGTGGGTCAAGATACATTGGGCTCTTTTATTTATCTCAGTACTCGTATATAGAGCCCCTGGATGTTGTTATTTTTGAGCAGTTAGTGTGTGGACCCGTCAGGGACCGTGTCGGTCGCAATTAAGTGCTCGAGTCGAGACACTTATTAATAAATCATTATTTTTTTATCGGGCGCCGTTATAGTGACTCTACAATGATTGCTGCAATAGTCGTTGCGTTGTTAATACCTTATTTAATAGTGTATTTTTATAAGAATGCATATAAAAGACCGGATAATTTCCCGCCAGGTGAGAAAATTAATTTCTTTTTTTTTATAGGAAGTTGCACATTTTTTTTTATTAATCCGTGTAACTATGTTGGTAGTGTAAAAAGACAATAAAAATATAGGTAGTACTGCCTATCTTTTTATTTTAACTTAAATATTTACTTAACTTAATTAAAAAATAGATATAGCTACGTGTAAAAAAATAGTTTGAATGACCTAAATATAAACAAAACACAACATGACGGCTGTAGGTATTTCCCGGAGGTTTAGGCAGAGGCAGAAGTCTTGTACGGGACAACTGATATTTTTTTTCTCGATTACGATGTTGGTCCCATGGAGAAAGTTGTTAGGTTTGATGGTCTGTACGTAACCCTTAAATTTTACCACACCTTTCTGATACATCCTGTATAATCCTTAGTAAATAAATTACGAGTGTTTCGCGAGTAAAAAGTAGTTACTTATGTAAAGTAGATAGATAGAATGACAGAATACTCTTTATTATGCACACCATAAAAATTACAGATAAATGTTGAAATTTAACAACATTTTATTAGTTTTTTTTTTTGTTTAAGTATTTTTTTTATGTTGTTTTTAAAGTAAGTATATGACTATAAAGTGAATAAGTGAACATATCTATTAGCAGTGAAATAAGACTGAATAATTCAAGAACTTCTTAGTTACATGTACCTACAAGTACTACAAATCAAATAACAGTGCATGAGATAAACAATGGACAATTATACCTACGACTAATTATCCATTAGTGACAGCTGTCACTAACTGATCATTAGTGGTGGGTATTAAGTTAATGCCACAGTGGCATTAGCTTTATTAGTTAGTGTGTTTACTACACAACTAAGAGTTAAAATAACAATATTAGAATAGTAAATTAAATTAATAAATATAAGTACAAACAAGAAATATCACATACTTAGTATTTATTGACTTTCTTTCAGTCTTATAGGAGTAAAGCGCCCATTACATTATCCAATTTCCAGAGCGCTAGATGTGCTAGCTTGCTTCATTTGTATTGTGTAAACTGCCTTTACAGTACTTTACACAATACAAACTTAGCACGCTATCTCATCTAGCGCTCTGGAAATTTTATAATGTAATGGGCGCTTAAGGGTTGTATCGATATAAGATACTACAAACCCTTACTCTTTATGACTGAAATATGTAACGTCCTTTATAAAATAAGCAATAATACCGTATTTATCACTAACATTCAATATAACTCGCATTTGAACGAAAATACAATTAATTGCAACTTAGAGATAAGAGCGTTGGCTCCGTACGGCATTTTATACAAACTTTCAAGTCCTTTTTTATCGAAATGAATGAACCGATTTTAATGAAACTTCATACGCATAAGCAGGATGCATAGGTCTAAAAAGTTAATTACGAACATTGTCAATGCAAATATCAGAAAGTTATGGCTATTTATTTTTTGGTTTTACCAATCAAAAGTTTTTTATATAAGTAAGTAAGTAAATAAATATAGTTCCATTAATTCCATTTCGATTTGTTCTCTGTTACACAAATAACAGTACGTACCGGTACCTAATAACTACCTGCGTACCTAACTACGTCATTATGTATTTAATACCTCATTACGATTAAAGTTGTTTACACTTACTTATAGAAGTTTTCGTCCTCTATTTAATCTGCATGTTTAGCTTCGCATATTGATGCAAAACAATTTGCATTTGTTCCAAAAAAATTGCATTAAGCACACGTTCAAAAATAAATTTATAATACCTGTGTATTAAAAACCGGCCAAGTGCGAGTCGAATTCGTGCACCGAGGGTTTCGTACTTCTTTTACTTACAATATTTTTCATCTTAAATTTTAATAATCACAAGGATAACTTTGTAGGTATTTGAAACTGTGAATTACAAAGTAATTTTTTGCAGTTGCGGAAATGGCCCATATTTAAGCTAAATATCTTATGAATCGGCGTTTTTATTATTTCGTACATACATGATAAACAGAAGTTTCAAATTTCAAATTTGTTTAGAGCTCAAAACCACTTTTCTTAAGGCAACTTTTTCGGCACCATATTTTTTCATTTTTGAAAATAAAAAAATAACAATAGTAACTAGGTATTTTGTACTCTACTCGATGAGTTCTAGACAATGACACCCCACATCCAGGGTAAGAAAAAAATGTTATAAAAAATGTTATCAATAAATAAATAAATAAATAAATAAATAACTTTATTAGCAACTCAAATTACAATTTACAAAAATAACAGTGAAACCACACTAGGCAGAGCCTGAATCGTGGCTATCAAACAAAAACGATTACTCTAATAATAATAATAAATTAAATCTGCATATCATTCTCATGAAGTTTAAGTGCGAGTGTGTTGTATGTATATGAGTGTGAAATGTGTAAATAAGTGTTTGAGAGAGTATTATGTGTGAAGTGTGTTATGTGTGTCGTGTGTGATAAAATGTAATGAGAGTGTTTAGCTTAGTCTTTAGACAACTGTACGTAGCAATTGTTCCATCTGATAGTAGTTCATGCCGGTGATCAATTTCCTAACTTTAACTTTGGCTTCACGAGTTGTATTATGCTGGAGCTGGTATTTATTTACAATTTTATTGTACAAGTATGGAAACATAAACTTCTGTGATCTTCTAGCAAATGCCGTTTTACATTTAGTAGTAACGATTTTAAAGACTCTACGCTTCAGCATGTCATTGTAATTTGGCGAATTTATGACTAGCTTATGAGTGGAGATAATTGCATGCGTTGCATAGAGCCCTCGCACGCTAAGTAGATCAGCCTCTTTGTAAAGATCTTTTGTTGGAAATCTAATTGGCTTCTTTAACATTACTTTTAGAACGGATCTCTGTGCTCTTTCCAACAACATGAGGTGTGATGTCGATGTGGCACCCCATACGCTTATACAGTATGATAAGATAGATTGACACAAAGAGATATAAATAGCTTTAATAAGGTTCATGCAAGCAACATCTCTAAGTTCCCTAATGATATAGATTAACTTTCTGGTTTTGGCTGAGAGTGCAGTGATATGCTCCTTGTATGTTAGTTTTTCGTCAATAATTACTCCAAGATATTTTATGGATTGTGTTCTTTGTAAATTACAGCATTGACATTTGGTGTTGGAGTACTGCCTTTGGTCGCATGTATGTATTTGAATTTTTAGTAGAGAAGAAGGTGAGGAAGCTGCAGTTTTGTGAAAACATAGAAACTTAGTTTTGTTGGCATTTAATGTTAGTAGGTTATTGCTTAGCCATTTTGTGATTGTATTGATGCCTTGTTCAGCATTTTTAAAACAGTCTTTCCAGTTACTATCATGAAATATAACAGCAGTGTCATCTGCATAGCAAACTATTTTAGCATTTATCAGAGGTAAATTAGTCAGGCTGTTAATATATATTAGGAATAGCGTTGGTCCCAAAACGCTGCCCTGAGGCACTCCAAAAAATATTTCTTGTTTGGTACTGAGCCAAGAGTTCAGCTTAACGCATTGCTTCCTTTCAGTTAAGTAACTTTTGAACCATTCAAGTGCAATACCTCGTATTCCGATGTTTTCCAGTTTCCTCAGCAATATTGGAATAGCCACGGTGTCGAAGGCTTTTGCTAAGTCTAAAAAGACTCCTACGCATGCGAGGCCATTGTCTAGATGGTCAATAATATCATTTGTTAATAGATTAACTGCGTCTTCTGTAGATTTATGTTTACGAAAACCAAATTGAGTGTCCGATAAAATTTTATTTAATTCTAGGTATTTGACAAGACGGTTATTTACTACTTTTTCCAATATTTTTGAGAAAACTGGAAGCAGTGATATTGGTCTATAATTATCAGGTACGTTTGTTTCACCCCCTTTGTGAATTGGCACTATAACGGCAGTTTTCCAGTCTGGAGGAACAACTCCCGTGGCTAAACTTTGATTGATTATTATTGTTAGAGGTTCAACTAGACTGTCTTTAGCCATTTTTATCATTATGTTATTAATACCATCTAATCCCGGAGCACTATCAGTTTTTAGGTTCATGATTATATTTTCTATTTCTCGGGTGTCCGTGGGCTCAAAAAAGAAAGATTTTATTGGAGTTGAATCATTATCAAGCTTTTGTGCCAATTCAGACTGGGTTGTGTCGAGTCCCTTCAAAATGTTAGTAGCGTAGCTTTGACCAACTGATGCAAAGAACTCATTGCAAAGATTAACTGCGTTTTGTGGACATGTGTGAACATTAATCAAATCAGAAGCATTTGAGTTCGCAATTTTTTTCCTATGAGAGATTTTATTGATGGTTTCCCAAAGTTTTTTCGGCTGATTTTTGAATTTTTCTAGTAAATCAGAATCGTAGCTATTTTTTATTTTACGCAGCAAAGTGATAAAGAAATTTCTATATCTAGTGTATATCAGAGTTTTCACATGGTTCTTTGGTACATTTCTAGCTTCAAGATGAAGTTTGTCTTTCACTCGGGAACACCTAAGTAACCCTTGTGTCATCCAAGGCTTGAGAATAATTTTCGAGCGACTAATTGTAATTGTTTTAGAATTTGCATCAATAATAGATTTCATTATGTTTAGGAAAGTATCCACTTGCTCGACGACACTCTGAATGTTACACAATCCAGACCAATCAACATTACTCAGCTCTTCTACTATTGAGTCATAGTTAGGGGTTATCTTGTATTTTGGGGGTTTTAAGTGTCCTGGTGCAATAATTGATAATCCAGATATAACTAAGTCATGATCTGTAACAGATGACGGGCAAACAATTGTTTCTATGTCTACTTTACCCTTAAAAAATACATGATCAAGGCAAGAGTTTATTCTGGTAGGTTTATTTATAGCCGGGCGCAATCCCAATTCAGCCATAGTACATAGGTACGACGCTGAGTCGACCGCATCTGGATTAGTTATGTTAATGTTGATGTCGCCAGTGAATACCGTACATGGTCCAATATTTATGGTTTGCATGACGTCATGCAACGAGTTGATGAAACTATCAGTGTTTTTGAAGGAAGGAGACCTATATACACCTAATCTATACTAATATTATAAAGAGGTAAAATTTGTATGTAAGTTTGTAAGTTTGTATGTTTGTAAGTTTGTAAGTTTGTATGTAGGGGGTAATCTCCGGAACCAATGATCCAATTCTAAAAATTTTTTCACTGGTAGAAAGCTACATTATTCCTGAGTGCTATAGGCTATAAATTATATTTATATCATGCGTATTAGCCGAGCTATCACAATTTTTGTCTAACAAGTCGGAAAGAAATACCTCTTTAAACAGACTTTTTTGCATGCGCTGCCTAAACGGTTGTTTAAAATTGAGAACAATGTATAGCAGTCTGGTCCGTCTTAAATAATTCTACAAAAAAGTCCGCGACACCATATTTCTATCTTTTATATTTTATCTTTTATACATCTTTTATTGCTTTAAAAAAATATTTTTTAGACATACTTACGTTTGGATGATTATTTAAACAACAAAACATTAATCCTTATCAAAATAAGTTGTTTTCTAATCACAAGGACATCATGGAGATAAGATTTAGCCTTTACAGTATGTCAATTGATCATACAGTTTCGGAGATAATATAAAATTACTAAATCGCAAAATAACTTTAATTCATACCGGTCGCTCTTGAGCAAACATGTTTAGTGCGGATCATTTACCCATTGATGGCGTTGTGCAAATAAGTAATTTTTCTGAATTGCGAGATTTTCCGCGGATTGACGACCCTCTCGATTTATTATTTTAATAATGTCGGTGGAATACAGCGGAAGAGTTTGTTTTTTTGTTAGTTTGTTTGAACGCGCTATCTCTGGACCTACCCCAGTTGGATTTGAAAAATCATTTTGCATTTTATAACCCACTTCTTGATCACGCTAGGGCCCTTAGGAGCCGAGCGCGAAGTAATAGCGCGGGCAGGCGATGCGGAAGGATATAGGCTATTTAACATCACGGTAGGGCCCTTAGGAGCCGAACGCGGAGTAATAGCGCGGGCCGGCGATGCGGAAGGATATAGGCTATTTAACATCTTGCTTTGCTAGGGCCCTTAGGAGCCGAGCGCGAAGTAATAGCGCGGGCAGACGATGCGGAAGGATATAGGCTATTTATCATCACGGTAGGGCCCTTAGGAGCCGAACGCGAAGTAATAGCGCGGGCAGGCGATGCGGAAAGATATAGGCTATTTATCATCACGGTAGGGCCCTTAGGAGCCGAACGCGAAGTAATAGCGCGGGCAGGCGATGCGGAAGGATATAGGTTATTTATCATCACGGTAGGGCCCTTATGAGCCGAACGCGAAGTAATAGCGCGGGCAGGCGATGCGGAAGGATATAGGCTATTTAACATCACGCTAGGGCCCTTAGGAGCCGAACGCGAAGTAATAGCGCGGGCAGGCGATACGGAAGGATATAGGCTATTTAACATCTTGCTTTGCTAGGGCCCTTAGGAGCCGAGCGCGAAGTAATAGCGCGGGCAGGCGATGCGGAAGGATATAGGCTATTTATGATCACGGTAGGGCCCTTAGGAGCCGAGCGCGAAGTAATAGCGCCGGCAGGCGATGCGGAAGGATATAGTCTGTTCAACATCACGCTAGGGCCCTTAGGAGCCGAGCGCGAAGTAATAGCGCGGGCAGGCGATGCGGAAAAATATAGGCTATTTAACATCACGCTAGGGCCCTTAGGAACCGTGCGCGAAGTAATAACGCGGGCAGGCGACGCGGAAGGATATACGCTATTTAACATCACGCTAGGGACCTTAAGAGCCGAGCAAAAAGAAAAAATGTCAGAGAGGATGCCATTAAGCGTAAACGAAGTAACAGCGTGGGCAGGCGTTGCGATGCGATGCGTCGTGGTTGGTGGGTGGGGGGGACAAGAAATTTCACGCGGACGAAGTCGCGGGCAGAAGCTATACAGTTATAATATTTGGGATATTTATCAGAATGCATTCCGCATCGTCGATCTTAGGTTCAGAAATTTTCGGTGACCAAGTATCTTTCACGTACACAACAACACCACCAGCTCTATTAAAATATTTTGTAGTATGATGTGCTCTGTAACCTTCGATCTGATATATTAACGAACTCTCGTTTAGCCAGCATTCCGTCAACACAATTACGTCAGGATCAATATTTATTCTCTTAACCACGGTCATGAAGCTATAGAAATTACGACTAAGACTTCGAATATTAAATGTTATGATTTTATAATTGTGTTTATGAATAATGTTGTACGCATCCTCTGCAATGTCTACGTGGTGGCATTTTATTGCACAATCGTTATCAATGTATTCCATAATGTCAAGTGTCGTCATAGTTTATAGTTATCATATGTATTAATTTTAAATATAAAATACAGTGTACGAAAAATGCCTTCTTTATATGCAATAAAAGAATCATGTAAGCGAACGACTGCGAGGAATAATTATGTATTTTAACAATACTAGTAATAAAATGATTACTGAATGTGGAATAAATAAGAAGTATGTGTTGGTTTTGTTTAAATGACGTTAAGTATGTTTGAATTAGAATTGAAATTGAATTTGAATTTGAATCAAAATCAAAAGTTTATTGTATGGGGACCATATATTTATTTTTTTTATTGTTATAGTGGCAATGAAATACCTACACAATCTGTGAAAGTTTCAACTGTATACCTTACGGTTCATGAGATACAGCCCGCTGACAGGCTGACGGACGGACAGCGGATGCTTACTAGGTTCCGTTTGGCACCCTTCGAGTACGGAACCCTAAAAAGGAGCTTGTACAAAAATAAACTTGTATTTTCCATTCCATTAATTATAATTTGGTAACAACCAGTTGGTGTTTTAAAAATCTTCGTTTTTTGGGATGTTGTTTTTTGGAATAAAATCAATCAATTTCTTATAGGAAGTACTTAAATCAAAATATGTATTATCTATATCAAAAGTTCAAATTCAAGATTAAAAACTATACTTAGGTAGGTAAAAAGTAGGTACCTACCTACTTTTTACCCGACTACGGCGAAGCAAAAAGGAGGGTTATGATTTTGACCGTTATGTATGTATTAGGTATGTATGTATGTTTATCTGTTCCCTCATAACTTCTAAACTCCTTATCGTAATTTGACAAATGAGGTATCGTTCAAATCAAATCAAATCAAATCAAATCATTTATTGGTTTGCAAACATGGGTAATTAACCTAATTTTCCTAACCTTTTATTAATTAAAATTAATAAAAGTCCTCCATGTTCTACCGTCACATGGGCATGCAAATCTTATTATTATTATTATATGTAATTGACACAAATTTAAAGATATTAAAATTTTAAATAACTATTTGAAAAATAAAATAATACAAATTAATGTCAAATCATTTGAATTAAGTAAGTACAGTAAAAATGCTAATGATATCGTTGGAAGCGTCTTTGATCATCCGCTGGTTATAGGCTATGTGCCGACCGGATTAAATTGAATATGGCGCCCTCTAGAGGACACAAAGTCATGAAGAACTCTAGTAGAACAATTTCAATGAAAGAAAACTTTATGGAAATTGTTTTACCAGAATCGCGTCGCATGGTAGCGTCGCGCCCGTCTGCGGGAAATTTTAAGGCAAGCCGCGCCGCATTGCAAAAATTGTCCTACATCACAGTCGTACACTTTGTCAATGAGGCGGGCCCGGCCGCAACGCACTTTTTTGTATTGAAATGCAAGGCGCTGCGGCCCGTGTGAGCCAGCCTTTATAGGTATAGATGCCAGCACATCAAGCTACTACAATGTGTAAAATTTCTTTAATAGATTTTCATTTTTAATACTAAAGCATTAGGTTCAAGGTTGATTGGGAAAATTTGACAGTTTCGGGTGGGTTGTCCTGCTGCCGTCTGTGCATACGTTAAACACACCTTGACTCAAAATAATGCCTATGTTATGTTACCTAAGTTAATCAGTTAGTTAATAATAATTTTGTTACTTCCTAGGTCCACCAAGCCTGCCAATATACGGAGCATTCTGGATCGTTCTGGCGCACGGGTTCACCGACCTCTCTTCAGCTTTCCGCAAGATTGGAGACAAGTACAAGACGAAGATCATCGGCTGCTTCATGGGACCAGTTCCTACCATCGTCCTGAATGACCCTGCCCTGATTAGGGAGATGCTGAACCGCGAGGAGTTCGATGGAAGGATGGACATCATTCTGTTTCGATTGCGGTCGTTTTGGAAGAAGCTTGGTAAGTTAAAGTCCTGCATGTACGACTTATGGTAATACTAGCTGTTGCCCGCAACTTCGTCTGTGTGGGTTTTTTTGCTATTACTTGTATCGAGGATGGAAAGTACCCTATGTCCTTCTCTAGGTCCCAGGCTACTTAAGTAGGTACCATGTCTTTCATACTGATCGCTTCAGTGATTTATGCGTAAAGGCAGTCTGGCGCAATGCGACTCTAGTAGAACGATTTTTTGGCGTTCCCATTGAGGGACCACATTTGAATTTTGAGCTTTTGAATGCGACAGCTGTGAGCTTGATTTTTCTTATAATAAACATTTCAGTTGAGGGACCACCTTAAATCGATTGTAACTTTTGAATGGCTGCTTTTACAAACTAGAGGTTGAATTCACAATCTTTCAAGTACGTTTACTAACGCTAGACCCATGTAAATTCCATTGTGGTCTCCACTCAAGGTGAACCTTATGGTGATCGGTTGAGGGACCACCTTCCGCATGCTAGTTCTTTTTATTCTGTGAAAAGGAAGGGTTGATATTCAATAAATTAGTTTTACAAATCTTTTACTAAGAGTAATCATTTATAGCAGTTGTAAATTTTAACTAAGTTTTGAGATATGGATGCCTGTCAGTCACGACTGAGGGACCACCTTTAACCGTTTCTAACGTTTTCGTGACTTTTACAAACTAAATTCTGAATTTACAATTGTTTGGGAATTTTTACTAAAAGCTGACGCATTCAAAAGCTCAAAATTCAAATGTGGTCCCTCAAAATGGAAACGCCAACGAACAATTTCTGTATAAACTTCATGGAAATTGTTGAACACACGTTGTTGTTTTTTGAATGAGTGGACTCGGTCAAAAGTTATTTCTTATTGAGCGTGACTGGCCTATTAAATTTTAACTAAACAAAGTCCCCCGCCGCCTACGTCTGTATGTTTGAATATGCGATAAAGTCAAAAATACCGAACGGATTTTCATACGGTTTTCACCAATGGACGGAGTGTTTATTGAATCACTCCGTCCATATACGGTTTTGTGTAAATTGGCTGAAATATGACGATGATTGTTGAAGATGTCGAAAAAAACTTTTTAACAAAAAAAAACCGACTTCCAAAAATCACTACAAAGTGAAAAATAACTTTGATTTCGGAAGTCGGTGTCTTTCGTTTTTTATTTACTTTCTTTTATTTTTGCCACCGACTTCCGAAATCAAAGTTATTTTTCACTTTGTAGTGATTTTTGGAAGTCGTTTTTTTTTTTTTTGTTAAAAAGTTTTTTTTCTCGCTTTTTAGTGGGTCTGTTTATAATTTGTATAAGTTACAATAGTCTAATGTCAATTGCTCATTACATGTTACAACAATATTGCTTTTCCCGATGCTGGGACGTTAATTGTTTAGGAGTTCTGCTGGTAAGAACCAGGAGAACTCCTCAACAACCACTCACCACACGCATTGTGTGACGAGCGGAAATTGCTTAGCAACCATATTGAAGTAATCGAATCGCAACCCGAGAAATATTTATCATTGAGTAGTTCCGGTAGCCATCTGTGGTCTTCATCATCAGTTCCACTTCACCAAGTGGTGCTTTCCGAGAGAAAATGCACGAGCTACTATAAAAAATACCCAAATCGCTATAGGTGTGCCTATAATATTTGAAGAGTTCCTTCGATTTCTCCAGGATCCCATCATCAGAACTGGATTTGGAAAGTATACCCTTTCCAACAAAAAAATAATTTTTCAAATCGGTTGGCAAGCGACGGAGTTATGCGCGAACAAACATAAAAAAAAATAAAAAAAATACAAACATCCGAATTGAGAACCTCCTCCTCTTTTTAGAAGTCGGTTAAAAATCATGCTGACTGGGAGCTTTAAGACCACCATAGCCGACACGGCAACGATATATCGTAGCGATTTGAGTTTGTACAGTTATATCGGACGGCCCTATGTTTTCCACATAAACGTTCCCATGGGATATTTCCGACATTCATGCGGGCGAAGCCGCGGGCAAAAGCTAGTAACTTATAATTGAATTTATTTTTATTTCTTTCATTTGTACGCTTTTCAAACAAAAGGGATCACAATGGTTGGACCGAATAATGACGTCATTGTTTCGGCACGAAATCACGAGTAAAATAGTAAAAATATAATAGAGTCCCTGACTTCAGGGCTATACAAGTTTTCTCTACAGATATTTTAAATACGAGGCAATGACCGTTTGCACTACCTAGCGAGGCATCTTAATTTAAGGCAAGACAACTTACTATCAGAGACGATATCCGCATGTGGTTCTTATAATGTTACTGCAACACCATTACACCATATTAAGAATTAGGTCCCTAGATAGACGTTATCCAAGTTTATTGAGAACAGGTAGGTAGTGATCTGGATTAGAAATAGACGCCTATAGTTCTTAGCCTCAAAACTGTCGAGTTAACGGCTCAGAACTAAGTATAGATAGGTACTAGAACCTACCTTAATTGCGTAACACATTATCAATCGGAGTTGGTTTCATTTTGAAACAAATTGCTAATCCATAGCTTCATATGTTCGAAAAATTTGTTTGCTCCACAACGTAAATAACGCAATGAATGTTGTTGTACTGTCAAAATGAAATCAACTCCGATTGATAATGTGTTACGCAATTAGGGTGCAGGTGTTTTTTAGTCGTTTTGTCTTATAATAGTCACATTTGTGAATTGATAATTATGATAGATTTAATTTCATTCGCTGAAATCGAATGTCATGTTATTTGCAATTTTTTGTATCCTTAGTCAATCTATCCCAAAATAGGTGCCTGTAAAAGATAGCTTTACTACAGACTGATAGTTCTGGTGGTTAAGGCACCAACTACACAAGCTTGTTCAGCTCAATTCAGCTTTTGTTGAAACAGTTTTGTATGGAACGACGCGGAAAGCTGAACGCATCAGTTCAGCTTTCCGAGCTGCGTATTTGCAACTCCACACAATTTTTTTTTCCATGGACAAAAGCCGCATTGCTAAATTATTTAATCAAAGTATTTTCGATTTTAGTATTTCATAAAAAAAAGAAAATAAAATGTTTGATAATGTGCAAACAGCGATCTTTCATAATATGATACCATGCCCTAGTAGCCCCACTTCGATTTTTTAAGACCCCCTTTCAGTTTTTGCAAAAAAACTATTTAAATTTTTATTTTTTTTTTGCAAAATAGTTGGGCAAACGTCATCTGAAACTGTTCTAAATTTCAAGTTGATAGCATTAGTAGTTCTTGAGATATTCAGCTGTGACAGACAGACAGACAGACTGAGTCACACCATAAGGGTTCCTTTTTACCATTTTGGTACGGAACCCTAAAAAAAAGCCTCTAATTTCCCTACATTTTTGTAGTATTCCCATTTGTCCCCGCATGTTTGTCCCCACGTGGGGACAAATGGGAATTTTCGTGTCATTTGTCCCCGAACTTATAAATGGGGACAAATGGGAATTTATCTGTCCCCAAAATATTTTTTAATTAAAATTTTATTCTAAAAAACTGAGTACATTTGTCAGAACTTTTGAATTTCGAAATGGTACCACACCACACAGGTAGGGTTACCATTTCGAAATTCAAATCATGTAGGTATGTAGTAGGTAGTTAGTACTAAGTAAGTACGGTGTACTGCTATGTGTTCTCGTTACGCAGAAATGGCGCCTGTTGCGACTTTATTTCACATATCACTGCGGGCATCAAAGTGTGATGATCTTAATCGCGTTTGAGCGATATATTGCCGTGATCATCGCGCCGCGTGATGCCAGCTCCGAACATGTTTGAAAGAATGGATAAAATTGTCAGGCGCAAGCGCCTCAAACTTCGCATTTTTTTTGTTCATTTGATCGATAATTCATTGGGAGAGGTCTACAATCGACTGTTTTTGTTGCCAATACCTGTTTTAGACAATGTAGAGTTAGCTTACATTTTTTAAATGGAGCAAAATCGCTTCCTCAGGCTTTCTGGACCGATCAGATTGGCCACTGGTGGTTTCATCTTATTCGAAACGTTTGCATTATTATATCAATCATTTAGATAAAAATCTTTGCAATCTTACTAATTAGGTACTTACTTTCCTTGTAAAAAGTTTTAAAGCATTGAACGATTAATTCCTAAAAGAATTTTCTTACTTCAAAAAAGTTTATTTTTTCTAGGTCGGTACTTCTTATGTACAGTGGGCTGCATCAATGGGTACCCCTGTTGTATTAAAATTTTAATACAACGGGGGGCGTATACAGGGTGTAAGGGACAGCCCTCCACAAACTAACAGGGTGCATTCAGCTCCTCATTTTGAATCATATTCCACCGGAAATTTTCTCAGGAAAATTTTAATTTTTTCACATTTTTTTCTGTTACATTTTAATTATTTCAATGTAAAATTGCATTGTGTGTTCGCAGCACTCCATTTATGTAAAAAAACTGAAAAAAAAAAAAAAAAAAAAAACCAGCAATGGATGTTGAAATACTCTAACCAACGAAGCGTGAAATCAGCTGTTCACTTTCTGTCTAGCTACAGAGTTCATCGGACTCACCGCATACCTATTACCTACCCCTCCCAACCAGTAATAGACGCTCCGATTTGTGCACAAAAACACAAACAAATCAGGTTTATTAGATTCCCTTAACGTTCCTGAAAAAAATTCATGTACGTCATCTTAGTATGACGTACTGAATTCACCCTATCAGTTTGCGGAGGGCTGTCCCTTACACCCTGTATAGAAATGCTAATTCAGTACGTCCCCTCAGGCGGAGACGAATACCTAGTAGCGCATTTACAGGCATTAAACACACGTAAATGCTAGTATTCAGTAGCATTTACGCGACATTAGCATTTACGTGTGTTTAACGCCTGGAAATAGCACTATCGTCTCCGCCTGAGGGGACGTACTGAAGTAGCATTTCTATATACGCCCCCAGTTGTATTAAATTTTTAATGCAACTGGGGTACCCATTGATGCAGCCCACTGTACATAAGTACAGGGTTAAATTTAATTAGCTAGCATTTCACATTGATGGGTATCGATATCAAAACATGACAAAATAAAAGTGATTTTTTTGGGGTCAATGACCGTCGTTACTTGAAGATACTGTGTGACATGATAAATAAAATATGCTTTATCGTGTTGAGATATCGATACCCAACACGTCTGTGAAGTTTGCTAATAAAAAAATTGTTTTTAAACTGACATTTTCAGTGACTACATTACCGACGGTAGATGACTCCAAAAAAAGAGCGGAGTTTCGCTAGCTAATTTAATTTGACCCTATATATGTAAATAAAATATGGTTTACCTCGCTAATTATGAGTGCGTAGAGCCGACAACAAACATTGCGTGACGCGTACATAATCCTCTTGGTTTTGAACTTACCGTTAACTTGTCGACTTTTTAACACCTTTCTCTTGGGTTTAATTTGAGCTTAAACCCTGTTACCATGTATAATGATACCGTTTCGAATACCTACGTCAATAATTTGTGAGCAAATATTATTACTTCCGATGGTTCCGATGGTTTTAATTTAATTTATTGAAGGCGCAGAGATATAAATGGGTCACTCACTATGCCAAATTTTTGCCTAATAAAATAACAGTAAGTTTACATTGTGCCGGAACTAAGCTGGGTCTCCTGCGCGTCTTTTTGCGAAACATTACACAAAAAAAGCTGACACACACCTAAGTAATAATTTGTTTTCATAAGCAAGCTGTCTCCTTCGTATTCAAATTGTTTTGGATGTTTTTGTGTAATGTTTCGCAAAAAGATGCGCAGGAGACCCGGCTTAACGCTATCATATGGGCCACACAATATACCACTCATAAAAAACTGGTGGTCAATTTTATATCAGTGGACCACCTATCGGCGGACTGTCGGCGAACTGATAAATGTGTGCCCTTTATGTATGTATGGTCTTGGAAGCCTTGTTATTCAGGAAATTACTTCCTAAAGTAATAATCATTAATTTACATATGTTGTTTGTTTACTGTATATTATCGCTACAGTTTATCACGCCTCTTTGTAAGTAGTTTGTTTAAAAACATTCTTGGTAAGTAATCTGACTATTGACAACGATATTTATGTAGGTACATCTGTAAATTGGTTCAAAAATCCACTTTTAAACGTCAAAAACAACTTGTGTTTTAAAACTAGATGAGTTTGGTGTTTCATATCTGACTAGGTACTTTGAGAAGAACGAACAAACTCAGAGAAGATTAGTTGGGGGCCCGACATAACAATGAATAATACCACGCTTTGACAGTTGTCCTGTCCCTACTCCCGATGTGTTTTTGCCCGTTCAAAAAGGTAAGTGCAAAGGTGGGCACTCACGGTCAGTCCCTCGCGCATTGATAGTATAAGTAATACTTATATAAGTCAATGACCTCGCGCCAAATGGCGCGATATCAGGGGGCTACTCTCTAATGCCCGGTTCATGAGGTTTTTAAACGGAGTTTATCAATTTGATAGTGATTATTAGTTGGATATCGTGTTTCTGAACATTTCGTTATGGAAGAATTTCGCTTAAAAATCGAGTGAATTACTATCGAGTATATCTGAGGACCTCAAAAACCGAGGGAGGATAAGGAAGGAATTCGCTAAAATAGATAATTTTGTCGAATCAATTTCGTGTTTTCGTGTTTCATTGCTGCCCTTTTTTACTACCTCTGTGTTACCTATTTTACATTCTTAAATTTTTCAGTTGAATTTTGCGACAAAAGTTGTTGAACACTACGGTTTTTTTAATCTTAATATTATCGGAATTAACAGAAGTAAAATTACCTAAAAGATATGAAAAAATGTTTAAATACAATTTACCTTTAGAATAATTTTGTGTCAATTTAGATAACGTAGCAGTGTTAAGGCAGACAGGCGCGAGGCGTCGATGCGACACTATCCTGGTAGAACAATTTCCATTAAGTTCATAGAAATTGTTCTTCGAGAGTCGCGTCACGCTTGTCTGTGGAAGCTTTAATCAGCTTTTGTCGCTGACCTAATGCAGAAAAAAACATAAACACAATCAAAACTTTCGCCAGATAGGATCAAATAGTATGTAAGAAATATCTTAACTCTTGTGAGTCAAGATATTTCTTACATCTTCTTTCTTATATCAGTTATCTCTTGAGTCTTGATAGTAAGTACAGGTTTCTTTAAATCACTTTAATGTTTTTTTCTCAGGAATTTTCTTCACGGACGGCTACTTCTGGCACGTTCAGAGAAGGTTCTCGCTGCGTTACCTCAGGGACTTCGGCTTCGGAAGACGCGATGATACGCTGGAAGATGTAGTCTCTACCGAAATCAAGGAGATGCTGGATATGAGGCTTAATGGCCCCAAGTTCCCAATAGAAATGGTATGAACTTCCTCCACCTTCCTTCATCCGTTTGTCCGTGACTTCATCCGCTTCGTCGTGAAAGTCGGAAAACTGCACAACATACCTAAGGGTCGCCACCAGGAAATCGTGTTATGGGTTTTGGATAAGTAGGTTGTATATAGAAACCTTTAAGTAGTGGCCACGAAAAAAAAATGTCTGGCTAGCTCATGCACCAGTCTGCTGGGGCCACAACAACGTCAACGCCCATCATCGCCATAAACAACGCGGTAGTTGTTCCGATGATAATTATCGACAAATCGAGTGGCCATCACACTTGAACGATCAACGTCAATTCACATTCAATTTGTGTGAACGTCAATCGGCAATGAGATGCCGGGGCCACACTATACGTCAACGTCAATGCCCTAAACGCTTTAAACGTCGCGGTAATTTTTCCGGTTAGTCCCGCTATGCTCTAGTCCCGCTATGCTCGACTTTTAAAATACCTACTAAAAAGTTTCGCTATGCACGAAATTCTTCGATTCTACGTAAACAATGGAAAGTACAGTTGGAAAGAAAAGTGTTTGAATTCAAGTTAAATTTTTTATAGCGCTATTCGTATAAGTGTAAGCGTCTGTAAGTTAAAATTTGTTTTGTCTCGTTCTGACAATCAATGACAGATGAATTTCAGAGCAAAATGTTTATGAATAGAGCTGTAAGTCAATACTGGACCCACAAAATTTAACGAACACACTAACAGTTTTCTTCATCACTGCCCGCGAATGTGATTTCGTGCATAGCGAAACTTTTTAGTAGGTATTTTACGAGTCGAGCATAGCGGGACTAGAGCATAGCGGGACTAACCGAATTTTTCCGTTGTTCAACGCGATGAATTGAGTGGCCACACGTGAATGATCAACGTCAATGCTCATTGAATTCAAACCCCTCGTCATCGGCAATGTGAATGCCGTTGTCAAATTATATAGTGCCACCTTCCGTCTACTTACGTCCATCATCGCGATAATCAATGGCGTTTCCCGTTGGTGGGGGGGGGGATCAAGTTGAGGATAAACTTTATAGATGTTTGAGTTCATGCAAGCCTAGTATTTTAGCTCTTGGAGTCTCAGTGGAGGTCGGCAATTAACCCACGGAATCGTACTACCGGGATATAACGTATCCCATGTGTAAATCCAGGTTATAAACTATCTATGTGCCCAAATTCCATTTTAGTGGGTTAAGGGCGTACCCCGACGAAACGACCTTGAGCGTTCGGTCCTTCTATGTGCCGCCGCGCTGCCGCCGCTCAGGCTCGCTCTGTCCCACTCACAGAACAGATACCGTAAAACATGGCAACTTTGCCCTCGACAGTTGACTTTGCCCAGTTGTGTATTTTTTAAAAAACTTAATACATACCAAATTTGTCTGTAGTTAGTAAGAATATTTTGTCTATGGTAAAAAATTCATCATTTTTCTGGCAACACTGTGTGACGCGCAGTCACAGATGTTACTTCAGTTGTCTGTCAGACGTCGTTGAAGTTAGAGTGTTTTTTTGCGGGCAAAATCTTTTAAAAAAACTTTTTCGAGAAGTGCTACTTGGAGTTATCGCAGGTAAGTAATTTTTATACATCCGTTATTACATTGGAAATGAATAATATAGACTAGTTTTCTTCGCTAAATGCGTCGTATAATCATAAAATATAACGGTGGGCAAAGTCACAAGCATATTTTTTGAATATCGTTGACAACATTGCCCAACGTTTCTTTTTCACTAGGGTTGTCACCCGAGGTACATTTTTTAACCTAGTAAAAAAAGGAGGGTTCGGATTTGATGAACAGTTAATAATGTTGGTAAACATATAAAGTTTAAAAACACAGTCGGGATTTAGAAGATACGAGGGCTCGTATCTTCCAAATTCTGACTGTGTTTTTAAAGTTTTTTGTTGATTGGTTTTAGGTTCTTAAAAACTATATGTATTTACATCGAAATCAAACTACCTAGGTACTCTTGTTTTACCGCTACCGCGATAAAATTCATAAAATAATTTCTAATATAATTGTTAATATAAGTACTTACCTACTATGAAAGTTATTCAAATTTTATTTTCCCGGCTATAATTTTATCTTTTACTGCAGTTCTGTTTATAAATTTACATTTTTTTTAATAATGGGTAGTCTCGACATTTTCATTTAGTTTAATCTAAAAACTTTGCATACTAGTACCTAATCCTGAACTTTGTTGCAGTTTATTTGTCCGTCAGTGTAGATATGTATCCAAATTAATTTACGCTAAATGTTGATTATATTATATAACAATAACATAAAAGATAGGTAAGTACCTAATATTTATAGGTACTTAAAATTACTAAAAATTATATTGCATAGTAATATAATTTTTCTGTAAAACTCATTACAAATTTTAGTGTTATTTGTTATTTTCATATAAAAACAAAGACCGAGATAGGTACAACATACTTTTTAGTTTTTTTTTAAATTATTTTTTAGTTTTGAACACTTTAGAAATAAAGCATATTATGTAAAAAATGATGTTATATTATTTTTAATTTATCATTATAATATATTATAATATTCCACACTAAAAATTATTAAATAGTTAAGTATTGTCAATGGTGACAACCCTTGAAAAATCGCCATTTTGTACGAAAAACGTTCTAGAAGGCTTTTTGACTTTGCCCACTCATTTTTAAGGGTCAAGGAATGTGAATATTTGGCGTATAATTTAATACATTATTGCATTGCTCAGTATTTTCATTCAGTCCTTTTCGAATAGTGTTAGAGTCCATAGTAACGGAGATCTGTAATGTGGGCAAAGTTACCAAATGTATATGATTTTTTGCCCAACACCTATAATTGTTATTTTCACTAATAAATATGCTTTTTTTTTACTATTTTTAGTTTTGTGTATCGAGACATGAGCATATAGTATTATGTGGCACCGAAACAATAATCAATTTATTAAAATTTTCCAAAATATCATTAATTAAGCATTTATTTTTTAAATTTATGGGCAAAGTTGCCATGTTTTACGGTAATCTGTTCTGTGGTCCCACTCCCTGCGCACGGGGGTGCTTCATCATAAAATTCACATTTTTTTTAGAATTATTTAAATAAAAAAAAAATAGCGAACTTTAGAAATACAATAAAACGTGAATAATTTAGATTTTTAAATTATCTATCCACTAGCTTTTGCCCGCGGCTTCGCCCGCGTGGATGTCGGAAAATATCTCATGGGAATGTTCATGTGGAAAACATAGGGCCGTCCGATATAACTGTGCAAACTCAAATCGCTACGATATATCGTTACCGTGTATAGTAGGCATGAAGCTACCAGTCGGCATGATTTTTTCCGACATCTTCAACAGTCGTCGTCATATTTCAGCCAATTTACACAAAACTATAATGAATTACCCTGAATCACTCCGTTCATTGGAGAAAACCGTATGAAAATCCGTTCGGTACTTTTTGACATTATCGCATTCAAACAAACAGACTTACGCGGCGGGGGGACTTTGTTAATTACTTAAAATGTATTATGCCAGTCACGCTCTAATAACAAATAACTTTTGTCCGAGTGTCCACTCGTTCAAATAATTTCCTCGTGAAAACGCCGAATGAAATAAAGACTAAATGTTACCTCAAGATTCGAACTATGACTACATTTCCAATCCCTTAAATCTCTTAAAAAGAGGTAGGTACACAAACATTTGTCAACCCCTATTGTACCCCCTCAAAAACGCTGTACCATATATTTCTTTATATCCTACCAAAAGCATAAATTTGAATTTTCATATCCCTTTTTTTTTTTTTTTTTTTGAGGGTGGGAAATCATCAAATAACTTCTCCCGCTCTGGGTGGAGCGGAAGGGCGTGTCAGACTTTTACTGACTAAAACCCACCCGTGTTCCTTCAGTTGCCTATGCCAGGGCCGCGGTAACCCCTTCGGACAATCCGCGACCCCAGCGGCATTTTCATATCCCTAACTTAAGAAATGTTGGGTTTCCCATACAAATTTTCATCCCTTATATCACCCCTTGTATGATTATGTTTTAAGACAAAAAGTAGCTCATGTCGTTTCCCAGGATGCTATCTATAGCCTTGCCAAATTTTGTCGAAATCCGTGCAGTTTTGTAAATTTTAAAATCAACCCCTATTTTACACCCTTAGGGGATGATTTTTAAAAAACGCTGAACACATATTTCTTAATTTCCTACCAATAGCATAAATTTGTTATCCCTAACTTAAGAAATACTGGGTTTCCCTTACAAACTTTCATCCCCTAAATCACCCCCTGTAGTATTGTTTTTGAAAGTATCCTATGTCCTTTCCCAGGATGCTATATAAAGCCTTGCTAAATTTTATCGAAATCCGTGCAGTTTTGTAAATTTTAAAATCAACCCCTATTTTACCCCCTTAGGGGATGATTTTTCAAAAACGTTGAACCGCATATTTCTTTATTTCCTATCAAAAGCATACATTTTAATTTTCACATCCCTAACTTAAGAAACACTGAGTTTCCCATACAAACTTTCATCCCCTATATCACCCCCTGTAGGATTATTTTTTAAGACAAAAAATAGTCTTTTTCCCACCCCAGGATGCTATATGAAGCCTTGCCAAATTTTATCGAAATCCGTGCAGTTTTGTAAATTTTAAAATCAACCCCTATTTTACCCCCTTAGGGGATGATTTTTCAAAATCGCTAAACCGCATATTTCTTAATTTCCTACCAATAGCATAAATTTGTTATCCCTAACTTAAGAAATACTGGGTTTCCCTTACAAACTTTCATCCCCCATATCACCCCCTGTAGTATTATTTTTGAAAAAAATTGTATCCTATGTCCTTCCCCAGGATGCTATATAAAGCCTTGCCAAATTTTGTCGAAATCCATGCAGTTTTGTAAATTTTAAAATCAACCCCTATTTTACCCCCTTAGGGGATGATTTTTCAAAAACGCTGAACCGCATATTTCTTTATTTCCTATCAAAAACATAAATTTTAATTTTCACATCCCTAACTTAAGAAATACTGAGTTTCCCATACAAACTTTCATCCCCTATATCACCCCCCGTAGGATTATTTTTGAAAAAAAAAGTAGCCTATGTCCGTCCCCAGGATACCATCTATAGCCTTGCCAAATTTTATCGAAATCCGTTCAATGGTTTAGGCGTGAAAAGGTAACAGACAGACAGACAGACAGACAGACAGACAGACAGACAGACAGACAGACAGACAGACAGACAGACAGACAGAGTTACTTTCGAATTTATAATATTAGTATGGATAGTATGGATTAGTGTAATCCTCAAATGATTAGAACGTCACCTTTAGCAAAAGATGCATGCAATCAATAATTTTAGACACTTTTTAGGGTTCCGTACCTCAAAAGGAAAAAACGGAACCCTTATAGGATCACTCGTGTGTCTGTCTGTCTGTCTGTCCGTCTGTCCGTCTGTCACAGCCAATTTGCTCCGAATCTAATGGACCGATTAAGTTAAAATTTGGTACACATATGGATTTCTGTGACCCAAACACGTGCAGCTAAAGTAAATATATGAATTTTGAATATGAGAGTCACTTTTAGGGGGAAAACAAGAAAATTTTTAAAAAAAGTTTTGTAAACTGTACCGAGTGACATATCAAATGAAAGGACTTACTATGAGGGTCTCAAATATGTTTTTTTATAATTTTAAAATTTATTGTTTTAAAGTTATTTAAGAAAATAGACGAAAATTGACCATTCCCCCCTTATCTCCGAAACTACTGAGCCTAAAATTTTGAAAAAAATATAGAAATTAGTTCTATACCTGTAGATTACAGGAAAACCTATAAGAAGTCTGTGGTCTTAAAATAACATGGTAAATCTATATATATCAGAAAATCAAAGTCCTGACTGAGTCACTGACTAATATACCAACGCACAGCCCAAACCAATGGACCTTGAGACTTGAAATTTTGCACATAAATACCTTATAAAGTGTAAACATCCACTAAGGAAGGATTTTTGGAAATTCCATCCCTAAGGGGGTAAAAAAGGTGATGAAAGTTTGTATGAAAAATCCTATCCCTTGAGTTAATAGACTTGAAACTTAGCACGAATATTCATCTAAGTAAATTATAAAGTTTATCATTTTTAGTTTTCCTAAACTACCCCCTAAGGAAGGATTGGGGGTGTCAAAGTTTGTATGGAGGAACTTTAACACGCGGTCCAATTAACTCAAAACTCAGTTTTTATACTTGAGACCAAAAATTAAGACTAACGTGTATTAGGGTTTTCCAAAATTCATGTCATTATTTCATCACGCTGCTCTCAAAACGGTGAAGGAAAACATCGTGAGGAAACCGGCATGTCGTAGAACCAAAAATTCGAAGACATGTGACATCTACCAACCCGCACTGGGCCCGCGTGGTGGATTACGGCCCACTCCCTCTCACCGAGAGGAGGCCTGTGTCCCAGCAGTGGGAACATTATAGGCTGATTATGTGTTATGTGGGGTGTCATCGTCTAGAGCTCATTGAGTAGAGTACAAACATATTTTTTTTTATCTTTTAAAATTAAGAAATAGGGGGCCGTAAAAGTTGTAAATTTTAGACCATTTTTGTACGAGCTCTAGCGCAACAATTCAACAAATTAGGAATTTGAAACGTCTCTATACCATGTAAGTACCATGAATACTGTATTTAATCAACAATACTGAAAACGGCGATTCATAAGGTATTTTGCAGTTGCAGAAAATCACCCATGTTTAAACAAAATACCTGACCATATTATATTATAATATGGTACGGAACCCTTCGTGCGCGAGTCCGGCTCGCACTTGACCGGTTTTTATACAAGGAGATTTTAATAGTAGATTATTAACCAAGGGGATAAAGCAGTGTCTTCTGTCGCGGGTGACGATTTAAATCGCGAGCGTAACGAAGGACTCGAGGTTTACTCCCGAGCGTAGCGAGGATGTTAAAAACTTAAATCACGAGCGAAGCGAGGGATTTAAGACGAGTCCTGAGTGTAGCGAGGGATTGAAGTTCACCCCAGACTAAGACAGCTTTATCACCGAGGAAAATACTCTACTTTTCGTACCATTTGCGAAAAAATTAACACAATAATAATATGAGATAAGCATTTATTAAAAATAAATTAAAATAAACTTAACGTTTATGTATTTGAAGAAAACAAAAACGCGGCAAATTCCTAACTAATATTTTTTTGTCGGAAAAGCAAAGGCATCAAGCACATACGGCCTCGTTGGTTTTCGTAATTTTATTTAATAATCATAACTGCGTGATAAATGCGTCTTCCTTTTGCAAAAAGATGTATAATGCTTTATGTACAAACTCAATGGTGTAAACACAGATGTAGTTCAGTATAAATTTCGGTAAGTATTCCAAATTTAAATCACATTCTCCCCCTAGAGGATGAATGAAATTCAGTACAATTTTCTTTCCCTGTTTTTAACAGATTAAAAATGACTATTGTTATGTTCGCTTTTTGTGGCATAGAATGTCACTTTTTTGAGCAAGTGGTACGAAAATGTATTTATGTAACATAAAAACAAATCGGAATGTGCAATGTGATGATAGAATATCGAACATTAATAATGCGCTTTTAGATGTAATTTATTACTCTTAATTAATGAGTTAATAGCCTCTAGAATAGCCTCTAGAATAACGCCCTATCGCAAGGTTTTGGTCGGGGTATCGCAACTTAATGATTAAAATACTATCTTGAATTCATGCAAACCTAGTACTTTTTGTTAGTTACTGATAAAGAGACCTTATTTATCTATTCATTGCCTATCACTACAAGTATAAAACAAAGTCGCTTCCCGCTGTCTGTCTGTCCCTATGTAGGTATGCTTAGATCCTTAGCTTAGATCTATAAAACTACGCAACGGATTTTGTTGCGTTTTTTTTTTAACCTGTCGCACGCCAATTAGCAGACACAATAGATATTTAATTATTATTATTTATTTCAACAGATATTTTTTATTGCTATCTGCACACCTGGGTGTCAATCGACGTTTAAAGAGTTAATATATAGAGTGATTCAAGAGGAAGGTTTATAATTATGTATAATAAATGCGGGCGAAGCCGCGGGGAAAAGCTAGTTATTTCTTAAAATAATAAATATGATTTATCGTTTTTAATACAAGCCTTTATTGCTAACTGTACCAAACAATCTCATGGACCCGTAAGTTGGCAAAGAATTTTATATTATTTTAAAATATCATGGACCCGTTGGTAATTAAAAGTATGAACTTTTGTTTTTGAAAACAATAGAATCGTGGACCTTTGGGAACAACCCCTTCACAGACCGTTTATATCTATTCTTTCTTTTCAGGAATTCGTGAAGGGCGACCTTGTCTACATGCCATACTTCTTCTCCGTCCCATTCATCAACGGAGTGCTCCAAGTCTTCTCCAGGAGTACCCTCCCAAGATCTGAGTACCACGCACTATGGGCTCTAGCTAAAGGCACCATCCTATTCCAAAGAAACTCGACGGATATGGGAGGAGCTTTGTCATTGACTCCTTGGCTTAAAAATGTTCTGCCGAACTACAGTGGATACAACAATCTGGTGAAGGGAAATCAGTACTTGCTGGATTTCTTTCAGGTACGTACTCTATAATGATATGATATATGAGATATACATATATCAATCGATGGATAAACTCTTGTTTTTGTAATGGTAAAGAATAAGTACATTAACAAACGTAGTACTACCTATATTCGTAAAAAAAACCGGTCAGTAGCGAGTCGAACTCGCGCACCGAGGGTTCCGTTCCGATTTCTGAGAAAGTGTGCTATTTAGAGACATCGTTTTATTTTTCCTGTAATCTTTACATAAACTTCTATCACATAGAATAATTTCAGATTTTTATCTTTGCAAACTTCGGAGATAAGGGGGGGGGAACGGTATTTTTCTTTACATTTTTCATCAAAAGTCGAAAACTATGCGGCTTAAAAAAAAAAAATTTAAGAATGTGCAAGCAGCGCTCTTTCATATGATACCCCACATGCCCTAGTAGCCTCACTTTGAATTTTTCAGACCCCCTTTCAGTCCCTGTTACAAAAAAAATATAAATATTTTTACTTCTTTCTTATTTGCAAAATAGTTGGGTAAACGTCATGTAAAACTGTTCTAAATTTCAAGTTGATAGCATTAGTAGTTCTTGAGATACCCAGCTGTGACAGACAGACAGACAGACAGACTGAGTCACACCATAAGGGTTCCTTTTTTACCATTTTGGTACGGAACCCTAAAAAGCTAACTCACTGACGACAACGGACAGCCTAAACCACTGGGGTTAGAACCATCAAATTGAGCAGAAGAGTTCCTTATATGACGAAAGGTTTTTTGAAAATTCATCATGAAGGGACCCGAATATCGGCCACTTTTTGAAAATTTGTAAACATATAATAGGTCTTTACCTATGAAATTGCCGTTTTGTATGAAAAAATTTAAACGAATTTTTTTCATGTATTTTTTATTTGTTTTAATCGAAGTAATCACCCATGCAATCAATGCATCTTTGCCAACGCAGTGGCAGTTTATTGATGCCCTTCTTAAAGAAATCAGCTGGTCGGGAGGCAACAAATTCTTCAAATGCATTTTGTACTGCCTCTCGGGTATTGATTTTTTTTCCCGCCAAGAAGTTATCCAAATTCTGGAAAAAGTAGTAGTCTGTAGGCGCAAGGTCTGGTGAGTAGGGCGGATGACGGAGAGCTTCCAACCCCAGTTCTTGCAACTTGGAGATCGTCTGCTGTGCAGTATGAGGTCGCGCGTTGTCGTGCAGGAGCAGCGGAGACGAGCGATTGACCAATGCTGGTTGGAGATGTGCCAGCTTCTCCATCATTGTGTTCAGTTCTTCACAGTACACATCTGCAGTAATGCTCACCCCGTTTGGTAAGAAGCTGTGATGAATCACACCGGCGCTAGACCACCAAACAGTGACCATCACTTTTCTAGGGGTAAGTTTTCGTTTAGGGCATTGTTTAGGTGCTGAACCAGGATCCAACCAACTTGCTGAGCGCTTGCGGTTATCAAACAGAAGCTTTTTTACCTTGCCAATTTGACGCAAATGGACCAATATTGTTTTGACGCTAATGTCGAAAGCTGCTGCTAATTCAGCCGTAGATTGTGTATCATCAGCTTCCACAATCGCCTTTAATTCGTAATTGTCCACCAAAGTCTTCGGACGACCGCGAGGTTCATTTTTCAGGTCGAAATTTCCAGAACGGAAGCGAGCAAACCAATAACAGGTGGTGCGTTGGTTTGTAGTGTTAGCTCCGTAAACGTCGTTGATGTTGCGTGCCGCTTGTGCCGCGTTGCTGCCACGACGGTACTCATATTCCATAATTACTCGAATTTTTAACGTATCCATGATGACGAAAAAGATTGAAATGCGATGAAAATGTAACACTAATCAATAAACAAATGACTACTTTTGGAAAAAAAAATCCATGTTTTTAAAATAAAATTAATTTGAAATTAGAATTCTTAGCCAAACAAAAATTATTTTGATTTGAAATGGCCAGTACTGCAGAACGGCAATTTCATATTTATTTATTTATTTATTTATTTATTCATATAACAATTCGCATTGTGTTTGAAATGGGAAATAGTACATTAAACATTCATTAATTAATTACAGCTAAAAATAATAAATTATGAATTTCTAACTAAAAAATAATAATCAATAACATTATGATAAATATTATGTCTATAGATTGTAAATAGTTATTATATAAAAGATTGTAAATATTATTATGTCAAATGATTATTAATGTTTAATACTGTGTTCAATATATTTTTAATGTCATAAGTTAGCAGATTGCAGGTACAAGAAGGTAAAATACTAAAAATAAAAACTATTTACAATTCAGATAGGGAATATAAACATTTATTTAACAGGAAAGCTTTAAGTTTAGCTTTGAAAAGAGTACCTTTGTAAATCAATGATCTTAAGTCAGTAGGTAACCTATTAAATAATTCTACTGCTTGGTATTTAGAGCAATGTTTCGCAATATTAAGTTTAGGTGCAATTTTATTTTTTATAACCTTCCTTCTAGTGTTCTCTCTAAGTTCTCGTTCTTCTTGTGATTCGTGCTCGTGTATGTATTTTGCAAAGTGGCTGAGTAGTACTAAAACATATAAACTTGGTACTGTTAATATACCTAATTTTTTAAAATATTCTTTACATGACTCTCGTTGTGGGATTCTGACAATCGTTCTTAACGCTCGTTTCTGTAGTATAAATGCTCTTTGGCAATTATACCCGTAACTGTTACCCCAAAACATAATGCTGTATCGTAGCCTGGATTCTACCAATGCATAATATACTGCTTTTAGCTGCTTTAGATTAATATCGTCCCTGAGGCTTCTTAGCGCGTAACAAGCTGAAGATATTGAGGAATCAATGGCGGTGAGCTCTTTTTTCCAATTTAATAGGGAATCTATATAAACTCCTAAAAATTTAACCTCGTTTACTAATCCAATACTATCCTTATTGAGCGTGACGTCTATGCTATCGTTGTTACGTGACGTTGTTTTAAACAACGTAACATGGGTCTTATTTGAATTTATTATCAAATTATTTGCCGTAAACCAAACAGAAAGATTCTTCAAACACTTATTTACATTTTCTGTCAACTCATTTAAGTTTCGCGACCCGATTATGGCGTTCGTATCATCTGCAAACATTACAAGTCCTGCGTCTGGTTGGTTATTAATCATAAAATTGAGTAAATCATTAACAAAAATTATATATAATATTGGTCCTAAGATTGAGCCTTGAGGCACACCACGGGTTATTTTGGTCTTTCTTGACTTATATATTACTTCATTCACACACTTTTCGTCACTATTGTTTGCAGTAATGTCTTTTATTTCAACGTACATTCTACGGTTTTTTAAATAAGATGTCAAAAGTTTTAACGCTTTACCTCTAATGCCATAGTGCTCTAGTTTAGCCAGAAGCAGCTCGTGATCTACTGTGTCAAACGCAGAACTTAAATCAATAAATAAGCCAGCTACCTTCATTTTGTCATTCAATTTACTAATAATGTCATTAACAAGATTGTCTATCGCGTCTGAAGTGCCTAACCCCTTTTGGTATCCAAATTGTCTAAAATTTATTATTCTATTTAAATTTAAGTGGGTCATTAACCTAGTTTTCATTATTTTTTCAAATATTTTTGATAAAATTGGTAATAAGGATATTGGCCGGTAGTTTTTGGGATCCGTTCTAGTACCCTTTTTGTGAAGCGGAATCACCTTTGCCAATTTAAGCTGTTCAGGAAAAACAGACTCTTCAATACATTGATTAATGAATTCAGATAGGGGATATGCTAATATTTCTATGTTATCTTTGATCACCGATATCGGTACGTCATCGTGTCCGCAAGACGTTTTGTTTATCATCTTACGTACAATTTTTGTTATTTCCTGTCATAGGTAAAGACCTAATATTTAACGTAATATAGTTAGATAAAAATTTGTGTAAGTACGTAATCTTGGCTCATATACTGTATGACTATAAACGAATTACACAAGTGCAGTTAAAAGCAAATAAGTTATATAGCAATTAATTAAGTTAGTACAATGAAGACTTAACATCATAAAGCACTTTTTTTTAATTTTTGCTTTTAAAAACCACAATGTAATACTTTTGGAGACTAAAATCAAATGTGTACCTACCTATCGATTTTGACGCCATTTTGACAGCGAGTTCTATGAAAGCGCAGGAGTGTTTCCATACGCTCGATTGATGACGTTTCTTTGTATAGGAGATATTGATATATAGGTACGAAATTAGGCAACCATCCGATATTCGGGTCCCTTCCCCTAGGGAAGATAGGTTTGTGGAACTTCGTCATTTTTGCGAAATTCCATCGGGCGCATGACGGCGCACGGTTCGTGGTACAGTACTGGTTGCAGGTCTTTCCCTGATCAGCAATTTCTGACCATTTCCACAGCCGAAAGTAACAGTCGGCGCAAGGTAACAGGTGGTCAATTTAGGTATGGGAAAAGGGGACGACGTTAAAATACTAACGAGATAATTCTAATACTCCAGTGCGTCAACACCTTATGCAAGAAGATCCAAAGGTGGCTAGCGATCGCCGCGACATATCAATGCAGACTTCTGATAACGTGACTGTTCGTACTAAGACTCGATATGCGAAATCTGTTACCGAAAACACAGGCGAAAATATTTCGGTTAATAATTTGAAGGATTCCATTGTGCGGGAATTAAAAAACCTACAAGTTGATTTAGAAGTGCAGCTAGTCAGCAAAATTAATAAACTACTTATTGAACAATTTTTGACATTCAAAACTGAATTTATGGACAAGATTAATTTGATATCAGATAAGGTTTCACAATTAGAGGAACAATACAAGTCAACCATCAATAAGGCTTGCGGCTCACCGCAAACCAAAAACACGGCGTCTAAAAAAAACTCGACGTCTAGCAGTAACACAACATGTCTAACTTCCGAAAATAAACTAGCTTCAAAAATTAAGCCTCCTAAGCAGAAACCTCAACCAAACACCAAGTCTCTCGGAGTTGATACAGACCCATCTGTGGCTTCTGTCCCCGGTACAATTTCGTCTGTGGCTCCTGTCCTCGGTGCTTACAAGGTCATACAGGTAGAATCTTCTGCATCGGCCTCTGCTATGAATAGCCATGACTGTGAAGGCACCGATGAAGGAAACTGGGAAGAAGTAAAGCGCAGGAGGTCGCGATCATCGCTTCCCGGGGTACTCAGAGGTACCGCTGCGCCTGGCTCTACGATGTTGCATGCTGCTGAGAGGCGAAGATACTTGCACCTATATTACGTGCGGGAAGGCACTGAAGTTGAGCAAGTACGTGAGCATCTTAACTCAATATGCGGCAGTGGCGAATGCTCGGTTGAAAAGCTGAAATCTCGTGGACACTACTCGTCTTTTAAGCTTGGAGTTCCATTGAAGTATGCCGAAAATATAATGTCAACTGAGAATTGGGCTGAAGACATATGTGTTAAGCCATGGCGGCAGAACTTTCGTGCCAAAAACAATAACTATCAAGTGTCGAACGCGATTGCTTGAGATGAAAATGTGCTATCAAAATGTTCGTGGCCTAAGGACGAAGACTAATACGTTTCTTAATAATGTTGCGCAATGTGAATATGATATAATAGCATTAACTGAGGCCTTTCTTACGAGCTCCGTGTGTGACAGTGAACTTTTTCCTCCGGGCTTTCATGTAGTACGTAAAGATAGAGCAGGTGACAGGGGGTGGGGAGGAGTTCTGCTTGCGTTTCGTGATTATTATAATGTAAAAATGGTTACCGACATTGTTAATATGACTGACGACAAAGAATTAATTTTCGTTATTGTGACTTATAGAAATGTAAAATTTTTATGTTGTGTCGTGTATTTGCCTCCTAACTATAAAGATGAGCAATATTTGAATGTTTTGACATGTATAGAAAATGCGATTTGTACTTACCCTGACATGAATGTTCTAATCCTAGGTGACTTTAATTTGAACTCTTGCAGTGCCAATGTCAAGACTAATTTTGATTTCTTTTGTGACTTTTGCTCGCTAAAGCAATATAACGCAGTTTTAAATAATCGCGGTGGTATGCTAGATCTCGTGCTGGGCAATTTTGAAACCGATCAGATAGCGGTATCCCTTGGTGAAGATCCTCTTGTAAATATTGACCAGTACCATCCTATGCTCGATATAATTGTAACATTTCCGAGCATTGGGATATCATCTATGGTGCCATCTCCGCATCCAGTGACACCTCGCTCGGAAACCAGTCCAGATTGGAACTGGCGCAAGGCAGATTTCCAGGGTTTGTATGGGGCGTTGATGGAACTAGACTGGTCCGAATTGTTAGCAATAAGCGATATCAACAATGCTGTTCAGTTGTTTTACGATAAGTTAAATGAATGCATAGGTCAGTTTGTATCCTTAAAAAAACAAGTAGAGTGTAGTCAGCGTTACGTTTATCCGAAATGGTACAACGCAGAAATAATAAAAAATATACAAAATAAACACTTTCATCACAAGAGATTTAAAGAAGAAGGTAAGGATTTCAACAAGGCAATGTTTATATATTATAGAGGTAGAGTGAAAAAATTGGTTGATTGTGAATATCGGAAATATATGACAGTGCTACAAAAAAATATCATTGACGATCCGATACAATTTTGGAAGTATGTTAAAGAGAAGAAAAAGGATAGGAGGTATATAGACACATATACATATGATAAGACTGAAGTGAAGGATCAAGCAGCAGCCGATGCCTTTGCCAGCTATTTTGCGTCCGTGTTTCATGCAGATAAACCTGTATTGAACCCGGATATAGCTGCTAAAGCTGCACATAAGTATCGGGATGCAGCGATCGTTTCGGTCGCAGCAGTTGATGAGGTCGATCTGAGTAAGGCAGTGAGGCGCCTCAAGCCGCGATCATCTGGTGGACCTGATGGTATTCCTGTATTTCTAGCTAAGGATTGTATCTCGGTTCTTGCGGGGCCTCTACTGTATCTTTACAATCTTTCACTGACACAGTCGAGATATCCTGAAAGCTGGAAGTTACCCAGAGTCACTCCTGTTCCTAAAGGTGATGGAGGCACGAATGTTTCTTCATACAGACCAATTGCAGTACTATCTGTTTTTGCTAAGATCTTTGAGGCTATTCTAAGTGTTCGCATTAATAGCCAAATCTGTCACCAACTACATATCAGTCAGCATGGGTTTCGTAGCGCTCGCTCCACCACTACCAACTTGGTCGCGCATGTAGACTATGTCTGCTCGCAAATGGATAGGCGTAAGCAGGTCGATGCGGCTTACTTTGACTTCCAAAAAGCCTTCGACTTGGTGGACAATGATATACTGCTGGAAAAATTGGCTATTATTGGATTCACGCCAAAGCTCCTCAAATTTTTTGCCTGTTACCTAAGTAATCGTAGTCAATATGTGCGATTAAAAGGATATGATTCAAGAATCTACTTCACTAGGTCAGGTGTGAGTCAGGGTAGTACGGTGGGACCTTTGCTATTTGTGATATTTATAAATGACTTACCGGATGTTGTTTTGACCTCCGAGTGTCTCCTATTTGCGGATGATCTAAAGATAAGTTTGGGTGTCGACACCGAGGCTGACGCGGTGGCATTACAGAGAGATATTGACGCGGTATCTAAATGGAGTCATGACAACCACCTTCCATTTAATAATCTCAAATGTAAAATGATAACTTTTTCACGAAAATCACTGCCGATGATTATCGATTATAATTTAGCTGACGCTCCTTTGGATAGAGTTTATGAGATTAGGGATTTAGGATTAGAATTAGATGGTAAATTAGACTTCCACACGCACGTTACCAAAATTTGTAAGTCTGCACACAAAACGTTAGGGTTTGTTATGAGGACTGCATCACAGTTCGATAACATAGGGGTTGCAAAAGTATTATACAATGCTTATGTACCTACGCAGTAAACTTGAGTATGGAGCTGTTGTTTGGAATCCTTATGAGGAAAAGTATGCTCTAATGGTTGAAAAAATACAACGGAAATTTGCTAGATGGATATACAAGAAACAGTACGGATACTATCCCTACCTATATCCTTCTTTATTTGTCTTGGGAATGGTGGACATGGAAACGTTAAAATTTAGAAGGGCTATGTCTCAAATTGCGCAATATCTGTCGATAATTCGTCACAAAGTCGATAGTCCCCAAATACTAGAGCGAGTTCGTATCTTGGTCCCCCGGAACATACCAATGGACTCGGAGGGTCAGGTAGCACCGCGTCGCCGCCCGCGGCTGCTGGAGCTGCCCGCCGCGCGCACCGAGCGCGGGCGACACGCGCCCATCAACCGCGTACTCCGCACTATCGGGGACATACTTGCTCAGCACCACGAACTGGACTTATTTGCCGATGGATTAGGACATTTGTATAATAAATTTCGTATCATTTTAAATGACATATTATAGTCATACATAATAATTGAGTTGAATTGATCACTATTAGTTGACACTAAACTGACATTATATTAATTGACACTAACTGACATTATATTAATTGACATTAAACTGACATTATATTCTGCTGCTGTATTAATTCGTCGTTGTAATCTAATTTTTATTATTATTTATAGACATGGGCATTATTGCTATTTTATAAAATCTAATGTATAATAAGGAGACGCCACAAGGTGTAGCCACAATTGAATTGTAAGGAAATTAATCATATGAGCGTTTTGGATGGTATATCTGTTAGCTCGTAAGACCAATTGAAATAAATAAATAAATAAATAAATAAATACTAACTAATAGTAATTCTACCACGATTCTATTACGAGACCACTGACCGACCAATGACGAATTTCTACAAAAATAGCAGACTTTGGGCCCAGAAGCCTGAACGTGCTGTAAATTAAAAAAGATTCCGTTGAGAACCACCTTTTTTTAATTCGGTTAAAAAGGTCGGTCGGTATTCGGTTGTGGGATGAATATAACCTTGTAAAGTTCATTCATCCTTCAAATTTCTTGTGTGTAATATAAAGTTTGTTTGTAGCATTTTAAAGTCACGAGTTGACGACACTCACGACCTTCCTGTGGATGTCAATAACGACTTGACATTACTACTCTTAACTTTTTGCTGTAAGTAATTGAAACTAACAACAATTTTAACATCATTTCAGAAACTAGTGAAGGAAACTATTGAAAGTCATGATGAAACTTACGACCGCCACTTCCTGGACATGTACATCACTAAAATGAAGGAGGAAATGAGCCAGAAAGGACGCAGCACATACTCTGGTAAATAATAATCTATCAATAATTGTAATAGCAAACATTTTTGAAACCGAAATCGAAGACCGTCATTTAAAATCAACATAAAATTTGCATAAACTATCTACCTTGTAAAATTATAAGTAGTTTAGGATATCCTGTAAAGGCGTTAAAAGAAAAACTAAGATATTTTGTCTGAAGATGATATTTGAAAGGAAGTCATCGGACTTCCTTTCAAATCTATTCGAAAGTAACGCGAGTACCGTTCGAGGTTCCGGATGAGTGCAGGCCTTCCGAAGTATCTCCATGATCATAATCAAACTCGCAGACGAGTTCATCAATAATAATCAATGGCCAGATTAGGTACTTACATCTTAAATTGCAACATCATGAATTCATGATAAGAAACAAACGAATCCTAAATCCATGCCTAGTTGAGCTAAACTAAGTAAGTAGCTAGTAGCTACCTACTTACAATTTTTTCGTGTCAAGAATTAAACGCGCGATTTTGAATTTGAATTTGATTGAATAATAGAGTACCGTCCGTTTGCAAATCATAATAGAGCAAAATCCCAGTGCCGCCAGACCTTAAATACTTATTTTCTGATTAACACACACGATCATACACCACGATACGATCACGGTCATGATATAGTAATGTTGAACGACGACTAATTTTCAGGTATCAGGTACCAAAGTTACGTAATAGTGTCAGAAACAAACCGTGTCGGCGGATTTTTCCGCCAGACGCTTTATAGCTCGCAAAAAAATGACGTCATCTTACTTATAGCATTGAAGGTATTCAAAAGAAGTTTTTGAGGTACATTCAGTATAGATCGAAAATCTATTTACCCAACTATCACAGTCGCTGTAGGAAGTTTCACATTCTTCCACTAATCGAGCGAAGAAACATTGCTGACATTGCATTATTGTTCAATATAGCTAATGGTTCAACCGATTGTTCTGAACTGCTTGGCAAAATTGGGCTACGTGTTCCATCCTTTACCTTTAGGAATCATCGTCCTCTGTATGTTCCCTCGGTACGGTGTATCTATAGACAAAACTCTTATACGATAAGAGTTAGCAGATCATACAACTCGATGTGTCAGAGTGTTGATGATCTTGATTTATTTACTACCAGTGTCACTAAACTTAAAAAAACCCTATGTAACCACTTCTTTGAGGATCACTGATACTTCTCATGTTGTATTGTTATTTGCTCCGAGTTCTTTTACTTCTTACTTTCTCTTACCTGTCTACTGTCTCTTGTTCTATCCTAGTTTTATCAGTGAAAACTTGTAATTGGCCTTCTGTCACTAATGTTAACCTATCTATAACCTAGCTGTAAGTTTTCTTGAGACAATAAAATAAAATAAAATAAAATAAAATAGTTTGAGACCTAATTTTTATCTAAGTACTAGTAAGTACTGAAATAGTTTCCCGAGGTAGCTGAAAAATAAATGTGACAGTTTGACATAATAATATTTTCTATACAAAAGCTGTCAAACCGCCATAATTAGTCCTCAGATAAAAGTTATCTGACTATTGAACAATCAGCCCTCAATGAGGTCTGTGTTTCCTCTCTGATTGCTCTGAGAAGGAACAACAAAGGAAACTCCGAGGTCACAGTCTCTTTTAGCCGACGGACGTAAAAAAATTGCGGCGGGATTTTATCGCGCACTGGATCTCTCGGTGTTGAGCCGAGCTTCGAGAATCCAACCTAACAAAAGCAGAGTGCATCCCAGCGCGACGAAAAACACACTGTTGGATTTTCAACTCCCGGCGCTAAGCAGAGCGTTGAAAATGCAGTGCGCGAAAAAAAATCGCCGCGATTTTTTTACGCCCGTGCGTACGTCGGCTTAAAGTCCAGACATTGTCTTGATCAAATCATGTCATCATCATGTAGATTTGAGATTCTACTAAGTATTAATCCTCTTGCTGTGCTTAACACTTTTCGGGATAGAAAACGAGACACTAGCCGTATAGCGTAAAAAAAAGTGTTAGAATAGACAGAGCTAAAGGCCTTGGCCCCAGGGCTAAGCAACCAGAAGATGAAAAAAACTTTTTATAAAAAAAAAACAACCGACTCTCAAAAAAACACTACAAAGTGAAAAATAACTTTAATTTCGGAAGTGTCGGTGTCTTTGGTTTTTTATTTACTTTCGTTTTTTTTGCCACCGACTTCCGAAATTAATAGTATATTATGCAATTAGTGAATAAAGGACGGATTTAAAGCGAGGGCCATAGATGAATCACGAGCTAGTGAAGGATTCTAACGATTGAATCACGACCGCAGGGAGTGATTCATGCAGATTGAATCACGAGCGTAGCGAGTGATTCATGGCCCTCGATATAAATCCGTTTTATTCAAGAGTTGCATACTATACTTTATACCATGACTACGAGAAAAAGAAAGATTTAAGTGAAAATAGACATATTATAATGAAGAAAAAGGAAATTGAAATGAAGAAAAAATCACGGCTGGTTTACATCAAAGCCAATTTAGGCTTTGATGTAAACCAGCCGTGATTTTTTGGGTAGCAAGTTTTCCACTATATCGGCCGCCCTCTCTTTCATAAACTCAGGTGTTAACACATCTTCATCACTAATGAATGCATTTTTAATCGATTAGAACAACACTAAACAAACACAAAATTAAAGATTAAAGTAACACTAAACGTTGTGTTCGTACAACTTACAGTATTCAAAATAGCGCCAATTTACTAAAGACAGCAAATAACACAAAACAGTTTTATTCTAATGCTAAACTCCTTGTCGAAAATGTCGACCAATCAAATTGAATTTAGAACACATCAATATAGGTCGAATACACAGATTACATTTACACTAGATACGGCAAGCCACGACCAAGCGTGCCCTGCATGTTCGACTGTTCGTACTAAAAAAAGTCTGTTAGCTCAGTGACGCTTAGCGATTGAAACAATTCTGTTTACTTTGAGCACATCACTAAATGGCTGGGGTGAAGTTATCGTAGGTATAAAAAAGATGACACGTTCGGTTTTCATACTATCTAATAACATGCCGTATCTAGCCTAGGTACTGTATATCTGTGGTCGAATACATTGGTGTGTTCTATTTTCAAACATCAAAACAGTGAGTAAAAGTGCTTTTTATTCACTGTTTTCAGTGAATAAAATAAGCTTTTTAGAGGGGGAATGGTATAAAGTTATTTTTCACTTTGTAGTGTTTTTTTGGGAGTCGGTTGTTTTTTTTCATAAAAAAAAATATTTTTCTTTTTAATGGTGCCTACCCCACACAAATCTGAATACTCACTCTCTACCACTCTCATTTAATTAGAGCATCATCCACATACACTAAAAGGGAAAAATACGTAATAAATTATTGAAGCTAACTCAAAAATCAGAACTTGAAGATACCTATTTTTATACGACCATCTCAGGAGTATACCATTTCAAATAAAACTTTACACAAAGGCAAATACGTCGCGCTAAGTCGTGTCAGAAGTTTGGTAGTCGTAGTTTTACTTGACGGAGATAACGAGGCTACGAAATCTGCCTTCTGACAATCAAAGCCACACATAACATACAACTCAAGTAGCGCAATTTGAAGCGGCTTATAGTTCGCATTAAATCATTTATAGCCAGAGTGCACCTCATGACAATTCTAATAAGCCCAAACACTGCTAGGATACATTGTTTTATTACTGAGTTCCGATGCCTACCTTCCGGCTTCTTCATCAGATCGGTTCGATGGTACCATTTTCATCAGAACCATTTATATAAAGCTTCGTCATAGTCGCTTAACTATTAACCGAGATATCTTATCGCCACCCGTGAAATACAAGCTTACATCGTTGAGGAGTTCCAGTGGCTTTCTGTGGTCTTCTTCATCAGTTCACTTCACCAGATGATGCTTTCTGAATGCAAACGCTTGATTTATTGATGAAAATACCAAAATAGCTACATGTATGCCTACAATATTTGAGGAGTTCCCTCGATTTCTCATGGATTCCACTATCAGAACTGAATTTTGATAAAAATGGGATGCAATCTGGAAGTATAAAAAAAAAAAGAATCCCTTGAATCCCTTTCAAATAAAAAAAGAATTTTCCGAATCGGTTCATAAACGCCGTCGTTTATGAACCGATTCGGAAAATTCTTTTTTTGGTACTGAACAAACTGAACAAACATACAAAAAAAAAAATACAACCGAATTGAGAACCTCCTCCTTTTTTTGAAGTCGGTTAAATAGGCATAAACAAGGATATTATTTGTTGAACTACATCGCAAAGTTCATTGTTCGTTGTTTGTTATTGCAAATTATTACAATGTTAAATGATAATGGTTGTTTTGTCGCTAGCGCGCCCTAGATACGTCAGTTGCTTATTAAAATAACTAATGGTTGAGATAATTATTGTAACTACTAGGTTCAGAACCATTTTCGAGAAGAAAAATACAATAAATTGCCACATAGGATTGATAATGCAAAAATTAAAATATGTTTGTTTGTCTACATATTATATGATGGTTAGATAGTTTCAACCTTAGTGAAGTTCCAATATAACCGGGAATTGTTGTCAAAAGTGATAAAGAAATTACGAGATCGACTGTACCTACAGTAACAGGGTTAGGACTATAAATAAATATATGAAAGAAGGAGATATGGCTTAATAGTTAAAAATATATCGGAACCCGATGTCTCCACTTTTTTTATATTTCTACTACTTACATATTTACAACTCAAGACAAACCCAATCTATTCTAGACTAATAAATGTTTAATCAGAAACTACTAACACACACAGACACTGCACGCTACAGATACTGTAAATGATTTATATTATTTTCTGTAACCCTATAATCAGCTAGTTATTACCTTGGATATGATAATAAATAATGATTAATTAGTATTAAAAGTTAAAGGACATTTTTTATAATTTTATATCTTGAGCGGATACAGCAGGTTTATCGGATCCGTTCCATATTTTATTTTATTTAAATGACAACGTATCACATGCAGTTCTCAGTATTGATGTAGGTACGATACCTACCTACCCTTTTATGACAGGAGATCATTCATTTTGGGCTAAATATATGAAAGTACCGGCCAAACAAAAAAAAAAGTTTTATTCCGTTAAAAATTGTTATTTCTCTTCACTATTCATTAAGGGACCAAATCTGTAGGACCATTCCCTGCGCTGTTATAGGAATTTGAAAAATAGGTACTGTTTTCAGTATGTATTAGTTAAAAGAATATTAGTAAAAAAATAAAAGAAATAGAGAAAAACGTATTCTTTCGGAAAATAGCTTATTTTTTGTTTGGCCGGGCACTTTCACATTTAGCCCATAAATGTATGGACAGTGTCCTATCTCCTTTATATTTGCATACTAGTGACTGTGATAAAGAGTGCACCAACACAATTCATTATTCATATGTTAGTAAAATAAAAGAGGTATGAGGGATAGGTATGTGGATGGCTAAGAGTAGGAGAAGACCAAAGAAAATGGATGGAGTTTGTGAAAGATGATATGGAGAGAAAGGGGTCACCCCCTTTCGCTCCATATCATCTTTCACAAACTCCTAGATGACGAATAATAGAGAAGTATAGAAGAAGATGTTGCGCCGACTCCAAATAAATTAACAAACAATTAACAATAAATTGCCACATTGGGCAGGAGAGTGATTTTGATCTTAAAACAAAAGAGGGTCGGTCGGTACCAGTGTTCATAATTATGATGGGCATTAACCCCAATGCGCTTGGGCACGTGCAAGTCGTTAGGTCAGAGCATTAGTCTTTATAAAGACAATAAAAGGAACAATAATAATAAACTAGGAAGATACAAGCGAGTTCCAAACGACATGTTAATTATATTTACCATTAATACAATATTTACATAATAATCCTATTAATAAACATTTTTAATGTCGATGGATCAGCCGAATCTAATAAATTTTAACTAAAACTCGGAACAGTTATTTTGAAAATTGGACCTTGGCTAAAAAAATAAAATGCCTCGATCTCACTACATGCTGTTAAACAAAAATAAGTTTTTGTATTTTCTGGGTATGAAAAATAGCAATTCGTATGCAAATCTGTACATTTAATTATGAATCAATAGCATTTATACTAATAAACTATGTATTAGCAGAATAATATCTACTAATCGTGCTTTAGGTATAGGATTATAGAGTAGTGGAATCTGCTCCACCAAATCGAATTATTGGAGCAGATTCCACTAAAAAAATTTTGGCATTCCACGGCACGGTGGGGCAAAGTGGAATGATTCGAAAAAACCGCACTGCGGCTTCAGCCAAATCTGCAGTTTCAGTGGCTAAAGACGATTCTGAAGTTTGGACTTAAGCTCGATTCTGAAGTTTTTTTAGACTGTCTAAAGCTGATTTATGTCGCGTGCTTGGAATGGAAGTTTGTATATTTCCTTTAACCAAACGATGATCTGAATTCTGATTGTGATTGATATTCTTTTGGGAAACACAGGGTGACGTTATGTTTGTAAAAAATAATTTCTAATAAAACAATGTTCCTTTGTTTCCAGTGGACCAGTTGATACTGACGTGCACAGACTACACATTCCCGGCTTCATCAGCGGTGACTTTCACCCTGGCCATGCTTGTGGAGCGACTGCTGCTGCAGCCCGAGATCCAGGAAAAGATCCACGAGGAGATAGACCGCGTCGTTGGCAGAGACCGCCTGCCCAATCTTGATGATAGACGAAAGTATGTCACTTTCATTTACGGTTTTTTATTCTGTGAAAAACTTAGGTGAAGTGAGCTGTCAAATAGTGTCATTCCCTAGCATCATCATTCTCCTGCATCTATCCCAATTTATTTGGGATCGGCGCAACATGTCCCTATCTTCCATACTTGTCATCTCGGTAGTCACTCCTTTCTAGCCATATCATCTTTCACACATTCTTTCACATCGTTTCTTTGGTCTTTCCCTACTCTTATAGCCATTCACATTCATACTCAAAACTTTCCTCATGACATTTTCCTCGTTCCTCCGCATCACTTGCCAATACCATCACAACCGATTTCCGCACAACTTTCCAGTCACTGGTGTCACTTTCAGACTTCCTCTTATGTACTCATTTCTTAATTCGTGTAAACACCACATACCCCTCTTAGCATTCTCATCTCAGTTATTCATCCCTTGTCATTCCCTTCGGGAGGAATGACAGCTCACTTCAAGCCGTCATCGTGAAAACTTTGATGAAGTACCTAGTAAGTATGTAAGTTTTTATGGTGAAATTTTTACAGAATAGTCCCGGCAGATGAAGTGCCGATCTTCGTAGGGTGGCTGGTAGTAGCTGGATGACCTGGTACTTAGTAGCCAAGGATTGAGTTAATTGGCGTGCAATTTGAGAGGCCCATGTCCATAATGGTCTGCGATAAGCTGATGAGAGCAGTGGTGGCCCAGTGGTAACGGCTGCGACTTACGAGTTGTAGATCTTCGAAAATTATTTCATGACCACTGCTCTCAAAACGTATTAACGAAGCGATAGTTGACACCATTTTTTGAGCATTTTTAGCCATACATGTCTTAGACGAAGTATGTTTTTAACCGACTTCTGGAAAAGGAGGAGGTTATCAATTAGGGATGTTTATGTTCGGGCATAACTTCGTCATTTATAGACGGATTTGCAAAATTCTTTTTTTGTTTGAAAGTGTATACTTTCGAGGTGGTCCCCATTGTCACCAAGTAAGAATCTGATGAAAGGATCCCATGGAAATCGAGGGAAACCCTCAAATTTTATAGGCACACCTTTTATAGGCACACCCGCGATTTGGGTATTTTTTATAGTAACTCGTGCATTTGGTCTCGGAAAGTACCATATGGTGAAGTGGAACTGATGATGAAGACCACAGATGGCCATCGGAACTATTCAATTATACCTAAGTATTTCACGGGTTGCGATTCGATTACTTTAATATGGTTTCTAAGTATTTTATGCTCGTCAAAATGCATAACGGTAATAATGACTTCACCATGGAGCTCCAGTTCTCCTGGTTCTTGCTAGGAGAACTCCTCAACAATTGACTTCCCTGAATCGGGAAAAGAAATGTTTTGTAAAAGGTAATGAGCAGTTGACATTGGGCTAAACTTAGATAAATTATTATTAAATGTAGCATTAATAAATGAAAGATACACATCTGCCACAATAATACGTATAATTTTTAAAATAGAAAAATCCGAGAATTAATAAAAATATAAAAAATATAAAATTAAAGTAAAAAATAGGTAAATAATTATCTTTGGACCCTTGTCTAAAGGGACTCCTTTTAATAATATATTTTAGTTACTATGGTTTTTAGTTTTAGGTTCTTTGTTCTAGTATATATTTTATTTATTTGATTATAGGTATTAACATTATTGATTGCATATTAGACATTAAAATTATTATTAACTGACCCACTAAAAAGTGAAAAATAAAAACTTTTTTACAAAAAAAAAAAACAACCGGCTTCCAAAAAAAAAACACTACAAAGTGAAAAAGTGAAAAATAACTTTAATTTAGGAAGTCGGTGGTAAAAAATTAAAACACAGATCCAAAGACACCGACTTCCAAAATTAAAGTTATTTTTCACTTTTTCACTTTGTAGTGTTTTTTTTGGTAGTCGGTTGTTTTTTTTTTTTTGTAAAAAAGATTTTTTTTTACTTTTAACTGCAATCTTTAGTAAAAAGTAACATGCCAACTTTAACTGGAGCAAAAATATGAATAATAATATCTGTCAAAATAACGTGTCAACTGCTGGTCAGCTAGTGGAAAATCGGCACAACATATTCTAAATGAATAAGTGTTAAGTACTTAATAAGTTAAGTAAATTATAAGGTGAACTTTCTGCTTGCCTGAACCTGACTGCCTCGTGGGTCTAGTGGTTGTAAGCGATATTGCTGAGCATGAGGTCTGAGGGTTCGATTCCCGGGTCGGGCAGGGTGTTATTGGGTTTTTCCATCTGGAATTTCTCAACAGCAGTCCGGAGTCTGTATTTGTGCCCGGTTGATGGCAATAGGCTCGCCCCCTATTACATAATAAATTAATGGCATAATGTGGGTGTACTATAGGTACACCTCTGCTCAACCCTTCGGGGCAAACAAGGCGCGATGTTATGGTGTTATATGCCTTTCTTGCCTGAACTACTGAAACTTCGGCTAAGCTTCATTAGTTCGTCAGCCTACAAGTTCATTAACGCAGCATCATCAACTGGCTAGCCTTTTCCCAACTACGTTGGGGTCGGCTTCCAGTCTAACCAGATGCAGCTGAATACCAGTATTTTACATGTAGCGACTGCCTATCTGACCTCCACAACGCAGTAACTGGTAATACGATACTTAGTTACCCCTTGATAAGACTGGTTGTCAGACTTTCGGGCTTCTGACGACCCGTAACGACTGTCAAAGATCCACGAATGACAGCCGAGGTACCCCTAGGTAAGACTGGTTGTCAGACTTTCGGGCTTCTGACGACCCGTAACGACTGTCAAAGATCCACGAATGACAGCCGAGGTACCCCTAGGTAAGACTGGTTGTCAGGCTTTCGGGCTTCTGACGACCCGTAACGACTGTCAAAGATCCACGAATGACAGCCGGGACCATATTCTATGGCCGGACCAACGGCTTAGCGTGCTTTCCGAAGCACGGAGGAAACTCGGTATGTAAAGATGATCACCCATCCACGGAGCAACCCCGTTGTTTCACTAACGCTGCAGTCACGCAGTGATAATACCTAATTAAAATTAAGATGGCTGCGTAGCACAATCTTGCTCAGATCCTCCAGTAGGTATTGGAGTCATCAGTATCGCGTTTTCATCAAAGACAACTCTTGCCCCCCGGGTTTTGAAGGCCAATTAGGTACTAACTGATTGTCAAACTTATGATTACCTACTGCTGTGATTAGCAGACTGAACATTATTTGATTGTGGTTTGTCAATCTACCAGCTACTGTTTGTTTTTGTACTGGGTATTTTCTATCACCGCCTCATTGAAAATGCGGCAATTTTTTGTTTTTTGTGAAGGCGCCTAATAATGTTGCAGCTTAAATGTGACATTTACATCTGACAATAATTAATCTCCTTGTTTTTAACAGAACCATAATTAATTAATGGGTGACATTTAAGTAGTGACATTTGGTTATAATTTACGTATCGCTTGATGCATTTGCGTCAGCGTAATTCAAGGCTTTTAGAGGCAAAAAGCGTCGAAAAATTAAATCATTTATTTAAAAAATCTTTGTAAAAGACATGATTTTATTAAGTTCCACATTATGTAAGTACCTACCTACATCACGTCAGTGTCTTATTATTGTTATTATTACTTAAGTACTTACAACATTTTAGCTGGGTAGGTAACCCAGCTAAAATGTAACACAAAATGAGGACAAAGAAGCCATAACGTGGCGAACAAAGGAACGAGAAAACATTTTTACAAAAAAAAAAACACTAAAAGTGAGTTTTAGTGTTTTTAGGGTTCCGTGCCTCAAAAGGAAAAAACGGAACCTCTACCCCTCGTGTGTCTGTCTGTGCGTCTGTCACAGCTAATTTGCTCCGAATCTAATGGACTGATTAAGTTGAAATTTGGTACACATATGGATTTTTGTGACCCAAACACGTACGGCTAAAGTAAATTAATGAATTTTGAATATGCGGGACACTTTTAGGGGGCAAATAAGAAAATTAAAAAAATAGTTTTGCAAACTGTACCGTGTGACATATAAAATAAAAGGGCTTACTATGAGGGTCTCAAATGTATTTTTTATTTAAAAAGATAAATCGTTCTAAAGTTATTTAAGAAAATAGACGAAAATTAACCATTCTCTTATCTCCGAAACGCCTAAGCCTACAATTTTGAAAAAAAAAAATACAGAAAATAGTTCTCTATCTGTAGATTATAGGCAAACCTGTAAGAAGTTTGCGGTCTACTGCTTGTAGATTACAGGCAAACCTATAAGAGAATTTTCCATGTTAATTTAAACATGGTAAATTTCTCAATATTGTGAGTACAAACTTACATTTACTGTTAGAATTCCCATACATTATTTGAACATGTTTTTCAACTATAATGTTAAGTTTGTTCTTGGGATAATTTCATCCCAACTACGGAACCCTTCATTGTGCGTAGTCCGACCAGCACTTGTCCGGTTTTTTTTTGGATGTCGGTTGTTTTTTTTTTGTAATAAGCGTTTATTTTTCACTTTTCAGCTGTCGTCCGTACCCGGATCCGGATATCCGGATAACAAGCCATTGTTCAGATTTGATTTTGATTTAAGTAGGTAATCACAATAGTGAGTAATGATGAGTAACTGAATATTGTACTTGACTAGGTACTTGAGAGTCAATATCTAACATAGACTGGATCCATAGCCAAGTAATTAGGACACAATAATGGACGCCGCACGTTGGTTAAAATGCTGTTGACACCTGATAATTATTAATAATAATATTGCGATAAGTCGTATCTCATTGCTCGCACACACGCAAAAGTAGGTAGGTAATCAGTTTACGCAATTGCATGCGACACAAAGGCACCTTAATAACTAGGCTAAGTAATAACAGCCGTTTTCCGGGGTTGGTCCGTGAATGGGTGACCATCTTTACACATCGAGAGTACTCCGTGTCTCGGCACGTTAAGCCATTGGTGCCGGCTGCCATTCGTAGATCTTTGACTGTCGTTACGGGTCGTAGCCCGAATGTCTGACAAACAGTTTTAACTGGGTAATACTGGATTGCGGAGGTCAGATAGGCATTCGCTCCATGTCAAATACTGGCATTCAGCTGCATTATTAGACTGGAAACCGACCCCAACATAGTTGGGAAAAGGGTAGGCAGAATTGACAAAGGCACCACGTGTCGAGCGACCATGTCTTTGTATCGCGTGCCGTTCGCGTCGCGTTTCGCGCCCCTTTGAAGGAGCCTTTATGGCCTATATATGGCCTATATTTTTCCTAGACGCTACGTGTTCAACTGCAACTTTGAAGTAGGTACGTCGCAATTATCTTGAAAAGACGCACTTGGCCGAAGTGTGTGTCGGACCACGCACAATGAAGGGTTCCGTAGTTGGGATGAATTTATCCCAAAAACAAACTTAACATTTGTAGTTGAAAAACATGTACCTATATCATCAACCAATACATCGATTTACGTCACGGTCAATTTTACAACTGAAAATGTAAGTTTATAATCGCAAAATATATTTTTTTTACGTGTTAAATCTACAAATTAATGATTTTCGGACGTTTTCCTTTACTTGTGCTGAGACCTTGCTTCTTGCCAAATTTCATGATTCTAGGTCAACAGGAAGTATCCAGTAGGTTTTGATTTACAGTATCAAAATATGTCGCATAAAATAGCTGTTTTTTTATTGCGTTGACTTAGAAGCTTAGTGGTAATAGACCAACGCATTTGGTATTAATTTCAACTGAATACCTCCACGTCTGCCTGAGAAAAAGGGTTTTGACAGACTGACAGACAGACAGACAGACAGACGGACAACGAAGTGTTATAAGGGTTCCGTTTTTTACTTTTGAGGTACGGAACCCTAAAAATTAAGACCATAATGAATAAGCGTAATATCTGGTTTTAATGCCAGAGAGTTAATTCAGTTCTTATTGAGATAGGTCCTAATCAATTATTCGACCATTAAAAATTGCGAATTGCCCTAATTTATAAAATTTTATAAAACCGGTCAAGAGCGAGTCGGACTCGCGCACCGAGGTTTCCGTTCCGATTTCTGAAAAAGTGTGCTATTTAGAGACATCGTTTTATTTTTCCTGTAATCTTTACATAAACTTAGAATAATTTCAGATTTTTCTCTTTGCAAACTTCGGAGATTAGGGGCCCCCCTTATCTAATTAAGGAAACGTTATTTTTTTTTTACATTTTTCATCAAAAGTCGAAAACTATGCGGCCTAAAAAAAATAAAAAAATGTGCAAACAGCGTTCTTTCATATGATACCCCAAATGCCCTAGGGGACTTTGAATTTTTAAGACCCCTTCAGTCCCTGTTGCAAAAAAAAAACAAATATTTTTATTTCTTTCTTATTTGCAAAATAGTTGGGTAAACGTCATCTAAAACTGTTCCAAATTTCAAGTTGATAGCATTAGTAGTTTTTGAGATATCCAGTTGTGACAGACAGACAGACTGAGTCGCACCATAAGGGTTCCTTTTTACCATTTTGGTACGGAACCCTAAAAATGTAACTTTTGTGACCAATATGTAGGTATGAAATGAACTGGAGGTTATCCGTAGCTAATGTAACAGGCCATTAAGGCGCAGATTTCCTGAAAACGATCAAAAATGTGGTTTTTTAAAGCTGTGTATCTCATCAACCGTAAATAATTTTGACATGTAAAAAAATATGATATTTTCAAGTCCTTCTCACATACAGTGATGGAAGCCAAAACATAATTTAACATACTTTAATGCACCAAAAAAATCTTTAAACATACCTCCTAATAATCTTTAAAAGCTATTTATCTCTTCATTAGCAATTATAATTTTAATTAAAAATACACCATGAAATGTCAAATTCCATACTGCATCCAGTGATGGATTACTTTTTATTAAATAAATAAAATAAATAAATAAATATCTTTGGACATTTCACACAACGCCATCTAGTCCCAAGCTAAGCAACCTAATGCTTGTGTTATGGTAACGAGATGGCTGATAAATTACTTATATACATTTTTTTTTTTGTAAATACATACATATTATAGATAGAAAAACACCCAGACTCGGAACAAATACTTGTAGGTCGTACAAATATTTGTTCCGTGCGGGAATCGAACCCGCGACATGCTGCGCAGCAGTCAATCGCTCAACCACTGCGCCAAACGTGTCGTCGTGTCGTATTATTAAATAGTTAATTTCTAATTTTATACGATTTTATTTGCACTTTTACGACATAATTCCGCAGGGCCTTAACCCGTTTGGTTTTGTATCTTTTTTAATAAGTAATGAAACCCAACCGTGAGTTCGTGACCGAAACATAAAAATAACAACAAAAGCACGTGTTCGTTTCGACCGCGCGGCCATGGCGTTAAAAAAAAAAAAAAACTATACCAACATTTTGTAACAATTTGTAAAAGTTGACTCCCAAAACCTCAAATTTGTCAAAGCTATGGTTAAAAAGTTAGAAGGGTTTGAACGTGGCCGCGCCATCGAAACGCGGAGAACCGCGCGGCCACGGAGATCTCAGAAACTAAGCGTTGCACAGACCTGAAATTTTGGTAAATAACAGATTCAATTTGTAAACAATTTGTAAAAATATAGAAAAAAATCCTAGGTTAATATTTTAGGAGCTGTGAGACTAAAACCCCGTGGCCGCGCCATCGAAACGGTGACAAAAACGTGATAGCCGATATCTCGCTGAAAAAGCATCGCAGACGTCTAGAGTTTTTTGTAAAACCCAGATTTGAATTTGTCAAAACTTATAAAAATGCAACAAAAAATACTAGGTTAATATTTTAGGAGCTGTGAGACTAAAACCCCGTGGCCGCGCCATCGAAACGGTGACAAAAACGTTATCACCGATATCTCGCTGAAAAAGCATTGCAGAGGTCTGAAGTTTTTTGTAAAACCTAGATTTGAATTTGTCAAAACTTGTAAAAATACAACAAAAAACCCTAGGTTTATATTTCAGGACCCGCGCCATAGAAACGGTGAAAAACACGTTATCGCCGATATCTCACTGAAAAAGCATCGCAGAGGTCTGAAATTATTTGTAAAACCTAGATTTGAATTTGTCAAAATTTGTAAAAATATAACAAAAAATCCTAGGTTTATATTTCAGGAGCCGCGCCATTGAAACGGTAAAAAACACGTTATCGCCGATATCTCACTAAATAAGCATCGCAAAGGTCTGAAGTTTTTTGTAAAACCTAGATTTGAATTTGTCAAAATTTGTAAAAATACAACCAAAAATCCTAAGTTTATATTTCAGGAGCTGTAAGACTAGAACCCCATGGCCGCGCCATTCAAACGGTGAAAAATATGTTATCGCCGATATCTCGCTGAAAAAGCATCGCAGAGGTCGGAAGTTTTATGTAAAACCTAGATTTGAATTTGTCAAAACTTGTAAAAATACAACGAAAATCCTAGGTTAATATTTCAGGAGCTGTAAGACTAAAACCCCGTGGCCGCGCCATCGAAACGGTGACAAAAACGTAATACCCGATATCTCGCTGAAAAAGCATCGCAGACGTCTAGAGTTTTTTGTAAAACCCAGATTTGAATTTGTCAAAACTTACAAAAATGCAACAAAAAATCCTAGGTTTATATTTCAGGAGCTGTAAGACTAAAACCCCGTGGCCGCGCCATCGAAACGGTGACAAAAACGTGATAGCCGATATCTCGCTGAAAAAGCATCGCAGACGTCTAGAGTTTTTTGTAAAACCCAGATTTGAATTTGTCAAAACTTGTAAAAATACAACAAAAAATCCTAGGTTTATATTTCAGGAGCTGTAAGACTAAAACCCCGAGGCCGCGCCATCGAAACGGTGACAAAAACGTAATACCCGATATCTCGCTGAAAAAGCATCGCAGACGTCTAGAGTTTTTTGTAAAACCCAGATTTGAATCTGTCAAAACTTACAAAAATGCAACAAAAAATCCTAGGTTTATATTTCAAGAGCTGTAAGACTAGAACCTCATGGCCGCGCCATCACAACGGTGAGAAATACGTTATCACCGATATCTCGCTGAAAAAGCATCGCAGAGGTCTGAAGTTTTTTGTAAAACCTAGATTTGAATTTGTCAAAACTTGTAAAAATACAACAAAAAATCCTAGGTTTATATTTCAGGAGCTGTAAGACTAGAACGTCATGGCCGCGCCATCGAAACGGTGAAAAATACGTTATCACCGATATCTCGCTGAAAAAGCATCGCAGAGGTCTGAAGTTTTTTGTAAAACCTAGGTTTGAATTTGTCAAAACTTGTAAAAATACAACAAAATATCCTAGGTTTATATTTCAGGAGCCGCGCCATTGAAACTGTGAAAAACCCGTTACCGCCGATATCTCGCTTTTTCAGTGAGATATCGGCGATAACGTGTTTTTTACCGTTTCAATGGCGCCACTCCTGAAATATAAACCTAGGATTTTTTGTTATATTTTTACAAATTTTGACAAATTCAAATCTAGGTTTTACAAGAAACTTCAGACCTCTGCGATGCTTTTTCAGTGAGATATCGGCGATAACGTGTTTTTTACCGTTTCAATGGCGCCGCTCCTGAAATATAAACCTAGGATTTTTTGTTGTATTTTTACAAGTTTTGACAAATTCAAATCTAGGTTTTACAAGAAACTTCAGACCTCTGCGATGCTTTTTCAGTGAGATATCGGCGATAACGTGTTTTTTACCGTTTCAATGGCGCCGCTCCTGAAATATAAACCTAGGATTTTTTGTTGTATTTTTACAAGTTTTGACAAATTCAAATCTAGGTTTTACAAAAAACTTCAGACCTCTGCGATGCTTTTTCAGCGAGATATCGGTGATAACGTATTTCTCACCGTTTCGATGGCGCGGCCATGAGGTTCTAGTCTTACAGCTCTTGAAATATAAACCTAGGATTTTTTGTTGCATTTTTGTAAGTTTTGACAAATTCAAATCTGGGTTTTACAAAAAACTCTAGACGTCTGCGATGCTTTTTCAGCGAGATATCGGGTATTACGTTTTTGTCACCGTTTCGATGGCGCGGCCACGGGGTTTTAGTCTTACAGCTCCTGAAATATAAAACTAGGATTTTTTGTTGTATTTTTACAAGTTTTGACAAATTCAAATCTAGGTTTTACAAAAAACTTCAGACCTCTGCGATGCTTTTTCAGCGAGATATCGGCGATAACATATTTTTCACCGTTTGAATGGCGCGGCCATGGGGTTCTAGTCTTACAGCTCCTGAAATATAAACCTAGGATTTTTGGTTGTATTTTTACAAATTTTGACAAATTCAAATCTAAGTTTTACAAAAAACTTCAGACCTCTGCGATGCATTTTCAGTGAGATATCGGCGATAATGTGTTTTTTACCGTTTCAATGGCGCGGCTCCTGAAATATAAACCTAGGATTTTTTGTTATATTTTTACAAATTTTGACAAATTCAAATCTAGGTTTTACAAATAATTTCAGACCTCTGCGATGCTTTTTCAGTGAGATATCGGCGATAACGTGTTTTTCACCGTTTCTATGGCGCGGGTCCTGAAATATAAAACTAGGGTTTTTTGGTGTATTTTTACAAGTTTTGACAAATTCAAATCTAGGTTTTACAAAAAACTTCAGACCTCTGCAATGCTTTTTCAGCGAGATATCGGTGATAACGTTTTTGTCACCGTTTCGATGGCGCGGCCACGGGGTTTTAGTCTCACAGCTCCTAAAATATTAACCTAGTATTTTTTGTTGCATTTTTATAAGTTTTGACAAATTCAAATCTGGGTTTTACAAAAAACTCTAGACGTCTGCGATGCTTTTTCAGCGAGATATCGGCTATCACGTTTTTGTCACCGTTTCGATGGCGCGGCCACGGGGTTTTAGTCTCACAGCTCCTAAAATATTAACCTAGGATTTTTTTCTATATTTTTACAAATTGTTTACAAATTGAATCTGTTATTTACCAAAATTTCAGGTCTGTGCAACGCTTAGTTTCTGAGATCTCCGTGGCCGCGCGGTTCTCCGCGTTTCGATGGCGCGGCCACGTTCAAACCCTTCTAACTTTTTAACCATAGCTTTGACAAATTTGAGGTTTTGGGAGTCAACTTTTACAAATTGTTACAAAATGTTGGTATAGTTTTTTTTTTTTTTTAACGCCATGGCCGCGCGGTCGAAACGAACACAAAAGCACGACTGCGCGGCGGCGCAGTGCCGCGGCGCACCCAACCGATGTGAGGAGCTCCTTCAGGCTACCGCAGACAGGCGCAACACGATTGGTGGAACAATTTCTATGAAAACTGAATTAAAATTGTTTTATGTACCGAAGTCGCATCGCGGCTGTCTGCGGGAGCCTCTACTGTTGTTAACTGGACATGACTATCTGCTACTGTTATATTGGGTACCGCTTACCCGTTACCTACATTTGCGTTAGATTACTTGTTTTTTGTTCTTTTTTTGGTCTTTAATCGCGATGGCACAGTTAAACCGTCGTTTGTTCTCTTGCCTCTGTAAATGTTGTACCTACAAGCGGCAAAGAAATTACTGACCAAGGCATTATACAGTAGAAAGGTTTTATAAAACCTAGCTGTTGCCCGCGGCTTCGCCCGCGTGGATGTCGGAAACTGTCTCACGGGAACGTACTTACACCGGAATAAAAAGTATCCTATGTGCTAACCCAGGTCAATGGTATATCTTTAACCCTTTCATCCAAATCCGTTCAGCCGTTAAGGCGTGATAAGGTAACAGGCTGTGTTACTTTCGCATTTGTAACTAATACTCTGCCCGCGACTTCCTCCGCGTTACCTGCCCGCGCTATTACTTCGTTTTCGCTAAGCGTACTTTCAGATTTTTTTTTTTTGTTCGGCGCGTAGGGGTTTTTGAGTGATACTTAAATATGCCTATAGGCTTCCTTAGGCTTGGGCTATCTGAACCATCAATAGTGTCAATCTCTAGCATCAGACTATCTATTCTGTAAAAATCTCACCGTGTAAACTTAGGTGAAGTGAACCATCAATAGTGTCAATCCCTAGCATCAGACTATCTGGGTAGTTCTTCGAGGTCCCTCAAAACGCGGTCACACGGTCTTAATTCCTAACCTATTAAATATTTAGTCTTAGGACCAAATACAGATTACTCTTTATTTATTTATGTGTATAATTTCAACAATAAACGACTAAAATTATTTATAATATTTATTTTAAAAAATAATAGACGCATATATTTAGATTATTATTAATTAATTAATTATTGTTTGTCGGCTACCGATATATTCTATAAAAAAATTACCGTGACAACTAAGGTGAAGTGAACATGAAGTGACCTGTCATTCCACCCGATGCTAGGGATTGACACTATTGATGGTTCACTTCACCTAAGTTTTCACGGTGAGATTTTTACGGAATAGACAGTCTGATGCTAGGGATTGACACTATTGATGGATCACTTCACCTAACTTTTCACGGTGAGATTTTTACAGAATAGACAGTCTGATGCTAGGGATTGACACTATTGATGGATCACTTCACCTAACTTTTCACGGTGAGATTTTTACAGAATAGACAGTCTGATGCTAGGGATTGACACTATTGATGGATCACTTCACCTAACTTTTCACGGTGAGATTTTTACAGAATAGACAGTCTGATGCTAGGGATTGACACTATTGATGGTTCACTTCACCTAAGTTTTCACGGTGAGATTTTTACAGAATAGATAGTCTGATGCTAGAGATTGACACTATTGATGGTTCACGTCACCTAAGTTTTCACGGTGAGATTTTTACAGAATAGATAGTCTGATGCTAGAGATTGACACTATTGATGGTTCACTTCACCTAAGTTTTCACGGTGAGATTTTTACAGAATAGATAGTCTGATGCTAGAGATTGACACTATTGATGGTTCACTTCACCTAAGTTTTCACGGTGAGATTTTTACAGAATAGATAGTCTGATGCTAGAGATTGACACTATTGATGGTTCACTTCACCTAAGTTTTCACGGTGAGATTTTTACAGAATAGATAGTCTGATGCTAGGGATTGACACTATTGATGAATAACTTCAACTAAGTTGAGTGGTGAGATCATGGTGAGTTTTTTCAGAATAGACGTCGATCTCAATTATAATGTTTGAGGTCAAGAAACTGTCGAGTTTTTTGACTTCAAACATATAATAGGTATAATTGAACGCGAAGCGAAACTGTTAATCTTGGATCTCATTATTTTCACAATGGATTAAACGAAATTCCAAGATTTTAATTAAACTACTAAGTAAGTACCTAAGTACTAGATTAATATGTTCCATAATCCGATCCCGCAGCAAACTTGATGAATGTAAAATTATACAAAAGGGTTCCGTACCATTTATCTATCTATATAAATAAAAAGAGAAGTCCTTACTGACTGACTGACTGTTTCATCAACGCCCAGCCCAAACCCTTGAAACCTAGAAAGCTGAAATTTTGCACAGAGGTTCCCTTTATAATGTAGACCAGGAATAAGGAAGGATTTCCCGGTAGTAGGTTCCGGTTGGATACTCTCCGATATCCACGCGAGCGAAGCCGCGGGCAAAAGCTAGTTATCTATAATAACGTCAAAAAAATCATGTTTGTTGTATGGGAACACCCTTAAATATTTATTTTATTCTGTGTTTAAGGGCGAGCGCGCATTGCGGTGCGTTTTTCTACCGCATAATCTGTGAAGTATGGAATGTCTTCGAAGTGCGCGCACTGCGGTCATGCGTTTTGTTACTGTAGGCCCCGCCCAGTGCGGCAGAACTAACGGAAACGCACCGCAGTGCGCGCTCGCTCTTAGTATTTGTTGTTATAGCGGCAACAGAAATACATCATCTGTGAAAATTTCAACTGTCTAACTATCACGGTTCATGAAATACAGCCTGGTGACAGACGGACATACAGCGGAGTCTTAGTAATAGGGTCCCGTTTTACACTTTGGGTACGGGACCCTAGAAAAAAGTTCAAAAACCCGACTACTGAAAAATCACGCTCTAAAATGAAACTTTACTTTTTAGTTGTGGTACCTACACAAATTCGAATACCACTATCTGTTATGTAAATTACAGTGTCAGGAAGTTATTAAAACATCATCTACATAGACTAAGTGGGAAAAATTCGTATTATTGAAACTGATTTAAAAACTACTTAAGCAAAGTTAATCAAATTTATATGGGACTACCTTTGTAACAAAAAAAGAATTTTCCAAATCAGTCTAGCCGTTTTCAAGTATTCGGAGAACATACATAAAAGAAAAAATAGATTCCGACGAACTGAGAACCTTCCTTTTTTGAAGTCGGTTAATGAGGTCAAAACTTGTGGTAGGTACCTGTCCAAGAATTTAGGTTATCAAAAATCCAACGTAAACATACAGTTACCTACCTAGCTACTGTCCGTAATCCAATCAATGTTTCAATCCTAACCTATCACAACATTCGATAACATGTAGGTGGGTAAGATTGTGGCGATTAGATAACAGTTTCAGGTCAATTTTTAATCAATGACCATAATCAACACCTTATTTTGTCAAAGCTACGTTGCATCCAGCTGCATCGGCATAAAAGTAGGTAAGTACTTAAATAGCCTGTTCCAAAACAATGTGATGATATAAGAAAATGAACCAGAAAATGTGCCTGTGGAAAGCACTCAATTTGTTATTGGCATTTTTATAAAAAATAATTTTTTTTTCGCATTTTTTTTAAACGAAATACTAATTTTAAATCACTCTATAGATGTTTTTCATTTGACAATGGAGGTTCATTAATTGGAGGTATAACCTCATTTAACGTCGATGGTTGTCGTTTTAACTTAAGGTTTTAATTAGTCATGCATGCAGCCATCATGAAATGTTTCATGAAATGAAATGTGTGTTAATAAATAATATAAAAAAAAAAATATAATATAAATAAAAACTTATAAAAAGAACTAGGTTTAAGCGAGGAACTCTAAACATTTTTCCTTTTCCTTCTCCTTCGAAGAATCTGCAATTAATAGCGATTGCCTGTTAGACAATTATAGCTATTTGCGGATTCTTGACATGATATGTGGTATCAGTAAAAGTGGGTTAATACCTACTTACCTATTTCAAATTTCGTATTAGAATTGTTCCCGATAGATAAGTAAGCATTGTACCTACTTTGCTGACGGCTCGAAGCATAATAAGGGAATACATCGATAATTTTGTGCTTTTAAAATTCCTATAAAACATAAAACCAAATGGTGAACTTTAAATCGAAGGTATTTACTTAAATGTGTTATAAATTTACTAAGCTATAAATTGATTTAAGTACCTATAGTATTTTGTCTTAAACCTGCATTCAAACAAAACGCGTTTAAATTACAGAGCGCGTGAGAGTTTTCTATCTCGCGTATCAAACTATTAGACAGCCACAATGGTATTTCACTTATTATTATAGACTAGGGCCAATCCTGTTTGAGCAAAAAAAAAATCTTAGCAGTATACGAGTAGTCGGAAAATTTAGCTAATGATGTAAATAACGAAGGAAAAATAGTCCAGACTCGATAAAAGTTATGGAAGGGGGGTGGGGTGGGGGGGTAGTATGTATACGGTTTTAGGGGTTTGTACTGGTTTTTTGCGATTTGCGGCTAAACTATGCATCCTATCGAAAAAAGTTAAATTTAAAAGTGGTAGATAATAAAAAAATCTTTAACTTTTTTCTCATACATTATGACCTATAACCTCAAAATTATCGAGAAAAACGCAAAAAACCTTTTTTTTGGTTTTTAATTTATAACTATAGCAAATATTATTATTTTTTCATGAAAATTGGTGAAAATGTTCTTTTTTGTGTTTCAAACAAGCCCAAATTTTTTCAAAGCGAAATATTTATTTGTCGATGTTTTATGAAGAAAATACAAAAAATTGACCTTATTTTCAATCGAAAAATTTGGTTAGTAAATTTTAGATAAATGACCTTTACCAGTGCTCATTTTTTTCGTTGAAATCTCAGCTTTCACATGGAATTAAAATATAATATTGTTTACGTACAAAAATATCGTTAAAAAAGCGAACAACCGAAAAAACTACTTTTCAAAAATCGATTTTTCGAAAACCGAATGTAAATGTTAATAAACATTTACATTCATCAAAAGCGTTATTTCTTACGAAATACTCTGTTAATTTAAACACTCTACTATTACTCTGTTAATAACAGTGTGTCTACCAGTGTGTGTGTGTGTGTGTGTAACAGTGTGTGTGTTGTGTGTGTCTGTTGTGTCTGTGTGTGTTTGTGTCTGTTGTTGTTTTGTGTGTGTTGTGTTTTTTTACTCTGTTATTTTTTCTGTTTTATTTATGTTTGTTGTTTTGTTTTTTGTTTTTGTTGTTTGTTTTTCTGTTAATTTACATGTACCTAACTATTTTCGGCTTTCAAAGCATCGAAATTCGAAATAGACATTCGATTTGTTAAACATAGGCTGTAAGTAACCACGTACATCCAAGTTGATCACTCTACTTTTCATCAATAATGCGAGGAAATTATAAAACACAAACAAAATAAAAACTGTTAAATTTAAAAAAAAAAAATCGTCTAGTTAAATGGAATGGCAGTGAAAAATACCTATTCTGCCCAATAATTTTTGTGTTGTTGGTATGTATTTTATTTCTACTAATTAGCAATACCTATGAAAAAATGTAAGTAAGTACTTACCTCTTATAATTGGTGAGTTCTGGCGATGAAGTGCCCACGAAGAAAAAAGATTTCAATAAAATTATTTTACTTTTAATTTTTGTATTTTATAGTCAAGTATAAGACAAGTATTAAAAGTGATCATTTGTAAATAAAGGGTCTTTCAACAAGGACGGGTCGATGTTGAAATTAAATAAAACAAGCTGTATGTGAGATATTAAAGAAATTATTTTTTTAATTGAAAGCCCCATTTATGCCATTATTTATGAAATATGACAGGCGGCGTCATTGGTCCGTACTTCTTCGAAAACGATGATGGCAAGGCCATTACTGTCAACGGCGAGCGCTACAGATCAATGATTAACAATTTATTGGTGACGTGAATTGACCACCAAGATCGTGCGGTTTGACCCCGCTAGACTTTTTCTTGAGGGGTTTTCTCAAGTCGCAGGTCTATGCCAATAATTCGCAATCAACCGATGCCCTGAAAGTCAACATAACGCAGGCCATCGCTCAGATTCAGCCGGATCTATGCAGTAGAGTAATTGAAAATTGGACTTCTCGGATCCGTGCGTCCGTTTCGTCATTTATCTAAAATTTACTAACCAAATTTTTCGATTGAAAATAAGGTAATTTTTTTGTATCTTCTTCATAAAACATCGACAAATAAATATTTCGCTTTGAAAAAATTTGGGCTTGTTTGAAACACAAAAAAGAACATTTTCACCAATTTTCATGAAAAAATAATAATATTTGCTATAGTTATAAATTAAAAACCAAAAAAACGGTTTTTTGCGTTTTTCTAGATAATTTTGAGGTTATGGGTAATAATGTATCAGAAAAAAGTTAAAGATTTTTTTATTATCTACCACTTTTACATTAAACTTTTTTCGATAGGATGCATAATTTAGCCGGAAATCGCAAAAAACCAGTAGAAACCCCTAAAAACGTATATATTACCACCCTTCCAGAACTTTTTCCGAGTCTGGACTATTTTTCCTTCGTTATTTACATCATCAACTAAATTTTCCAACCACTCGTATACTGCTAAGATTTTTTTTTTTTTTACGATATTTTGAGCGGTTTGGTCTATTACACACCGAGCTAAACCACGCTTCGATAATTATTATTCTCTTATCGGCGATTCAGCTTGCCCATTACGGTTCTATACCGCTAAGGCGTTGCACCACAGAACAGTTATTTGCTCGGACGCACTTTCTAGCCATCCATCATCAACAATTGCAAAGAAATCGGAACAGTGGTTTGTATGAGTAAGTACCTATCTTGTGAGTCTTGTGACCACGTCATAAACTACAATAAGAATTTTATGCTTATTAACTTCTGAACGAGGGGCTCATGCCTAAGTAATAACGGCCGCACGGGTCGTTTGCCGAGTTCGGTCCGAGTATGGATAACACCATCTATTACATTTAATAGGGACGAGAGCCTCTCGTGGCTAAAAGAATGTGAAGCCGTTGGTCTCGGCCACAGAACTGATAAACCTCTTTTATCTGTTCTGTGGTCTCGGCTGTCATACGCAGATCCTTGACAGTCGTTAGGGGAAGTCTGATAACCTGTCTTACCAAGGGGTGTCGTATGTTAACCAGTAACTAGGTTGTGAAGGTCAAATAGGCAGTCACTCCATGTAACTGTACATCTCTCTCATCATCTCTCATCTCTGTACTGTGTAAACTGTACTGGAAGGTAATCTGCGGCTTCCAGTCTAACTAGGTGGGTAGTCTAAATAGGTGGAAAAAAGCTAGGCAGATGATTACTCTGAACTCTTCTAAAAGCATACTAGACTTTCTATCGTCATTGCGTAAGCGCAATGCACTAAGTACCTATGTATTTACTACTAATATTAAGTATTCTGTGCTACTATACTACTAGATAGGTAGTTATTTTGAATGATGAGTCGATTTATGAAGCAATAACCTACTTAGAGAAATAATGGCGTTAATTTTGTTAACAGTATGCATTACATGGAGGCGTGTATTCGCGAAACGATGCGGTTCGACACCACGGTCCCGCTCTCAGTACCGCACAGAGCCATGAAGACAACAACGTTAGCAGGCTATGATGTGCCAGAGGTAAGATTATTATTCTCATTATAACTATCTGCTCCCAACCAAGACTCAACTATAGCGAAATATACAAAAAAATACTTAAAATAATGTAAGTACATAGGTAATGACGGTGGATGCCAAAATGAGTTATGCGCTCTTCGTCCCATTCGCACTTCGTCCCGCGTTCGCAGTTGGTCACATTAGCCATTCGCGGTTGGTCCCATTCGAAGTTCGTCCCATGCAAGTAGTTTGTTAGGGAAGAGGTAGGTTTATGGACCAAAGTGGGTTGGATTTATAAAAAATCAACAAATATATTAATAAAACATTGAGAAGTGTGGTTATTATTTTACTTATTAGGTATATTACATTGCTAACTTGTCGAATTTGGATATTTTATAAGTAACTATATTTGTTGTTTTTTTATAAATCCTAGCCACTTTGGTCCATAAACCTACCTCTTCCCTTACAAACTACTTGCATGGGACGAACTGCGAATGGGACTAACTGGGTCCAACGGCGAATGGGACCAAGTGCGAATGGGACAAGTGTGCATAACCCGTCAAAGTGACATACTTATTTGTTTAAAATCGCTTAATTTACCTGTTATCTTCGAAATGTATTGTACCCAATGGTATACTGCAAGGGAGCTTGCTGGGTCCCTGGTTAACCTACATAATCAAATATACCTTAGTTTCCGTATGCTGGTGATGTTTGGGAACTGCTAACGCTCTAAGTAGTTAAAAAAAACTCAGGATGTCCTCATAGTCAAAGCTGCTACCATAGGCGCCGGGGAATTTAGCACAGATCCTATAAAGATGGTAAACCAAACTTTCTGCGATCAAGATAATACCTGCGCGGCTTTAGAAATGACCTCCACCTTTGATAAATAAAACAATTTCTAGCTCGTGTTCAATGTTTCCAGGGCACAATGGTCAGTGCCAATCTGTCATTGCTGCACATGGACAAGGAGACCTGGGGCGACCCCGAAAACTTCCGCCCCGAACGATTTCTCAGCAACGGCGAGTTGGACGTCTCTCTCGATAAATCATTGCCGTTTGGCGCAGGTATGATACCTCTTTCATCCCGAATTCTACCCTTGGTTAATAGATTTCTGATTGCTGTGGGTAATTTCGTACATTTCGTTCCCATTGCTGTTCGCTTAACTACTAAGAGAGCTGAGGTGGCCCAGTGGTAACGGCCCCGACTTGCGAGTTGTATGTCGTGGGTTCGAACCCAGACAGGCGCTTTTCTTTGTGTAAATAATTACATCACCACTGCTCTCAAAACGGTGAAGGAAAACATCGTGAGGAAACCGGCTTGTCGTAGAACCAAAAAATCAAAGACATGTGACATCTACTAACCCGCATTGGCCCCGCGTGGTGGATTACAGCCCACTCCCTCTCGAAGAGAGTAGGCCTGTGTTCCAGCAGTGGGAACATTATAACCTGATTATGCTATCTACTAAACCTGACATGCCGGCGAAATTCGCTCTTTCTGGACTCTGGTAGGTTTACTACACTATACTAGTATAACCACCTAAGTTTCTCGTGCCAAGGAAGATGCTACAGCATGATGGCTAGATCTGAGAGAGGGTGGGTAGCCTATTTGGTGATGTAAGTAAAAAGACCCCAATAAAAATCCTTGCAAAGGAATGGAAATTCCTTGTTGGCAACACCTCTACCTCCAGAGCTACGTAGATACTATCTTTCTCCTAAAATACTTTTGTTGTTTGAAATAGGTATACATTTTGTATGTTAAGACGTTCCGGCGTGAGACGGCTACAGCCGTCATAACAATAAAACTTAGGGCGAGCGCGCATTGCGGTGCGTTTTTCTACCGCATAATCTGTGAAGTATGGGATGTCTTTGAAGTGCGCGCACTGCGGTCATGCGTTTTGTTACTGTAGGCCCCGCCCAGTGCGGCAGAACTACCGGAAACGCACCGCAGTGCGCGCTCGCTCTTATACTGTGTCGTTTGCCGTGTAAAATAAACACAATGTCACGACTCAGTTTTCCTCAATGCCTGCAACATAGTTAGGCAAGAGACATGTCTTGCGGGTAGAAACAGTTCATTCATAGTATAATACGAGTAGGTGGCCTACATAAGAAATCCAGTTTCCACAAGTTAATACGCTAGTTTATAAACCTGTCACAGTTACGTTGTGCAATATGTAGGTCGTAGATACTTATTCTTAGCTGCGAAACGCTTGAAAAATTGCTACAATTACGGCTTAGGCAACGCCAATACTTAGTATCTAAGTAAGTAGCTGTGTGAATACTATGTTTTACCCAGCAATAGATAATACTTAGGCTTCACCGACTTGCCCGTAGCTCACGTAGCTATCTGCCTAGCTATTGTTATAAAATAAGTTACGGAAATCGAAATGTTTTCATGCTGATTATTTTTAATCCAGTCAGTATGAACAGAATAAGTCATGGTAGTGAGCCCAGAGGGTTTCTGAGAGTATATCCTATTTCAGAATTTCCAAAATGGACCAAAATAAAGTGATCTTCAGAACCATTGATTTTCGTATGATCGTGTGCGGCCAGATGCATAATGACATGAATAGTCATAATTATCTGATGAAGAAATGTGGGCTTTCCCTAAATCTGACTTCTTTGAAAACTCAGATTTGGACAATTTTTTAAAAGGCTCGAATAAAAGATATTCTGTGAAACATAGTGTTACTTACCGCCTGATAGTAAATATATGTATAAATATCTGACAAAAAAACCTTTTGGGAAATATACCAAAACGAAATTTCATTGATCCAGAAGTGGTCATAATTTTGCTTTTATCTCTAAAATAGCTGCGCCCCGCGGTTTCACCCGCGTAGACCGGGATAAAAAGGAGCCTATGTGTTAATCCAAGGTCTATCTACATACTAAATTTCATCCTAATCGGTCCAGCCGTTTGAGCGTGAAGAAGTAACAAACATACAGACATACATACACAAACACACACTTTATAATATTAGAGAATAGTAGTTTTGATTGCTAAGTATTTAAATTTCAAGCTGAGCCTTTTGTGAAGATTTGTCGATATTCAGAAGAAAATATCAAACACTACTTGAAAGTAATTATTAAAAGCTAAGTAGCAAAATTATAACGTCGGAGTACACCATAAACAGCGTTGATTATTTAATAATTTTACTGTCACATAAGCAAACATATTTTTTTGAAAAACATACCTACTTATCATAAGGGCTACCTAACGAGCTATGAACATTAAAAAAAAATACTCAGAGGTGCGTCAATTGTTTGATAAATCTGGCAAAGATGGAACACCACAATTACTGAAATTAACGAATACCTTACATTCTCTCATGCCGCACACCTACTCAGCTATTATAGTCCGGGCGGCCGCTGCACGATTACTTACCTCATCGAGTTACTGGAAAATACCACATTAACTTTCCGACCCGCTTGCTCAAAAACCCTCTGGGCTCTTTTTTGTGGCTGGGAAATCTGGGCTCTCCCCGCTACAATCACAATAAAGTGCTTATATAAAGAAAACCTTTAATCCAATTAGAAATAATCTAATAATTATAATCCTATTAACACGATAGTTTTGAAATTTTTCCAAATGTTTCATAAGTAGGTATGTGTGTAGTATCTAGTTATCTGCCTATGTACTTACTTAAATAATCGGCGCGGCGTTGCTATGCCACAGTATATAATAATGTTAGAACAGTTTAACCAGTTTAACTTCATAAAAAACGGCCGAAACGACGCGCTTCGAAATCTCAGTATATATCAGTACGCAACAGTTCGACTGCGTGGCATGCAGTTACGCACGGACGGATTAATTAATTCAAGGTCACTGCTTAGTAGTATTATTACTCTGTGGCTATGCCAAGGAGTCGGACTCGCGCACCGAGGGTTCCGTTCCGATTTCTGGAAAAGTGTGCTATTTGGAGACATCGTTTTATTTTTCCTGTAATCTTTGCTTAAACTTCTATCACATATATAATTTCAGATTTTCTTTGCAAACTAGAGATAAGGGGGGGGGGACGGTATTTTTTTTTACATTTTACATCAAAAGTCGAATAATTTGCGGCCTAAAAGAAATTTAAAAAATGTTTGAGAATGTGCAAACAACGCTCTTTTATATGATACCCCACAAAAGACCTAGTAGCCCCACTTTGAATTTTTAAGACCCCCTTTCGGTACCTGTTGCAAAAAAATGCATATATTTTTATTTCTTTCTTATTTGCAAAATGGTTGGGTAAACGTCATCTAAACCTGTTCCAAATTTCAAGATGATAGCATTAGTAGTTCTTGATATATCAAGCTGTGACAGACAGACAGACTGAGTCACACCATAAGGGTTCCATTTTGGTACGGAACCCTAAAAAGCGCCGATCAGACCAAAGCCATGGCGGTAGCATTTTTGACCGCCACCGTGCACCGCCACCATACCATAGATAGATGATATACCTACGGAGTGTAATTTTAATCACCGTTATCCTTTGTACCTACTCATCATTATGAACAACTTTTACTAACCAAATCTGAAATCGCGAAAATAAAATCAACTGTTCCTTACATTTACGTTCGCATAACTCGTCAAAATGTAAGGAACAGCTCGCGATTTCAGGTTTGGTCCCATAGTAAAAGTTGTAGATACCTAATGATGAGTCAATGACCTTTAAGAGGATACCTAAAGATGATTAAAATTACACCCTGTATAAACCGCCACTACTTTGGTTTGACCGCAAAGCAGAGATATAAGGTAGGTAGGTATACCTTACGTCTGTAAAAGTTCATGGGACTAGAAGTTTAGAAACGGAAGCGAAAAGGAACTATTTTGTATAGACCCAGCCCACGAATTTCCATAAACAGCTTTGATTTTTTTGGTCACAGGAAGAAGACTTTGTGCAGGTGAAACCTACGCTCGGCAGACAATGTTCCAGGTCTTTTCCGGATTCATGCAGACATTCAAAGTATCTACTGCTGATGGAAAACCACTGCTCAAACCTGCCCGAAGGATCCAGGGCATCATCACGACAATCCCCGAGTTCTGGGTTAAAGTTAACGTCAGAACATGAATGGAAATTGGAGTTGTGCTGGAGAATTATGTGTTGGATCTCGTTTGTTTGTTAATCGGCTGCAACTTAAATGTTTTTATACAAAAAAAAAACTAAATAAAAGGTTGTAAGAAACTCCAGAAATTGAGAATTGTAGGTAATTTAATCCAAAGAAGTGGCTTTCGGAATGTTAAAAGTAAAAAAAAAACAAGAATTAATACAGCAGGTAACCAACATTCGTATACTGATACCGGATGAATATACCTACTATTACTTCTATTTAAAGGCATAATAAAGGCTTAAAATTGAATTTATTTTGTCAATATAACGTGACATTGATGTGATACAGTCGTTTACCTTCACAAAGAGGACCACGGAAGAGGACCCATTCAAAGGTAGCAAAACCTTAGCAAAGAATTGTTTCAACCAGTTTTTGTTCAATTTAATATTCTACATACTAAGTTAAGATATATTATTTTATAGATATACTTAATATTAATATATGACCAAGTCAATGCTAATGATTATGTATGTTTTTCATTTTATACTTAAGTATATCAGTTAATTTACCTTACAATCTTGATCGATAGATATGTCTACCATTTTTTGCCATGTCAAAATTAGATAAAACTCCCTTCATTAACTATGTAAATTAGGCAGAAACTAGCTTCCTCCTAGCTATACAATACTTAAGCACATACTTACGTGTCTATTTAAATATTGGCCTTTGCAGAATTTTGACAGTTTGACACCCAGTGTCTCGACTTCTCGTTTGTCCTCTCAAGCTATTCAGTGTTACCTTATTGTAGACCTACTCATTGATTTTGTGTGGCTGACACTGGCTTGGCCACCATCAGGGATTTTACTTTTGATAACACAAAGATTTAGTCGTTAATTAGTCGAAATTTGTCGCCAAATATCAGAACTTGTCGGTCACTGGTTCAAAAGTTATAAGGGGTCATTGGTGGCCGATCTGGAGAGAGTCTCCCCAGCTTGGCCACCTTTATATCTCAAAAACTAGGGCACCTAGCGAAGATCTGTTTTCTCCCAGATTTAGTCGCTAATTAGTCGAAATTAGTCGCCAAGTCACAGATTTAGTCGGGTCTTAGTTTAGAAAATACAATGAGTTCAATTTTTAAGTATAGACCAAGAGCTAGATCAAAGATTTTATCGTAAACTCTTCAAGTTAAACTCTTCGAGTTTACGATAAAATCTTTGATCTAGCTCTTGGAGTACAAATATAATTTTTATGTTTTTATCTTCAAAAATAAAGAAATAGGGGGCCGCAAAAGTTGTCAGTTTTAGACCATTTTTGTGCGAGCTCTATTGCTACAAGATAGGATAGGAATTTAAATTTTCTGTATATCATGTACGTAGTTAAATACTGTACTTAATCAACAAATACTAAAAACGCCGATTCTTAAGGTATTTCGTTTAAATATGGGTGATTTTCTGCAACTGGCAAAAATAACTTTGTACTTCACAGTATCATTATGAAGTACAAAGTTATCTTTGCGATTGTTAAAATTTAAGATGTAAAGTATTTTTTGTTTCGTTTTGTTTTTTAAATATCATTTAGGTACTTAGTGCAACGACCACATAACCCATGGTCGTTGCACTTGGTGTTAAATATTGTAGGTACGGTGCACAGTATTCCAATCGATAAAAAAAAAATTCCCTCTGCTGTTTAAGGTAAATTTATCGATCAAGGGATGTATTTAAAATGCACGAGTAAAACTCCCACGTGTCAATTTCAAATGCTTTTTTTTTAAATGATGAAGGTGACCTTTTCATGAAAAAAAATAAAATAAATTCTGAAAACGTAAATGTCCAAGATATTTATTTTGTATAAATATAGTCTGATAAAGCATCTTTGGGTGCATATTTTTCAGTTTTTATTTTTAGAAAATCACGTTCGGATACCGAGAAATATTTTTTTTCGGATTTTCGTTTTTATTTTTTTTCTCCTTAAAACCTCAAAAGTGCGACTTGTCACTAGCACATAAATATTTCTCGTAACAAGGCCTATCACTGATAAAAAAATCACGAGTTGAGATGAGTTTTTAGCGAGAAAAAAAATAAAAACAAAAATCTGACAAAAAAAATTTTTACTCGGTATACGGAAGTGATTTTCCAAAAATAAAAACTGAAAAATATGCGCCCAAAGGTGCTTTATCAGACCTTATTTATATAAAATAAATATCTTGGACAGTTACGTTTTGAGAATTTATTTTAATTTTTTTCATGAAATTGTCACCTAAACTTCATCATTTTTATAAAAAAAAAATATTTGAAATTGACACGTGGGTGTTTTACTCGTGCATTTTAAATGCATCCCTTGATCGATAAATACCATAAATAGCATTGGGAAATTTTTTGATCAATTGGAACACTGTGCGGTGGTACGAAGCCCTTCGTGTGCGAGTCCGACTCGCACTTGGCCGGTTTATTGATTCACTATCACCATTCTCAGCGCGCATCGACGCACTGCTGGATTTTATTTTATAATTAAAAGTTTTTGCTATATTCCGTTAATTCATGGGGCGGCAAACCTTACAGGCCCGGGGCGCTGAATCTTAAAATACGCCACTGGCTACAGATCAAGCTATTATTACTAGTATAAGCTGATCTTGCATGGTATAGGATTTCCTTATAATGAGAGGTCAGTGTAAACTGGTAATGTATAGATTGATGTGTGTGTAGCCGTGTGTACTATCGCCTATCGGGATACAAACTATCCTATGTTCTAACACAGGTCATGGCCTACCCCTATGCCTTTCATCTAGGTAAATCTATTGTTCCGGTAGCGGTGCGGCTGAAAAGGTAAAAGACAGACAGATAGGCAGACAATTTAAATAATCTTTTATAGGGTTCCGTACCTCAAAATGAAAAATTGGAACACCTAAAGGATGACTTCGTTGTCTGTCAAGACCCTTTTTCTCAGAACCACAGCTGGGGTATCAAGTTGAATTGAAATAAACTCGAATACCTGCTTATCAAAAACTTAGATATACGGTCCCTTGGAGCTGTAAACAAAAACAAACGTTCAAGTCAACAAAATAAAAAATACGGCCATTTATGCCGCACATTTGAGACTCGCAAATAAACCAAAGCCGCTTTATGTTACTTCCCGTTGGCTTAGCGGCGTGAAGTTTGCGGTGCGGCCGGTGCGGACCAGTGGACGTTCACCTTTTGAGACGGAACCCTCCAGGGCGCGAGTCCTACTCTTGACTCTTGTCCGGTTATAAAAAAAAATAAAAAACAGGTTTATAGGATTCTAAATGTCTTACTTAAAATAATAATGATTAATTTTAATAAATAAACCATTTATTTCAGGCGATACAGGCCCATAGATAAATACCTTAACCTAAACATACATATTTGAATACAAACAAAACTTGTGTTAATAAATAAGGCTAAGGTAGGTAACGATAGCTCTCTGCTCTAGTAGCCCACTCAACAAATTACCAAAATGTACTTAGAGTGCGTGAGCTGGGCCCTAAAGAAATGCGCGCAATATCAGCGCCCAATCGTTTTCTCGCCATTCGTTGCTGGTGGCAATAACACTAAACTTGTCTACAAAATTCTCTAGAAAAACGCTGTTGATGCCCAAGAAAAACCGCATTTGCTGAGCCATCTCGTTCTCTTTACAAAAATAATTTATAAAATACCATTTAGCTCTGTTCGTCGTTGTCGTTTCTGCGCCTAAGCCGACGCTCGCACGGGCGTAAAAAAATCGCGGCGATTTTTTTTCGCGCACTGCATTTTCAACGCTCTGCTTAGCGCCGCGGGTTGAAAATTCATTTGCGTGTGGTGTGAGGGCCACTTTATTAAAACTCTTTGAAAATATGCTTAGGATTTAGTGAATATTCCCAAAGAATTGTGAAAGTTGGAATCAGATTTTGTGAAAGTCAACTTTGCGAGATATGGACTGTAAAGTGGGGCCCTCAGTTCTCACATAGAGGATTGAGGGCCCACCTGTACCTGATAAACTATGGACACTACAGATAAAGTCTTTATGCCAAAATCTAAGCTTATACCAAACAAAATTTGTGAAAACAAGATATTATCGCAAAACACTGTCCTACTTGGTATATTTTCGTTCAAAATGGGCCCTCAATCCTCACACACGTAAAAGTTTATCACGCAAATAAAATGAAACCATTAACTTATAGCTACTGTTTGTAATCCTATAAGATACTAAATAAATTGTGAAAATTTGTGAAAGCAAGAGCAGGTCACCATTTCTTGTTGTTTAAAAGTTATGACCTTGACAAAATTCGGGCCCTCAATCCTCCATTTATTTTGTTTTCCGTTTTAATACGCTTATCGTATGAAAGATTAGACAAATACAAAATAGTCTCTTTTTGTGAAAAAAATTGTGCAACAAATTGTTGTTATTTGTTACTAATAAGAATAACGATTAAACTAAAAATCTTAATACATACCGAAATCGACTATTTTTGAATGGTGTAGTAGGGTAGGGTGACAATAATTTTTGACATAAGGTGCTCAGAGAACAATGCAAAGCATATATTATAATACACATAGTTGTATGGGTAATTATCTTGGAGTAGTGAATGTTGATATTTAATTTTATTTAACGATTATTGTTCCAAACATTTTCACATAAAATCGAGGAGGAGTTTTGGAGTTCAACCTCATTAGTTTGTCTATGCGACTACTACAAAGAAAAAGTACAGTGATGTTCTTTTTATTACAATAATATGTCATGTCAATTGATTGAGAAAACTAAGAAAATAGTTACTGAAATATTATTATAGTCATACAAATAAGTACATGTAAGTTTGTTTTGATACATACTCATCTACCTATATGTTACTGTAAAAGCCCGAACTGCGGTAAATATTAGGATTTATCCGTAAATTCTAATATTTGGGTCAAAACCAAAATTTTGGATCATTTCATCTGTGTTATTTTTATGTCACAATAACATAAAAGTAACATAAAGGAAAATAAGGGCTGTGTTCATGATGTAAGAGAAAAACAGTCAAGTATTTTATAATTATTTTTATTCATGATAAAAATGTAACAATCTGAAAGATTGACATAACAAAAGTCTCACTTCGACGCCTAAAAGAATAACTACAATGCCGTTAAAAAAACATTTAAGTTTTTGGTCTAAGCTTTTACGTGATCTTAATTTTAAAATAACAGGTAGTCACTTCAATGTGGGCTACCGATGGTAGTACCGATTAATCTTTTCATTTTCTTTGGTTAATTTTCTGTATTTCTTCTGATATTTTCTTTGGTATTTTTTCGAGGTTCACACTTTCTACTTCTTGCTTGTTGTCAGTATTTTTTTTAATTCCTCCAGTACTTTCGTCTGGTCTCCTTCTCTTTGTCTGATAGCTCTACTATATTTTTTTTTTGTAGAATTTTTTGCTCTGGTCAAAATTTTTCTCCTGCATTCGATTCTATTTTTCGGGATCGTTATTTTTTAGCCGCTCTAGATACATTTTCTGCCTTTCTGCAACCGATAAAGGCATATTATATTATCTGTAAACCAAACACTTTGAGTTTAGCAGGTTTCGATAAATCCGATATTTCTGATAAACTAGCTGACCCGACCAACAAGACAAATCCAATCGGTCCAGCGGTTCTTAAGTTATAAATGTGAAACTGAACCGAATTTGTTTTATATACTTACAATGTGTTTGGTTAACGGTTACCGATACTAAAAGGGCATATTATATACAATTTTTTTATCGACAAATCTAATTTTATAAAAAATCCTAACCCAACACCCCGCTAATGGCGGCCATTTTTAACGGCTGCATTAGGGAATGTGCAATAAAATGCTTATATCTTTGAATCTAAAAAACCTACAGACGTCCAAATGACTTAATTGTAAAGGTAGACGTTGAGGCTATGGAAAAACTAAATAAAATAAAAAAATAGTCAAAAAACATACAAAAACACGAAACTTTACACAAGAATAACTTTTTTTTTACATTTTTTACTTTTTCGCAAAAACAACCCTTGAATTTTGCATGTGAAATTATGTTTAACCAAAAGTATTTGAGTCAGTCTACAAAATGATATCAAAATAATGACAACATAACAATTATTGATAACATAAGTAGGGAATATAAATCTTTATATAAAAATCAAATTTTACTTAATTAACTTAACTGATTCCGTGCAGATTCCTCGAACGAACGAAATCTAACGAATCTGTACGAAATCTAACTTAGAGAGATGTATTGATGAATTTTATGGTTAAAATTATGGAAATACATAATTATGTTTTATTGCCGCGTATCATATTTTGTTGATCAAAATATGATACGCGACACAACCTGACACGGACCTGCAAATTCCAAAAAACCCCAAAAAAAAAAATTTCGCGGGCTACCACTGCGCATCCTCCTTAGTTTAAAGGTACCTATTTAGTTAATTTTCACTAAGTTTTCATTAGTTGCCACTTTGCCAGAGGTTTTCTTAAAATAAATGCATTAAGTATTATAAAACAAATGTTGTTAGTATCGGTAACCGGTAACCAAACATATTGTAAAGATAAAAATATTTATTAACCGTTCTTACAAAAAGTACATGCCTGTGTTTGTGAATACACCTTAATGCAATTTTTAAATAACGTGACATAAAAATGTAACATAAAGGAAACATGGACGATGTTTTTGAAGTGTTTCATTTCAATTCAAGACACACTATTCACTTAATGATTACAGCTCCTAAGCGACTGAATAGCACAAACAAAATAGTTTTCAGATAATAAGATTAAGATCAAACATACTTACATGTTATTTTTTTATGAATTTTCAAGAGAAACCACTAAATGTTTATTTGTCACTCCACACGCACAACACCTTTCGACTTTCTTGACACAACATTATGACTGCCGCGCAGAAATTGGTGGTGTAAATGGCGTGACATTTCCGTCAATGTTCCCAGTAGTAAGTTTAAAAAAAAGTATTTTATTGGAAAATAACGCGTTACATAAAGGAATAACATAAATGAACTCTTTTTGAGACGCATTGTTTTTATTTTTTTTAATTATTACATATAATTGTTAGTACATATAAGTTGCCTAGATATTGAGTGATTTACGCACACTTCGTTATGCTGGATACTATGTTCAATAAATAAAACCCTTTTCGAAGTTTTTGCGGTTTCAAACATTGAAATCGATAGTTGGACACAGGTTTTTTGAGGGAGAATAATATGGTATTTTCCATTCCGTTTTATTATTTTCATAATATTTCGTAAAGTATAACTGAACCACCAACTAATAAATTAAATATGAATTTAAGGTAGTATTCCGCTATGAAATCCATTTTTTAAAATAACATTACCATTACAGATTTTTTTGAGGAATAAGGAAAAGTCGGTGGACATGAAATTGTTATGAAATTGTACAAAATTTTGGTTTTGACCCATTTACCAAATCTCACCGGTAAAACCCCGAATTATTCTAAAACTGTCATTAATTTCGGACTTTTACCGGTATTCAGTCGGTAAACCGGTAAACCCTAGATTTTACCGCAGACACCGGTAAGGCAGCGCGCACTGCCGTGCCGTGTGGGAGTGGCGCGAGGAGGCGAAACGGCGGGGCGTAACTCCGCTGCCGCGAAAAATCACGGCACAGCGGACAGAGCTCCGGCGGGATCATGGCGACATGGAGAGTGCGACTGTCGCAACCCAGCGCTGGGCACGCCACAATTGCGACGATAAGTCCCCTCTTTGAGGAGTGTTTAGAGAGGCGCCACGGTATCCTCACATTCCGCCTGACGCAGGTCCTCAGGTGCGGGCGGGCGTGTATAGTCCCGTTGCCGCGCTTAAGGGCACGTTCTCACACATTATAAAAGGCCGCGTTACATAGGTAATTAATGATTTTATTGTTAAAATTATGTAAGTAAATACATAATTATTAATGTCGCGAATCATATTTTGATTAAGATACAACCTTACACTGACCTGTGAATTGCAAAAAACGCAAGAAAATATGAATTTCGCGGGCTACCACAGCGCAATTATCTTAACGTGTTACCACGAGTGCCCAAAAAATAATGTTATTTTTTATCTGGTAATTTATAAATAGTAATTAAAAAGTTTTATTTTGACATTTTTTGTTTTAATCCTTGTAACATCTCCATTCTAGCCTGTTACTTCTTGTAATACACATGTGGTGGCATCTACATCGCCACATACGAACTACGCATCACAAGGACATGACGTCCCGCAACCTGCACCGCGCAATGAGAGTTTACCGCGCGACTAGCATATAGGTATACAACAACCCGACATTAACCGTGGGGCAGTTGCCCACCAGCCACAACACCCATCTGGTCGGAGGGTTCTCCCTTTTCAATAGAGGATGAGTGAACTTTACACCCTGTTCCTCATGACTCTATAAACACAATACGTATGGACGGTAAAGATTTTGATTTTCAAGTGAAAGCTATACCTGCTGTAAGAGATACGCTGATCAATTAATAGTTGACACTTTTTTAATTTACACAGCCGAATGACGTCATAAAATGGCGGCTACTATTTCATGGTTTGAGAAAACATTAAAAAAACCTGAAAACTTTGAATTTAATTTTAAAATTTATATTGTTATTGAACTAAAACTAATATTTTCCGACTGCTTTTTGCCTAATGTATCTAAATAATATATTTTTAGATTTTTTCTCGTATAGAGTAAAATACCGTATTGTGGTCACCCTATTTCCTAATTCAGGGAACAAAAATAAAACTCGATTTTTATTTACAATAATGGGTCTTTTAATTTCTTTCTGTTATCGAATTTGACAAAAAAGTACCAATATGTGCAATTCTCACTGACATGACAAAGGCCTTCGACTGTGTCCATCATAAAACCTTGCTAACTAAGCTGGACAAGTATGGCATAAGAGGAAATGTCCTTAATCTTGTAAAATCATATCTGAGTGAACGTGAACAATACACGGAAATATCTAGGATATGTATAAAAAGCAAACGTGAAAAGAAATACGTTTCTGAATACGGTGTTATCAAACACGGCGTACCTCAGGGCGGGGTGCTAAGTTCTCTTTTATTCCTTCTTTATATAAACGACTTACCGCGGCACATTAAAGACCCAATGATTTTGTTTGCTGATGACAGCACCGCATTAATCAGTTGTTCTGATGCAAATAAATATGAACAGGACATAAATAGTACACTCAGGGACATTGTGAATTGGCTTGACAACAATAAATTAGTAATTAATTTAGGAAAGACTAACATAATACATTTTTATCAGCGGACGTCAATACCAAATTTTAAAATTGAATTGAATAAAACTAAAATAGATCAAGTTCAAAAAGCAAAATTTTTAGGCATAGTTATTGACAGTCAAATGACGTGGAAACCTCAAGTGGAAGAGGTATGTAAAAAATTAAGCGTATATGCTTATGTCCTATTCAATTTGGCTAAGAAAGTTAACATCAACACAACTTTGACCGCATACCATGGTCTCGTAGCTTCCATTCTGAGATACGGTATAGTTTTCTGGGGAAATTCTTGCCTGCGGGAACAGGTATTCAAGGCTCAAAAACGTTGTTTGAGGTCGATGTTAAATATGAAGACGACTGATAGTTGTGCTCCAGTGTTTAAGTCCCTAAAGCTGTTAACATTTCCGGCAATGTATATTCTAGAAGTGGCAATTTTTGTAAAACGTAACATGCATCTATTTACTTCAGTATCACAAAGTAGTAAGAGACCAATAAGAAGCCAGTACAAAAATCTTTTACGAGTTGAGACTTGCAATACGGCTCTACATAAAAAAAACATTATTAGTATGGGACCTACAATATATAACAAAATACCTGACATAATAAAAGTTGACACAATACACAATTTTAAAAAGAAGCTAACAGCATTATTGATTGGAAAATGTTACTATTCGATTAACGATTTTCTAAATGACAATGACTTCAATTTATCCTAATGTAAATTTCTAATTTAAGATAATTATAATACTTCAATTTAATGACATACCAACTTTTTTAATTGTGCCTGTTTTGATTTGTAATTCGTAATTAGTATTTTTATTTGGCACTATTTCATTAATTAATGTTTGCATGCCTGTCTAAGGTAGATTGTATAAGGATCACAATTGTTTTTTTAATACCTTATGTCATGTACCTACAATCTACGCAAATAAATAAACTTTACTTTACTTTACTTTACTTTACTTTGTTGCACAATTTTTTTCACAAAAAGAGACTATTTTGTATTTGTCTAATCTTTCATACGATAAGCGTATTAAATCGGAAAACAAAATAAATGGAGGATTGAGGGCCCGCATTTTGTCAAGGTCATAACTTTCAAACAACAAGAAATGGTGACCTGCTCTTGCTTTCACAAATTTTCACAATTTATTTAGTATCTTATGGGATTACAAACAGTAGCTAAAAGTTAATGGTTTCATTTTATTTGCGTGATAAACTTTTACGTGTGTGAGGATTGAGGGCCCATTTTGAACGAAGATATACCAAGTAGGACAGTGTTTTGCGATAATATCTTGTTTTCACAAATTTTGTTTGGTATAAGCTTAGATTTTGGCATAAAGACTTTATCTGTAGTGTTCATAGTTTATCAGGTACAGATGGGCCCTCAATCCTCTATGTGAGAACTGAGGGCCCCACTTTACAGTCCATATCTCGCAAATTTGACTTTTACAAAATCTGATTCCAACTTTCACAATTCTTTGGGAATGTTCACTAAATCCTAAGCATATTTTCAAAGAGTTTCAAGAAAGTGGCCCTCACACCACACGCATATGAAAATTCAACAGTGTGTTTTTCGTCGCGCTGGGATGCACTCTGTTTCTGTTAGATTAGATTCTCGAAGCTCGGCTCAACACCGAGAGTTGAAAATCCAGTGGGCGATAAAATCCCGCCGCGATTTTTTTACATCCGTGCGAACGTCAGCTAACTCTGCTTAGCATGCGAGAGGTCTCTCTTAAATTATATGAGATATAACGCTTTGTGCCTTTCCTGCGTTTTACCGTGAAAACTATAAATAAATTCGGTGCCTTCATCATTTATAATAACTCTCGTTATTAAGTATATTGCCAGGTCGTTAAAATAAAACGAGTAGGTACATAGGTAATTATAGTTTAACTTGGGTGTCTATATTTTTGTCTCCCATATTTCATATTATCATGACGTCTCATCATAACCAGTTTGTGTGGTTAACTCGTGGACGTGTAGTTAAATGTGCAAATATTTAAACGGCTTCATTACCTATATTCTGTAGACCAGCTGTATGTATTTTGTTATATTATTATTATGTACGTTGGGTCATGGTCACAAAGATCGGGACGTGACACATGAACCCAACAATAGATAAAGCATTCAATGTATTCCTTTGTTTATGTTCACTTATGTCACTATGTTAAATGTAGTTAAGTACTTATTTACGTTATTTTATAAGTATCTCTCCATTGAAATTAAATAGCTAGGTACCTACTTACCTACTTATTTTATTTGTTATTTTCCTTGTGTTGTCTTATGTCACTGACTGCAGCACCATAATTGCGTAACACTATCAATCGGAATCTGAATCATTTTGAAGCAAATTGCTAATCCTTGGCTTCATAATGTCCGAAAAATTTGTCCGCTCGACAACGTAATAGCGCAATGAATGTTGTTGTTGTTGAACTGTCAAAATGAAACCGATTCCGATTGATATTGAGTTACGCAATTAAGAGGAAATGTGGGTGCTCTTTTCTCCATACAAAAAGATACAAACGCTTTCGCCTGTTTTCTTTCTGGTTAATGACCATAAAGCAATGATTTTTTTACAGAAATATAAATATCAGCTACTTGTATGCCCCTATGTTTTCCTTTTTGATGATATATTATTTTTATTAGAACTAGAACCTTCAAAAAATTCTCAAAATTGCCTATTCAGACCGCTGTCAACAGACACCAGTGTACCAATTTGACAACTATTAACGAAAAAAGAAAAACATAGGGGCATAGTATATACCCTTCTTATTCAGTTTATGAAATATCTTTTAAATAGGTCCAATATTGGAGGAGGAAATAGGCGAGAGCCAAACCTCGAAATGTGACTTTTAACATAGGCTATTTAGTCGGATCTGCAGTTGTCCTTATCGCACGAATTCGAGGGCGGAGCGCTCGCAGAGCGACAGTAATAACTTCTTAAAATACCTAATTTTCAAAAGTCTGGTCGCCCCCATTTCCTCATAAGAGAGTGCAGGACAAAGGCCTTTGCTATTAGAGTTCAGGACAAAGGCCTTCACCATTACAGTTCAGGACCTTCGTTCCACTAGTAGTACCTGGACTACCGAGCTCTGCTCGGGTGAAAATAGAAATAATTAATTTTCCCAGAAATGAGACCTAGCTTAGATCGATTTTTCGCCGCGTAAACCCCTGTATTGCCACTTTCATCGAAATCGTTAGAGCCGTATTCGAGAAAGTGATTACAAATATATATGTAGGTATATAGCGTGGCTAAGAAATAACAGCCACAAGAGTCGATCCATCAGGTTGCCGGCGTTGGTCCGTGGAAGCCCGAAAGTCTGACAACCAGTCTTACCAAGGGGTACCGTATTACCCATTTACTGGGTTGTGGAGGTCAGATAGCCAGTCGCTCCATGTAAAATACTGGTATTCAGCTGCATCCGGTTAGACTGGAAGCCGACCCCAACATAGGTGGGAAAAGGCTAGGTATTATATATGTTTATATACAAATATTGCTCATTTAATAGTATAGGATTATAGGTTATCTAAGTAAGTACCTACTACGTATTTATTTTGCAAAATGGATGACGATGTTAGTACAATAATGTTTTGTATCAACAACAAAGTCACCAAACCTATTTATGCAAAGATTTACGAGCTTCTTACTGCGCAGTTAACGTCCAAACAGTAAATAAAAAAAATCGGTCAAGAGCGAGTAGGACTCGCGCACCGAGGGTTCCGTACCTACCATCATTTATATTTAATTTTTGTTGATAATTTCTGAAAAGGTGTGCTACTTAGAGACATCGTTTTATTTTTCCTGTAATCTTTACATAAACTTCAATCACATAGAATAATTTCAATTTTTCTCTACGCCAATAGCAAACTTCGGAGATAAGGGGGGGGGCCCCTTATGGTAATTTTTTAACATTTTTCACCAAAACTTGAAAACTATGCGACCTAAAAAAAAAAGAAAAAAAAATTGAGAATGTGCAAACAGCGTTCTTTCATATGATACCCCACATGCCCTAGTAGCCCCACTTCGAATTTTTAAGACCCTTTTCAGTCTCTGTTGCAAAAAAAACAAATATATTTTTATTTCTTTCTTATTTGCAAAATAGTTGGGCAAACGTCATCTAAAACTGTTCCAAATTTCAAGTTGATAGCATTAGTAGTTCTTGAGATATCCAGCTGTGACAGACAGATAGACTGAGTCGCACCGTAAGGGTTCCTTTTTACCATTTTGGTACGGAACCCTAATTAATAATGTACCTACTTATAAGGTGAAAAGTGGTGGTGTGGTGTCAGGGTGGGACTACTTCGTTGGATGTAGTGGTCGCAAGCTCTAAGTAGGTACCTACTACCAACCTACTGCTGTTCAATTCACAGGTCAGGCAGTGTGTTATTGGGTTTTTCAGGGACAGCAATCCGACACGACCGGAGAGAGATCAGCCGCAGGGCCACAGGGCCAACACGGCGCGCGGCGCGGCGTAACGGGTTCTAAGAGTAAATAGGCACCGAAATGAATCATGTATTACGTAAGTACCTACTTAATTGTTTAACAAATCAACATACTTACTCATGTTACACGGAACACATGGGCTTAGGTATCTATCTACATTGAAAGTAAGTCGGAAGTGAACTCAACAGACCAAGGAGCCCGCTTTCCTAATTATTAAGTACCTACGTAATTAACAAAATGTTCTTTTTCTATCTAAAAGCAGACTGTTGTGCTAATAAAATTTAGGAATACGAGTGTTGTTATAGGTAACTTAACTATGGAGGAAGTGAAGGTAATTAGCTACTCGCTGATTTCACCGCATGTATGATATCTACTGTACCTACCTAATGTTTAATTATTTTATTTATTTATTTGTTTCTGGCCAACCAACAATTGTTTATACCGTTACATGTTAAAATAAACATTCTTATATCAAGGGTTAGTATAATAACAATCTCTTATAGGTTAGCACCGCATGCCCCATCCATACTTCCATACTAATATTATAAATTCGAAAGTAACTCTGTCTGTCTGTCTGTCTGTCTATCTGTCTGTCTGTCTGTCTGTCTGTCTGTCTGTCTGTCTGTCTGTTACCTTTTCACGCCTAAACCACTGAACGGATTTCGATAAAATTTGGCAAGGCTATAGATGGTATCCTGGGGACGGACATAGGCTACTTTTTTTTTCAAAAATAATCCTTCAGGGGGTGATATAGGGGATGAAAGTTTGTATGGGAAACTCAGTATTTCTTAAGTTAGGGATGTGAAAATTAAAATGTATGCTTTTGATAGGAAATAAAGAAATATGCGGTTCAGTGTTTTTGAAAAATCATCCCCTAAGGGGGTAATATAGGGGTTGATTTTAAAATTTACAAAACTGCATGGATTTCGACAAAATTTGGCAAGGCTTTATAAAGCATCCAGGGGAAGGCCATAGGATACTATTTTTTTCAAAAATAATACTACAGGGGGTGATATAGGGGATGAAAGTTTGTAAGGGAAACCCAGTATTTCTTAAGTTAGGGATAACAAATTTATGCTATTGGTAGGAAATTAAGAAATATGAGGTTCAGCGTTTTTGAAAAATCATCCCCTAAGGGGGTAAAATAGGGGTTGATTTTAAAATTTACAAAACTGCACGGATTTCGATAAAATTTGGCAAGGCTTTATATAGCATCCTGGGGAAGGACACAGGCTACTTTTGGTCTTAAAAAATAATCCTACAGGGGGTGATATAGGGGATGAAAGTTTGTATGGGAAACTCAGTATTTCTTAAGTTAGGGATGTGAAAATTAAAATGTATGCTTCTGATAAGAAATAAAGAAATATGCGGTTCAGCGTTTTTGAAAAATCATCCCTTAAGGGGGTAAAATTGGGGTTGATTTTAAAATTTACAAAACTGCACGGATTTCGATAAAATTTGGCAAGGCTTTATATAACATCCTGGGGAAGGAAACAGGCTACTTTTGGTCTTAAAAAATAATCCAACAGGGGGTGATATAGGGGATGAAAGTTTGTATGGGAAACTCAGTATTTCTTAAGTTAGGGATGTGAAAATTAAAATGTATGCTTCTGATAGAAAATAAAGAAATATGCGGTTCAGCGTTTTTGAAAAATCATCCCCTAAGGGGGTAAAATTAGGGTTGATTTCAAAATTTACAAAACTGCACGGATTACGACAAAATTTGGCAAGGCTTTATATAGCATCCTGGGAAAGGACATAGGATACTTTCAAAAACAATACTACAGGGTGTGATATAGGGGATGAAAGTTTGTAAGGAAACCCAGTATTTCTTAAGTTAGGGATAAAAAATTTATGCTATTGGTAGGAAATTAAGAAATATGCGATTCAGCATTTTTGAAAAATCATCCCCTAAGGGGTAAAATAGGGGTTGATTTTAAAATTTACAAAACTGCAAGGATTTCGACAAAATTTGGCAAGGCTTTATATAACATCCTGGGAAAGGACATAGATACTATTTTTTTCAAAAATAATACTAGGGGGGGGTGACATAGGGGATGAAAGTTTGTAAGGGAAACCCAGTATTTCTTAAGTTAGGGATAACAAATTTATGCTATTGGTAAGAAGTTAAGAAATATGCGGGTCAGCGTTTTTTAAAAATCATCCCCTAAGTGGGTAAAATAGGGATTGATTTTAAAATTTACAAAACTGCACGGATTTCGATAAAATTTGGCAAGGCTATAGATAGCATCCTGGGAAAGGACATGGGCTACTTTTTGTCTTGAAACATTATCCTACAAGGGGTGATAAAAGGGATGAAAGTTTGTATGGGAAACCCAGCATTTCTTAAGTTAGGGATATGCCCTATGTTTTCCACATGAACGTTCCCATGGGATATTTTCCGACATCCACGCGGGCGAAGCCGCGGGCAAAAGCTAGTAAAGTAATAAATGTTACCAGTTATATGAAGGTTTGAATCAAAATTTAAATCAGTAACAAATTAAAAATCTAAATTAAATACAAAATCAAAATTAATACGAAATCAGAATTAAATACAAAATCAAAATAAAATACAAAATAAAATTAAATACAAAATCAAAAGTAAATACAAAATCAAAATTAAATACAAAATAAGGAAATATATGTATACTAGCTTTTGCCCGCGGCTTCGCCCGCGTAGATGTCGGAAAATATCCCATGGGAACGTACATGTGGAAAACATAGGGCCGACCGATATAACTGTACAAACTCAAATCGCTACGATATATCGTTACCGTGTATAAAGCTACCAGTCGGCATGATTTTTTCCGACATCTTCAACAGTCGTCGTCATATTTCAGCCAATTTACACAAAACCATAATGAATTACACTGAATCACTCCGTTCATTGGAGAAAACCGTATGAAAATCCGTTCGGTACTTTTTGACATTATCGCATTCAAACAGACACACTTACGCGGCGGGGGGACTTTGTTAATTACTTAAAATTTATTATGCCAGTCACGCTCTAATAACAAATAGCTTTTTTCCGAGTGTCCACTCGTTCAAATAATTTCCTCGTAAAAACTTCGAATGAAATAAAGACTAAATGTTACCTCAAGATTCGAACTATGACTACATTTCCAATCCCTTAAATCACTTAAAAAGAGGTAGTTACACAAACATTTGTCAACCCCTATTGTACCCCCTCAAAAACGCTGTACCACATATTTCTTTATTTCCTACCAAAAGCATAAATTTGAATTTTCATATCCCTACCTTAAGAAATGCTGGGTTTCCTATCTTTCATCCCTTATATCACCCCTTGTAGTATTGTTTTGGAAAGTTTCCTGTGTCCTTTCCCAAGATGTTATATAAAGCCTTGCCAAATTTTGTCGAAATCCGTGCAGTTTTGTAAATTTTAAAATCAACCCCTATTTTACCCCCTTAGGGGATGATTTTTCAAAAACGCTGAACCGCATATTTCTTTGTTTCCTGTCAAAAGCATACATTTTAATTTTCACATCCCTTACTTAAGAAATACTGAGTTTCCATACAAACTTTCATCCCCTATATCACCCCCTGTAGGATTATTTTTAAGACAAAAAGTAGTTCATGTCCTTCCCCAGGATGCTATATAAAGCCTTGCCAAATTTTATCGACGTCCGTGCAGTTTTGTAAATTTTAAAATCATCCCCTATTTTACCCCCTTAGGGGATAATATTTCAAAAACGCTGAACCGCATATTTCTTAATTTCCTACCAATAGCATGAATTTGTTATCCCTAACTTTAGAAATACTGGGTTTCCCTTACAAACTTTCATCCCCTATATCACCCCCTGTAATAATGTTTTTGAAAGTATCCTATTTCTTTTCCCAGGATGCTATATAAAGCCTTGCCAAATTTTGTTGAAATCCGTGCAGTTTTGTAAATTTTAAAATCAACCCCTATTTTACCCCCTTAGTGGATGATTTTTCAAAAACGCTGAACCGCATGTTTCTTTATTTCCTATCAAAAGCATACATTTTAATTTTCACATCCCTAACTTAAGATATACTGATTTTCTCATACAAACTTTCATCCCCTATATCACCCCCTGTAGGATTATTTTTTAAGACAAAAAGTAGCCCATGTCCTTCCCCAAGATGCTATATAAAGCCTTGCCAAATTTTATCGAAATCCGTGCAGTTTTGTAAATTTTAAAATCAACCCCTATTTTACACCCTTTAGGGATGATTTTTCATAAACGCTGAACCGCATATTTCTTTATTTCCTACCAAAAGCATACATTTTAATTTTCACATCCCTAACTTAAGAAATACTGAGTTTCCCATACAAACTTTCATCCCCTATATCACCCCCTGTAGTATTATTTTTGAAAAAAAAAAATAGTATGCTATGTCATTCCCCAGGATGCTATATACAGCCTTGCCAAATTTTGTCGAAATCCGTGCAGTTTTGTAAATTTTAAAATCAACCTCTATTTTACCCCCTTAGGGGATGATTTTTCAAAAACGCTGAACCGCATATTTCTTAATTTCCTATCAAAAGCATATATTTTAATTTTCACATCCCTAACTTAAGACATACTGATTTTCCCATACAAACTTTCATCCCCTATATCACCCCCTGTAGGATTATTTTTTAAGACAAAAAGTAGCCCATGTCCTTCCCCAAGATGCTATATAAAGCCTTGCCAAATTTTATCGAAATCCGTGCAGTTTTGTAAATTTTAAAATCAACCCCTATTTTAACCCCTTAGGGGATGATTTTTCAAAAACGCTGATCCGCATATTTCTTTATTTCCTACCAAAAGCATACATTTTAATTTTCACATCCCTAACTTAAGAAATACTGAGTTTCCCATACAAACTTTCATCCCCTATATCACCCCCTGTAGTATTATTTTTGAAAAAAAAAATAGTATGCTATGTCATTCCCCAGGATGCTATATACAGCCTTGCCAAATTTTGTCGAAATCCGTGCAGTTTTGTAAATTTTAAAATCAACCCCTATTTTACTATATTTTACCCCCTTAGGGGATGATTTTTCAAAAACGCTGAACCGCATATTTCTTAATTTCCTATCAAAAGCATACATTTTAATTTTCACATCCCTAACTTAAGAAATACTGAGTTTCCCATACAAACTTTCATCCCCTATATCACCCCCTGTAAGATTATTTTTGAAAAAAAAAGTAGCCTATGTCCGTCCCCAGGATACCATCTATAGCCTTGCCAAATTTTATCGAAATCCGTTCAGTGGTTTAGGCGTGAAAAGGTAACAGACAGACAGACAGACAGACAGACAGACAGACAGACAGACAGACAGACAGAGTTACTTTCGAATTTATAATATTAGTATGGATTATTTGAAGTACCTAAGTAGGTACCTATAATCTGTCAATATTTACACCCCTAATTGACCACGGAGGTATTGACACTGCAGCTCCTAGAAAAAAACCGGTCAAGAGCGAGTCGGACTCGCGCACCGTGGGTTCCGTACCCTCATTTATATTTAATTTTTGTTGATGATTTCTGAAAAAGTGTGCTATTTAGAGACATTGTTTTATTTTTCTTCTTTTTCTGTAATGTTTACATAAACTTCTAGCACATAAAATAATTTCAGATTTTTCTCTATGCAAACTTCGGAGATAAGGGAACGGTATTTTTTTAAACATTTTTCATCAAAAGTCGAAAACATTGCGGCCAAAAAAATTAAAAAAAAAATTGAGAATGTGCAAATGGCGCTCTTTCATATGATAGACATGTCCTTGTAGCCCCATTTAAAATTTTTAAGACCCCTTTCAGTTCCTGTTGCAAAAAAATGTATATATTTTTATTTTTTTCTTATTTGCAAAATAGTTGGGTAAACGACATCTGGAACTGTTCCAAATTTCAAGTCGATAGCATTAGTAGTTTTTGAGATATCCAGCTGTGACAGACAGACAGACAGACCGAGGCACACCATAAGGGTTCCTTTTTACCATTTTGGTACGGAACCCTAAAAATAAAAACTTTTTTACAAAAACAAAAACCGACTTCCAAAAAAAACACTACAAAGTGAAAAATAACTTTAATTTCGGAAGTCGGTGTCTTTGGATCTGTATTTTAGTTTTTCGCCACCGACTGCCGAAATTAAAGTTATTTTTTACTTTGTAGTGTTTTTTTTGTAAGTCGGTTTTTGTTTTTGTAAAAAAGTTTTTATTTTTCACTTTTTAGTGGTTCAGTTTGTAATTTATCTAAGTTACAATAACCCAATGTCAACTGCTCATCACGTTTTACAAAATGTTGCTTTTCCCGACGCAGGGACGTTAATTGTTGAGGAGTTCTCCTAGTAAGAACCAGGAGAAATGAAGCTCATGGTGAAGTCACCATTACCATTATTTTGAAGAGCATAAACCATATTAAAGTAATAGAATTGGAACCTAACCTGTTATATACTTAGATATAATTGAGTATTTCCGATGGCCCTCTGTGGTCTTCATCATCAGTTCCGGTTCACCGAATGGTACTTTCCGAGAGCAAATGCACGAGTTACTATAAAAAATACCGAAATCGATATAGTTGTGCCCATAAAATTTGAGGGTTTCCCTCGATTTCCATGGGATCCCATCATCAGATCCTGACTTGATGATCATGGGACCACTTGGAACGTATACCCTTTCGAACAAAAAAAAAAAAATCCAAATCGGTCTAGCCATTTTCGAGTAATCGGGGAACATACATAAAAAAAAAAAGGTTCCGACGAATTGAGAACCTCCTCCTTTTGGAAGTCGGTTAAAAACGACAGACTACGACTACCCAAAGGTCCTATAAAATCTAGCCATTGAAGAACAGAAGGGCTGAAATGTGCATGTAAAGTAGCGTAGGTACCTATTAAGTCGTATAGGCAGGTAACAACTAGTTCATAAAATTAATACCTAAAGTCCTGCACCTACTTAGCGCATAGTTGCAATTGAAGTCTCTCAATTTGATCATGCTAAGCACTAAGCACACTATTTGCCCGACAAATGGCGAGCTCAATCAAATATTGACGACACGTAAGAATAGAATCGTGACTCGGGCTGAACCAAACCATAGAAGGGACGTTCTTCTTTTCTACCGACAATTTTCCGTCACTATATACAGGGTTATTTTTCAATGAACAGCCAAAATTTCACAGGGTGTTCTAACCATGAATATGAACAACTTTCACTATGGGAACACGGTGTGAAATTTGGCTGGTCATTGAAAAATAACCCTGTATTTATGCGACGTTCTTTTCTACCGACAAAGGCGACAACACTCCATCACTCTTTTTGAATAGGTACACAACGGGGAAGAAAAGTGTCAAATTATTTCCGCGTAGATGGCGCCAAGTGTTTGTTACTTTCATTCAACTTTTGCTACTTTCATTCAACTGTCAAAGGAGTTTTTTTCTTCTCGCCGCTTGGATTATTTTGACAAGTGACAACACACAGCACTCTCGCGGCGAAGCTTCCGGGAAATCAATCTGCCTAGCTTTTTCCCAACTAAGTATGTTGGGGTCGGCTTCCAGTCTAACCGGATGCAGCTGAATCTTCCGGGAAACCACCCCATTATTATCAGACTACGTCGAAGCAAATAGGAGGTTTATTTTGTAAACAGCAGTAAGAGCAATTAGAGTTGGTTGTATTATCAAAAGAATTTTTGTGAAAAAAATATTGTGAAACTGAATAGGTACCTACTTATTTAGGAAGAAAATTGATTTTTTTTTCGGAGGGTACCTACATAATCTAATTTCGATGAAAAAGAACGACCCAGAAAAGGAAATAATAGGGTACTTACCTACTTACGACAGTCAGAGTCCTCATATTTTTTTATCTACCTATAAGTACATAAACCAGAAAAAAAAACACTTGGGCCCACTTGCACGTTTATGGGTTATCCTAGATAACTCTGGAGTTAACAACTAACTCAGGATTAATGAAATAATTCATCTTGGCCCACCAAGAGTTATACTTTTAAATATTTAACCCACCGATTTGGGAGAGTTAATTGCTTAACTCCGAGTTTACATACTCTTACATTTTTTCATTTTACCCAATTAAACGTGCAAGTGGGCCTTAGAAATTCGTCGTTTTGGCATTTGCTAGACTTGAAAGTTAAAATCATTTATCAGGTCCTAACATTAAATTATCAATCTTTAATAATATTATCTACCTACTTACTTATATTTAATTGATAGACTAATCGTTTGTCAACGTGGTACCTATAAAGAGTATTCTCATGGATCCGCATGAGAATACTCTTTATACCACGTAGTGACGTAGCCCACGTTAACCATCTATTATACTTACCTTACCGTTAATGACCAATATACTCCTACTCCTACAAAGGCACCGCTCCGCTCGTCGAGCGACACGCGGTGCCTGTGTGTCGCCCCTGTTTGAAGGAGCCTGTAAGCGAGTTCACGTAGCCTAGGTACTTACCTAGTCAATTTGTTAACTAAGAAAATGTTATCTAATCAAATCATTTATTTCAGATAAATAATTATCCATAAGTAAATTATAAGATTTTCTTTAAGTAAAATTATCAAAATCTAATAATAAATCTATAAGTATCTATCTATTATCTAATTCTAAATTATACGTTACTTTATTGACACGTTTAAGGGTTTAGGTATTATTCTCTATGTTGTTATCATGTATGTAGGTGGATAGATCAAAATAATCTGATGAGGGAGGATTGAGAAAAAAAAACTAGTTATTCATAGTAGGTGGATACTACCTACCTACCTCCTATGCTTTAGGTACCTACGTAAAGAAAGATCCTCGGGGGCAGACCCTCGGGCTAAGCCCTCGCTGCAAGGAGTTGCAGCATGCGATGCTTTGAATGTTACATTAGTCACTATGGCGATTAGCTTTGATGTCGCAATAACAAGTGATAAGTAGTCACAATTGTCCAGTGACAATATGAGAGTTAAGTACCTACATCGACGATAACAGACAAAATAATGTTGTATTACATGCTCGGAATGTGTAGGTAGGTAGATAGGTTTAGGTACTGCGAGGATATGAGGGGAACCTGAAGAACTGAATCCAAAAGTAGTTTCGTTGATCCGCACGGTAGGCCACCACTTAATAACAACCTGAAGATCATCCTTGTGTGAAAACTGAGATGAAAGTGTTTTAAATAAAAATGTATCTTCTGAACACGGACTACAAAAAAAGAAGGACTCCGCGCTACGCGTATCGAAAGTGAAGCACAGTAAGCATGTGACAGTTTGTACAAACATGAGTTTTTTTTGTAGATGGGCATACTCCCGCGCTGGGCGGAGCGTGTCAGACTTTTACCACAGTCTATAGGTATACATCATATGTTTTATACTGTGCTTTTACTGACTAAAACCCACCCGTGTTCCTTCAGTTGCCTGTGCCAGGGCCATGGTATCTCTTTCCAACAACCCGCGACCCCGGCGGCGTAAAAACATGCCTCACGCACACATTTACATCATAGTAAGCCGACCGGCCGCCATTACGTGACACGACGGCGCGGCGTCTTTGTAGGTACTATTTAAGTGAAGTAATAAAATAAAATAATGCCATCTTGTGTTGTGAAAAAGTGTAAAAATAATTCTACATCCCAGAAAAAGTGTCAAGGAATAACACATCACAGGTAAGGCATCACACACACAGATTAATACGGTGCATCACTTTCGATGGCGTCCTTCTTTTTTTTCTAGTCCGTGCTGAAAGGTGATGCTAATGTTCTAGAACATTCGTTTTTATAAATTTAGATAGGTTCTAATCTGCCTTGAGGCACGTTATCACTATCGCAAAACGCAGATTAGCCCATTTCATTCATTTCCATCGTAGATAAAGAAATTCACTGGGACGGAGCAATGTCGGCAACTCTGCTGCAAACAAGCAAGCTGGCGAAAAATATGATTGGCAGATTGGGAAGATAATTCCAGACCTGGTATTCTTTCACATCGTTTGTATAGTACCTAAGTATGACGAATACATCTGTCACAGTAACTGTGTCCAGTGCAATTTAATCATTATAAATGAAAAAAAAAGAACCTTAATGACCGAACCCTGGTATAATGAATGGATTTGAATGATTTTTTTTTTGGATTTCTAATAAGTAGGTACCTACCATACACTAAAAAAATCTACCCATTACAAATTACTTACCTATTATTTTGATCCTCTTTTTATTTTCAACAATGGAACCTAGATTATTACTGCTCTGAGATCCTAATTTTACGCAAAGAAAACGAAAATTTTCTTCAACATTTGCTGAATCAATACTGATTTAGCAGATTTACCTGAAAACACCACTTAAAAAAAAGGAAAAAAAAAAGCAAAAAAAACGAGCGGAGGTAGGAGCTTCCTGCCAACGAACTGTCTTGCAGTTTGGCAGGTTTTAAAAATTTGTAAGTGTTCAACATAAATGATTTATTTATTTTTTATTTTTTTTACCTACTTTTCAAGGACCTTTGCTGTCCCTTCGTAGGTACCTATATTTATTAGAAACTTAGTTATTCTCAAGAGAAAAAATAAATGCAGCTGTGCTGTAAAAGGAATGTAGGTACCTATTTACTAGAAGTAGCATCATTTTCATGGGTCACAGGTCTTAAAAAAAAACATTAGCGGAAGGTTTCAAAAGGTACTTTTGGTTTTTACTTGTTAGTAAAGCGTAAGAAATCCAAAAAATCCGGAAACATCTCCATCCATTCATTAAGCTGGGTTCCGAGGTATGAACCTAATTGCACTGGACTAAATGTTCTTTGACAGTTGTATGAAATGTCAAATCTTCGCTATGGGCCAAAAGATGCTTTAATTTTGTCTGTCAAGCTCAGACTAGGGGAAGTACCTTGATAGTAAAGAGTACCTAATTTAATAATGTCGTGAACAATATGTACCTAAGTATTCTGATTTCTGATATTTTATTTACTTCATTCAGTCATTATTTTTTTAGGGATCCGTAACAAAATAGTAAAAAGGAACCCTTTTGGTGTGACTCAGTCTGTCTGTCTGTCACAGCTGGATATCTCAAGAACTACCACTACTACCAACTACTACTATCAACAGTTTCAGATGACGTTTGCCCAACTCTTTTGCAAATAAGAAAGAAATGCAAACATTTTTTTTTTCAAGAGGGACTGAAAGGGGTTCTTAAAAATCGAAGTGGGGCTACTAGGGTATGTGGGGTATCATATGAAAGAGCGCTGTTTGCACATTCTCAAACATTTTCTTCTTTTTTTTAGGCCAATTATTCTATGTGATAGAAGTTTTTGTACAGACGCCAGCACATCAAGCTACTACAATCTGTCAAATTTCTTTAAACGATTTTCATCTTTATCGTTGAAGCATTTAGGTTCAAGGTTGATTGGGAAAATTTGACAGTTTCGGGTAGCTTGACCTGCTGGCGTCTGTACTTAGATTACAAGAAAAATAAAATGATGGCTATAAATAGCACAGTTTTCCAGAAATCATCAAAATTACATAGAAATTATGGTACGGAACCCTCGATGCGCGAGTCTGACTCGCTCTTGACCGGTTTTTTTTATGGATCACGTAGCAATCAGTAAAACACGTGTTTGCAATGGGTATTTAGTTAGATAAGTATTAGCATAGATATTTATACAGAACAGATGCCCCTATGCTGATGCTGGGCCCTATTTCTTAAAACTATTAGTTTACTAGTATATTAGTTATTAGTTACTAGTGTAAAAATTACAAGTCCTAATATTTTCTGTTTCGCAAAAACTGGTACTGGACTAATAACTAATAGTAGTAAACTAATCAAAATATTAGGCTGGCTTGGCTGAATGGCTGAATACAGGTACCCACGCCTCTTTACTGATTAAAAAAAAATGCGAAAAAGTTCCCGCCCCTTTTGGATTCGTTTGATTTTGTCGTTTGCACTTTGGTGGTAAAAGCGGATTGTTTTATTTAAAATCAATCAATGCGCCCAGCCTATTCCCAACAATGTTGGGGTCGGCTTCCAGTCTAACCGGATACAGCTGAATACCAGTATTTTACATGGAGCGACTGCCTATCTGATTTCTACAACCCAGTTACTGGGTAACACGATACCCCTTGGTTGTCAGACTTTCGGGCTTCTGGCGACTCGAACGACTGTCAAAGATCGAAGAACATCCGGGCCAACGACTTAACGTGCTTTCCGAGCCACGAAGGAGTCTCGGTATGTAAAGATGGTCACCCATCTACGGACCGACCGCGGCACGTGTAGCTTAACCTGATCGATCCACCCGTGCGAGCCCATCTTTATTTAAAGTAAATGCTTTAATTAAATACAATTTACCATGGATCTAAAGCTAATGGTTTTTAGAAGTGTATATTAGAAGCAAAAGACATCCTGTTCGGGGGTTTCTCAAACGTTTTATAAGCGGAAAAATTGAGTGGAAATTACAAAACTGTGTCATTCTCTTAAAACTGTGTAATTTCTGCCGCCAAGGACCTACGTACGAGATGCCTAAATTTGCTATCAAGCAATTTTATTCTTTATACAGTGTAGTGTAGTCTAGTTATCCGAATCTGACCACATTTTATAAAATTTGTTTGGTAGGTACATTATGTCTAATAATTTTGGCTAATCTTTTTTACAAGCCTTCTGAGACTAATAGCTTTAGCAGTGTAATTTACAAGAGTAACTAATAAATAACACAATTTTTTATGAAACCAAATTGAATTTAGGTACTCAGGTAATTTTAGCTAATATTTATTCGTTGGCAACTAGTAACTAATATTGTACTACCGTAGCTTCGAGAAACGCACACTAGTAAACTAGTAAAAAATATTCGTTCATGGACTTATATTATTAGTCTAATAAGCTTTGAGAAATAGGGCCCTGTTCTGTAGATCTATACTAATATTATTATTTGACGACACGGTTGGCGCAGTGGTTGGGCGATTGACTGCTGCGCAGCATGTCGCGGGTTCGATTCCCGCACGGAACAAATATTTGTACGACCTACAAGTATTTGTTTCGAGTCTGGGTGTTTTACTATCTATAATATGTATGTATTTACAAAAAAAAAGTATAATATAAGTAGTTTATCAGCCATCTCGTTACCATAAAGCCCCGTATTCATGGTAAACATTTGTTTAGCAACAAAGTTGAATCAACGTGTTGCGGAGTTGCTGTCAAGATGTTGCTGGCAACACTGCGTGTTGCAGAGTTGATAGCGTCATGTTGACAAGCTCTCGCCCGACAAGCGTAAACATCAGGGGGCCTACTCCCTAAGCACGAAGCTCGTAGTTTCGGCCTTCGTTACGGGCGTTTCTTACTCCGTATCACCTACGGATGGATGATTGGTTCGGGGCCCGAACGAAGTATGAATGACAACATGATTTGCCAGTTGTCCCTACTCGCGATGTGTTGTTGCCCGTCCGAAAAATTTAACTTTTACACTTGTTTCAATGGATCGTAATGTCAGACGGACGGATAAACGGACGGACGGAAAGACGGACGGACTTAGGGAGTAGGCCTCCGGTTTAGCGAAAATTGTTGACGTGTGTGAACGTGTTTGCAACAGTTTATAAACATGGCAGTAGTGTGGAGTAATGATAAAATAATGCAACTAATAGAATTATTTCAATCAAAACGATCATTATGGGATTCTTCTATAAAATTATTGCTATTTTATAAAATCTAATGTATAATAAGGAGACGAGTGTGTGTAGCCACAATTGAATTGTAAGGAAATTAATCATATGAGCGTTTTGGATGGCATGTCTGTTAGCTCGTAAGACCAATTGAAATAAATAAATAAATAAAAGAATAAAAAAGATAGAAACAAAAAGAACGATGCATTCGAAGAAATTTCTCAAGCCCTAAATATACCCAAAAAAAATGTGGAAACTAAAATACATGTACTGCGTACTCAATTTACTAAAGAAAAAAAAGTTGTCGGCAAAAAAAAACTACACGCTGCCTGTAGTTTTTTTTGCCGACAACTTTTTTTTATAGCGCAATAGAAAGATAGTTTCGAATCCACCATCTTTTTCTCTTTTTTTTATTAGAAATCCTATACATCAGATACAGAGAACACAACAACACTACCTCCTCGGGCAACATTTTAACGCAGACTGGCGTGTGGACAACCTGTATTGATTTAAACATAGTTGCTAGCAACATTCTCGCCGCTCACCAACAATGTTGATCAACTGTTCCTAAACAAATGTTTACCATGAATACGGGGCTTAACACAAGCATTAAGTTGCTTAGCTTGGGACTAGATGGCGTTGTGTGAAATGTCCAAGGATATTTATTTATTATTATTTATTTGCGAAGGTGTTTTCATAAACATGGTATTAATCCTTATCCAAATAATAATATAATCATATACTTACGTTATTCATAACAAGTATTTAATTTTGAATGAAGTTGCCCTTACATCATTTCATTTCAATAAATAGGCTATTTAACATCACGCTAGAACCCTTAGGAGCCGAGCAAAAAAAAAAGTCAGAAAGGACGCTAAGCAAAAACGAAGTACCTAATAGATAGCGCGGGCAGGCGATGCAACGCGACGGGCGGGGTGGATCGAGGGAACAAGAAAATTCGTGCGGACGAAGTCGCGGGCAAAAGCTAGTATAAAACTCATCAGAGCATAATTAGATGAAAACACTATTGTTCACTAATTGTTTAGAAATAAATGTATGAGTTGAATACGAATGACCCTGAACTGAACCCTTAGGTCTCTTGCTTTAATTAAAGTTAATAGTTTTATAACCAAGACATACCTACTGATTTACACACACCTTAACCACTTTATCTAACCATGACTTGATTTTTAAGGTTCCGTACCTCAAAAGGAAAAAACGGAACCCTTATAGGATCACTCGTGTGTTGTCTGTCCGTCTGTCACAGCCAATTTGCTCCGAATCTACTGGACCGATCAAGTTGAAAGGTACACATATGGATTTATGTGACCCAAACACGTACGGCTAAAGTAAATAAATGATTTTGAATAGTTATGGGGGTCACTTTTAGGGGGCAAATAAGAAATTCAAAAAAAAAGTTTTGCAAACTGTACCGTGTGACACATCAAATGACAGGGCTTACAATGTGGGTCTATAATGTATTTTTTTTTAATTATTTTAAAATAAATCGTTTTAAGGTGATTTCAGAAAATAGACGAATATTGACCATTCAAACCCCAAAAGTGCGCAAAATAATAGACGCCGAGAGAAAAAAAAGAAGTCGCCTTTTTACAGTACACACGGCTACACATCAAGCTATACATTTCCAGTTTACACTGAGCTCTCATTGTAAAGAAATCCTATACAATTCGAGATCAGCTTATATTGGAAATGTATAGCTTGATCTGTAGCCGTGCGTACGAGTACCATTGACCTTGACCGCAAGGTCAATGACCCTGAAGCTTTCATCGTCTAATATACGAGACATTCACCGCCTCATGTAACCCAAATGATTCACCAGCAATAGAGGGGATCCGGCGCTGCGGCGGCACCGCTCGCTTCGCTCGCTCGCCGTCGGGAGTTAAGGGTCACTGTTCGGTTCTAACCTAACCTAACCTAACCCAAATGATTCACCAGCAATAGAGCTAATGGTAACTATTCTAACCTAACCCAAATGATTCACCAATGTGAAGTTTCGGACGCGCGGGTGTGATAGTACAGTGGAGCCTGTGGACGATCTTGAACGAACAATACACGGGCAAAACCCGCACCGTCGTCGACTTGGACCGGAACCAGCATCTCACGGTGCTCCTCCAACTAAGCTAATTTCGGTTGTATTTCAAAACCTGTCTGCCTAATTATCTGAGACTACCTACCCACAAAAAATTTAGATAAGGTAGGATTTAATAGAAAGAAAAAGAAAGAAAGAAAAAATGTTTATTTGCGGTAAACATGACACAAATAGCTTCAATAATAATTAAAAAGCAATAAACAATAAGCAATATTTATTAATAGCAATAGTTTCTGCTGACTCATTTATCCGAGTGAATTTAGTAGGTAGGCACCTACCTACCTACCTATCTACCTATATAGCTTTGTTAGTCCCAAAAAATACTACAATTGGAATAAGAACAAAAAAAATATCCTTCCGACCGAATTTCAAATCAAATCAAATCATTTATTTTCAGACAGCTTAAAGTACACTTAAAACTATATTAGTACTTACGTATAATTATGCTAAATCAACACAACAAAACAACTAGTGCAGCATGTATACATGCTGAGAGGCATACCGTGAGGACGAGCACGAGTCACGCACGGAGTGTCCATCATCTATCAGTCATCGCCCGCACGAGATGCCTCCGTATAGGTGCATGCACTTCCTCAGCAAAATTTTTCAGGATGCAGTTGTTACCTACTCCCCATCACCCTCCTCACCAGAGACGCAGCTTTTTTACGAATGACGGCATGAAAGCCGTTAGAAATTCTCAACCAACCTTTTCGAATAAAAACGAAGATTTATTATAGTACAGACTCCAGCAGGTCAAGGCACCCGAAACTGTCAATTTTTTCCAATCAACCTTGAACCTAATGCTTCAGCGATAAAGATGAAAACTATTAAAGATATTTGACAGATTGTAGTAGCTTGATGTGCTGGCGTCTGTACCTACTCAGGATATATTATAGAACTCCCTCTTCCTTCACTCTCATAGTACTATGAGACGACAATCTGACCTGGAAATCGAACCCAGGACCCCACGTTCAGTCGCACTTGCGACCACGAGACCATCATCATCTGCATAGCCAACACATCTGCATTTCCCAACTATGTTGGGGTCGGGTTCCAGTCAACCCGGATGTAGCTGAATACCAGTATCTATTTTACATGGAGCGACTGCCTATCTGACCTTCACAATTGGGTAAAACGATCCCCTTGGTAAGACTGGTTGTCAGACATTCGGGCTCCTGTCGACCCGTCCGTAGCGACTGTCAAAGATCCATTACCACGGCAACGGACGGGGTAGTTTTAGTTGTCACAAAAATAGCAAAAATGAAGAGCTATGGAGCTATGGCTAAAATACATAATAAGCGTTATGTGTAAAAATAATAGAATGCGTGTCGGTCAAGCACACATGATAAACACTGCACGTGCGTATCGCACGTACAGTGTTTATCATGTGTGCTAATTTTAAGCCGATCAATCAAATCGAACAAAAAGTATAATAAACTGTACTGTACTGTTCACAATTGCCACTGCCGACCCACCGTACCCCTGGCCGTACCCCTGGTGGTACGGTGGGTTTTTTAAAGTTAAACGATACCACTGTCTGAAGTGAACGTAGTGCTGTGCTGATGAACATACTAGACGGACAGAAAATGATAAACAGTTATCTCGCATATTCATTAGATATGTAGGTACATAATTGATGCGGCAATAATGCATGTTAAGTACTGCGCAATGGGGTTGGCACCTTAAAACTTTTGGCAGATGACGCCAGCATAGCTTTCACCTGTCACATTTGTTTACTCTATTTGTGTGTTCGGTTTTGTAAATTTTTTCATCAAAATACCAGGATGGATGATAAGATAAACATGTACTCAACATGGAGAATAAGTGAGCCAAAGGCTGAACTGAAGCAAACGAGGTGCTTCTTTACAAGGAAGAAAAGCAGACCTTATTGAAAGATATAGGTACTCTTAAAATTATACATCAAGCTATTTTTTTTATGAAATAGTTTTGTTTGTAGGAAGTATACATTTCATAATACTTTTCGCCAATTATACATTACTACAAAAAGCCGAATAAGACCACTTTTTTTATTACTTTTATTAACCACTTTTTTAAATTCTACAGCTATCGGAAATTGGTGTGCACCTATTTCTTTGCAATAAGGCACTTCACATTTCTTAGGCATTTTGTAAAATCTTAAACAAATAAATACTTCATACAAATTAATATAATTTTGGTTAAAGCTATGCTAGCGCCACTTTGACAGTAGCCAACCCCATTCTAACTCTTTAGTTAAACCGTACATGTTACATTTTTTTCAAGCGTTCATGACAGTTGACATTTACACTCGACTTCTTCTTCTTCTTCTCGAATTCTTTATGTTCCTTTAGAACATAAAGAATTGTAAAAATAAAAATAAAAATTTCATTGATTTGAATTATTGTGGAAAAACCTATAACGGACGATACTGAAATAAATTAAATTGTTTTGTAAAAAATTATGAATAAAATTGTTGTTGTCAGAAGTGGTTTTAACTAGTGTTACAACACTTACCTGTACCCTAATTGCGTTACACATTACCGATCGGAGTTGGTTTCATTTTGAAACAAATTGCTAATCCATTGCTTCATATGTTCAAAAAATTTGTCTGCTCGACAACGTAAATAACGCAATGAATGTTGTTGAACTGTCAAAATGAAACCAACTCCGATTGATAATGTGTTACGCAATTAGGGTGCTGGTGGTATCGTTTAACTTTAAAACACCTACCGTATCACCAAGGGTACGGCCAGAGGTACGGCGGGTCTGCATGCAGTGGCATTTTCTTATTATCACCTATTGGGTGAACAATTTAAATTAGAGCAGTTTAATTTTATTTCTATATTTACAACAAAACAGGGATACAACCGTCTCCTTCTAGGTTTTCCCAACTATGTTAGGGTCGTCTTCCAGTCTAACCGGACGCATGTTTGCTGCATTACCCGTATTTTACATGAAGCGACTGCCTATCTGACCTCCACAGCTCAGTTAACTCGATGCCGACTGGTTGTCAGGCTTTTTATTTGGGCTTCTGACTACCCGTAACGACTGTCAAAGATCTCCGACTGACAGTCGGGACCAATGGCTTTACATGCTTTCAGAGGCACGGAGGGGTCTCGATATGTAATGGATGGTCATCCATTAACGGCCCCAGCAAGCATAGCTTAAACTTCAATCAAACTGTGCGGCTGTTATAATTTAGCCACGAGTCCCTGACTTTTTTATTTCTTTAGATGAATAATAAAAAAAACAACTTATTTCCTCTGATGATGTATTGAGTTCTTATCGTTAATATGTGAGAGTTATTTATAATTTATGAAATCGGACGGAAGTAGGTTCCCATATAGCGTCCGTTGCCTACGCAGGAATTATTAATATTATAATAAATTAACTACAATTGCGTGCCACGAAAGATGAGACTTGACACACTACCTAGTTTGACTTGCACAGTAGATTATAATTCTCTGATTCAGGGGGCCTACTCCCTAAGTCCGTCCGTCCGTCCGTTCGTCTGTCCGACTGACATAAGGATCCATCAAAACAAGTGTAAAAGTTAAATTTTTCGGACGGGGAACACATCGGGAGTAGACAACTGTCATATCGTGTTGCCATTCATACTTCGTTCGGACCCCGAACCAATCATCTGTCCGTAGGTGATACGGAGTAGGAAACGCCCGTAACGAAGGCCGAAACTACGGACTTCGTGCTTACGGAGTAGACCCCCTGATTCTGGTCTCTTTAGCGGTATGAGGTCTAAGACGGGAAAGGACCGAGCGTCATCGGGGCGGAAAGAGCGCGGGAGGCGCGGTACTGCGCTCATCACGTCTCATCTTTCGTGGCATGCATTGTACGTAACATCGGAATCAGATACCCATACAACACGTATTTCTTAATATCCCAATACTTAGTAAGTAATAAATTGTGTGCGTTGGCATTTTCGTTTGTCTTCGCAGAGGTGAATCTTCAAGAGGATGCAGCTAATTCAATCTAGACGGTTGTAGCGAATTTGGGATGGTACCTACACAACCAATTATATTAAAGACTACCTATATACAATACCTACCTGCTTGTAGCGCAGAGGTAGGTATAAGGACTTTTGACACAGTCTTGTGAGTCATGTTACCTAGCTCCTAGCTCAATCACACGATCCCTGTTGATGTCAAGTCGCCTGCATTTGTTACATTGACAATGGTTATCACGTAAATGCGGTGATCCGTCTATTCACACGTTTCTAACTCGACAGGAGAGGCCAAGGCACGGATTCTGGAGTATTATGTCTCTTTAGAAAAACTAGAAATCTTGCTATTAATAAAAAACCGGTCAAGTGCGAGTCGGACTCGCGCACGAAGGGTTCCGTACCATATTATATGTTTAACAATCGCAAAGATAACTTTTTACTTATTTTATAATGATACTGTGAATTACAAGGTTATTTTTTGCAGTTGCAGAAAATCACCCATGTTTAAACAAAATACCTTATGAATCGCCGTTTTCAGTATTGTTGATTAAATACAGTATTCATGGTACTTACATGGTATAAAGAAGTTTCAAATTCCTAATTTGTTGAATTGTTGCGCTAGAGCTCGTACAAAAATGGTCTAAAATTTACAACTTTTACGGCCCCCTATTTCTTAATTTCAAAAGATAAAAAAAAATATGTTTGTACTCTACTCAATGAGTTCTAGACGATGAAACCCCACATAACACATAATCAGCCTATAATGTTCCCACTGCTGGGATACAGGCCTCCTCTCGGTGAGAGGGAGTGGGCCGTAATCCACCACGCGGGCCCAGTGCGGGTTGGTAGATGTCACATGTCTTCGAATTTTTGGTTCTAGGACATGCCGGTTTCCTCACAATGTTTTCCTTCACAGTTTTGAGAGCAGCGGTGATGAAATAATGACATGACACCCCATATGCTAGATTAAAATTTTTTTTATTTTTTTTTAAATGAAAAGTTTATTGTATGGGGACCGACCCCTTAAATTTTTAACTTTGCTTTATTTTTATTATTTGTTGTTATAGCCGTAATAGACAGCGGAGGCTTAGTAAGTTTGTACTGGGCTGTACGTGGTTGTCTGATTTCATGGATTTTAATTTTCTTGCGCGGAACCCTAATTATTTTTCTAAAATAAAAATAGCCTAAGTTACTCCTTAAAACATCAGCTATAGGTATGCCGTCAAAATCGGTGAAAATTCGTTTGGCAAGTTTCCTAACTTGACTCAAAGTACCATTTTTTTAATCGGACTGCGCTTTAAAATTCTTCTATACAAACTGTATCTCTGTTTTCACGAACACAGATACCTAAAGAATTTCAAAAATCGTCTGGTATGTTTCCATAACTTGACTCAAACATTATTTACACCAATTTTAGAGTTAATGAAGCCCCCAATAAAATCCTCCGCTATAAAATTAACTTTTCACCCCTTAGGGGTACATTTTTGGAAAACCCTAATACACGTTAGTCTTAATTTTTGGTCTCAAGTATAAAAACTGAGTTTTGAGTTAATCGGACCGCGTGTTAAAGTTCAAACTTTGACACCCCCAATCCCTCCTTAGGGGGTAGTTTAGGAAAACTAAAAATGATAAACTTTATAATTTACTTAGATGAATATTTGTGCTAAGTTTCAAGTCTATTAACTCAAGGGATAGGATTTTTCATACAAACTTTCATCCCCTGTTTTACCCCCTTAGGGATGGAATTTCCAAAAATCCTTCCTTAGTGAATGTTTACACTATATAAGGTATTTATGTGCAAAATTTCAAGTCTCTAGGTCACTTGGTTTGGGCTGTGCGTTGGTATATTAGTCAGTGACTCAGTCAGGACTTTGATTTTTTTATATATATAGATTTACCATGTTATTTTAAGACCACAGACTTCTTATAGGTTTTCCTGTAATCTACAGGTATAGAACTAAGTTCTATATTTTTTTCAAAATTTTAGGCTGAGTAGTTTCGGAGATAAGGGGGGGGGGGGGGGGGGAATGGTCAATTTTCGTCTATTTTCTTAAATAACTTTAAAACAATAAATTTAAAAATTATAAAAAAAATATATTTGAGACCCTCATAGTAAGCCTTTTTATTTGATATGTCACTCGGTACAGTTTACAAAACTTTTTTTTTTTAATTTTCATATTTTCCCCCTAAAAGTGACTCTCATATTCAAAATTCATATATTTACTTTAGCTGTACGTGTTTGGGTCACAGAAATCCATATGTGTACCAAATTTTAACTTAATCGGTCCATTAGATTCGGAGCAAATTGGCTGTGACAGACGGACAGACGGACAGACAGACAGACACACGAGTGATCCTATAAGGGTTCCGTTTTTTCCTTTTGAGGTACGGAACCCTAAAAAATACATGCTTAAAAGAAATTAATTGAACTGTCAAATCACCTTGTTTATTATACTAGTTCTACACTTGTTCTACCATTTAAAAAGGGGACCGTTTAAAATTGTTAGAACCAGTCTAAAACCAGTCAGGGTGCCTACGTATAGGCGTTTAAAATAAATTTTTAGTATGGGTGTTTAGATGCAAGTGTGAACGAAGTTGACAGCATACCATTAATTCTAATAGAGCCCATTGAACTGTGCTTATCTAATTATGTAATATTACATTTATAATGTTAACCGCAAAATGATCCGAATTATCAACAATGAGCTGATAGGAAGGGGATAGGGGCAACTTCGTGATTAATTGCAGATCATAATCTCATTAAACAACTTTTTCCCTTGAAAATTGAGCATTATAATAAAACTCAGAACAGGTTTTAATCACAAAGCGTTAGGTAAGTACTTATTTCAATTGAACCTTTATTTACCAGCTGCATTTTCTGTCTAAGTACCTGCTCGTCCCACCTGAACAACTTTTACATTGTTTTATTAACGCTCAAAGGTATTAGGTACTTAACGTGGGGATACCTAATAAATTTGGTAGGTACACGTCGTACTCTTCATGTTGACCGATTAGCATATTAAAGTTAAAATGTTACCTAAACTGCAGACGAGTTCGTTTTTCTGTCATTCTGAATCTAGTTTTCAATCACAGCTAAATCACTTTTTTCTGCTACTTATGGGATCAGTCTGCTGATAAAATTATATTTTGGTAGTAGGTACAAATTCTCAGACGTCATTTTGTATCGGATAATCAGCCGATTATGATGAGGTATTGTAGCAATGTCATGATGGTATAATACTTACCTATTTAAGTATCTAAAATATTTAATGCAATCCGGAAGTCTGTAGGTACATTTAGGTAGGTACCTATTGATTGACCAAACTGTTCGTCGATATAGGTAGGTACTTCCTACTATCTAGTAATTTCGTTACCAGATTGCGGATCCTTAGGTACCCTGGTACCTAAGTGCCAATGTGATTTTGAAAGATAAGTACCTAAGTTTCTAAGTAGGTATCTAATAAGGAACTTGAAAATTTTAGACGCCAGTAAAGGTTGAAAGACCCTGATGGACCTACTCGTTCCTTTTGTGTATGGGACCTCTTCCTCTGTCGAGAAGAAACGAAGTTTGTCTGCAGTAGCTGACTGCTCCTTAAGCAAGCCTCGTAGTAGGTAGGTACTAGCTGCAATTATACTAGGTCCTATTTTTATCAGTGGTACTACGAGGAGTACGAGGCTTGCTCAAAGACAGCTGTTGCAGTCGTTGCAGAACATGTCAACTGACGACCCATCAATAAATTCAAACGCAAAGTTGAACAGATTGGCGGTCGCAAAAAGTTTTTACCAAACATTGATGTATAAATTAGGTTACCAAACCAACACACAAGGCGTAACCATCAAGTTAACCAAAAATTACTGATAAATCTGGTTTAAAAATAGCTACATCACTGTTATGTAACCTTCGTAGCCAATATTGCCGTGAGAGGGAACACTCCGACCAATCACAAACGTAACTAGACGATCAGGAAGAACGTTCTCCTGTTATAACAGTTTACAAATAAGATTTTAATACAAAAAACAGCATATATTATTATTCATTATGTTAATGCCAATCAAACACCATTAATGCTAAGCTCAGTAATAATACGTGCACTTATTTTAAATTTAAATTAAGTAGGTAGCTACTTTAAATCATTTTCCTTATTTTCAAAGTATTCCTTTTAAGTCAAACCTAACTGTCTAAGGGCGAGCGCACATTGCGGTGCGTTTTTCTACCGCATAATCTGTGAAGTATGGAATGTCTTTGAAGTGCGCGCACTGCGGTCATGCGTTTTGTTACTGTAGGCCCCGCCCAGTGCGGCAGAACTACCGGAAACGCACCGCAGTGCGCGCTCGCTCTAAGTGCACCAACCAACATTATGCTGAGAAAATCATAAACACGCGATAAGAACGCCGTTCTTCCTTTCAGTGTACCTACAATAAAGTGGATCTACTATCAATATTTATCTTAGGTATTCGTATAAATCATCACAGTTACAAAGTGTTTTACTCGACATGTCCACTATACCTACCTACATAGTTAGGTAGAGTGCTACAAAGACCTTTTTGTGCCTGAATGACATAATTCTGTTCCATTTTTTAATTTATTCGGTACTAGCTTTTGCCTGCGGCTTCGCCCGCATTTATCATATATATAAATCTTCCTCTTGAATCACCCTGTCTATTAAAAAAAACGGCATCAAAATCCGTTGCGTAGTTTATTACAGATCTAAGCATACATAGGGACAGACAGACAGCGGGAAGCGACTTTGTTTTATACTATGTAGTGACAGTGATAGTGAAGTAGGTAGTGACTAGTCGGACATCGTGAAATATAGGTTCTTAGTGTCATAGTGCCTATAGTACCTACACAGACCGCTAATGGGAAAGTGAACTTCTGCGATAACCAGCTAACATGTTGAAGGAACACCTAACTAAATAGGTAATGTATAGTAAGTAAGTATTATTATATAACGAGTTACATCACACACTGGGTACATGCCTACGCATATCTAATCTAAAGAAAGTTTTATGTTTTTAAGAGGTGCACTATCTTGGTAATAAGCATGCATCTGCGATCGACATTCATTTAATCCGTTTGGGCATCCTAAGAAGGTGATTGATACCCTAAACTTAGATTTGCAGTTCTTATAGTATGAGGAAGGACACCTACCACGAGTGTGGTCGGGTTGGCGCAGAACGGAGAGTTTTGGAATCTGAAGCACAGAATAAATAATGTCTGAAGCGGGACTTCTTGTCTAAAGCTACATCCAAATCAGCTATTAACTTATATTACTTGATTTTCAAATTAACTATGTTAAGATATTAGTTGTTTATTACCACTTTCTATTTTATTTTGTAAAACTTCGAGGCTGGCATAATCGCTTCCCCCAAGCCTTTTTTCTAAATAGACATACCTACTTACTAAAAAAAAACTTACAGCTAACGCAGAATCTCTCTTGACTTTATCTTCCTTATCCATTTATTTAGGAAAGAAAAATACGTAGGTAGACCCGATTTTTTTAGATTAAATTAAGTTCGGTACATTGATAAGAAACTTTAGAGATTGTCTGAGCTCGTTACTAAGCGGAGAATGTAGACATTTTAAGGGGTAGGTAGGTATGCCATTGTGGCAAAGATTGCTATGTAAACAAAAATTCACCAGTTCCTGACAGAACTTGTCCCTTCAACTGTCAAGTTACTGAATACGAAAGTCCAAGTTATACAAACTTTGACTGAAAAAGGTAGGTACCTAAACGACATTTCAAGGTTATCTGCCCAGCAGGCCCATAGTTAACCATGGAACAGCAGTCAGTCTTGACCACGAATATGTAAGAATGTTAAAAAAAGCCTTGACCGATCGATCTTTAATTTACATTTAAAATAAATGTTGATATAACTCTGAGATACTAGAGATTGTAAATGAGTACCTAGTAAAGATACGAGTTTTATGGGATGTTTTTATTTTTGTTATAGGTACCTACGTAGCTATTTTCGGTATCATTCCGGACAAGTAGGTAGGTACAATAAATTATAATGCTAAATTTTGTATGTAAATTAAACTACCATAAATGCCTATTGCGTGTACGCAGCATATAATGCTATTACAATATTACCTAAATGACGTTGATGGTTGTATCTATGATGTAGAGAGATAAGTCGTTTTGTTCGTCATAATTAATTAGTAACTACCTAAGTAGGTATAAGTAAGTGTAAGCGCAAGTCGGTAATCTAATCAGATAAGGAATCTTCAATGCAGGCATGCATTAAAGTGGTACCACCTCTAGTAATTTGAATGAAGCTGTGATACTTAAATACACTAATAATCCATACTTACACATAGGTACCTAGTAGCAAACCTGTAACTTCTCAATTCTCCAAGATATTAAATTGCAGAATTTCAAGGGCATAAAAATATTAAAGAATATCTATGAGCTAGATCACGGACTCAATGTGAGTTCAACGAACGCAAGACTGCTAACTAGGTATTATGAATTAACATATCAATTCATATTCAAATTCAATCTACCGTGTAGAGTTTTCTATTGCATTGGTTAATTAACGCACCTGGTCTATCTAATTATTTTTATTTCAATCAAATGTATTTATTTCAATTACTTAAACCATTTACAAGCACTATTAAATTGTCAGGGAGTCGGTCAGTTAGAAACATGAAGCTATTTGCACATTCCAAAGCGTAGTAGGTTCTTTATGGAGAAGAACGGGCAAGGCATGACACTCTTAATAAAATGAAATAAATAAATATCCATCCACAATCAAAATCCCTTTCGATTTGACCAGTTAGCAATATTCATTGCGCTATTAGGGCTGTCTGGCTTAAGAGTGTGGTTCCCTATTTTCGCGCTCGGATTTTAAACATCTGACGCTCGACGCCGCGTAGCGAGTGCGCGTGTGTGCGTTTTTCCTCATGTACGGCACACAGTTGCGAAGCTACGACGATTAAACGATCTTGATCTGTAGCTATGGCGTACCTATATTTTTTTGAAGTAAAAGCTAGAGGTTTACGGAGAAAATAAAAAGACTGTCCACAATACGTTATTAGTGTATTTTAATTAAATTTATACAAATATGGATGAAAAAATAATATTATGTAGGTACTTATAAAAACTAAACTCATTTTACTTATTTCTTTAAGTATTTGTATACTAATAAGTAATTGAAGTTTTATAAAAGTATTTGTCTAAGGAGATCGATCGACTTTTCCTTGGATCTATAATTTCTGGGAGAACACAATCAGAATAAAATTTTGTTAACAGCGGAACCATCTTTTGACCAAAATCATTGTTTTTTTGTGTAAAACAGTTGAATTTAAGCCCTATTTCAAAGTAGATAAAGACGCCACGCGCTAGCTATAATTTTTTATTTTTCTTGCGGCATTATAGGTTTAGCAACCGCATCAAGTTCATAAAACAGTTGAATTTGAACCAACAATAATACATAAATACATAAAGCCGCCTCATGCGCAAATGATTGGTTTACTGTTTTCAAATTTCAAATAGATAGGTCACCCCGCTGCCACAGAATAAATAATAGTACTGCTGCGTTCGTGTGGGGTTGGTTTTATAATGTTTATTAGCCTAGGCAGGTATTGTACGTGCCCAGTCGACCTAATGACTATACAGTCGACCACACGTCGCACGGCAGTGGTAAGTGATAAGGATTTGTATAGGTATCGTTTTCATAGTTTTCGATTTCGACTATAGCCAATAGTGAAGTCAAAATTAAAATCCAAGATGGCGGCTGCGAAGATTTTAAAATTTTTCGTCATGGATGTCGTTTTCATAGTTCTCGAGGATGAAGCCGATAGTGAATCAATCATCGTAGAAGGGATGATTGACTGCACTATGCGGCCCATGAGAGCAATGCAATGGTGGCCCAATGGTAACGATCCCGACATACGAGTAGGTCATGGTTTCGAACTCAGGCAGGCACTTTGTGTAAATAATTTCATCACCACTACTCTCAAAACAGTGAAGGAAAATATCGTGAGGAAACCGCCTAGAACCAAAAATTCGAAGACATGTGACATCTACCAACCCGCACTGGGTCCTCGTGGTGTATTACGGCCCACTCCCTCTCACCGAGAGGAGCCCTGTGTCCCAGCAGTGGGAACATTATAGGCTGATTATGATTGAGACCCAGTATGTTGTGAGCGAGCACGTTTCAGTGCCAGAGGTCATCACTGATGTGAGATGAGAAGATATCGCACAGTGAGAATGAAAGTGACCGAACTCAAAATTTCGGCGAATTGAGTTAAGTACTTGTAACTACTCCTAATAACATGGTCCATCACCTAATGAATCAAAAAGTGACCATTTTGTGCTAGAAATGGACAAACATAAACATTGCGTCTCTTTCTTTTCCGCGCGTTTCACCCCTCCACCCGCAACGACAGTGACCGATTCAGTGTTTCGTCCGCAGTGTTTCTGGTTGGATGTTATTTTGTTAATTTGAAAGTGCCCTAAACCTGAGTGCGCCGTTATTTTACGCAAAAGTGAGTACCCATTTTGTTAAAATTCTAATCGTAAAGTGACCCATGTTTGTATTAGGTCATTTTTGTACTATAAACAAAGCTTTTTGTAGTGACTCAAGTCTAGTTTGGTCATTTTATTATTAAAAACTAAGCTAAATGCAGTGACTTATTTATAGATAAGTCTATATTCTATTGAATAATTTACCCCTGTAACTGCACTATTTGTAATAAGGTCCTTTTATGAATAATTCATTGAAGTAACTCTAAGCCTTATTAAGGATTACGTCACTATCGTACGTAACGTGTGCGCATATTTCTGTTTAGGTCCTTTTATGAAAACGAGAAGATGAAAAGAAGAGTGGATTACATTTTTCAAATGCTACCAACGGACCGAGGAAACGAGGTAGGAATATTAGTAATTTTAGGTTTTAATTAGTAGTTAAGTATTTGTCATTTATTTTATTGATTTTTGATACTACGTATGTAATTTGTTGTTATAAAATTTATATGCCATTCATAACTTATTTTTTTTACAGCATGATGAAGAAACAAACGATGAATTTATAACAAATTCTCTGCAAAACAAGCACCAAGAATTACAAGTTACTCAAACTAGTCAACTAACTGACTTAGAGATAACGGTATTATTATTAATACTTTTTTTTATAAAATCTCCTCGATTATAGTCACGATAAAAAAATAACCATGATTTTATTTTCTAGAATCTTCAATCAGATGATAGTACATCTTTTATTGAAAACACACCGGAAAGAGAAATAAAAAAGACACGAACACTTAATAAGGAACCAATTATTGAGGTAGTATTTTTAGTGTTAGTAGCAATTGAGGTAGTAGTTTAACTTCATTATTATTTTTATGTTATTTTAGAATATCCTTCTTATTTGTTATTGTTTGTAACTTCTAGATGTCAAAGATGGATGACAATGAGATGGATGCTGATCAAGCTCCTAATAGTCCAACGCTTCTTGACAGTACTGAAAATCTGACTGAGGTAGTATGTCGACTCATCTAAAGTTTAATCTGATCACTGTTTAAGTGGGTTTATTAAGAAATAAGTTGACTTTTGTCTTTTTATGATTTCAGGTAACAGTAACAAAGCCTGCTGTAACAATTAGAAACGAACCATCGACATCATTTCAAAGAAAACATGAACCAAAGAAAGATAGGTGTGAAACTTGTTTAGCTTATGAACTTGCCCCCGCAGACATAAAAATTGAACTAAAAACTAACTACGACAACCATCTTATTGAAAAAAACAAGTGTCGTGAAGAAAAACAGAGAGACCGCGAGAATATAAACCAAACTCATATTTGTGCTGTGTACGATTTGCAATCTGTAATGCTTTGTCCAAGTCCATCTTATTTTTACTTTTGCTCAAAAATTAACTGTCTTAACTTCACGATAACCGAATTAAATAATAAAGGTAATCAAGACACTAATGTTTCTGCTTACGGTGATGTTTACTGCTATTTTTGGGATGAAACCCAGGCTCAAAGAGGAGTAAACGAAATAGGATCTTGTGTTTTTGATTACCTAAAACAATTGAACCTTCAACACCCAAATAAAAAGTTGCACATCACTTTTTATTCTGATAACTGTACTGGGCAACATAAAAATAAATCTATGGCAGCATTGTACTCTTTTGCAGTAACAAGTTTAGAAAATATAGAGACCATAACGCACAAATATTTGATAAAGGGTCATACCCACAACGAAGCCGACAACGTTCACAGTTTAGTCGAAAAAGAGATAAACAAAAATGAAAGAGCAGGTCCCATTTATATACCCTGTCAATACGCAACTCTTATAAAAAGTGCTCGAAAAACGGGTAAACCTTTCATAGTTAAGGAACTCGATTACACTTTTTTTTACAATATTAAAGCCATGCAAGACCAATGGGGATACAATTTTAATGAAGACACTGACAAAGTTACAGTGTTATGGAATGATATTAAAATGCTAAGTTTTAGGAAAGGAAACGAATTTCAAATGCACTTTAAAACTTCTTATTTAGAGACAGAATATCGAACTATTAATATGCGCAACAAAAGGAAGAAGATGAAAAATTACGAAGAAATAAGATTAGATAAATTATATGCACAAGCGCTTAACTTAAAAGAAACTAAGAAAAAAGATCTGAAAGACTTAGTCAGAAAAAACCTAATTCCGATGTATTATACCAATTATTACAATAATTTGTAATATTGGCTGAGCAGAATATTATGTTGATTTTTCTTTAGTACCTAGCTGTAGAGGTGGGCGTTGAATCAATAAACTGTTTTTTTAAACGACTTTTCATTGGTCAACGGGTTAACTGTTAATCATTAAAGAAAAACAGGTTGAAAATATTAGCTGTCAGATTACGTCAACGCACTCAACGCATTATTTTAATATTATTTTATTCATTTCTGTGAATTTAGTCTCCTTCGGAAATATTCGTTACTTTAAAAATTAATTATGTATATACAATCAGATGATCTTTTAAGTACGCCTGGATACTATTTTTACCCAGCCAGTCCTAAGCCTGGAATAAGTAAGAAGAAAAGGTAATTGCATTACAGTCCAGTTCAATAAAAAAAAAACTTCTTTCTTATCAAATCTCAACCTAAACTGCAACAAAGTTGTTATTTTATGCGTATTCGTTCGTATCGTAAACGTTGACACAATAAATTGACGATTATCGGTAACTATTGAATCATTGAAATTTTAACCTGTTATTTATTAACAGTTTTTTTAACCCGTTGACCATTAATGTTTAACAGTTAAATTACATTAACTCAAAAACCGTCAATGACCCATCTCTACCTAGCTGATGTTGTGATTTTAAAATCGTAAGGTTAATGATAGATACTTTCAGTAATCCACCGTGTTTTCTGGGCACTAAATAGGTACTCCGTAAACACAGTGGATCGGTGACAGGCGTTCTTTTAGGACTGATGATTGTACCTAACTAGTAAAAGTATTACCTACTTAAGTTCAAATATCATAATTATTTAGGATAAGTAAACAAAAGAGAGCTATTTACTAAATAATTTTATAGTAATATACCTACTATGTTAATTTCAAATAGCTCTACTAAGATTTTGTGTAATATGAAAACATACAGACTGCCATGAATAATCCGTAAGAATAATGTTAACATTCATGTGGTACTTCTAAATGTTTTTATTTGTTAAAATAAATACAAAATATTAATTATGTTTAATTATTAAAGAAATGGATAGTTTTTTTTAAGTTAACTTTTTAAGACTTTAAGTCAATTTTAGAATAAGTTTTTTTTCTCCTATAATTTGATTTGATCTCAAGTTTTATTAACATGTTTCAGTAATAAATATAATTTTATACTTACATTTTCTCGTCTTATTGACCAACTTTTCATCAATATCACAGAACCAAAGTGACCTAATTTTAATTAAGTTGTAATACATGCTTTTATTTTAAAAATTAAACTGACCTATAACTGAATAAGTCAATGATATTTAAAAAATTATAGTACTAAAATGACACATTTTTGGAAGGTTTTTTTATTGATTATTTTATAAACTCTTAAGCTCTTGTTTTTAATGAATTTTGAGTTCAACCTATTGAAAATAGTCCAAACAATATACTGGCATCATAAATATGTAAATAGCTTTCCATTTGAAAAAGTTATGACATATTTTATTGGAAACTCCCTAAAATACGAAGTCAATTTTGTGATTTCCCACAAAATGCAAATTTCGTGTTAGGTCACTTTTATTCTCATGGTGCGATATATTACGCTCAACACCGCCGCGCGCGGCCCTTGTCCGATCAGAGCGCGGCTAGCCGCGCGTGGCAGCCGCGCTCAAATGCCGCCCTATATTTGGACACACCTTTATATAGTGCCTTTATCTATGCCTCACTCGTTTCGTATCGTTTAGTGCGGTCGCGATTTGAGTGTATTTCCCATAGTTTTATTGATGTTTTCCTCGACCCCTGTTTTCTTTCTGCGGACTTCTGATCTTGCTTCTTGTACGAACCTTGCTACCACACCGGACACGGTACGGAGAACCCCGCATAAACGTTGGACTTGAACTTGTTATTTTGTATATTACGACCAGCCTACCGATTTCATATTGGCACCATGGATCGTTGTGTAAATTGTGGCAAAGTGACTAGAGGCTGTAGTTTACGTGGTCGTCGAGCTGAAGAACTTCAAAAATCAGCTGTTAAGTACCTATATGTAGATCGGTATGTAACCTCACTTTTATTACATCTCTTTTAACTCGGAACTCAGACCGCAAAAATCCGCAAAATGTTCAGTGATGGTTTGATAATATAGTAGCTATAAATTGACACCAATTTCATCTTTTTACAACCCAGGCCCAGGCCCAAGTTTATATGACATGGTTTCCGTCTCCTTTGTCACGGATCCACAATAGAGATTGTGGCAGTAGAGATTTCAAATAAAAATCTGATATAAATTTTTTCTCCATATTCATCATCCAAAATTCTTGTAGCCATCTTGGATTTACATTTTGACTACACTATCGACGTTAGCACCCACAAGAACCATGAAAACGATACCCATGATGAAAAATTTTAAAATGTTCGCAGCCGCCATCTTGGATTTACATTTTAACGTCACTATCTGCTTTAGCATCCTCGAGAACAATGGGAACGATCCCCATGACGAAAAATTTAAAAATTTTCGCAGCCACCATCTTGGATTTACATTTTGACCAAATTATATTGTATTATTGATATTGTAATTACAATATCAATATTACAAGTAATACAACATAATTCAAGAATTGTAACATAATTCTCCTAAAGTAAGTGTGCCTACCACTTTAGCTTCTTAAAATATTACTTAAATGAAAGGATTAAAAATATTTAGTCGCACTACAATTTACTATATATCACGCGAGGCGCATGCGCGGCGGCGGGAGGTCAACCGACATAGGTCCTGCGTCGACGAGCGCCAGAGCGCGACTGACTTAGGCCGTTCGATGCACCCGATTTTATACTCACTTTAAAAAATTATTTTCGTAAATGATTGAAGACAGATATATTTTATTTTTTACACATATATACTACAATCTTTCTTCTTACGTATAAAATGATTTGTGTTGCCAAATGACTTTTAGATTCTGAGAAATGACGTGTTTTTTTGTAGTCGATTTCTCGATTTTTGATTATCTTAGACGTGATTAAAATACAAGTTAATGAATTAAAAATCAAACTTTTCTCAATGCATTTTAAATTTCAGGATATGCCTCTTCGAATGAATACCACTTTACCTTCTTAATTAGTAGTAATAATTGGTGTAAGATTACTTCAAAGTTGAGCCTTCGCGCGTCATCTGGAAATCGCGCCTTCGAAATCGACTGTTTTCGTAGTCAATAATTCAATTTGAACAAGTTTTTTTTAATAGACTTTAAATAAAAATATATGATAATTACGATGATTGAAGTCAAAAGAAGCTAAAAAAATAAATTATGTGACCAAAATCACTTCAAAATCTCCCAAGTTCTCGATTTACGTATGAAAAATGCAACAACGCTCTTAAGTTTTGTTTCACTGCTGCTTGTTAGGGTTCCGTGCCAAAATGGTAAAAAAGGAACCCTTATGTGGTGTCACTCAGTCTGCCTGTCTGTCTGTCTGTCACAGCTGGATATCTCAAGAACTACTAATGCTATCAACTTGAAATTTAGAATAGTTTTAGATGACGTTTACCCAACTATTTTGCAAATAAGAAAGAAATTAAAATATTTATATTTTTTTGCAACAGGTACTGAAAGGGGGTCTTAAAAAATGAAAGTGGGGCTACTAGGGCATGTGGGGTATCATATGAAAGAACGCTGTTTACACATTCTCAAACAATTTTTTCTTTTTTTTAGGCCGCATAGTTTTCAACTTCTGATGAAAAATGTAAAAAAAAATACCATCCCCCCCCCCCCCCTTATCTCAGAAGTTTGCAAAGAGAAAAATCTGAAATTATTCTATGTGATAGAAGTTTATGTAAAGAATACAGGAAAAATAAAACGATGTCTCTACATAGCACACTTTTTCAGAAATCGGAACGGAACCCTCGGTGCGCGAGTCCAACTCGCTCTTGACCGGCTTTTTTTTTGTGTGACGGGCTTATTTCCATTGGTATCTAATCATCTAGACTTCTGTTAACCGGCGACATAATTTCATTGGTAATCATCTAGAGTTCTGTTGACCTTCCAGTCTAACCGGATGCAGCTGAATACCAGTATTTTACATGGAGCGACTGCCTGTCTGACCTCCACAACCCAGTAACTGGGTAATACGATACCCCTTGGTAAGACTGGTTGTCAGACTTTCGGGCTTCTGACGACCCGTAACGACTGTCAAAGATCCACGAATGACAGCCGGGACCATCGCAACGGCTTAATGTGCTTTCCGAGGCACGGAGGGGTCTTGGTATGTAAAGATCGTCACCCATCCACGGACCAAGCGTATCTTAACCTGATCGATCGACCCGTGCGGCTGTTATTACTTAGCCACGAGACCCTCGTTTTTAACTAGATACAGAAGTGACGACGTTTTTATAAAGGGTCTTTCAACAAGGACGGGTCGATGTTGAAATTAAATAAAACAAGCTGTATGTAAGATATTAAAGAAATTATTTTTTTATTTTAAGGGCACATTTATGCCATTATTGATGAAATATGACATCGTTTAAATGTCCACCGCGGCTTCGAACTTTGGCACGGATCCGAGAGGTCCAACTTTCAATTACTGCATAGATCCGGCTGAATCTCAGCGATGGCCTGCGTAATGTTGACTTTCAGGGCATCGGTTGATTGCGGATTATTGGCTTAGACCTGCGACTTGAGAAAACCCCACAAGAAAATGTATAGCGGGGTCAAATCGCACGATCTTTGTGACCAATTCACGTCACTAATAAATTGTTATTCATTGATCTTTAGCGCTCGCCGTTGACAGTAATGGCCTCGCCGTCATCGTTTTTGAAAAAGTGCGGACCAATGACGCCGCCTGTCATATTTCATAAATAATGGCATAAATGAGCCTTTCAAATAAAAAAATGATTTCTTTAATATCTCACATACAGCTTGTTTTATTTAAATTCAACATCGACCCGTCCTTGTTGAAAGACCCTTTAGGTATCATAATTACTGAATATACGATGTAGGTACACTTGCTTGGTTGACTTGGTCGATAAAAAATGTTCAAGTAGTTAAGTAAATACTTACATAAAGGTTGCATAGGACATAGCACTCGCGACCGGGCAGCTCAGTTCTGTGACCCTGTTGTCATTGTGATAAGTATTGTGGGCGAATATGACTAGCTCTAAGTAGGTAGGTAATTACATGTTTTTAATTAAAGTAAGATTTCAATGAAAAAAGAAATAAGTACTTAGGTATGTCTGGAAAAGGCAACCAGAAAAAACGGTGCTTCCTCGTAATTATGCAGTAAATTACTACTGCATAATATCAAAACTTACCTACATTATTTTCTTAATTTGGCTGCATCTATATACAAGTGTACTTACATCTCAGTTTTCAAAGTCATAAATTATAGGATTTAGATAATTATACTGTAAGTACCTACTGATAAAAATTTCAAATAGGAAGGATAATTGGACAGAATTATACTTAGGTATTATCAACCTACATTAGCTTTATTCTATGTACCTACTTACAGTACATAGATACTTGAAAATTTCTAGTGTAACCAATTGAAAAATAAACAACTGGAACAGTGTTTTTTTGAACTAGAAATATCACAAAATAATACGCATGGACGGTTATCTACTGGCGGGTCAAAGAGCAATTTCTCAGTTAGATTGTAGTAATTAATTAATCAGGAACACATCATCAGCATCCTGTTTCGTCCACATTATGGTTTGATGATACCTACGACGCGACGTCCTTCTGTTTCTAGTCAGCTTCCGGACCTATTGTCGGGGTCCGAAATTCTGTGCATCCGGACTTACGATCGTAATGAGAGTAAGTAGTACTTACTCTCTCAGTACTACGGTCTCAGAAGACTTGTTCTTCTGAGACTGCGGTTGAGTAATTTAACATTCCGGTTTTAAATGTCACATTTGTCAAAAGAAACTCTTAGCACCTGCATCAAGGTTCGCTTTTTAGGGTTCCGTACTTCAAAAGGAAAAAACGGAACACTTATAGGATCACTTGATTGTCCGTTTGTCCGTCAGTCTGTCTAGACCCTTTTTTTCAGGAACGCGTGGAGGTACCAAACTGAAATTATTATCTAGTATGTAACTCTGTGGTCCCTTGGAGCTCTAATAAAATCAAGCTTCTAAGTCAATGAAATAAAAAAATACGGCCATTTATGCGACATATTTGATACTCGCAAGTAAATCATAACCTACAGGGTAGGTACTTACTTCCCGTTGACCTAGAATCATGAAATTTGGCAAGAAGCAAGGTCTCACACCACAAGTAAAGGGAAAAGTCCGAAAATCTTTAATTTGTAATTTTACCACATAAAAAAACAAATTTTGGGATTACAAGCCTGAATTTGCAGCTGGACCATGACGTATATCAATGTATGGGAGAATTGGGAGAACATGTTTTTCAACTACAATGTTAAGACCCTTCATTGTGCGTGGTCCGACACGCACTTGGCCGGTTTTTGTACACATTTTAGTATACTTTGGGTAAATCACAGATTAATAATTTTGTAGAATATAGCTAAGACTTAAGAGTTAAATATGTACTTCTAACATTCTATATTTTTTGAGTTGTTTCATTAGCTATATTCTACAAAAATATTAATCTGTGATTTACCCAAAGTAATAAGTTGTATTATTAAAAATTGGATTTGTTCGATTTCATTCTTTATTTTATTGATTACCGTTAAGTTGAATTTTCCTATAACTAAGCGCCTTGCGTACGTATAACAAAGCTCTGAAATACAACCACTAAGCGCCGGCAGACCAACTCTTTTCACCTGTGGAGACACCATACTTCGAATAGGTATTAAAACTGATCATTTCTCTTATTGACACCTCTTGTCTAGCTTTGTAGGGTTCCGTACCAAAATGGTAAAAAAGGGACCCTTATGGTGTCACTCAGTCTGTCTGTCTGTCACAGCTGGATATCTCAAGAACTACTAATGCTATCAACTTGAAATTTAGAATAGTTTTAGATGACTTTGACACAACTATTTTGCAAATAAGAAAGAAATTAAAATAATTATATTTTTTTTTGCAACAGGTACTGAAAGGGGGTCTTTAAAAATCAAAGTGAGGCTACTAGGGCATGTGGGGTATCCTATGAAAGAACGCTATTTGCACATTCTCAAACATTTTTTTTCTTTTTTTTAGGCCGCATAGTTTTCGACTTCTGATGCAAAAGCTAAAAAAAATACCGTTCCCCCCCTTATCTCCGAAGTTTGCAAAGAGAAAAATCTGTAATTATTCTATGTGATAGAAGTTTATGTAAAGATTACAGGAAAAATAAAACGATGTCTCTAAATAGCACACTTTTTCAGAAATCGGAACGGAACCCTCGGTGCGGGAGTCCGACTCGCTCTTGACCGGTTTTTTTTCTATTCCTTTACAGCGGGGACGGTCGCGCAGCGGGTGGTTCTCGGCGCAGGTGTAGGTGGGGGTACGACACCGGCCGGCGTGCACTTGAAAAATTCGCCTATTGTCCCGTTTTTACGTCACAAATAAGCGTCTTGCATACACAACGATTGCTCTGAAATACAAACACTGAGAGCCGGCAGACCAACTCGTTTCACCTGTGGAGACACCATACTTTGAATGGGTACTAAAACTGACCATTTCTCTTATCGTTTTTTTTTTCGCAACAGCTATGATGAGCGCAACATTTGCGCTCATCATAGCTCTGAAATGCAACCACTGAGAGCCGGCAGACCAACTTGTTTCATCTGCGTAGACGCCATACTTTGAATGTGTACCAAAACTGACCATTTCTCTGATCGTTTTTTTTTTCGCAACAATGACACCTCTTGTAGGCGCTATAACTCGAAGTTGCAACCACTCAGAGCAGGCAGACCGACGTCATTCACGTTAGGGGACTACTCTACAACCCATCGAAGTAAATCTAACCGTATCCATGATCGTTATGAAAAATCCTGTGACCTCTTAGTCTATAGGGTCTCCATCATCCATATCATGTTCTGATGAACTTGTGAAAGAAGAATTAATAATAAATATCCTTGGACATTTCACACAACGCCATCTAGTCCCAAGCTAAGCAACCTAATGCTTGTGTTATGGTAACGAGATGGCTGATAAACTACTTATATACATTTTTTTTTTTTTGTAAATACATACATATTATAGATAGAAAAACACCCAGACTCGGAACAAATACTTGTAGGTCGTACAAATATTTGTTCCGTGCGGGAATCGAACCCACGACATGCTGCGCAGCAGTCAATCGCTCAACCACTGCGCCAACCGTGTCGTCAATTAATAATGTTATGTACCAGTAAGAACCTACCTACCTAGCAACTGTTTCGACTTTTCAAACAACGCAATTGCCGTAGTCAGCCTCAACTGTACCTTGCGTTCTATTCATATTATGCAACGTTCAAGGCATAATGACGCTGACTCGAGTCTATGAAGGTGCAGAATAACCTAATCTGTTATTATTTCCTTATAAGTAGTTACCAGTAAACAGGGCACCCCTACCTTAACCGCTGTTGTAAGAGGCAATTATGTGATTACGTCAAGAGAATTACAACGATATCCTCTTTGACCGTTTAATGTAATCCTGATTACAATACAATAAACGGTCAAAGAGGATATCAAAAAATAAAATCATAAAATGATGGACATGAGAGCCTCCTGAGCCTCTCACGTCCAAAAATAGCACCATTAAGTTACTTATTTTAACCGCGAATACGGTTAAACTACAGGGTTTTTCAACAAGAACTTTGTTTTCTAAAACAAAATAAAACAAAGAATTTAGAGGAAAATGAATAAAATTTTTATTGTATTACAAAGAGAAAAGTTTGGCAATTATGAATGAAAAATGATATCTGGCAAATGTCCACCACGACCACGCTGACAGAATAGATGTTGACGCTGACAGATGTTGATTCTTTCATCAAAATTTTTAATTATGCGATCGGGAAATTTGGTTTGCAATAAATTGATCGTTTCATTGGGTGTGTGACATGTGGCACCGTCCTGTTGAAACCACGTTTCAGTGATATCCATGTCATCAATAATTTATAGTCCAAAATTTAGTGGTCTCAGAAGGACGATTATGTTGTCCGAAAATATCACGAATTTTACGAAATGTAACTTTAACAGAACGACCATTTTCGTAGTGGATTTGAATTATTTTAATGCGATTTTCGAGCGAAATCGAATTCATTATAACAATTGCCAAAGCACCTACTACGAATACCGCCAAAAACTAAATGTCAAAATTATCACGTTCTTAGTGTTGCCCTAATTGAAAAACAAAGTTCAGTCAATCGCTCAACCACTGCGCCAACCGTGTCGTCAATTAATAATGTTATGTACCAGTAAGAACCTACCTACCTAGCAACTGTTTCGACTTTTCAAACAACGCAATTGCCGTAGTCAGCCTCAACTGTACCTTGCGTTCTATTCATATTATGCAACGTTCAAGGCATAATGACGCTGACTCGAGTCTATGAAGGTGCAGAATAACCTAATCTGTTATTATTTCCTTATAAGTAGTTACCAGTAAACAGGGCACCCCTACCTTAACCGCTGTTGTAAGAGGCAATTATGTGATTACGTCAAGAGAATTACAACGATATCCTCTTTGACCGTTTAATGTAATCCTGATTACAATACAATAAACGGTCAAAGAGGATATCAAAAAATAAAATCATAAAATGATGGACATGAGAGCCTCCTGAGCCTCTCACGTCCAAAAATAGCACCATTAAGTTACTTATTTTAACCGCGAATACGGTTAAACTACAGGGTTTTTCAACAAGAACTTTGTTTTCTAAAACAAAATAAAACAAAGAATTTAGAGGAAAATGAATAAAATTTTTATTGTATTACAAAGAGAAAAGTTTGGCAATTATGAATGAAAAATGATATCTGGCAAATGTCCACCACGACCACGCTGACAGAATAGATGTTGACGCTGACAGATGTTGATTCTTTCATCAAAATTTTTAATTATGCGATCGGGAAATTTGGTTTGCAATAAATTGATCGTTTCATTGGGTGTGTGACATGTGGCACCGTCCTGTTGAAACCACGTTTCAGTGATATCCATGTCATCAATAATTTATAGTCCAAAATTTAGTGGTCTCAGAAGGACGATTATGTTGTCCGAAAATATCACGAATTTTACGAAATGTAACTTTAACAGAACGACCATTTTCGTAGTGGATTTGAATTATTTTAATGCGATTTTCGAGCGAAATCGAATTCATTATAACAATTGCCAAAGCACCTACTACGAATACCGCCAAAAACTAAATGTCAAAATTATCACGTTCTTAGTGTTGCCCTAATTGAAAAACAAAGTTCAGTCAATCGCTCAACCACTGCGCCAACCGTGTCGTCAATTAATAATGTTATGTACCAGTAAGAACCTACCTACCTAGCAACTGTTTCGACTTTTCAAACAACGCAATTGCCGTAGTCAGCCTCAACTGTACCTTGCGTTCTATTCATATTATGCAACGTTCAAGGCATAATGACGCTGACTCGAGTCTATGAAGGTGCAGAATAACCTAATCTGTTATTATTTCCTTATAAGTAGTTACCAGTAAACAGGGCACCCCTACCTTAACCGCTGTTGTAAGAGGCAATTATGTGATTACGTCAAGAGAATTACAACGATATCCTCTTTGACCGTTTAATGTAATCCTGATTACAATACAATAAACGGTCAAAGAGGATATCAAAAAATAAAATCATAAAATGATGGACATGAGAGCCTCCTGAGCATCTCACGTCCAAAAATAGCACCATTAAGTTACTTATTTTAACCGCGAATACGGTTAAACTACAGGGTTTTTCAACAAGAACTTTGTTTTCTAAAACAAAATAAAACAAAGAATTTAGAGGAAAATGAATAAAATTTTTATTGTATTACAAAGAGAAAAGTTTGGCAATTATGAATGAAAAATGATATCTGGCAAATGTCCACCACGACCACGCTGACAGAATAGATGTTGACGCTGACAGATGTTGATTCTTTCATCAAAATTTTTAATTATGCGATCGGGAAATTTGGTTTGCAATAAATTGATCGTTTCATTGGGTGTGTGACATGTGGCACCGTCCTGTTGAAACCACGTTTCAGTGATATCCATGTCATCAATAATTTATAGTCCAAAATTTAGTGGTCTCAGAAGGACGATTATGTTGTCCGAAAATATCACGAATTTTACGAAATGTAACTTTAACAGAACGACCATTTTCGTAGTGGATTTGAATTATTTTGATGCGATTTTCGAGCGAAATCGAATTCATTATAACAATTGCCAAAGCACCTACTACGAATACCGCCAAAAACTAAATGTCAAAATTATCACGTTCTTAGTGTTGCCCTAATTGAAAAACAAAGTTCAGTCAATCGCTCAACCACTGCGCCAACCGTGTCGTCAATTAATAATGTTATGTACCAGTAAGAACCTACCTACCTAGCAACTGTTTCGACTTTTCAAACAACGCAATTGCCGTAGTCAGCCTCAACTGTACCTTGCGTTCTATTCATATTATGCAACGTTCAAGGCATAATGACGCTGACTCGAGTCTATGAAGGTGCAGAATAACCTAATCTGTTATTATTTCCTTATAAGTAGTTACCAGTAAACAGGGCACCCCTACCTTAACCGCTGTTGTAAGAGGCAATTATGTGATTACGTCAAGAGAATTACAACGATATCCTCTTTGACCGTTTAATGTAATCCTGATTACAATACAATAAACGGTCAAAGAGGATATCAAAAAATAAAATCATAAAATGATGGACATGAGAGCCTCCTGAGCCTCTCACGTCCAAAAATAGCACCATTAAGTTACTTATTTTAACCGCGAATACGGTTAAACTACAGGGTTTTTCAACAAGAACTTTGTTTTCTAAAACAAAATAAAACAAAGAATTTAGAGGAAAATGAATAAAATTTTTATTGTATTACAAAGAGAAAAGTTTGGCAATTATGAATGAAAAATGATATCTGGCAAATGTCCACCACGACCACGCTGACAGAATAGATGTTGACGCTGACAGATGTTGATTCTTTCATCAAAATTTTTAATTATGCGATCGGGAAATTTGGTTTGCAATAAATTGATCGTTTCATTGGGTGTGTGACATGTGGCACCTTCCTGTTGAAACCACGTTTCAGTGATATCCATGTCATCAATAATTTATAGTCCAAAATTTAGTGGTCTCAGAAGGACGATTATGTTGTCCGAAAATATCACGAATTTTACGAAATGTAACTTTAACAGAACGACCATTTTCGTAGTGGATTTGAATTATTTTAATGCGATTTTCGAGCGAAATCGAATTCATTATAACAATTGCCAAAGCACCTACTACGAATACCGCCAAAAACTAAATGTCAAAATTATCACGTTCTTAGTGTTGCCCTAATTGAAAAACAAAGTTCTTGTTGAAACACCCTTTATAATCAAAAATGTATGCTCCATTTAACCACCAAATACCTACTGCGCATAGAGATATTAGCAAGTTGAGCAATTTGAAATTAATCGTATCTATTGTAATGCAATCTATAAATTAATCACGGTGTCCAATACGCTCACGGCATAACATTTGGATGTTTTATACCTACATAAGGATCTGATAATCATGTCATTACTAATGAAATACGTCTATCAGGTATAGCTACCTAGGTACTTAGATAGAATATTGATAATTTGAGACGTACGAATACGATTTCTGACTTTTCACCAGGAACATCACCGAAAAAGGTTTGGGCGAATGCAACATTGGAAGTTTATCATAGCTTAAACGTGTTATTACTTAATTAATTATCTTAACAGTGGCAAGGACTTTAAGCACCTATGTCTGGATAATGAAGTTAGATTAGATTTAAATATCGCCGTACCTATGCGTCATATCGTTTATTCATTGTATAGGTATACTTATATTGCAAACATTAAAAAAAAAAATCTGAAATCTGTCATACTTAAATGTGATTAGGTCCAGCTAAGCTACCAAATTGGCAATATAACACGATAACATGTCACGACATTCCTAAATCCACATAACGGTAATAACGCTTTGTCAAATATCAATGCAATATTGTACGTACCTGGAAAAGTCTATTTTATTTTGTTCAATATTTACTGGGTCGGATTTATGCGACTATTTACAATTATTTTATAATGCTGACAATCCAATATCGCTATTGCAGATAAGACTATGACAATTGACAACAGTGGTAACCAATCGGGGGAATTGTGACGTTTTCTAAACATAGCATTGTCCGCAGGTGTCGGGTTGGTTGACAATATGCTTCTACTACTATCCAATGCCTGATCAAACTCAACCTATTATAATTTTATTACTTATCTTTCGCGCCATATGTAATCCGCGGTAATCACCAGTCACTGTAATCCAATACAGGAATAGGTTTTGCGTTTTAAAATGAACTCTGCTACACTGCACCTACCTACCTTAGTTTTCGTTGTTTGAGCACTTATAATTTCTGGCAGTTTACCTTCAGAGGACAGATCCAGTACTTAAGAGTATTAGAATACACTTAATTGTGAAAGTTCTCGATAAATACAACAGCACAATAGATTGACTGTCGCAGATGAAAGTTTTACAGCGAGAAATATATTACAAAAAATAAATTATTTATGTAAGTTGCAGACAGACAATAAGGTTCATTTAATATATCCCAGTTCAAACTTACATAACAGCTAGATGAGTAGCTAAACTTTTATGAAAGCTACTGGTTTAAACTGCTTATAAATTGAAGCTTGTTACTTCGTGTCACAGAAATTAACAAAAGCTGACCAATTATGGATAATAACTAAGCTTTCGATAGTTAGACACGAACATGAATTCCAGGAGGTATATTTGATTCGTTAAAGTTATAGTAAAAAACTTGTTTTAGAAAGAGACAATAAAACATTTATTCTCAGGTAGAATTATTTCGACAAAACCAACGTAATAATAAACAATCAGGCACTTGACGAGGACATTCGGATTTTAATATCTATTACAGGAATCTATCTACTTAGAATTAGTTGATTGGAAAGTACCACAATATATCAACAGTGTTATATTAATTACTTAAAGCATAATTTGTATTTCAATTCAACAAGCTGAGTTTATTTCAAGTTCGGAGCTCCCTGAATAATAATTATCTTGCAACCCCGTAGTTTTAAAATCACTTGGTCCAAAAAAGAAACATAACATGCCATTAGACTTGCTCGTTATATGTATTTAACTACACTGGGTTTGAGAAAATCGAGCAAAGCTCTTTAATAATGCTGCAAACTTATGACGACAATCATTACAGGTGTCTTTCACGAAGTTCTGGGGGGCTGAAGATATAGGTACACTTATCAAGTAAATCTGCAGATTTCATATAGGAACTGATTTTAGATGACAGAAACTTCTAAAACTAGTTTTCTAAATTGTAACAGTTTAATTAACATAGCACCGTAATAATACAAATACTTATTATTATCTTAACCGATATGATATGCAAGAAACACAGGCACGTGAGGTACTCACTCATTTGCAATTTTTTCATATCATTTATTAAAATGACTGAGAAATGATACTTCAACGTATCATCTTCTGTTTTCGATTGTGACATTAACCCCTAATTACATATTACTTTGTCGCAAATATCAGTTATCACATACAACTGGATAGGTTACTTATCACACGTACTCCCAGACCCAATAAATCCTGCAGTATTTCCAGTTCATCCATCTTCTAACTGTTTTTCTACAGTTTCATGTTTTCCATTCAACTCTACCATTTCTGCCGTATTTTTATGTTTGTTTGATTTGTACGCACCTGGCCCTATTAACGACAACCCTACTGGTAAAAATATTAAGCCATTGAATAGTCCAAATAATATCACTAAAAGGAAAATCTTAAAGAAGGATTGGAAAGTGTATGCTTTGGACATACTGAGGAGAGACAACGAGAGGAATGTTGAGCCTCCACCCAATAGCACCGCAGATCCAATAGAGGTGACCGTTTTGAAAGCTCTATCTGAGCTAGAACCTTCTGTCAATGTTAAAAATGTGTGACCTACATGAGCTGCGTAATCCACGCACAAACCCGTGGCGAGCTCGAGGCCTATACAACACACTATATCCACAGTCATACCCCATCTTTGCATGCAACCCAACACATTGAGAATTGTTAATAGGACACAAACAAATATCCACAAACACATTTGTAGATTAGTTATCAAAATAACAGTGCAAACCATTACACAAAGTAGTGCCAACTCTATGTTCCTTTCAACTTCGACAGCTATGATTTCATCTGTGACCCAGTTCGCGAATACTTTTGACCAGACGCTTCGATAACCATCACCACTAGTGATATTTGTAGACTTAACAATATTTCTAACATGATTCATTGCCGGTATGTATTCATCCGGGCCTCTAAATTTCGCGAAGTTAAAAAGCATTGTAGAAGCTTTTATTTGTGTAGCTGGACTGCCACACTCAAAATGTTCTGAGAATTGAAAATTGATTTGAAATCTGCCTCCGATAGAGCTATATAAAAATCTTGATAAATGTCGATTAAATTCGTGGTCTGTCAATGCCGATGCATTTTTTACGAGATCCCGATCATAATTTTGTAATACGTATTGATGGAAGTGTTCAACCCAAGAGTTAATATCATATATATATGTTTCTTTCTTTAACTCTTGGATCATATCGTGTAATCGGATGAATTCTTTGTTATAATTCATTTCTCCCAAAAACACCATGGCCATATTACCTTCTTCTGGATAATAAAAATCCTGTGCGTTCAGAAAATCTTTGAAATACGTGTCGTCGGGAATAAACCATTTCGGATCGAACCTCTGTTCTAAATGAAGAATAGCCTGTATACTAAAGCCGGTAATAATGAACGTGAACAAAATAACTACAGTTTTACCGGGAATAGTAAAGACGACACGTTTGTAAAACTCTTCTAAGAATTTTTGTAATATTGTTTTATTTGTTGAGACTTTAATTTCTCTTTTATGTTGATAACAAAATAAAACACCATTTCGGTTATCTTGGATTCTTTTTATATCTAACGTGAATACAGCCACATAAAAAGTTACTGAATAACAAAATATGAAAAACACTCCCATAGCGGCGTAGACACAAAAAGACTTTAACGACGGAAGTATCGTAATAGCACCAATAAGTAGAGCGACAATGTCCGTGAATGACGTTATGACAATGGATACACCGGCGTGTTTCAGCATGAGTCCTACTTTAACTGGTAAACTTTTTTTGGATGCTGATTCAGGTAAATTATTCCAACAGGCATTCATCACAAACATGTCATCTACTCCAAGACCCATGAGAAGAAATGGTAGAGAAGAATGAATTGGACCAAACGATATACCAAGAACAGAACACCAACCTACAGCAGTTATGTAGGCTAATCCCACACACAAAAGTCCTACACTTCCTAATGTTAATCTTATTTCTAGCCAATTATATCGAGATAGACCAAATTGTATGTACAGAAACATCAACAGTATACCCAAAAACAGTTTGTCTAATTCATCAAACATGGCTTTGCCACTAATATCTGCAAAACTTCTTCCAGCCTCATAGTACAACTTAATATCAGAAAAATTATGAGAAATTGACTCCATTACATCTAAAAATTCATTTTCCCACATAGCTAATGGGATGGAGACCCAATCTTCAGTACCAACTAAATTACCCACCTCATTTACATCAATACTGGTCATGTTAACATGTGTAAACCATGTCAAAATTATTGACCCAGCAGAAACAACATCACCATGTTCATCATATTTCATATCACCAAACAATTTTGTATAATCTGTAGGATGACCAGTAGTAGGGTTTGTTTTGATCTTGTTTATTTTTTCTATGATATCACTTTTGGTTGCCTGGTTTATTTCTTCTTGTTTATTCTTCCATAAATCCAATATGTTAAGCCGGTAGCAAGTATATTGAAAACTTTCTAGGAAGTCACAATAAAACTCATCATTGACCCAAAGTGTGGGGTCAGAAAAATCACTATCACTGTTGACACTTGTATTAGAATGACCATTGCTTTCAGGTAATATGTCCAAGGATCTTCTGTCACGAGCTGGGCTATAAAAATTGACAACAGGTACTTTATAACACAATTCTTTCATAGTGTATACTTCATTTTCATAATTCACATGGATTGAATTTATTTTATTAGTGAGATTGTTAATTGCAGATAAAACTTCTGGTTCAAGCACATTATCTGCAGTTATAATTACTTTCTGAAGTCTGAATCCTGTGCCAAATGTATCAATGTACCAGTTTGTGTCATAATAGAAGTCTGACTCTGGTGGTACCCATAAATTCATAGGATTCTTTTCTATGTGAAATCTTATCAGTCCAATACAACTCAGGAACACAAAACTGAATGTCAAAATAACTGTCTTCCATGGATGTTTTGCCACAAGCACTCCAAGATTGAAGAAAATCCCTTCAACTAGATGAACAGATTTTGAAGATACACCTTCCCATAGCTGTTGGGGTGATTTGAAACTTTTACTTTTAGGCATGGTTTTAAGAGTTTTACACTTTTTTAAAATAATATCACTTTCATGAATTAAACTGTTTCATAGGAAACACAGATAATTTGTTTACTTCACAATTATTACGCGTTATTGTACAGCATTGAAAATTGTTCTATTTTAAAATACCTAGCTGATTAGAACGTAGTAAGCGCGCTACATATGTGCAGGCAGACGGCGTCCGTCCGCCGCTCACCACTCGACTGATAATATATTTATCTGCGGCAACGCGCCGCGAGACTCAATTATCCATTTTTTTTTTTTTGTTGATACTAAGCCACTTCTATTGACTACAAACATGGCCTACAGATACAGACCGATATCTAGTGGCGATACAAATCGGTAGATTTATGCATTCATAACAGCTTGATTACATTCTTACATTCATGTAAAGCTTGACATTTCTCGGAACCCTGGGGTCCCGGATCTTTGGAAGGCATACGAGGGGCCGAAGCCAACTCGCAGAGCCCCGTTAGACGTTTTTAATGAAATGAGGCACCAAAATTATATCATCAACCATTGACTGAGGTTCAATCATCAATACTACTTACAAAGCATGCCAATAAATCGGTTACTTCTTACTTGCAAATTGCCGAAAATACTCTAGAAAGTAGGTACAAAATTCATACCGTAGGAGCGTAGGTACGTAGTTGTTTGAGTAAAAACTTGTTAAAATAATACCTATTGTTCAAAAACTGCAATGGGATCACCCTAATTCCTTTCTGTCATGCCACAGACCAAGTAGTGTGTCATACATTTTTTGACAATTCAATTTCTACTTTTTCCCGCCATCTGTGTGGCTGTCATTGGCGCTGTGACGCTGTCAGTCAGAAAGCACAGATTAGATAGTAGCTAGCTATCAGAAAGTGTCGGAAATATAAAGACCCGGGCAGACTATCGAAAAGTTTCACGGCCCTTTCCACAGTTCCAACAAAAACAAAAAACCAGGCCAAGTGCGTATCGGAACACAATGAAGGGCTCCGTAGTTGGAAAGAATTTATCCCAAGAACAAACTTAACATTGTACTTGAAAAACATGTTCTCCCATATTATTACAACTGTAAATGTAAGTTTGTATTCACAATATTGAGCGATTTACCATGTTATTTTAAGACTTCTTATTGGTTTTCCTGTAATCTACAGGTAAAGAACTATTTTCTGTATTTTTTTCAGTTTCGGAGATAAAGGGGGAATGGTCAATTTTCATCTATTTTTTATATAACTTTAAAATAATTTAAGTATATTAAAATTATAAAAAAAAAAATATTTGAGATCCTCATAGTAAGTCCTTTCATTTGATATATCGCACGGTATAATTTCCAAAACTTTTTTTAAAATTTTCTTATTTACTTCCTAAAAGTGACCCCCTTATGGTGATTGCTGATTGATTTTTTTGGGTTTTTTGCAATTTGCAGGTCCGTGTCAGGTTGTATCTTGATTAAAGTATGATACGCGGCAGTAAAACATATGTATTTACATATATAATTTTAACCATACAAATCATCAATACATCTCTCTAAGCTAGATTTCGTGCAGATTCGTCAAACGAACGAAATCTAAAGAATCATACTTTGATCAAGATACAACCTGACACGGACCTGCGAATTGCAAAAAACCCAAAAAAAAAATGAATTTCGCGGGCTACCACTGTGCATCATCCAATTCATCCATAATCAAAATTCATTTATTTACTTTTACCCGTCCGGGTTCGGGTCACAGAACTTTATAATTATGTGTACCAAACAACTTAAGGCCCAGATTTCCTGAAAACGATCAAAAAGGTGGTTTTTAAAGCAGTGTATCTCATAAACCGTAAATAATTTTGACATGTAAAAAAAATATGATATTTTCAAGTCTTTTTCGCATACAGTGATGGAAGCCAAAACATAATTATACATATTTTAATGCACCAAAAAAATCTTTAAACATACCTCCTAATAATCTTTAAAAGCAGTTTATCCCTTCATTAACAATTATAATTATAATTAAAAATATACCATGAAATGTCAAATTCCAAACTGCATCCAGTGATGGATTACTTTTTATTAAATAGTTAATTTCTAATTTTATACGATTTCATTTGCATTTTTACGACATAATTCCGGTGCGCGTGAGAATCTTCTATCTCGTGCGTCAAACTAGACAGCCATAACGCCATTTCACTTACACACCGAGCTAAACCAATCTTGGAACCTGTCGATCTATTAGATTCGGAGCAAATTGGCTGTGACAGACGGACAGACAGACAGACAGACACACGGGACCACGGGTGATCCTTTAGGGGTTCAGTTTTTGCTTTTGAGGTACGGAACCCTAAAAATGGTTCAAATTGTGATATGTGATACTTGAATATACGGTGTAACGACCCCCTACCGTTGAACCACTATTTACGCCACACATTGTATACAGGGGTAGGGTTGGCAGCCCTAGTAACACAGCCAGATACTGATATCGATATCCGAAATATACCGTTATTTTAAAGAAAATACCGATAACAGAAGCCATAACTGGGATAGATACCGATATTTTGTACCAGTAATTTGAGTTTCGCTATATAATATTATCGATACGATAATTATATCGATACTCAGTATTGATATTTTGGAGGCATGAGGAACAGGGTGTCAAGTTCACTCATCCTCCATAGAAAAGGGAGGATCCTCCGACCAGACGGATGTTGTGTCTGGTGGGCCACTGCCCGACGGTTGATGTCGGGACGTTGTATATATGCTAATCGCGTGGTAAACTCTAATTGCGTGATGCAGGTTTGCGTGACGTCATGTCATTGATGCGTAGTTCATATGGGGCGATGTAGATGCCGCCACATCATTATCAGGCTGAAACGCGGCGTTGTGAGCTCACACGTCACGCGGCACGCCCGCCATCGCCACAGGCGCAACATCGCGCGGTCTCGGCGCGAAACGGAACGGCAACAGTGTACGGAGCGGCGAGAATTTGATGAAAGGAAACTCGTGCGCAAGCGTATTTTTGTTTTTCTGTAATAGCGATAATTATTTCTGTGATTGATGTGTGTGTCTAAATGTACTTTAATGTGAACAAAACCAATTTGAAATCGTAAGTTTTTTTACTTACTTAAGTTTATATATTACAGTTACAAGCAGAAAACATCATCATCATTTCAGCTGAAAGACGTCCAATCATTCGTACAACACCTACAATTGTTCGTTGGCGTGTGCTGGCTATCGGCAGCGTGGCGGTTACATCAAAGGGATAGTAACAATTGACCGTTCGAGTTCGTTTGCTCGACCACAAGCGGCCGAACCCAATAACCTATCTGTCACCAGTTTTGACATACTGGAGATAGAAAAACCTATCTTACGACAGATAAAACAAATAATAGAAAATAAGACAATAAAATAATAATAATAATAATATGTAATGTTTTTCCAATTTATTATTATTCAGCATGTTTTTTTTTAAATATAATTTGTTTATTTGTATTTTATTTGATTTTTTTGTTAATGTAAATTTTGCATGCCCGTGAGACGGCAGAGCATGGAGTTCAATGTCAAACATGTACCGATAACATCCATACTATTTACTACCCATGTTTGCAAAGCAATAAATGATTTGATTTGATTTGATTTGATTTGAAGACAAATAAAGGCACACACAAATAAAGGACAAATAAGGCTTGACGTATGGTTGACATTTCGTTTTTACTGCCTTAAAGGTTAAAGTATCGATATTATTGTACTGAATAAAAATACCGGTATCAATATCGATAAAGAGATACTCATTATACGGCTATTTATATCGATATATTTATATCGATACCAAAATTATATCGTTATACAGCACCTATTAGTTTCATCTGGTTCACACTTTAGCGCTCTAGCGCTAGACACTTGACATTGACTGATTGACAGTCAGTTGACACTTCATCAATTTCATCAACATTGTATTCGTAGTTTTATTGTGGTGAATGTGGTGCAATTTTGTGCGATTAAAATGTTGTTTTGAGCATAACTGGCCTAAGAAAGTACACAAGATAAAATCCAAACACAAGGCAATCCATTTAAATTTGCACGATGTGGACTACAAAAAGTTTTCTAACCAAAACAAAGCGCGGTAACATAATAAAAGTGAGGTTATATTTTGTTAAGTTTATTTTATTATTTATCCGTAATTTGAATTATTATAAGGTTTGAATATTTTGCAGATTGTCAGAGAACATTATTTACGCGATGATTTGTTATGTGGGTCCGCTGCGTGTAACACATGTCCTCATAAAGACGACGAGTTGGTACTGGATGACAAACCCGAGTCGATATGTACATTGTTCGACTATCCACATTATCTGATCCTGGACACTAATGTAGTGCTTCACCAAATCGATGTCCTCGAAGAAGATGCATTGAAGAACGTGATCATTCTTCAAACTGTGCTTGAAGAAGTGAAACATCAAAATACAGCAATGTTCCAGAGACTGTTGGAGATTATAAACAATAAAAAGAGGAAGTTTTATTCGTTTGTTAATGAACACCATAAGTGAGTTATGTTTGTAGCCAAAACAGTCTTAATTTTTGGTTTAAAAAGTCAACTTGTGTTTTAGATTCTCATGTTCTAAACTCACACTATTTCATTCCTAGGGATACATACATTGAGCGAGAACCTGGTGAGAAACAAAATGATCGCAATGACAGAGCTATTCGCAAAGCATGTGCTTGGTATGAGTCACACCTGAGTATCAACAGTGTGGTTGGACAGTTTCCTAAGATAGTGCTGCTCACTGATGATGAGAATAACAGGAAAATTGCTCAGGAAGAGGGAATAGTTTGCTGTACTGGTAAGTGTAGTTATATTTTATTTTTAAAAGACTGGCCACATGTGTATCGAACCACGCACACTGAAGGGTTCTATAGTTGGGATGAATTTATCCCAAAAACAAACTTAACATTGTAGTTGAAAAACATGTTCTCCTCTACATCTGTCAGGATCAATTCTCTGACTGCAAATATAAGTTTATAATTGCAAAAAAAAATTATTCATGTGATTAAACTACATATATTATAAACAATTTTCAGACTTTTTGCTTTACTCATACTGTGAGACCTTGTTCTAGCAAAATTTCATGTATAGGATTTGATTTATTCGCGAGTTACAAAATAATTATGTTGCATAAATGGCTCTATTTTTTTATTGTGTTGACTGTAGGGTTGCCAGATTGGAACTTACCGAGTCCGGAACAAGATCGGAACTTACCGGTACGGAGTCCGGGACAATTCCATGTCGGGCTGTGGCTATAGCTATAAAAAAATATAAATTACGGGATATCTAATTTTATATTTGCAGTAAAAAGAAGTTTGGTAGAAAATCACCATACCTATAAAAGATATAAAATTGAGAACTTTGCTTTTTTAGTAGGCAATCATCAACAAGTACATTAGGATGTACTATTTTATTACTAATTTTTTTTATTATTAAATTTTTCGGGTTCCGGGACAATAGATAGAATTACTGGGCACGGGACAAGACGTAAAATTCCCAGACAATCCCGGAAATCCTGGACATCTGGCAACCTTAGTTGACTGAGAGCCTTGAGCCCCAAGGGACCGTAGGCCTAAGTATTTGATATTTTTTCAGTTCTGAAACAGATAATTTTCTTTACAGCAAAAGATTACATTGAAAATGTGACTGGTGTCATTGGCCTCATAGATAAACTGTCAAAGAATGTGATACCGGAGACTTGTTCAAAAGATGCTCTGTATCCGGCACACTTAACACCATCTCAGATCCATGCCGGAATACGTAATGGGAAGCTGTACCAGGGGACGTACCGTGCCTCTAGGGATAATTTCTTGGAGGGTACTGCGGTTGTCAATGGGTTTGAGAAACCTGTAAGTATTGAATATTTTGACATGTTTTTGGTTATTTTTTGACATCAACTTCTAAGTCTTCTTTTTTACTCGCTCATATCCTCCACTCGGTTTTTATTATTTTTACAACAGTCAGGACATTGAAGAATCTAATGTTGAGGACAAATCTCCTTTTTGGTGTCACTTTCTATTATGTCTTCATCATCAGTACTAACTTCTTTCTTAATACACTAAATAGACTTAACTTCTTTAAGGTTTTCCTTTAGACAAAAATGTCACGCGAATGCTCGAGCTCTCTGCTAATGTAGAACTACAGTTTTGTCGCGAAATTACTCACAAATGCGTTCGCGCAGATCGCCGCGCCCCAAGGACACTAAGCCGACGTTCGCACGGACGTAAAAATATCGCGGCAGGATTTTATCGCGCACTGGATTTTCAACTCTCGGTATGGAGCCAAACTTCGAGAATCCAACCTAACAACAACAGAGTGCATTCCAGTGCGTCGGAAAAACACATTGTTGGATTTTCAACTCTCGGTGCTAAGCAGAGCGTTGAAAATACAGTGCGCGAAAAAAAATCGCCGCGATATTTTTACGTCCGTGCTACGAACGTCGGTTATAGTGATCACCAGTTATAGTAATAGAGGAATACTATGAGTTTGTGCGTTAGGTACCCACAATACACTTTTAAATTGCACGAAATGCATGCTTGTTCTACAGTAGCAGAATTAACGCGCGACTAATGGAGTGTTAACAATGACCCTGTATATTATTTGTTTATTTACAGATACTATTACAAGGACACATTGGAATAAACAGAGCAGTAGATGGTGATTCCATAGCTGTAGAAATATTCCCTGAAGAAGAATGGCGGCGTCCAAGTGACATTGTTTTAGAAGACAAGGCCGATGACCCTGGGGACCAATTAGAAGAAGAAGCAGTGCTTCTGAAGCTTGCTAAACCAGCGCACAAGAGTGATGAAGAAGTTACACCAACTGGCAAAGTTGTTGGGATTATAAGGAGGAAATGGCGGCAATACTGTGGTATATTAATGCGAAGTCAATTTCCAGGTAAATATTCTCATACTTACCAATTCTTTTCGCCAGAAAAACATCTTTCACACAGATTATAGAGAATCTAGCATTTGTCGGAAATTACGCTACGTCGTGCAATCCTCGAGCGTCGTGCAATGCTTTTTAATGCAAAAATTACCTGCCTGTAATTCCCCGGGTTAGGCAGAGGTGTACCTATAATACACCCTCATTTCGCCAGTTGTGTTTAAGTCCCATGTAATGGGGGCGAGCCTATTGCCATCAACCGGACACTAATCCAGACTCCAGGTTGCTACTGAGAAAATCCTGATGGAAAAATCCAATAACACGGGTAGTTTTGTCGGATTTTTCCATCAGAATTTCCAGGACTAGCAACATGTCGGACCAAAATTACGTCGCGCACCGTCTATTGTAGAAGTAGTAAAGACACGCGTCTTTTTCCGTAGATTTATTGCTAGACTAAAGGGACCCGCCGAGGTCCGTCGGCAGGCGATCATTCATAAAAACTGTTTTTAGTAATGACCGTCTGCCGGCGAACTGCTCGCGGACTGTAAATGTGTAGGGTCCTTATACACGCAGTTCCGCGATAGTACACACGGCTACACATCAAGCTATACATTTCCAGTTTACACTGACCTCTCATTGTAAGGAAATCCTATACAATGCGAGATCAGCTTATACTGGAAATGTATAGCTTGACCTGTAGCCGTGCGTACAAAAAAACCATAGCATCATGTTTGAAAAGCTTGTCTGCTCAACGAATAGATCACTGCACCTAGTGTTTTTGTAGTGATTATTTATTTATTTATTTATTTATATATACTTTATTGTACACCACAAAAATACATAACAAAAGAAAACATATACACTACAAAACATACAATGGGCGGCCTTATCGCTTTCCGCGATCTCTTCCAGGCGACTTAGGCAACCTTGATTATTATGATAGATGTTGTATTGTCAACCTAAGAATAGACAAATAAAACTTGATTCTTTCTCCAGGCGCCGTCCGTCACCTATTCACGCCAGCTGAGAAGTCTATCCCGCGCGTGCGCATAGAAACACGTCAGAGTGACGTGCTGGCGATGCAACGCATACTGGTCGCGCTCGACTCCTGGCCGAGGAATAGTCGCTACCCGCTCGGACACTTTGTTAGAGCGCTCGGACCTATTGGTGAGTTTATATTATATAGTTTATATTATAAGTCTATCCCGCGCGTGCGCATAGAAACACGTCAGAGTGACGTGCTGGCGATGCAACGCATACTGGTCGCGCTCGACTCCTGGCCGAGGAATAGTCGCTACCCGCTCGGACACTTTGTTAGAGCGCTCGGACCTATTGGTGAGTTTATATTATATAGTTTATATTATAAGTCTATCCCGCGCGTGCGCATAGAAACACGCCAGAGTGACGTGCTGGCGATGCAACGCATACTGGTCGCGCTCGACTCCTGGCCGAGGAATAGTCGCTACCCGCTCGGACACTTTGTTAGAGCGCTCGGACCTATTGGTGAGTTTATATTATATAGTTTATATTATAAGTCTATCCCGCGCGTGCGCATAGAAACACGTCAGAGTGACGTGCTGGCGATGCAACGCATACTGGTCGCGCTCGACTCCTGGCCGAGGAATAGTCGCTACCCGCTCGGACACTTTGTTAGAGCGCTCGGACCTATTGGTGAGTTTATATTATATAGTTTATATTATAAGTCTATCCCGCGCGTGCGCATAGAAACACGTCAGAGTGACGTGCTGGCGATGCAACGCATACTGGTCGCGCTCGACTCCTGGCCGAGGAATAGTCGCTACCCGCTCGGACTTTGTTAGAGCGCTCGGACCTATTGGTCCGTTAATTTTTGAGGAGTTCTCCTAGTAAGAACCAGGAGAAATGGAGGTCATGGTGAAGTCACCATTACCATTATTTTGACGAGTATAAACCATATTAAAGTAATCGAATCGCAACCTGTTATATACTTAGATATAATTGAGTATTTCCGATGCCCCTCTGTGGTCTTCATCATCAGTTCCAGCTCACCGAATGGTACTTTCTGAGAGCAAATGCACGAGTTACTATAAAAAATACCGAAATCGATATAGGTGTGCCCATAAAATTTGAGGGTTTCCCTCGATTTCCATGGGATCCCATCATCAGATCCTGACTTTATGATCATGGGACCATTTGGGACGTATACCCTTTCGAACAAAAAAAGAAAAATCCAAATCGGTCTAGCCATTTTCGAGTAATCGGGGAACATACATAAAAAAAAAAAAAAAAAAAAAAAAAAAAAAAAAGATTCCGACGAATTGAGAACCTCCTCCTTTTGGAAGTCGGTTAAAAATAACATGAACCCTAAATGCCATTCGGTGTTGCCGCATATACAAGAATCAAGTTCCCCATGGTCGAGATTTGTATAATGTGAATTGACTGTTTTTGTATTTTATTAAATAACCTATTTCATTTACCTAACCTAGTTATTGTTTACTTATCCTAGTTCTATAAATTATTTAATGTATTGTTTAATGTAGGTGTAAAAATGTTAGTTGACACTATATCAAGGTCTGATTCTACCCATGAAACTGAACAATTTTCGCCAAGGAACATTTTCGTCTTCCCATACAAAATGCGCAATCAGCTGATTGATTTACTAAAAAAAAAAAAAATATTTTTCGCATTTATTTATTTATTTAGGGAAAACAAACAATTGTACAGTATAAGTTACAGTAAATATTACAACGTATTAGAAGCTAATGTACAATCCACGACGTTTCCACATATTACTAAGCTACTACAGTGTAGACACAATATTTAAAATTACAATGGCGCTAATAAGCAGACAAAAATGAGAGGAAGTAATAAAAGGCAAATATCTTATCTTATGACTAAAGGTACAGAAAAGGTAAATAAAAATAAAAATGAAATATAATAATAACAAAATAGACAACTAACTAAGCACTACACAATTGCAGACTATTAACTAAAAGTTTCTTGAATTTTTGGCGGTCTAAAGCAAATATGTCTATATTAACAAAATGTTCGTTATAAGTTTTGACTATCCTATGGAGCGGCGCCCGTTCACCCGCGTTTGTGCGACAAGGTGTCGTAGCAAAGAGCGGGTAGACGCGTACCTCTCGCCGTACAACTGTTCTGGGCACAACATAAAATAAATTATTGACTATCTCGGGGCAATCAATTTTATTGTGTAACCCGCGCAACGCCAACGCATCCGCGGGGCGGGGGTTTCAGCGCCCCCGCCATTTTGGATGCGCGCGCGCGCGCTGCCGCTGCAGCTTTAAAAATCTTTTATGCTAAATATTTATATGGACTGATACTAATCTGATGACTGTTTCTTAAAGTGGATAGACCAGGCTACCTAACGCAATTTGTTTTAGAACTATATCTGCCTTAGTTTTTTTTTAATAAGCAAATTAAATATAAAACTCGTATTATTTCACGATCTAAAGCGATGACCCTATGTTTTTTTTAACTAAAATGTAGCCCCATTCATTAAGTATACAATGACATCATAATATGTACCACCATTCCTCAGAAGTTTTTAGATACAAAGCATAATATCACCGCGCGCACGGGCCTCGCGCGAGGGGGCCCCAACGGTCATTTTTTGAATTTATACAGTACCATTCATAGTATATCCCTGAATATTACCTATTATATTTGTTTTGTTTACCAGATTGCCAATAATGGCGTTGTGTTAATGTTAAATTTAAATCTCACTTACTGAAATGTCTCTGGGCGGGGTGCTGCCACCGAAACGCCCGACGGAAACGCCCGTGGACGAAAGTGTCCACGCCCGACGGAAGTGTCCACCTCGAATAAACGCCACACGCCCCGCGTCCGAAAGAGTCCACCTCGTTCGCACCATTTTCCCCGCTTAAATTTAAATCTCACTTACTGAAATGTCTCTGGGCGGGGTGCTGGTATTGCTGGTACCCTGAAAAATAAAAATAATTGTGTTAAAAAAATAATTAATAGTATTAATTACCTCTGCCTCCCACAACTTCCACTATATATAGCTATCTCCAAACATGCGTTAAGGTAGGTAGGTAACATATATATACATACATACATACATACATACACACACACACACATATGCTTTATACATACATACTATAATTCTCCGGGATGAATATTTGTGATCTCAGGATGGGAAGGGGTTGTGTTCTGTGAATATAAATCTTACTTACTGAAATGTCTCTGGGCCGGGTGCCCTGCTGCACCCGCTACTGCTGCTGCGGTTGCTGGTACCCTGAAAAATAAAAATAATTGTGTTAAAAAAATAATTAATTTAAATAGTATTAATTTACTCTGCCTCCCACAACTTCCGCTATATATAGCTATATCCAAACATGCGTTAAGGTAGGTAGGTAACATATATATACATACATACATACATACATACACACACACACACACACACACACATACGCTTTATACATACATACTATCATTCTCCGGGATGAATATTTGTGATCTCAGGATGGGAAGGGGTTGTGTTCTGTGAATATAAATCTTACTTACTGAAATGTCTCTGGGCCGGGTGCTGCTCTGGGCCGGGTGGTGGCTCTTGCTGGTACCCTGAAAAATAAAAATAATTGTGTTAAAAAAATAATTAATAGTATTAATTACCTCTACCTCTCACAACTTCCGCTATATATAGCTATATCCAAACAGGCAGTACCTAAGGTAAATAGGTAGGTAATACATACATAATAAACATACACTTTATACATACTCTGGTTCTTTGTCCGGGAAACTATTTCTTCCGAGATGAATATTTCTGATCTCACGATGGGAGACGGGGTGGTTGTACTATGTACCTCAGGCAGTACCTAAGGTAAGTAGGTAGGTAACACATACATAATAAACATACATTTTATACATTCTCTGGTTCTTTGTCCGGGAAACTATTTCTTCCGAGATGAATATTTCTGATCTCACGATGGGAGACGGGGTGGTTGTACTATGTACCTCAGGCAGTACCTAAGGTAAGTAGGTAGGTAACACATACATAATAAACATACATTTTATACATTCTCTGGTTCTTTGTCCGGGAAACTATTTCTTCCGAGATGAATATTTCTGATCTGACGGGGTGGTTGTACTATGTACCTATCTCCTAACAGGCAGTACCTAAGGTAAGTAGGTAGGTAACACATGTATAGGTACACATACACACAGTACACATTGGTAAGGTAGATAAATTATACTATACCTTCAAACAGGCGAGGCGCTCTCGGGCGCTCGGGCGCCCGCGTCGCCCAGCGGAGCCTCCCTACCGACGATGGGGCTCCATCACAATCACATCACAGTAACTGCACTTCACCATCACTTCACAATCACTTCACAATCATAGCACAATGAATTTTTTTTTTGTTAAGCAACACTTTGCCATGGTCGATCCGAGGATGGGTGACCATCCATTTCTAGAAGACCAGCTAAGCCTCCCTACCGACGATGGGGCTCCTGGTTTTCACAATATTTCACAATGCTGAAACAAAAAAATTACAAAAAAAATTTTTTTTTTGTTAAGCAATATTCGTCGTGGTCAATTCGTGGATGGGTGGGCGTCCATTCTAGAGGAGGAGCTTGTTTTTAGTGTGAATGAGATGCTTTATGCCTGGTCACGGCCAGAAAAACGTGGTTGGAGTTTTGCATTTTAAATTACCCTACTTCGAAATCACAATTATATGTTAAGGTATTGGTACCAAATTGTTCGTAATTAATCATGCTATGTGATTAATACATATTTACTTATGTACAAATTAGCAATACATTAGTTTTTAACATCTATTTCTAGAGTTATGGATTTTTCAGACGACAATGAAACACATTTGTAATTAGTTCATCGATTTTAAGATTAGCAATTTACTTGCACTATGTATAATTCGAAAGAGCGTTAAACCACGAACAAAATGGTATATAATGTTGAATATAATCATTACTTACCACTTCACTACTTATAAAATAATAACACAACAAAATGGCTTCGTGATACTGACGCGCTCGCGATGACTGGACTGAGTTTCAATCACAGATAACAAACGAATGCATTCGGATACGTTCATGCGGCTTTCGGTAGAGTTGTAGCAAAAACGCCACAGAAAATAATAAGACCGTAACGAGCCGTGTGCAGCCACGCGCTAAATTTAAAAAAACAAGAACAGTAGCGAAAAAATGGCGCGAAATGAAGTGGTCACGTTCGGAAGAGGGGCGTGTGGCGTTTATTCGAGGTGGTCACTGTCGGACGAGTGGCGCGTGGCGGGGTAACAGATCATGAAGCATCATGTTCTGAAGCAAAAGGCGTCTCGATTCCAACGTGAGCAGATTAAACTTATTCAAGGACTCGATGTATGAGCTACGTTCCATATGGCATCTAAACTGCATTGATCTTAAAAACTTGCGCTGAACTTTTTCTAAGGCGAGATTGTATTTATCATAATAAGGGTCCCATATCATACTGGCATACTCAATTTGTGGTCGGATTAAAGAATTAAATAAATACAGGAAAGTGGCTGGTTGCTTGAAATCTATCGATGATCTCATTACTAGATGATACATTTGAAATGCTTTGGCAATAATTTTATCAATATGTAGATTTAGGTGTAGTTTACAATCCAATAAGATACCGAGGTCACTGATCTGACTCACTCTAAGAAGTAGTTCGTTGCATAGAGAGTAATGAAAACAAACGATGTTTTTATTCTTAGTGAAATTCATGTACCTACACTTAGCTACACTTAGTTGTAGTTTGTTTAATTTACAATAGTCAGATAACCTATTCAGATCATCCTGTAAGAGATAACAATTTCGACCCATGTTCCTGAAATGTAAACTTCGTGTCTGTACATCGAAAATATTTCCGAAAAAAATAATCGAGGGGATGATCCCGGTTGCATCCCAAAGCTTTTCACTTCGGAACCCAGGGTTCGCTGACCATGATCCTAGAATTGGCGAGTCTGATAATCACAGTGAAGCGATTGCCATCTGACCTTCATGACCACAGGAGGAACCAGACTCATTTAGGATCATGATTACACATTCAGAAATCTGAATGTGCAGGTTTCCTCACGGTGTTTTTCCTCACCGAAGAGCGAGTGGTGTAGGTCCGTACTTAGCAAAAACCCAGTGGTAGGGGCGGGGCTTGAACCAGCGACTTTTTTTGGTCAAGTCAGCGTTCGTTAATCACACAGCCACCACCGCCCCAAAAAGTTATATATGTACTAAATAATGTGTAACCACACTATTGACGGTTAGAATAGAAAGAGAAAGCACTATTTTGGTAACACCTTATATTCTTTATGATTATTTTTAATAATAATTTGTAAATATTACATGTAAATAAAAAATAAAAAACTAATAAAAATGAGGCCTATATCATTGATATACATACCTTCCATTTTTCTAAAGAAGAAACCTACGCCTATACTTTACACAAATATATTTATACATTCGCTTTTAATTTTTAAGTATTTTCTGAGCTACCTATATTTATAACTTAACTAATAGATCACAGAATAAAATATTTTTCCCATTAACTCGCGTAACAGTTGAGCAGCTGGTAACACAATTCTTCACGCACACTAGTTGTCAATGTTAACTGACAAATGTCAAGTGGCGATGTCTTACACACACTACAATAATGAGTTGCCGCATTCACGGAGCTATGGTTTTTAGAGAGTGCGGTATCTAGGCGAGCGCCAGCGAGACCTATCATTTATCTATGGAAAGAAATATTGTATTGTTTCTTATAAAATAAAATAAAAAGATAAAGCCGTTGAAGCAATTCTTGTCTAACCGAGTTGTAACTGCATGGAATAGGCTACCGGAAAATGTTGTGACGGCTCCCTCACTGAACTGCTTCAAGAATCGACTGGACAGATTAAATATCTCCAAGCTATATATTATAATATTATACATGCATCAGCTAGTTAGCTGCTAGTGTGTCTAACCAAATAATAAATAATAATGATAATAAAGTGCATACAGGGATAATCGCCGGCTGGTGCCTCCTCGTCATTAGAAATTGTCTAAGGGGCTTCTGCGAGTTGGCTTCGGCCCCTTGTACGCCTTCCAAAGGTCCGGGACTGCAGGGTCCCGAGATAAAAACAAAAGACCAAAGACAAAATAATAACTTTCTAGTACTGAACTAATCTAATGTCTATATAGCCATTTATAGTCTCACACCAAAATCATGTTTTTGATAAAGTAACTCTTACAGTTATTTACATAGTATTTTCATTGTTTCAGGCGACAAGAACGCCGAGAACGAGGTGATATTGTTGGAACACGATGTGCCTCATGCTCGGTTCAGTGAAGCCGTACTCGCGTGTCTCCCGGCCAACGACTGGACTATACCTGAAGATGTAAACATTAATTATTATATCAATCAATCAACTAAATCACTGTCCAGTAACAAATCTGTTTTATATAATTACGGACATTAAAAACATCAATAACCCGCCCTCCCCCCCAGATATAATATCTCTAATTTCATATTACCCTATTACTTGAAATGACTATTTCATGAAATCTTGACATTTGAGGATTACACTTAACTTATAAAGTTGTATTACTAAAGGAATGTTTATAATTTTTTACAGGAAATAAAGAAACGCGTAGACCTGCGCTCCGAATGCATTTGCTCCGTCGATCCTCCTGGTTGCACGGACATAGATGACGCCTTACACGCCAAGTCTCTCCCGGGCAAGACAGGCAACGGTCTCAAACGATACGAGGTCGGCGTCCATATTGCTGACGTCACATACTTCGTGAGACCCAACACTGCTCTTGATAAGGAGGCTGCTAGCAGATCTACTACTGTGTATCTTGTGGGCAGAAGGATTGATATGGTTCCAGGTTTGTGTGAACATTATTACTTTAGAACCTTTTATTTTTTTTCGAAAAATGAAGACGGTACAAAAGTGCTCTTCTTATGTTCTATGTTAGAGGGTATGGTTTCCGCACTTAGTCCTTTATGTGGACCATTGAGTGCTCTGCTCATTGGCCAAATTTAAACCGGTGAGGACACATTTCGCCTATTGACCAATCAACATGCGTGGTCTCGGTAATGCCGGATTATTACAATTTGTAAGTATAAAACCTCAAATATTCAAGTTATCACGAAAGAAAAGTCAATACGGTCAATCGGCCAATCAGAAGGCATGGTGGTGTCGGATATTATAACTTTACTAGCTTTTGCCCGCGGCTTCGCCCACGTGGATGTCGGAAAATGTCCCACGCGGACGCTACCGGGAAATCCTTATTCCTTGTCACATTATAAAGGGAACTTCTGCGCAAAATTTCAGCTTTCTAAGTTCAAGGAGGGTTTGGGATAATGAGTCAGTCAGTCAGGAATTCTCTTTTTATTTATATAGATAATAACTATACAACCTCGCATATCCAAGTTATAACGAAAAGAGAGTCAATAGATCGACATCTAAACGATAATTGTTTCTTGTGATTTAAATTTATACGATTTATACAAAAGCATTTGACACATTTTTTTATATTTCCCTTTTCGGCTCTAAACTATAGACTTCACAATATTTTTTTTAAATTATAAATCTACAGGCAATATTTTCACTTTCACCTTTGTTTCAGATCTGCTAAGTTCTAACCTATGTTCGCTCCGAGGCGGTGAGGAGCGCCTAGCGTTCTCTTGCATCTGGGAGATTGATGAGAATGCCAACATTATACACACTAAGTTCCACAAAAGTGTGATTAAAGTGAGTCTTATTTTATTAAAGCTTTACAGAGACCAAGCCAGGTTCTAACTGATTTCCTGCTTACTTAATGCTTGTTTTACAGCATACCTAACCGTGTTATATATCTGTATGATTATGATTTCGAAGCTGAAAAATGCTTAGCTTAGATATTGCGAAGCGTTGTTTATTCTGTAGTTTCCGCATTTTGGAAACAAGACTGTTAAACATGTAGGTGTGCATAAAGTGAGAGTCAAAATGGCGGGTGTACCTTAACTAATCAAATCCTCCTATTTACCAAAAAAATGTACCTAAAATGTACTATTTAGTACCTAGGTTTAAAAAAATTGTACCTCCTTCAGAACGAAATTATTTCAAAATTAAGGTACACCCGCCATATTGAGATCAAAATGGCGGGTGTTCTATAATATTTTATTATTTAACCATTACTCATAAAATATAATTACACCAAAAATTGTACCTAAAAAGTACCCCACGTAAAAAAAAAACACACACTTGATCAGTTGGATACTTTCTGAGAAATAAAATAACCGTGTCTTGTATATAAGTAAACACGACCACACATCGTCAGCCTATAATGTTCCTACTGCTGAGACACAGGCCTCCTCTCGGTGAGAGGGAGTGGCCGTAATCCACCACGCGGGACCAGTGTGGATTGGTAGTTGTCACGTGTCTTTGATTTTGACAGGGTCGTAGGCTTTACTTTGTGTAAATAATTTCATCACAACTGCTCTCAAAAACGGTGAAGGAAAACATCGTGAGGAAACTAGCATGTTCTAGAATCAAACACGATAATTATCATGAATATCGCTAATTGCATTATGTATCGACGCAAATAAAGAGACAAGACAAGACATGATTCCGTTGAGGAAAAAGTATGATGCTATAGGTCGTATATAGCTCCGCCTCTCTCTCTCTCTCTCACTGGAACCATGATGGATCCATGATCTTTTTTCACGTCATAGTACTGCCCCTGGTCGGCCCCGCTACCAGTTGTACCTCAACAGGAGCTATTTTAATATACAGTCCGGTCATCGAGAGAATGCGTTCCTGACTCCTGTCAGTTAGTCAATTTCTAATAGTAATAAGAATCAAATTCGCAAAACACATGTTCGTTAGTACAGCAGGCTTAGTGCGAGTTTTTATACTTACTCGATCGCGTTTACCTTAAGAGCGTTGTTGCATTTTTCATACGTAAATCGAGAACTTGGGAGATTTTGAAGTGATTTTGGTCACATAATTTATTTTTTTAGCTTCTTTTGACTTCAACAATCGTAATTATCATATATTTTTATTTAAAGTCTATTAAAAAAAACTTGTTCAAATTGAATTATTCACTACGAAAACAGTCGATTTCGAAGGCGCGATTTCCAGATGACGCGCGAAGGCTCAACTTTGAAGTAATCTTACACCAATTATTACTACTAATTAAGAAGGTAAAGTGGTATTCATTCGAAGAGGCGTATCCTGAAATTTAAAATGCATTGAGAAAAGTTTGATATTTAATTCATTAACTTGTATTTTAATCACGTCTAAGATAATCAAAAATCGAGAAATCGACTACAAAAAAACACGTCATTTCTCAGAATCTAAAAGTCATTTGGCAACACAAATTATTTTATACGTAAGAAGAAAGATTGTACTATATATGTGTAAAAAATAAAACATATCTGTCTTCAATCATTTACGAAAATATTTTTTTAAAGTGAGTATAAAATCGGGTGCATCGAACGGCCTAAGTCAGTCGCGCTCTGGCGCTCGTCAACGCAGGACCTATGTCGGTTGACCTCCCGCCGCCGCGCATGCGCCTCGCGTGATATATAGTAAATTGTAGTGCGACTAAATATTTTTAATCCTTTCATTTAAGTAATATTTTAAGAAGCTAAAGTGGTAGGCACACTTACTTTAGGAGAATTATGTTACAATTCTTGAATTATGTTGTATTACTTGTAATATTGATATTGTAATTACAATATCAATAATACAATATAATTTGGTCAAAATGTAAATCCAAGATGGTGGCTGCGAAAATTTTTAAATTTTTCGTCATGGGGATCGTTCCCATTGTTCTCGAGGATGCTAAAGCCGATAGTGACGTTAAAATGTAAATGCAAGATGGCGGCTGCGAACATTTTCAAATTTTTCATCATGGGTATCGTTTTCATGGTTCTTGTGGGTGCTAACGTCGATAGTGTAGTCAAAATGTAAATCCAAGATGGCTACAAGAATTTTGGAGGATGAATATGGAGAAAAAATTTATATCAGATTTTTATTTGAAATCTCTACTGCCACAATCTCTATTGTGGATCCGTGACAAAGGAGACGGAAACCATGTCATATAAACTTGGGCCTGGGCCTGGGTTGTAAAAAGATGAAATTGGTGTCAATTTATAGCTACTATATTATCAAACCATCACTGAACATTTTGCGGATTTTTGCGGTCTGAGTTCCGAGTTAAAAGAGATGTAATAAAAGTGAGGTTACATAACGATCTACATATAGGTACTTAACAGCAGATTTTTGAAGTTCTTCAGCTCGACGACCACGTAAACTACAGCCTCTAGTCACTTTGCCACGATTTACACAACGATCCATGGTGCCAATATGAAATCGGTAGGCTGGTCGTAATATACAAAATAACAAGTTCAAGTCCAACGTTTATGCGGGGTTCTCCGTACCGTGTCCGGTGTGGTAGCAAGGTTCGTACAAGAAGCAAGATCAGAAGTCCGCAGAAAGAAAACAGGGGTCGAGGAAAACATCAATAAAACTATGGGAAATACACTCAAATCGCGACCGCACTAAACGATACGAAACGAGTGAGGCATAGATAAAGGCACTATATAAAGGTGTGTCCAAATATAGGGCGGCATTTGAGCGCGGCTGCCACGCGCGGCTAGCCGCGCTCTGATCGGACAAGGGCCGCGCGCGGCGGTGTTGAGCGTAATATATCTTCTCGTCTCACATCAGTGATGACCTCTGGCACTGAAACGTGCTCGCTCACAACATAATGGTTCTCAATCATAATCAGCCTATAATGTTCCCACTGCTGGGACACAGGGCTCCTCTCGGTGAGAGGGAGTGGGCCGTAATACACCACGAGGACCCAGTGCGGGTTGGTAGATGTCACATGTCTTCGAAATTTTGGTTCTAGGCGGTTTCCTCACGATATTTTCCTTCACTGTTTTGAGAGTAGTGGTGATGAAATTATTTACACAAAGTGCCTGCCTGGGTTCGAAACCATGACCTACAACTCGTAAGTCGGGATCGTTACCATTAGGCCACCATTGCATTGCTCTCTTGGGCCGCATTAGAAGAGATGATTGACTTCACTATCGGCTTCATCCTCGAGAACTATGAAAACGACACCCATGACGAAAAGAAAATGTTCGCAGCCACCATCTCGGATTTACATTTTAACGCCAATATCGGCTTTAGCACACTCAAGAACTATGAAAATGACACCGATGACGAAAAATTTTAAAATTTTCGCAGCCGCCATCTTGCATTTTAATTTTGACTTCACTATTGGCTATAGTCGAAATCGAAAACTATGAAAACGATACCTATACAAATCCTTATCACTTGCCACTGACGTGCGACGTGTGGTCGACTGTATAGTCATTAGGTCGACTTGACACGTACAATACCTGCCTAGGCTAATAAACATTATAAAACCAACCCCACACGAACGCAGCAGTACTATTATTTATTCTGTGGCAGCGGGGTGACCTACCTATTTGAAATTTGAAAACAGTAAACCAAACATTTGCGCATGAGGCGGCTTTATGTATTTATGTATTAGTGTTGGTTCAAATTCAACTGTTTTATGCACTTGATGCGGTTGGTAAACCTATGCCGCAAGAAAAATAAATAATTATAGCTAGCGCGTGGCGTCTTTATCTACATTGAAATAGGGCTGAAATTCAACTGTTTTACACAAAAAAAAAAACGATGATTTTGGACAAAAGATGGCTCCGCTGTTAACAAAATTTTATTCTGATTTTGTTCTCCCAGAAATTATAGATCCAAGGAAAAGTCGATCGATCCCCAAATACAAATACTTTTATAAAACTTCAATTACTTATAAGTATACACCTAGGGTAAACAAATAAGTAAAATGAGTTTAGTTTTTATAAGTACCTACATAATATTATTTTCTTCATCCATATTTGTATAAATTTAATTAAAATACACTAACAATGTATTGTGGACAGTCTTTTTATTTTCTCCGTAAACCTGTAGCTTTTACTTCAAAAAAATATAGGTACGCCATAGCTACAGATCAAGATCGTTTAGTCGTCGCAGCATCGCAACTGTGTGCCGTACATGAGGAAAAACGCACACAGGCGCACTCGCTACGCGCCGTCGAGCTTCAGATGTTTAAAATCCGAGCGCGAAAATAGGGAACCACACTCTTAACGTTACGTCCGTCAATTTGTATGGAATAATTGTGTTTCCCATTATAGTCACCAGATGGCGCATATTCAGTTTCAGTACAACTTGAAGTTTACGGCCTTAGTGCGACACTTGTTTTATCTCACGAAAGCGAGTGCGCCATACTTGTAGATGTAATGCGTATAGACACGCGCTCTTGTGTGCGTACCTGCAGGTAGCGCGCTCCCGAGCTTACGCACACAAAGACAATGTGCATGTAACATTCACACATACAAGTATGGCTCGCCCGCTTTCGTGAGATAAACCAACTGTATGAATCTGACTGGTGTTACACCACCCTAATGTATGTTTCTCTCTCCCAGTCTTCAGCAGCGATGACGTATGAAGAGGCGCAGATAGCAATCGACGACAAATCGCGAAGTGATGCCGTCGCGTCGTCCCTGCGTATACTGAACGCGTTGGCTAAGAAACTCAACAGGAAACGTCTGGATAACGGAGCCTTGTCGCTTTCGTCACCTGAAATTAGGTTCCAGGTAACACTTAACCTTATAATTTTCCGAAAATCTATACTAGAAGACGTTGAATAACACTCTCTTCGCCCTTAAATCGATATACGTCACGGTCAATTCTCCAACTGCACATTTAAGTTTGTAATCTCAAAAAGATTTTTTTTTATGTGATAAAATTACAAATTAACGATTTACGGGCTTTTTCCTTTACTTGTGCAGTAAGAACTTGCTTCTTGTCAAATTTCATGGTTCTAGGTCATCGGTAAGTACCATACAGGTTTTGTTTTACTCGCGAGTATCAAAATATGTCGCATAAATTACCATATTTTTTTATTGCGCTGACTTAGAAGCTTGATTTTTTTAGAGCTCCAAGGGACCATAGACCTGCGTATTTGATATTAATTTCAACTTGATACCTCCACGGGCTCCTGAGAAAAATGGTCTTGACAGACAGATAGACAGCGAAGTGATCCTACAAGGGTTCCGTTTTTCCTTTTGAGGTATGGAACCTTAAAAAAATATTATTTATGCCAGCAGATGTAAAATTATGTTGGTTAATGTGATCGTTTAAAGGGCATTCAAAAGAAATTCAAGGGAATTGAAAACGTGGTGCAAACTTTCTTATGGACAAGTTCAGAGTGCGCACTGAATTAACCTAACACTAATTAACAAACGTTCATTCACCAGATGGACTCCGAAACCCACGACCCAGTAGAAGTAGCAGCAAAGAAGATCCTCGACACAAACTCAATGGTGGAAGAGTTCATGTTGCTAGCCAACATTAGCGTGGCAGAGAAACTGGCGGCAGAATTCCCGCAGTGCGCCATGCTGAGGAGACATCCTGCACCTCCCCCTGCCAACTTCCAAACTTTCCTCAAGGCTACGAAGCAGCAGGTGAGCTGATAACTGAACAATATTAGATAGATCTACAGAGAATTAACATACTATACGTACAGGGTCTAAGTGTAAACAGTGGCAATCTTTTAAGGGGTCATTATGAACAACTTTTACTATGGGACCAAACCTGAAATCGCGAAAAAAAATCATCTGTTCAGTATATTTATGTTCGCATAATTCGTTAAAATGTAGGGAACAGCCGGTCGAATCTGTAAAAATCTCATCGTGAAAACTTAGGTGAAGTGAGTTTGTTTTTGCTAGGAATTGACACTATTGACAGCTCACTCCACGCTCACTTCACTTAAGTTTTCACGGTGAGATGGTTACAGAATCGCACTGCTGCTGTTTTTTTTCGCGAATTCAGGTTAGGTCCTATAGTAAATGTTGTTCATAATGATGATGATATCAGATAATGTCGAGATATCAGAAGAAATGTCATAGAAAAACTGTTATCCCATGTCTCGGTAACGCCTTAATATAGCAAAATCACTTATTAGCCAAGTTTGACTCGATACACTTACCGAGACCAACCTTTGGTTAGCAACCGTCAGATAGTTTGACAAATCTAAGAAAATTATTTAATTTATCGAAATACTCGGTAAATTATAAAATACTAGCAATATGTTTTAAAATGATTCAAACTCCGATTGATAATGTGTTACGCAATTAGGGTGCAGGTTGCCATACCTACAATGTTTTCAATTTTAAACAACCGTTTAGGCAGCGAATGCAAATAAATTTCTTTCCGACATGCTAGAAAAAATTTTGATAACTCGGCTAATATGCATGATATAAATATTATTTGCTATAACTATATAGCACTCAGGGGGCCTAAAACGGCTACTTTGTCGGAATCATAATAAAATAATCTAGGTATTATGAATCATTATTTGAAATTGTAAAACGGTCGCAAACGGACAATTCCTAATTTATCTGCGTACAATTCATAGCACGCAATTCATCTGTTTGACAGTTTTGTATGGAGATTCGTAAAATGGCCCACAAATTATTATGAATTGCTTTATTGAAGTTTAATGTCCAATAGTACAATCGTAATAAATTGCTGGGAATTCAGGAAATGAATCGCTTTTAGAGGAATTGCTTAATGTGGCCGTTTTAGGACTGCTGGAATAATGTAGCTTTCTACCAGTGAAAACATTTTTAGAATTGGATCATTAGTTTCGGAGATTACCCCCAACATACAAACTTACAGATTTTACCAGCGCACTTAGGTCTAGTCGGAAAAATCCAATAACACTGCCCTACCCGGGAATCGAACCCAGGACCTCACCTCACCTCCTCAGGACCTCAGGACTCAGCACTGGCGTTTGCGACCACTAGACCATGCAACGAGGCGAAAACTATCATAATCGTTGACGACACGGTTGGCGCTGTGGTTGAGCGATTGACTGTTGCGCAGCATGTCGCGGGTTCGATTCCCGCACGGAACAAATATTTGTACGACCTACAAGTATTTGACTCGGGACTCGGTCTTATATATATAGTGGTTGGTAATATTTATAGTAGTTTATCAGCCATCTCGTTACCATAACACAAGCATTAGGTTGCTTAGCTTGGGACTAGATGGCGTTGGTGTGAAATGTCCAAGTATATTTATTTATTTTTATATTTATAATAATATCCAAACCTTCTTCCCCAGGGCTTCGATCTAGACGTATCAACAAACAAATCATTTTCCAAGTCTCTAGACGAGGCAGTAATCCCGGGCCGTCCGTTCTTCAACACGTTACTACGCATAATGGCCACGCGTTGTATGCAACAAGCGCAGTACTTCTCCAGTGGAAGCAAGACTGTTGAGGAGTACTACCATTATGGACTCGCTTGTCCTATTTATACGCATTTTACTTCGCCCATCAGACGGTAAGTGAATTAAAGTTATTGTTTTATTGTTTCTTGTGTGTAAAGCGTATTGCCGTCGCGCTCGCACGTTAGAAGACCTTCTAACGTGCGAGCGACGGCAATACATTTCGATGAGTTATGAGGGGTCATTGTACGAAATTCTCAATTTTTTATTGCATTCCATAATAGTGGTAAACACCACCATTCATATTTTTTTTTTCATCATTCATTTATTTCGCATTCTTTCTGCTTTGCGACCGGACTTTAGTGATTGTGAGGCTTATGTGATGAATCCTAATTGTTAGGCAGTGTGCTAGAAATTAGAGTAACTAAACAGTAAGCTCATGAGTTGATCTGAGCTGGTCAATAATGTTATTTGAATTTGGAATCTCACGTGCTCAGCTAAATTGGCAGTATAGTACTAACAAACACCCTTTGGTGTCAGAAAAGAGGAAAGCTATTCTCGAAACCCTTACTACGCGTGGATGATATTCTCGATTTCCTACAAAATCATAACGACTGCTTCTTCATATCATTGCCATGTTTTCGAAGACATAATATTGTAAGAATAATTAGATAACTACGAACCATTTTTCATTTTTTTTTTCTTTAATTCCACATCAACATCTATAAACGTACCAAATAAAAACTTAACTTTATCTTTGCACAACTGGACTAATGTCTCAAATGTTACCATTAACTTCAATTAATATGTAAGTGCATATAACTAACTAGTTCCAAATATCTTACTGTTTGTTTATTTAATAAATACTTTGTTTTTCGTACTATGGCTATTATTTTCTCACAGTAGGTGTAAAAAGTAGAGTATCCTCCTCTGGGCTAAAGGTGTCTTTGCCTTGGGCTAGCTTGAATCCCTCGCTGCATTCAGGATTCTTGTATTAACTCACTCGCTTCGCTCGTGAGTTAAACTTTTAACTACCTCGCTGCGCTCGGGACTTAAATCCCGAATCCTTCATTGCGCTCGAGATTCAATATAACGCCCGTGACATAAGACACAACTTTAGCCCCTCGGTGCGTAATCTACTATTTCCTCTCTAATAAAACAAATGACAAAGGCTCCATCATGACTTTATTATTTGGCTAGATTCATGCAAAACACAAAAAAAATGGCTGAGCTTTAATGTATCTTAACAGTATCTTATGTATTACCCATATTTGCTAAATAAATGTCTATTATGTTATATTCTACACGTGAAATCTTAGGCTCAGTTATTACTAGCTGCGACTTACGGTTTCACCGTAAACCCGAATAAAAGTAGCCTATGTGTTAATCCAGGGTATAAGCTATCTACATACCAAATTTCATCCAAATTGGTCCAGCCGTTTGAGCGTGAAGAAGTAACAAACATACAAACACACACACATGCTCACAAACTTTCGCCTTTATAATATTAGTGTGATAAACCAATTTTTGCTTTGCGGTATGTAGCTCCGGTAACTTTCATCCCAGAAACTGATACGCCCTCCTCCCACAGTTACGCAGACGTGATAGTCCACCGCCTCCTCGCCGCAAGCATCGGCTGCGACTCGACGCACGCCACACTACTGGACGTCCGCGCCGCCGTCAAGCTGTGCGACAACCTCAACTATCGGCACCGACAGGCGCAGTACGCGGGCCGGGCCTCCGTTACTATGAACACACACGTATGTATATTGTACTAGCTGTTACCCGCGATTTCGTTTGCGATCTAGGATGAGAAGAAGGAAAGAAAACACGTTTATTTGCGGTTAACATGACGCAAAGAAATAACTCGCAAAATAAAATAATTAAAGGAAATTGGAGGAAAAATGCGTCACATCCACGCAAAACGGCCATAGCTCAGCATAATGCCGGGACCCCATGCAACATGCCCAGCGCTGGTTAGACACAGCCCCAGCGCTGGATGGAAAGTAGCCTATGTCCTTCCCCAGGTCATGGTCTACCCATGTGCCAAATTTCATCCAAATCCGTTCAGCCGTTTTAGCGTGAAAGCGTAACAAACAAACAAACTCACTTTCGCATTTATAATATTAGCCTTTTTTAAATTTTATGAGCTGAAATCAAACTTAAACCAGACTTTAATTGCGTAAAAAAATGTCTTTGTTATTCATAGGATCATAAAACCCCACAGGAAGCCTCCGAGTATTTTTCGTGACGTGCAATTTTATTTTTATCATTTCTCATCAAGTTTCGTTTCTTCATATACAAAGTCGTTGATGTCCTTACCTCTTTTCAATGCGTGACAGTTATAAAAAGACTACTATTATCATACATCATTCACAGATCCTGTTCAACAAACGCGTAGAGGTCGAGTCTGCAAGCGTGTTAGCAGTGAAACGGAACGCGGTGCAAGTTCTCATACCGAAGTATGGACTGGAAGGTCCAATATACTTGCCTTCTGACAAGTTCACTTATAATGAAGAGGTAAGTGGATGTGGAATTTGATTCATCATTCTCCTGCTCTTATCCCAATTTATTTGGGGTCGGCGCAACATGTCCCTTTCTTCCATAGTTTCTTTGATCTTCCCCTACTCCTATAGCCATCGACATTCATACTCAACTTTCCTCACGACAGTTTCCTCATTCCTCCGCATCACATCCCGTACCATGACAACCGATTTCCGCAGAACTTTTCAGTCACTGGTGCCACTTTTAGACTTCCTCTTATGAACTCATTTGTTATTCTGTCCTTTCGTGTAACACCACACAATCCACACGTCTCTTAGCACTCTCATCTGCACGCAATTGCCTTTCATTCATCCCGGATGTGGTATTTGTCTATTTGATTACTATAAAAGTTGTACAGACGCCAGCACATCAAGCTACTACAATCTGTCAAATTTTTTATATAGATTTTCATCTTTATCGCTAAAGCATTAGGTTCAAGGTTGATTGGGAAAATTTGGCAGTTTCGGGTGGCTTGATGTGCTGGCGTCTGTACAATAACTTTGTGGCGGCATCTACATGATGTAGACTACATCGCCACATTATGAACTACGCATCAATGACATGACGTCACGCAAACCTGCATCGCGCAATTAGAGTTTACCACGCGACTAGCATATATACAACGACCCGACATCAACCGTCGGGCAGTAGCCCACCAGACACAACACGCGTCTGGTCGGAGGATTCTCCCTTTTCTATGGAGGATGAGTGAACTTTACACCTGTTCCTCATGCCTCTATAACTAACAACAAACTAAGAGCCATTTCACCAAATTTTAACGAATTTTTAATATTGCAGTCGTAGTAAAATAATGCGTTCACGATACGTAAGCTCGGACATCAGAAAATGGCACAGGTCCTTCCTCGATGGGCGCTCGCGCTGTAATAATCGGTGCCCGCTTAAGCAACGTAATTTATTCTAATTTAGAGTGATTTTAATAACGTTATTATGTCTAAATAAATGAAGGGATTTTAATAAAACTTTAGAATTAGTTTTGTTAAAGAACATAGTTTATTTTGACATATTTTTTTTAAATTTAATTACGCGTTAGTCAAACCAAAAAATCGCGATTAAATAGCGGTATAAAACGTAAAAATTGCCCCGAGACTTTATTTTTTTACTAATTAAACTTATTAATAATCGATAGTCTAGTACATTAAAAGTCAACAAAATTATATGTCTGATGCTTTATGTATTTTTGAAAGTTTATGAATATTAATGATAGATTTAGCAGTCTGAAATTGACTCTGCGATGATTTTTCTGCAAACTAGTTGTGGGAGATTAATCGCCACAAAGTAAACAAATAAGTTTTTGTAAATGTGTTACATTAACATTCAATACGAAAGATTGGTCTTTCTTTTAAATGTATTCAACAATGTCAGAGTTTTACCTAAGATGGTAAATTAGGCGACTAAAATCTTAGATATCCGCCCGAAAACGTGAAATGGCTCTTAACGTATTTTATATAAAAGTACCTAGTCGACCAATCTGCTCAGGTGAAAATAGAGGAACCGAAATTCCCCAGATATGTGAGCCTAAATCGATTTTTCGCCCCCATTAACCTCTCATGGAAATCGTTAGAGGCATTTTCGAGAACGTGATTACAAATATACAAATATTGTTCATTTAATAGTATAGGATTACGTTAAGTTATTCGTATAGTTCGTTTAGTTACGCTGAGTAAACTTACAACCAATATAACCACACCACTATATACACCCAACACCACCACCATATATACCCACCATATATATATCTACATACATACGTGTTAATTACCCATGTTTGCAAACCAATAAATGATTTGATTTGATTTGAACCATCAAATCTATTTATCATTTATCTATCGAGGTTTAGTTGGCTCCTAAATTATTATACAATTTACGAGTAAATAAAACTTAAAACCAGTTTATTACTCTTGAAAAAATGTATGCGTAAGCGTGCAACTAGGCCGCTATCGATAGGTATATTTTGAGACGTATGTGTTTAAACATACGTCTCAAAATCTAGTTGACATATTTTTAAGCGAAGGTCGACGTCGATAGACCGCGTTCTAGTTGCACCTTACATCAAATCTATCTATCTCTCTTTATCTACGGGGCTGTGTCGCGTGAAATAATCATGATTATCTGAAGATTTTACCGGTAAAAATGCTTAAGGTACCTACGTTTAAAAACCCACCCTGTATAATACTAGAACAAACTATACAGGCGCTATCTACTATCTAAAACATACTATTTCACCCTCAGGAACATATACAAACGTGTGGTGACGTAATACTGAAGACATTTGACGAGCTGACAGTACGACTAAGCCTGAACAGCACAAACCTTCAACATAAGAAACTGGTTTTCGAACTTGTGAAGCCACACATCCCCGGGTTTAGCGTCGAAATTATGGATGTTGAAGAGGCGAAAGAATCCATGGTGGAGGTCCCTACAAGTTTCTCTAAGACGGAGGTACAAGACAAGAAGCGGAAAGAAGCAACACCTAATAAGAGTGCCAAGAAGAAGTCTAAAAAGAAGTAGAACTTTATGTAAAACAAATTCAAATATAGTTTTTTTTTTACGAAAAATGTGTTTCTATGTATTTCTATCTGACCTTCTTTGATAAAAAATAATGAAAAAAAAAAAATTAAAGTAATGGAGACCTTTGCCCAGCAGGCAACACAGGCTGAAAAAAAAGGAATTTTGCCTGATTATGCGACCGCGCAACAGCAAAGACAGATTTATGTTTTCGGCTTAGTAATCGTAAACGACAACTGAGCGTAGAGTCTTAGGTTCGATCTCCGAGTGGAGCAGTGTATACAAATGGTTTTACCTTGAAGAAATTCTTAGTTGAAGTTGATGGCTTGATGTAAGCAAATGTATGTAATTTTCCGCTCGAGTTCGTGTGAATATGGCACTTGTAATGCTTAGGGTTCGTTTTCCACCGACACGCGATGCAATGCTGCGATATAGCGAAACATTATGGATCTTCGCGGGTGAATTTACACTGCTGAAAATAAGGCTAAATAAATAATCTATTATAAATTATTTATTATCTAATAAATAATAAATAATTTAAATTGTTTTGTGTTTCTGATAACAAAACCCAGAATTTTGGAAGACTTTCAGTGTAGTTACAGAGACGCTCGAGCTTTGCTTTGAACCAGCACAAGAATCAATAAAATAAAGGTACGCATTTCGATGAATACGTCGCCTCACGTTACGCGAAACAACTCGCGTCGCCTCCAGTGTGACAGACCCTAAGACGCAAATATCAATTGGCATGCGATTATTATAAGCTCTAATTAGGTGTCAACTAATTCCAATGAATAACTTTAATAAGTAACTGCGCGAGGACATCGTTGTATCACTAATCTATGTTTCATTCACAATAATTATAATAATAGAAAATTATTTTATTTCTATACATTGCTCCGACAAGAGCTGTCGTAAAATTGCTGATACGGCTGGTTACATTACGTAGCTATCTGCCTGAAAATGATTGCTAAAATTGTAAGCATTGCAGGAGAGCCCGTTGTGTAAGTTAAAGCACAGATTAATGTTAAAGTGTATCTTACGTGACACCTACAGGACATTAAATTCAACAGCAAAATCAGAAATTCATCGATTACAAATCATGATGAAAAAAGTATAATTTATCAAACTTATTACCGATTTCTTATTATTCCCGTGTCTGATAACCCCGAGCTGTAGCTTAAATTATTTCATATCAATTACTTGCTTTCGATATCGGTCATGTCTGTGAAGTTTTGCCAGATAAATTAATTTGACCCTGTATTATCATCACTATCATCTACAACCCAATACTTCCGAATATAGGCCTAACTGCAAGGTCTTCACATTTAATGCCCTAAAGACTTAAGTAGGTACCTAGATACATATGGTAGGTAGCCCGCGAAATTCAAGTTTTCTTGCGTTTTTTGCAATTTTCAGGTCAGTGTCTGGTTGTACTCGTATTACCTACACAAAACTTTATAAATAAATAAAATAAATAATAAAAACTTTATAAGAATACATTTGTTCTAAAATGTTATGATTTCCAAAATTAGATCAAAAGAGAACAAATCTAACTAGAGAGATGTAGGTATTGATGATTCTTGTGGTTTTAATTATGTAAATATATACTTAACTATTTATTATTGTCACAAATCATATTTTGATCTAGATACAGCCTGACACTGACCTGCAAATTGCAAAAAAACGCAAGAAAATTTGAATTTCGGATTGCGGATCGACGTGCGTAATTTTAAACGTCTACCTTTTCAGCGGGATTAACGGTCCTTTGGATTATAAATACATGAAGGCGTTACGTTTCATACTTCGGATCATAAGTGGTTGGCCAGGGAAGGCACTCGGGGAGAAAACACTAAGAATAGAGGGCATGGGCCATGCCTACTACAACACCATATTGTCAATAGTATATCTGATGTTAGGTTTAGCTTACTTAAAAGTGAACAGACACAGGTTCGATTTTTTAGAACAGGGTCAGTTATACATAGTGTTACTGATGAATGCGCTGTGTACTGTAAGTATTTTATTTAAACGTACCGTCTCATTAAAGAACGACTTTATTTGCCAGCTATTAGATTTTGAACTTTATTTCCTACTAAAATTAAGTTCGACATACAAAATTTACGTCTTAGATTCCATTCCAGACTCAGTTTTTGTATTAACAACTTTAACTAAGTAGTAATAAAGATCAAAATACAAAAAAAAAAAACATGGCTTGAGTTTAATCTGATCTAAAAAATAATATTGTATCTAAGCCGCAAATGGCTTTTTATCAAATAGTCCTATTTTATGTTCGCAGTCACGAGCTTTCACCTTATGCCTATCGGAAAAATACCGGAATGTGGCAAAAATATTTATCCAAAAAGTACATCTGTTTTATTTTAAAGACACTTCTGAGTTTGCTATGAACGTGAGTACCGACTTACCTATATCTTTTTAGAGTTCCAAATTGTGGGAACCTCAGGAGCTTATTCAGAAACTTTAATTCCGAGCTTCAGCAATTTGGATTACCTACTCCGAAAAGATCCTCTTAAGAGGATACATCGAAGCGAGGTTTATCTCGGTGTGTAAGTGAAATGGCGTTATGGCTGTCTAGTTTGACGCGCGAGATAGAAGACTTATGCGCACTGGAACTAAACGCGCTTCGTCATCATAAATAAATCTAATCTGACGGGGTGCAACGTCATAGGCACTTATAAGCTCGCAAGTGGTGTGCATGTGTGGGTAAACATACCGCTACACTATCATAAATCTACATTTAAAATGTAGATTTATGATAGATTTAGATTTATTTAGAGACAAAAACCTATTCTTTAAATCAATTCATAGCTTAGTAAGTTCTTATTATATTTATATACCTTTGATTTAAAGTACATTTTACTGCACATTATGGAATGGTTTTAGCAGTAGCTAATAAAGTCAAATAACAGTAATAAAATCCACATGCATTTGGTTTTATTGGAATTTTAATCCCTTAAACAGGGAGGATCTTTTCATCCACTGCTGTATAGGTATAATACATATTTATGTCTCCTCTATTGGAATCAATATCGTTTGATTTAACAAAAATAAATGTTGATAAATTAATTATTTCAGGTACATATATGGGTGCACAGATTATCATTTTTCTCCACGGTATATTTAAGTTTCATGCTGTTCCTGGCTGCCTGCATGTTTAACTTGATACCAATGCATGCGAACTACAGCGCGGGCAAGTTTGCGTCCTTCGACGACTTACAGAACACTACGTACGAACAAGCCATTTCTTGTCTATATCCCTGGAACTATGAGACGAATTTCGCCGGCTACGTTGTAGCAACAATGAGCGGCTGGTAACATTCAAATTGAATTATATACGTTGTAGTGCAACGTGACTTTGTCCAAATACGGCGTTTTAGCACTCACACGCACGGGCGATTTTCAACGTTGGATAATCCAACAGAGCGCATTAAAAAAGGCGAGCTTAAAAAAGCGCCATTGTTGTACCTATATTTCAAGCGCCCACTTGAACCGTGGAAACAGCAAATCGATTACTTAATACACTTAACTTGCTAATGGACGTCTTGCTAGGCTGCGTTTTCTACGAATGCAACTAGGTAGGTAGGTAGGTACGAGTACCTACCTAGTAATTTCAAAAAGCCGGAGTCGCTTCCTGCCAGTGTAACCGGATGCAGCTGAATAAGTGCCAGTAGATATTTTACAAGGAGCGACTGCCTATATGACCTCCACAACCCAGTTAGGTACTGGGTAACACGATACCCCTTGGCAAGACTGGTTGTCAGACTTTCGGGCTTCTGACTAGTGATTACCTACCCGTAACAACTGTCAAAGATCTATGAATGACAGCCGGGACCAACTGCTTAATGTGCTGTTCCCAGGTACGGCGGCTCTTGGTTGGAATGGTTACGCTTCCACGGACCAACCTCGGGAAGCGTTGCTTAACCTTAAAGATCGACCCGTGCAGTTATTATTCTTTAGCCACGAACTGTCAGCGTAATTGCAAAAAGCAAAAAAGAGTATTTTTTCTGACTTCTTGTTTCGTTGTAGGTACGGTACAGTATTATGTGGAAGCAGTGTATCGATGTTTGATCTGTTTCTCTGTCTGATGATCTACAATTTGTGGGGACATTTTAAAATTCTCATTTATAATGTTGAGAACTTTCCGAGACCTGCTGCAGAGGTGGTGGATGCAGAGGGAGAGGAAAGGAGTGGCATGAGAGTTGGAATAACCGAGATGTATTCACAGACTGAGCTGGCTGATGTTGCGGTTAAACTGAAGGAATGCATACAACATCACATGCTTATCGTCGAGTAAGTGTTAACCGGTAAAATTCTTTCTTTCGGTTTTTGCAATAATTTCATACAAATTCTGTTCCATTTTTGAATTTATTCGGTACGTAGTGGTTTTTCGAACATCGTGAAATATGCGCTTAGCAGGACTTATAAGTACCTACATAAACAATATGGTAATAGTACATTATGATATAAGTGCGGTAAGTTGAAAATTACAGCCGAGGCGATACAAGAAAGCAGAGGCTGTAATTATCAAAGCGCACGTATGTCATACGACGTTTTATAACATATTTTCGAGGAAATAAATAAAACTCTGACTTTCATAAACGAATAAATCTTTAAAAACACACTTTCTGAAAATGAATTTGCATCTTTGTTTGTTTTCCATACGATGAAATTTTGATCCGCTTGTAAGTATCTATCGGTCGATTTTTCGGGCAAGAGGCTTAGAGTAGCCTTTTTCGCTGCCTCTGAGACTTCTGGCGGTGTCGAATGAATAAATTCATCATTACTTGACGACATTTTCAAATAAAAACAATACAGCGAAAAGGAAAAGCGCGCGGAATAATTTTTACTTGTTCACAAATTAGCGATGCGCACGCATCAGCGCTTTTTTTAAAGGCAAAGGCACAAAAACAGCCAGTATTATTAAAGTAAATTAATATTTTTTGGTTTTTGTTACACATAAATGGTTGTAATTTATTGCCAAAATTAATTAAATCAAAGAATTAAATGTTTAACATTTAATTATTTTATTTTATCCCAAAGTTAATTTTATTCATAAAATGTTGACCACTTTTCTGACATAAAACTCTTTGCTTTGCTTTCTTTGCTTTTTTTTTCTTAAGATTTAAAAAAGTACCGTTGGTTTTAGACGGAGCATCATGATAAACCGTACGTGTTACCTTATTAGAAAGAAACTCGTGCGTTTTACTTTACGATTACGCACAAGTACGTAATGATATACATTACGATATTGAAATTGGTGAAATAAGAGGCCCTTTACGAGCAAATGTGTTATAAAAATAATTATATCAATTATTGAGATCCAACTTTTTTTTCTGGATGGGAAAACATCAAATGACTTCTTCCGCTCTGGACGGAGCGGGAGGGCGTGTCAGACTTTTACTGACTAAAACCTACCCGTGTTCCTTCAGTTGCCTGTGCCAGGGCCACGGTATCTCTTTTGAACAACCCGCGATCCCGGCGGCATCAAGATCCACCCTACCCTACTTTATCGTGGCAAGATACCTACTTTTGTAACTTGTCTCAATAAAATCCTGAATGGAATTCTGTTTAAATACCTATAGCTTCACAAACAACATGTCGGATGCATTTGGGATGGCGCTGTTCGTTTACTACTCTTTCCATCAAATCACTGGGTGTCTGCTACTACTTGAATGTTCTCAAATGGTGAGTAATTATTACATGCTCTGCGATTATTCTATATACATAACGCGTTGTAAACTATCTCAGGACGACCACGCAGCGAAATTCGTGTAGTATGGGTAAGATTCATAACCGTTTACGACAAGAGTTTGTGATCTACGGGATAGATAAGACGAAAACTAGTTTAATAGTGAGCCATGTATAGGTACCATTGTATTCTAACTTCGACAATAACAGAGAATGGTCATCTTTATCAAACGCACTCCAGAGACTAGTTCTATAGGCATGTGTTCTTAAGTCAGTAATAAAACAGCAGTAAAATTGTTGCACATGGTAGGTATGCTAGTAAACGATGTTTACTGGATGGGTCAAAGTTCTATAGAGTTTCTGGCATTGTATTTTATAATTAACTGTTCACTGTGTTTTTCAGACTGCTGCAGCTCTGACGCGTTACTTGCCGCTCACTTTTATTATGTTCGGCGAATTAATTCTGCTGTCCATAATTTTTGAAACTATCGGCACTATGGTAATTAATGGTATATTATATGTTCTGGATGTTTTCGTTATATAGTAATAGAGTCAAGTCCGCCCGAGAAAGCGTTAATGGTTATCTCCTCGTGCATCAACTATGATAGGTACCTTCTGCTTTTGCAATGCCTTAACAAGATATTATGATGAAATGAAAAGGTTTTTATTTCCGTAAATTTATTTAAAACAAAACCGGCCAAGTGCGTGTCGGACCACGCACAATGAAGGGTTTCGTAGTTGGGATGATTTATCCCAAGAGAGATAATAGAGATAATACCACTTAATAGCACTTTTTTAATATTTCGCAAACGGATTCCTGAATCGAAAAATGGTTTTCACACATACCTACGCAATATTTTTAAACGACCTATCCAACGAACGGCACACCATGGGATAGAGAAAAAGTGGAAACATGGCGAACCTATGGGTTCCTTGTTGACTTGTTGTTAGCGTTACGTAAACCCTAAAACACTTTTACACGTCAAAAAGACAGAATAATATTTTAAAACTCGATGAGGTCCGTGTTTCTTAATCGACTACTCTGAGAAGAAACACCGAAACAAACTCAGAGGTCTCGGTTTCTTTAAAGTCCAGATCTTGAGTCTTGGTCAGATCTTAAATGGACTTGTCAGATTAGTGTCTGAGATGGTGTTTTGAGGAAAGAACCACACAGTTTTGAGTGGACCTGTCCAGGCAGTGTATGCATTTGTCTGTAATCGCGTAGCTCAACTCAGAACTTAAGGAACTCCACGACTGATGCATGTCAATCCCATCATCGTTTTATTACAGAGTGAAAAATTAAAGGATGCAGTGTACAAAGTGCCATGGGAGTACATGGACACCGAGAACCGAAAGACTGTCCTCATTTTCCTCATAAAGGTTCAGGAGCCGATCCACGTAAAAGCTGGAGGTTTACTGGATGTGGGCGTCACTACTATGGCTTCAGTAAGTTTTCAAGATGTTTTTCGATAATTGAGAAAGAGATTTTAGTTATTTACAGCATTTAAAAATGGATCAAATAACTTAACATAATAACGTAATTTTTTAGTGTATTAAAAACAATTAGGTTTAAAGTATGCTTTTACTTTCAGATCCTGAAGGCGTCGTTCTCATATTTCGCTTTCCTGCGTACTTTCTAAAAAGGATTTCAAATCCAAGTCTTTAAATTACTTTATTGCTGTAATATCGGGAAACACGTGTTACGCCGTAACACGTGTTTCCCGATATTACAGCAAGTTTTACGTCACAAAGTACTTACAATACTTACTAAGTAATATTTAAATATCCAGTTGCATGTATTAGATCGTTTCAGAAAATAATAACAAGCTTCGAAATTCTTTATTCGTAGATTTCTACTACGCACCATAAGACCATTTCACGAGCTACGAGTCGTAATCTTGTAACGCAGTGACGAACTGTTACTGTAGCGCATCGACTACGCAAAGCTATTCGGCCTACGAGTTATTATTCGTAGCCTCGTAGCACTGTTACGAACTGATACTGAAGCGCATTGACTACGCAACGCTACAACGCCTACGAGTTACGTTACGAGTCCTAGCCTCGTAGCACAGTTACGAACTGTTCCTGTAGCAGTGAGTGTAGCACATTATCGCAACGCTACGATGCCTACGAGTTACGAGGAGTCGTAGCCTATCGTAGCGCAGTTACCACTTGTAAGTCGACGTTCGCACGGACGTAAAAATATCTCGGCGATTTTTTTTTGCGCACTGGATTTTCAACGCTCGGCTCAACAACGAGAGTTGAAAATCCAGTGCGTGATAAATTCCCGCCGCGATATTTTTACGTCCGTGCGAACGTCAGCTTACTGTAGCGCAGTGACTACGCAACGCTACAACGGTATGAATCAGTAACGAGATGTCACAATATTATTACAAATTAGGTCGCCTTAATTAAATCTGTATTTTATTTCAAGATCAAGTTTTTTTGGAACTACTGTAATTTCCTCTATAATATTTGTATTCAATTTTAAAATTATGAAACATGTATTCACAATATTTACTACATTAACATTTAACTACTTGCCCTGTCATTAAAGTTTTAACACTAAACTGCTTTGAAGTTTTATTATTAAAATTAAAAAAACTATTTTCTAGTAGAAAAAAGTCTTTGATAGTGTGAGAAAATAGCCAATTACTAAGAATAAGATTTTATGCTTAATGCAGTTTCCATTGAACGCCGGTAACGTTATCTATGGTAAAGCTACTTAGATTCGCGTCGCTAGGGATTGTAGTGTTAAGGGCCCTCGCCCACGGGGACTTTTTGTAGCGATGCAGTAGCGATGTCGTCGCGCGTTTGCATCGATACAGTCGCGATGCGGTGCTATCTGTTTGCCCTCGCCTACTCCACGATTCGATTCGAGTAGCGATGCTGTCGCGCGTTCACGAAACGCGCGACAGCATCGCTACTAAAAGTCGCCGTGGGCCCTCGCCCTAAAAATAAAATCAACAACAAATATAGTTTTCTACTTTTATTATTAACAACAATTATTTAATATCTAACAAACATTGACATGATCACAGTTTGTCATTACTTACAGCAGATATAACAACTTACATAATAAATTACGGTAGATAAAGGTACTCTCAAATGTCAACAAAATATATATAAACATATCTGTTGTAGGTACATATGTATTTATTTAAAACTAAGCAGTCGTCTCGTGTGAGTCATTAAACATTTTACTTGACGTGTTAACGTCCACTTTTTTCACCTTTTTCCTTCAATCTCGTTTTGGTAAATTCCTGGTTCGGACCTGTCCTTGGCAGGTCTTATGACCATTTCCGCGCTGAATTTACTTCGCTTAGCTAAAAGCTACTTGTGTTCTAACTAGTTGGCTATGCGTCTGCGCATGGGAGGTGGACTGACGGCCGTTACCGACGGAGGCCTTAGGCCCCCCGAATCTTCTAAATTTCCTCTTTCTGGCTCCTCTTCAGGGGTTTCCGTACTGCTACTAGGTGTTTCTTCTGGGGTTATAATCTGTGGAACAGTGCCGGCAGCAAGGTGGGCTCTGGCGGTAATCTTGGCTATTTCTTGGTCGATCTTGGCGACCAGCTGCTCGATGGCCGTGGACCAGCGTGTAGCCGGGATGATGTGAGCTGGCACCAGCCGCGCGTCGGCCATCACTGCGAGGCGTACTGTGTCTGCGTACTGGATTACTGTTAGGGACATACCTGGAAACACAAATGGAATACTTGTTGTTGCTAGTGTTGTCCGATTGTCGCCTGGCTTTCTTTCTGTATCTAACTAATGATTACTCATACACGTTAATTATGTATGATTTGTATTTTGCGATTTTTGTCGTTGACTGAGCCTAGCCTACCCACAGTAGCTCAGTGAGAAATGCAACACTTCATAATTACCAAATAGTGAGTGTTGCATTTCTCACTGTGGTTTTTGAAGTGGAGGTAATTTTTTTTTTTAAAGGAAAAGATGAAGAGTGCTTTCAGGGTCTGAGTAACAAATGGATGGATGAGACGAGAATGGTCGGTATTGAGCATGTAATAAGAGCGTATAGTCCACAGTGGACTACTAAAAGCTGATACTCACTAATATTAGCCTGTGGCGGTCTCCAGTACACAACAGCAGCGACTTCATGTCCCCACACCGTGCGCCTAGGCGGCGCGTGCGGCGGCGATGCGATCTCCGCGTAGCTCAGCGCGTACCGCCGCGACAGCACGTTGAGCAGCAGGCGCGCCAGCGGCGAGGGCAGCGCGCGGGTCAGCGCCCCGCAGCGCGCCTGCGCCGCCCAGCCCGCCGCCAGGGTGCGCTGGCGCACGCATGCACGGGACACTGCTGCGCACACGCGGCGCGGGGAGGCGCCCGGAGAGAGGGACAGGCACACCATACCTGTCGAAAAAAATGTTTTGGAACGAAGTTCTTTAACGCAGCTTGCGGTAGGAGTTGACTGGTAGAAATCATCACGTTATGCTCTCTCCATGCATTTTTCTCTCTCTCTTTCTATTAATACAGCAGACAGTCAGCAGGTACAGTCAAAGGTCAAATATACGCAGAAGGCAATCAACGCCCTGCGCGTGCAGTACAACAATGCTTTTAAAGGATGTTGATGCGACTGCCGCCTCGGCAGTCGCATCCCGCACCCCTGCATCCCACAAACATGCCCGATGCACTACACAGTGCCTCGGCAGTGCCGCGGCACTGTAGTGCGTCTGCCGACGCTCGTATTGATGGCTTCCGTCTAGTTTAAGTTTTAACATTCTAAAAACACAGTGAAAGGAACTTCGTTCCAACCGGGTGTCCCATCACTCCCGACTTTTTTTTAATGAACTGCGTCTTATGTGATGTTATGTTACTGGTGTTTCCATGCCTTCCTGGTTTCGGAAAGGAGGACAGCTTTTAACTAGACTGACAGTAGGATTATAGAGAAACGGTAGCAAATGAAGCACCTGCATAAACCTTCTCCTTTAAATAGTTTAACAAGATTTTTTACACCCTTAGCTAAGATTTTTGACCCCCTATCTAAAGATTCAACACCGCTTAATAAGTAACAGTGCTTCAGAAAGATACGGGTTCATTATTGTGTCTTTAACTTTTGCGCTACAGAGTGTACATAATTCCTTTCCGTTACCTCCACTTTGTGACTTCTTGTAACTCTTCCCGTGACCCTCAGCAAAGGTGAAGAGGAAATCTTCATGCGCGGAGCGAGCTGTAGTCAGCACAGTTTCAGGTGGGTGTGACTGTGCATTATCGAAGAACGCCCGTAATGCTTCCGTGGCTGCGTAAAGTGCTATGTCTGTTGAAGAGACGTCCAGAGCTCGGGCTGCGCGCTCCACTCCTGCTCGAGGTACGGGTCGGGACCATGCGGTTACCTGGTAATAATGATGAAAGAAAATGTTGGTTATAGAAACTACCTCGATGGTTTGCTACTCCAGAGAAGTTTTTAGACTTTCATTAAATACACATCTAATTTTTTGACACAATTGAACTAAAACAGTATCTACCTAACATTAATCTGTCTGGTCCTAATACATCACAGTCATTTCTAATGTTCTTCTTCTTTCTGGCCATTAACACCGCACATTTATCCTTGTTGAAACATTGAGCATTTCCATGTAATGAATTTAAAAGTGGTTTAAATCTCACTTTCGGTTCTTTTTTTTTAAAAAGGTTGTAAATCGTACCTTTCGTCCACACAACGACACAGTCTGCAACAGATGCTTTTGTCCACCATCAGCTCCAATCGTATCAGTCCAGAGCCTGGCAGGGGCACGGTAGACCTCCAGCGCCCCCCGCCACGCCTCATTCACTGCAGCTACGCACAGCTGAGCCAGCTCAGCATACTGCCACGTCAGAGTATCCGGCTGTCTTGCATGACCATACGTCCGCAACTCACTTAACGCGACGAGCTCGTTGCGGATTCGGAAAGGCAGTCTGATGAACTGTCGGAAAGATGACCAGGCCGCGCCAAACGCCATGCCCGGCCATTTTCGAGGGTCTGCTGTTATTAGCGGTGATATGATTATCTGTGAACAAAAAAAGATGGGCTTTTAGGTATCTCGAGTGGAATTTTTATCAAGTTGGAAAGTGCACTACACTTTGACCGAGGCTTATCGAACATTCAATAACTTTGGTGTTCTTTCTGATGTAATTTGCAACGGAAATAGTTACCTTTGGTATGGTTAAATTTCTTCTATTACACTCCCTCTGTATCGCTGCCAAAAGTGTTAACGCTGTCACAGGAGCTTCCGAAGACGTGCCTCTTCCATTGGACTTCTTATTAAGTTCCCTCAGCGCACTCAATGTCGCTATGAACACTAAACCAGCCACATGGAACGCTCCAGGTAAAGTTTTTAATGCCCTCGGACTTTCTACAGGGTCGTATTCAGATACAAATTCATTCCACGCATTTGATAGGTTCTCGTTGACTTTGCCCCACAGTTCTGGTATAGCTAATGGCGTTGGAGATAACCTTGCCAAAGGACTTTGTTGCGTATGTTCTGTTTGTGTAGTACTGATTCTGTCTGAGGGGTTTATCTGTTCCATGAGCAGTAGGTCTCCAATGTTTAGGGACTTCTTTCCTGAGAGTAACATGTGATGTACACGAACTAAGATGTAATACTTCGGCTCTGTTGAGACGCAGGGTATGACTATGTACTGCCATGGCGAATGGTCGCTTGTGAAGTACTTTGATACAATGTCGCTGACGTAGTCCTGAAAATATATAAATAGCATTTGGGTTAATCAAATCCATACTTCGGGCTACTGCTGTAAAATTCCTAGAATAGAATAAGATTAACATTTAGATATTTCTGACTACATACATAAACTCACGCCTTCTTCCCATGGGAGTAGGTAGAAATTACAGAACGCCACCTGCTACGATTCTTGCATAGGTTCTGCTACGATATTTGCCTCGTTTACGTTCATAAACGCACGCCGGTTGTGAGTACGCACCTAACCTTTCTGAAGAACATCACCAATAGGGTCACTTAATGTCTTCCTTGGGCGTCCCCTCCCGGCTTTTCCACTCACATCTGCTTTGTTAGTCGTCTTTATTCATCCTCTCAACATGACCAAACCATTTAAGCATATCTACTCTTTTCAATTTTAGTCAATATATCTTTTAAACCGCACGGATACCATAACACATCATTCCTCAGCCTATCATTTAGTCACACCACACAGGCTTTGCAAGGAACGCTTTTCCACTGCATTTATTCGATCGACCCGTGTGGCTGTTATTATTTAGCCACGAGCCCCTCATTCACCTACCAAATGACCGAAAAATCAAATGAAAGAAGCAGATTCATTCTTATATGTAAGTGTCGTGTGCACATTGAATGAGTGACTCGAGTAAAGTAACGTAAGTGCTCGGCTTAAGTAACGCCAAAATTCAGTGGGTTATCATCTCATCATCAATGGGTAATCATCGCCAATGGGTAATCATCATCAGTGGGTAAAATAAGCTTACCTGAATATTATTCTCCCCAACTTGGCGTCCTCGGTACACGGCACTGGCCATCACAATGAAATGGTTCTCAGGTCTGAAGGCGACGCTGGCGTCCCACGCGTAGTTGCCCCACCGTGACACCAGCTGATGTCGCAGCCTCGGGAACATGAGCTCGCCATTCTTGTCACGTTTGTTTATCACGTAATCCGTTAGGTGGTTCTTTAGCTGTTCTGGGTCTAGTGTGCCTGAGAAAATAAAGGGGTGGGGTTCAAATTCAGTCGCATCTCTTTTGAGTGGAAGCCAAAAGTTAAAATATTTGGGGATAGATATCTACTCATATTTCCAATTATTTAAGGGATCAAACTAAATCTGGTAACGTTTTGAAGGTCGTAGCAGATGTAAACTTGGTTAGACAGGAATCGGTGAAATATTAATCCTAGTGGGTGTTTGTCAGTAGAAAATCCTTCATCCTCGTCGCCACTGTTAGATACGGGAACAAATGAAACTACGGCTGCCTGTGAACGCACTGAGGCTTTATTCTAAAACAAGCGTGCGCGAGCTCGGGGCTGGGCGCGGGGTGCGGGGCGCTGCGCGGCGTCGTCTGCGCATGCAGTACAAGGGCCGCGCATCGCTACGAACATACATGTTTGTTTGTATACAACAAGCATAAATAAATACCTTTCACGTCAAGTAAGACATTGATGATTCCTTGGTTTCTATGTGTATCGAGCAAGGAACGAACTGTATCTGTCCAGATGAACTCTAGATGTGGATATCTGCTTGATAGTAGCTTCAGCCACAGATATTTGCTTACTCGAACACCTGGAAAAATTAAGTAGGTAGGTATATGAACATTTAAGTTGCTAGTTTTATAATTAGGTAGGTACTAATAATCCCTGAACCACGTCAGCATGTTTATGATGCATTGACAATCGGCGCAACAGTCGGTCTAAGAAACCACGTTTATTGAAATTGGTATGGCAGATTGAGCTGATTGTGTTTGTTAGATAACTTGCAGTTATGGTGACTACAAAGAGGTTTTAACAAATATATAGATAAAATTGAAAATATAGATAATATTGAAAATTTTATCTATATATTTGTTAAAACCTCTTTGTAGTCATCATAACTGCAAGTTATCTAACAAACACAATCAGCTCAATCTGCTTTTGGCTTCGCATGGTTTGTGCATTTAGCCAATGTCACGTTTAGAGAGGGGCAATTGGGAAAAAAACTGCCAAATTAGTTCCGCGTAGATAGCGCTAGGTGTTTGTTATTTTCATTCAGCTGCCAATAGAGTTCCTTGCTGAAAACTTTGCTGCGAGAGGTGCTAAGTGTTTTTTCTTGTCGCCGATTGGTCGCTTTGTCTTCAAGATGACTTTGACACGTGAGAAACACACATCGCTCTCTCGCGGCGAGGCTTTCGGTAAACAACACCATTCAATTTCATTCATTTTTGTCATCGCAATATGTCACGCGATATAACAAAATTCAAAATACTAGATTTTGAATTTTTTATGTACCTACAATACCTACTCCAAGGTCCCAGGGCCGCCAAACCTTACTTATTTTCTGATTAACAAAATATATGGGTTAGAATAGTGTTAGTATGTACTTTGCGCGTGTCGGCCGACGCCGACGGCTAATTTTCAGGTATTAGGTAGGTACTTATAAAGTTACGTAAAAATATTACTCACTTTTCTTATAGTCCGACTGCTGATTTATAAGTAGGTGTTTTACAGAATATTGTTACTAAGTAGACACAGTTAATTGTGTCTGGGGGATGTTTGACCGCTATGATTGGTCTGGCTGCTTACAGATAGTACTGAAATAGGGAACTATTTTTAAATAGTTCCCCGAGAATCATTATGACTCAAACTATAAGCAAAGCAAGATGACGTCATTTTTGCGAGCTTTAAAGCGTCTGGCGGAAAAAACCGCCGTCGGGAAGTGTCTGACATTAATGATCATTAATTGTTAGCAATATTATGTAAAACATAATACTTATAAATATAAATAAATAAATAAATAAATATCCTTGGACATTTCACACAACGCCATCTAGTCCCAAGCTAAGCAACCTAATGCTTGTGTTATGGTAACGAGATGGCTGATAAACTACTTATATACATTTTTTTTTTGTAAATGCTACATATACATTTTTTTTTTGTAATGCTTTTTATATACACTTTTTTTTTGTAATTTTTTTGTAATACATATTATAGATAGAAAAACACCCAGACTCGGAACAAATACTTGTAGGTCGTACAAATATTTTTTCCGTGCGGGAATCGAACCCGCGACATGCTGCGCAGCAGTCAATCGCTCAACCACTGCGCCAACCGTGTCGTCAACCGTTATAAAAATCAGCAATCAGACTTTAAGAAAAGAGAGTAATACTTTTACGTAGGTAACTTTAGTACCTGATACCTGAAAATTGGCCGTCGGCCCAAGTTAACAGATATGCGTAAGTTAAAAGCAAGTAGTGTACCCCAATTGTATTAAAATTTGAATACAACTGGGGTACCCAATTGATGCAGCCCACTGTACATACCTACTAACACTACTCTATCCCATACATTTTGTTAATCAAAAAATACGTAAAGTATGGCGGCCCTGGGATCTTGCTCTATTAGGGAAATAAGCCTTCAGATGTTATCCACGGCTAATATCTTTTCTCTATAATTTTGCGAGATAAAGAGACCATAATGGTTTAATTAACCGACTCTTGCTTAGTCGAGAATTTTCAAATAGACCACCGTTATGATTTGAAAATTTAGAAAAATACTTACCAACATAAGAAACAGCTAGCACAGGGAGAGCTGACACAGCGAGCCAGAAGGCGCAGTATGTGTAGAACTCTTCAAGGAGGCGCTCGCGCACGCCTCGGCGCTTTGCGATCATAGCGCTCTTGAAGCGGCGACTAGCTGTGAATACAAACAGAACGTTAACGTTCATCAATTATTGCTATTACTAAAGCTACTGACAGACGTGCTCATTACTAGCACGAAAGCATGCTTTTATTGAGCAAGTGCTCATTAGTAGCATGTGTGACTAGTAATGAGCATGCTTATTTCTAGTATGTTTTCGAGTAAGCGTGCTTATAGGCATGCTTTTTATGAGCACGTGTGTCAGTACCTTAAAGAATATTGTTCGTGGCCAAGAGCTACGTTCAAACGCGCGCAAAGAACGGAAACAGGTGACGCGCGCGCCTTTCGCTTGACGCAAGAAACGCGCGCGCCTTTCGTTTGAAGCAAGTCGCATCACTCGCATCGCTTGAGGCCGCAAACGGGGCCTTATTGCTAAGCCTCTGTTTATCTCCTATCCGGTCTCGCGATGGTGGTCTTACCAAAGTTAGGTACCAAAAATCCATCGATCCGTATAGGGTAATTCCAGGATAGATGACCCAATGGGATAGGTGCCGCAGCTTTGAATACTCTATGTTAGAAATGTTTTAGGCTAAAATCGTACTACGTAATAGGAAGCGTTCCCCTCGCAGACCCCAATGACACGCCACGCGCACGCGAGAGCGAAAGCGTTTTGCCCGTGAGTGTAAAAATCTTCCGCGGCGAGACCATTACAAGCGTTGAAATTATAATCGTAAGAACTTACTATCGAATATCTTTTCACTTTGTTATAAATTCTATATTTAAAAAAATATTTGCTTATATTACAGTACTTACTAGAAATAATGCTATAAATTATAGTTTTCTTTTTATTTATTTTTTAATTAAAAAAGGCATCTATCCGGTGCTAAAAGTATAGTTACTACCGTCCGTCCGTCTACTGTTCGGGATAGATGCCCTCTTAACTATTTCTATAAACAGGTGGGAGAAAAGCCTCAAAAATATAAAAGAAAACCGTGTCTGGTCCCCCGTCACATTCCTTGGACTGAAGAAAGTTTGGAAAAGGCTTTCCAAGAAATGACCAAAAATGAGAAAGGTGTAAATGAAATAACTAGAACTTACGGAAATCATTCATCGGAATTCAAGTCGTCGTATTAATGTAACGACGATTTGAAAAAGATAACAAGGGACTGTTAACCTTAAGTACCTATTTAAACATTTAATGATTATTTTTTATAATATTAGTGTGATAAAATAGATAAATTTATTATTGATTTGAGTTGAATTGAAATAATTGAATTGAATTTATTTATTGAATTGAAATAATTGAATTTAATTGATTAGTGATTATTGAAACTGGTATTTTTTATTTCAATTAGCATCTAATATTGAAGCATTCATACAGCGAGTCTTCTATCCCTCACATTAGGCATCTATCTCAATCTATCATAATGATCTACCGAAATGTATCCCTCAACCTCTGACACTATTTGCCGATGATAGCACCATAACGATACCTTGTAGAAGTGTTGATACTTATGAAAGTGACATAAATGATTCTAAAGGGTCTTTCAACAAGGACGGGTCGATGTTGAAATTAAATAAAACAAGCTGTATGTAAGTTATTAAAGAAATTATTTTTTTATTTTAAGGGCCCATTTATGCCATTATTTATGAAATATGACATCGTTTAAATGTCCACCGCGGCTTCGAACTTTGGCACGGATCCGAGAGGTCCAACTTTCAATTACTCTACTGCATAGATCCGGCTGAATCTGAGCGATGGCCTGCGTAATGTTGACTTTCAGGGCATCGGTTGATTGCGGATTGGCTTAGACCTGCGACTTGAGAAAACCCCACAAGAAAATGTAATAATAATAATAATAATAACCCCACCGCCGTATCTCTACGTTGACGTCGTGGTGGGGCTTGCGCGCTCCGAACTCTGGGCCTGTGCCAGTAGAGTTCACTTTGCCGACACAGGTCTAGGGTGAGGAGCCAGACCAAGAGAGATACAGAAACCCGCAGGGCAGCATGTGGCGAGCTGTTGGGCAGTAGCGACCCCACGGACCCTATCTCCCGGGAGTAGTCTTGTTCCTCATCTCTGGCTTGCCTTTATTGGCCGGCTGGAGTGAACACTGACGGGAACAGAGCTCCCACCTCATTCTTGCCTTTATTGGCTGGCTTGAGTGGAGATTCGCAAGAGCAAACGTGCTCGGAGGAAGGAAGTATTCCAGTAAGTGTTTGTAGGGATCTTGACCATCTTCCGGGCTCTGGGATTATTCTGAGAACCGTGGGATACCTCTCCACTCCTCACAAGCACCTCAGGACATGTTGCCCCCTTGCCGCTACGACACTATGTGCTAGCGACCGTTTTCGGGGGCCCATTATTGATTGTGCAAGTCACCCCCTGCCATTTTATCCGTTTATTATAAAACATTGATCCGGCAGGGGCCATAGTCAGTTCATAGTTTTAGGTAACCAGTCCACAACCACCCAAATCCATAGCCCAATATGTTTTGTTTCCATGTTCTGCAATAGTCCTGCACCAACCGGGGGTTGTCCTTGGGTGCACATGCATAGTGCATACAGGGATAATCGTCGGCTGGTGCCGCCTCGTCATTTAAAATTGTCTAAGGGGCCTCTGCGAGTTGGCTTCGGCCCCTCGTACGCCTTCCAAAGGTCCGGGACCCCAGGGTCCCGAGATATGTCTAAGACAAAAAAAATAATAATAAATTCTTTATTGCCATAACAAAAGGTGCACAAGTAAATTAAAGCCCTGACTCCTGTGCTAGGTAGCAACACCTGTGTTACAGGAGCCTTTTTTTTTTTTTTTTTTTTTTTTTTTTTTTTTGAGGGTGGGAAATCATCAAATAACTTCTCCCGCTCTGGGTGGAGCGGGAGGGCGTGTCAGACTTTTACTGACTAAAACCCACCCGTGTTCCTTCAGTTGCCTATGCCAGGGCCGCGGTAACCCTTTCAGACAACCCGCGACCCCAGCGGCGTCGGCCCTATTGGGCCCCGTCACTTGCTGACATCTCTTTGAGGCGCGCGTGGAACACGACGCGCCGTCGACTCGGGCCTGGTCCTTACCGGACGGCGAGCTACCCGCTGCTCACCGTCCGCAGGCCCGCGCCTACGGTGGCCGGAAATCGCCCCGCGATTCCCGCCGCCCAGGGCGTCTCCTGCGGCGACTGAGGGCGTGAGGCTGCCTCTCCCTCACGCGTTCCGCCTCCTCCTTCGCGAGCATCACTGCTTCGCAGAAGGAGGTGACGGCCTCCCATGCACTCTCGCTCCGAACCATGGCCTGGACCAGGCTCGGACGCGAGAGATCGCCGCCGCCGATCGCCTCCGTGAGAACACGGCGGTGCTCTGCCCAAGCCGGGCAGACCTCCACTGTATGCTCCACCGTGTCCTCCGGGCGATCCACACAATGGAAACACCCGGGCGTTTCCTCCCGCCTTATGCGAAACAGGAACCTCCCGAAACAACCGTGTCCGGTGAGGACCTGCGTCAGGCGGAAGGTGAGGACGCCGTGGCGCCTCTCTAACCACTCCTCAAAGAGGGGACTTATCGCCGCTATTGTGGCGTGCCCAGTGTTACAGGAGCCTAATGTGTAGCGGGGTCAAATCGCACGATCTTTGTGACCAATTTACGTCACCAATAAATTGTTATTCATTGATCTTTAGCGCTCGCCGTTGACAGTAATGGCCTCGCCGTCATCGTTTTTGAAAAAGTGCGGACCAATGACGCCGCCTGTCATATTTCATAAATAATGGCATAAATGAGCCTTTCAAATAAAAAAATAATTTCTTTAATATCTCACATACAGCTTGTTTTATTTTAATTCAACATCGACCCGTCCTTGTCGAAAGACCCTTTATAAATCTAATGGTAAAGTGGCTAGATGACAATAACTTAAAAATTAACCTGACTAAAACTAAATTAATACATTTTAGTCAACGGATCAATAGTAAGAGTAATTTAAATGTACACTACGATGACCAGCCTATATTAGAAGAGGTAGAAACAACAAAATTTTTAGGGCTCCACATTGACAAAAAACTGAATTGGAAAACCCATATCGAAATCTTGTGCAAGAAAATCAGTAAATCTGCCTATGCCCTGTACACATTGTCGTCTATAATAAGTGTGGAGGCATTACTTACAGCCTACTATGGTTTAACAGAATCTCATCTACGCTATGGTGTCATTTTTTGGGGCAACTCAACAAATAAAGACACGGTGTTCAAGGCTCAAAAGAGATGCGTTCGTTCAATATTTAAAATTAAACCTACTGATAGTTGCGTGCCGTACTTTAAAAAATATAAAATACTTTGCCATGTCTGTACATTTTAGAGGTAGCTGTTTTTGTCAAAACAAATTCACACCGATTTAAACGACTAGATGAAGTAGTCCCACGTAATAGGCGCGACAACAGCAGGGTATGCTCTCATGCTGCGAGAACATCCCTCATGCGCAAGAGTGTTTTCTGTATGGCTCTTATCATATTTAACAAATTTCCTAAAAGTTGGAGAGAACTGCCTTTAGCACTTTTCAAAAATAAGCTGAGAATTTTTTTAGTTAGTATAGTGTATTACAATGTTATAGATTTTTTAAATGAAAAGGACTTTTCTATTCAGACTTCATAATGTGAATTTTAAATCAATTGACTTTTGAATGATTCTATTTGACTGCATAATAATGAATATTCTGGACATAATTTAATTTATTTAGATAATAATATACCAAAACTATAATATTTTGACATCAGTTATTATTTATTTGTTTTGTATTTTGTAATGAATTTAGAATGACTATAATATGTAAAATACGTATTTTTTTTATACCTACAATATATTTGTACGCCGTTATTGGCAAAACATGGACGATCACTACATCTATTCATTTAATACATTGCATGTCTGATTAATAGTCAGTTTATGTAAGAAACGCATGTTTAACAAATAAAGTATTCTTATTCTTATTCTTATCCCTTGAAGCATTTTTACTACGAGTCTTCTATCCCTCACGACAGGCTACTATCCTACTTTATAGAAGTTAAAAAAGACACAATTTCCTCAAATCTATGAAACATAAGTAAAAACAAAAGGGATAGATTAAAGATCAAAGTTACTATATGCAAAAGACGTATTGCCAATAGATATTTAATTAATAAGTTATGGCTCCCTATCAAAAAGTGTGGCACCTATCCTGGACTTACCCTACAACTAATACGCCAATGCGTTGCAGGTGTCTATTGGCGACGGTACTGTCCATCTGGGTGGTGTACAAGTAGGAACAGTTTTATATGACGTTTACCCAACTATTTTGCAAATAAGAAATAAATATAAATATTTATTTATTTTTTTGGAAAATGTACTGAAAGGGGGTCTTAAAAATTCAAAGCGGGGCGACTAGGGCATGTGGGGTATCATAAGAAAGAGCGCCGTTTGCAAATTCTCAATCATTTTTTATTTTTTATTAGGCCGCATAGTTTTCGACTTTTGATGAAAAACGTAAAAAAAATACCGTGCCTCCTCCTTATCTCCGAAGTTTGCAAAGAGAAAAATCTGAAATTGTTCTATGTGATAGAAGTTTATGTGAAGATTACAGGAAAAATAAAACGATGTCTAAATAGCACACTTTTTCAGAAATCGAGACGAAACCCTCGGTGCGCGAGTCCGACTCGCTCTGACCGGTTTTTTTTCAAATCCGACTGGTAGTTCCAGAGCGCGTTCTAACAAACGAACTTTCATCTATAGTATATAGAAAAAAGTTAAATATTCATTAATACAAGTCGGAAACGTTTCATTTGGAAAGTTCCCCTTTTATATCATTGGGAACTTAAACTCGACGTCATCAATTCGGATAAGAATGTTTAATATTGAGTGCATGCATAAGTACTGAGCGTAATATATTCTCATGCGTGCAATGAGAATACTTATTATCTAAATTATTATATATTCGACTCGGTTCATCGCGTTGTTTCTAAACCTTTGCTGATAACAACCGATGCAATTGAAAACAATTAGAACGATAACAACTTTGTTTGTGATTTTCCAAAAATACTTACTGTTGTTTTCCGATTTTGATTTACGCTGTTCTTCAGAAACAGCTACTTAGCGTACGAAAGATAATTAATGCAAGAATGTACCTACCTACTTGCATTACACATCTTTAATTTGGGGATTGTTATGATATGAATTTCTTTTTGAACCACAGTATAATATGATACAGTAGTTTAACTTCACAGAATCGTTGAGCTCCTTAAGTTTTGAGTTGATCTGCACGATTACTGATAAATGCGTGCACTGACTGGACAGGTCCACTCAATCTGTGTGGTTCTTTCCTCAAAGTCCATTTCAGACAACAATCTAAATGGTCTTCACATGATCTGACCAAGATTATGTCTGGACTGTGACCTCTGAGTTTGTTTCGGCCTTTCTTCTCAGGGTAGTCAGATAGGAAACGCCGACCTCATCTAGTTTTTAAAAATATGATTGACGTGTAAAAGTGTTTGTACAAACCTACTTACAGAAAATAAATCATTTATAATTTATCATTTAACGGCCGAAACGACAGACTTCGAAATCTCAGTCAGTCTCAGTTACCAACAGCTCGAGTTCTAGCGCGCGGCAGTTACGCACGGACGGACACGTATTTATCTACAGAGCGGCCGTAGGTAATTAACTAAGGTCACTACCCAGATAAACCACTAGCTTTACTCTGTGGTTGAACGTATTTTCAGGACAATGTCTATTCATATTTAGATCACAAATTTTGATAATAATTATGGTTTTTGTAGGTAAGCATAACTCGCTGTGTAAAATATGAAAAAGTGAAAGTGAACTTGTCTGTTCGTCTGGCATGTTTTACTAGGTACCTCATAGTTAATCCGCAGATGAATTTTGGCAGAGTATGACTGAAAAATTATAATTTTCATAATCCTAAAATTGAATAGTTTCGCAGGTGTTGCTGTGGTCAACCATATTGTTGTTAACTACTCGACTGCCGGAAAAGTAGATCTAAGCAAGACATAATGGCTTTTTAATTGTTTCTGTAATAACGGAATTTAACCGGTTGCATCACAATGGACTTTGAAACGCATTGCTTTTACTCATTTATAAAAATTGTAAAACTCATAGTAATAACAGTAGGTAGGTAGTAGGCATATTTATTTATAAACAATATTTCGTATCTACAGAACTAGGTAACTTTTAAATGTCTTGATTGGTTTTATTGACACACATTCGCAACAATGAGATTACGATGATTGGCCTACAGGGTTTTTTTAACGCATTCAAGGACACTGAACGAGACACATTATAAGTTTTATTATGGCCTATGGACATTTAGTGTCCCTCAAAGAAGGCCGCATTAAATACGGGATTAAATTTTTGCGATTTTTCGACCCCACTCCCCTTGGTGCGATGTCGTGAAATTTGGCTCTAACCCGTTCCTCCCCCTCTAATCTCGATAGGATTTTTCAAAATGCGTATTTTTAGTGCAGCTATATAGGTATATACCTACCTATCTGTGCTTGTTTGCGTTGATCTTGCTAAAAAAAATTATACTTACGTGTTATTTGTTTTTTTTAACCCACTTGGGGGGGGGGGGGGGGGCACGTAAGATTAGGTGAGATTCGGCTCAACCCCCCTCGCCCCCTAAACGCTTCACGTAATTAATGAACGCCCACAAAGTGTTAACCTTGCTGTGCGTTGTTTCCCGGATCTTTGTTGATACCTATTTGTTTATAAACAAAAAGTTTAAATTCGTTTTAATGTTATTGAATGTTTGCGAAGTAGGTATATCTACTTTTAATTAGGTAGCCAATTATTCTTGTGTAATCGTATTGCTAGCCTCAATAATTTGTTATGAAATTACCGGTATCGTGGGTGAAATACTGACTTGTAGTGAGTTTTAGTGTTTTATTAACACATTCACGTTTCTGCTTCGATCGACAAGAATCTTTTCAATATTATTTATTTATTTATTTATAATTTTTCTTTAGCATGTACATGCTAAAATGCAATGCAATGCAATGTGGTGCATGTTCATCTACCAGAAAGGTCTGGTCAGACCACAGACCAGATAAAGTATCTGTTTTGTGGGTCAGACCACCAAACTGAACAACTATACATGGGTAACAAACCTACTCAACCCAAATGTGTGGGATGGCTGAATTTTTTTTCGCAATTACGGTGTTGGTCCCATGTAGAAAGTTATTCGGTTTGATGGTCTGGCCCATAGATATAATATTTCTTTGATAAAAAGCTAAATAATGGATTCTTTCTTATATCGTAAATTGACACTGAAACAAATTACAAGCATGAAACTTCTCAAGCGTTGGATTTCATAAAAATATTTACATATGTATTTGAAAAATTGAAAAATTAAATATGTATAATAAAATATAATAGTATAATAAAATGTAAAAACCTGCTCTTGATCTTGCTTGAAGATTCATACACATCTTTACGTAACTTCTCTGGGGCGGTCAGCAAAGAGGCTCCTCTATCTCTGTCACATAAAGCTAACATATATCTATGTGTAGATATGTTAGCTTTAAGCTCTCATTGTAAGGATTGAAAACGGACCTAATCTTCTATAGGTCCACGCCCGTTTCGACCAAGAGTTTGTTTAGGTACCCCCCAGGCACATAGTCACCCCGAACGACGCTACGTGTAATATGTACTTCGACTTTAGTAACAAGACTTCCACTTTTTGTATTGTACAGAACACAGATAAAAGCATACAATCTAAATCCGCTTCACAATAGCAAACAATAAACAAATCACCAATTGTTTTTCATCAAGCGTTACTACAATAACTAATTGAAACGTTAATGTCACTATTTGTCCACTGCGGTCCGTAGAATACTGACGAACGACTGGTATCTCAGCATTCACTTTCTCCATCGTCTCAATATGGTGAAAGGTTATACGTTCATTCATAAAATCAAGAAATTCGAAGTAAAACATTCCTTTAAATGCCACAAGCTTTAACAATAAGAGTCAAAAGTCAAAATATTCATTGTAATCCTAATCACTAATCATCGACGAATTTAAACATTTGCTTGTATTTCGGTACTCCAATTTAAGTAAATAAGCGTATGTGACTTTAGTACCTATGTAAATTGTTTACAAATACAGATCTACTTTTACTGTTACATAAGAAAGAAATAGTTACGTTGTATTCTGTCTGGTTAGTTCTAAATTAGTTAAGTAATGTATTATTATTTCTTTTATCTTTGTGTAATTAAATATAAAAGGTCAACGGCCATGATTATGACATACTTTGACGATAACTTAATCTCTGATAACAGTTATTCTATTGGGATTAGATGTTTACTAAATATGATTATTTTAGTCGCACTGTCGTGGTTTTATTACTACAGCCAGGAGTAATCTTTTAGGCCATGATCCGCAGGTAGGTAGGTAAATCATTTTTAAATAGTCGCGTAATTTAAAAATTATTAACGAAGTAAAAAAAATACCTTAGGTAAGTTCCCAATGATGTTTTTAGGGTTTCGTACCTACCTCAAAAGGAAAAAAATGGAACCCCTATCTATAGGATCACTTCGTTGTCCGTCTGTCTGTCTGTCAGTATGTCAAGACCCTTTTTCTCAGGAACACGTGAAGGTATCAAGTGGAAATTAACATCAAAGTAGGTTTAAGGTCCCATAAAGTTCTAAAAAAATCAAGCTTCTAAGTCAATACAAAATCGGCCATTTATGCGACATATTTTGATACTCGCAAGTAAATCCAAAACCTATAGGGTACTTCCGGTTGTCCTAGAATCATGAAATTTGGCAAGAAGCAAGGTCTCACGCCACAAGTAAAGGAAAATGTCCGAAAATTGATAATTTGTAATATTATCACATAAAAAAAAAATTGGTATAACAATTTTAAGTTTGTTTTTGGGTTAAATTCTTTTCGTCCACGGAATCCTTCATTGTGCGTGGTATGACACGCACTTGGCCGGTTTTTTATTTTTATTTATAAACCTTGGAGTGTAGTCTCAACTAATGAATCCATTATTTACGTGAAATAAGTTGTGTTCATTATATTCACATAGTTTTTACACAATAACACAACAAAAAAAGCGTCGACGCTAAGTTGGATTCCCTTTGTATCTATTTTATTTATTAATCAGTAGGTTCTATTATAGTAGGTATAGAACAAAGTCGCTTGCCGCTGTCTGTCTGTCCCTATGTATGCTTAGATCTTTAAAACTACGCAATGGATTTTGATGCTGTTTTTTTTAATATATAGAGTGATTCAAGAGGAAGGTTTATATGTATAATAAACGCGGGCGAAGCCGCGGGCAAAAGTTGGTAAAAATATAAACTGCAAATCAAAATATTACGAGTGATTTTCTCATGCGTAATTAAGGCGGCGCGGCTGAAAATCATATCTTAAGAACCAAACGTACAATATTTTTTTTTAACCCGTCAAACGCCTATTTACGAACCCCTTAAGTTCATGTCAATGTGTGCTCGAATGTCAACCGAACCCCATAGATTCACAACTACTGTAAGCCCACGATCGCCATTGGATGATGGTATTTTACGTTTATATATACCTACCTATATATGACTAGCTTTTGCCAGCGGCTCCGCCCGCGTGGACGTCCGAAATTATCCCATGGGGACTTACTACCGGGAATTCCTTCCTTATTCCTTGTCTACATTAGAAAGGGAACCTCTGTGCAAAATTTCAGCTCTCTAGGTCCATGGGTGGGCGTTGATGAGTCAGTGAAAGTCAGTCAGGACTTCTCTTTTTTATTTATATAGAAGAAGATTTATAATAAAAAAAAGGTTTGGTATGCTTTCAAAACGATACAAATATAATTATTATATTCTTAGTTTGGCAAACCGAAAGTGAATGACGTACTCACCATTGATGTTGACGCCTAGCCCTTTCAAGTCCAGAACCTTGAAGACATCCTCCAGTGCAGCGGTGAACAGTTTCGGAGAGATAACGTCTCTCTGTCTCACACCTCGCTGCAGAAGGGTAGGTTCCAAGGTCTGGTCCTGAAGTCGGACTGACATAGTGGCGTTTTCGTATAGACACTTCAGCGTTCAGCACCTCAATGTACCTACCGATAGTCAATCTGGCACCGATGAAGAGACTGAATACAGCCATGTCTCGATCGAATCGAAGGCTTTCTCGTAGTCCACAAACGCTAAGCAGAGGCAGGTTATACTCTTCGGGCTTTGTATAATCTGCCGCAGCGTATGCATGGGGTCTATGGTGCAAAAGCCTTTACGGATTTCGGACTTGTTCGGGAGGCTGGAAGTCGTCAAACCTGCACAGTAATTCCGTCATCATCCCCATACCTACCTAATCCATCCTAATCCAAATCCATCTCGTACAAGCTGACGTCCGGGATTTCTCCGGTCATAGTGTCGGGTCAATTTAGCTCTCGGGTCGTTGCCAGATTCATAACGGGATTACTTGTTGACGTCCTTAGAATATCTGTCCTGAACCTCTTGATCTCCCTTAACAGGTTCAGGTCTGTCATTATCGGTCTCCAGTTTTGCAAGCTGGACAGATCTCTTGCAAAGACCTTGTGTTAGAATTTGGTTAAAATAAGATAGGCTATTGATTTTTGAAGTGTACTCATCTGTTAATGAAGTCAATCTCATTTTTAGTTGCACCTGCAGGGCTCTGCCAGGTCCACTTTCTATGCTCACGTTTTCTGAAGAAGGAGTTCATCAAAAAGAGGACTTCTTTCTCCATAAAATTTTTTGTGACTAATAAATTCTTGTGTCCAATCTTGTGTCAATATTTCTAATTTTGGTGTCTTACTAATTCTGTGTCGACAATATATTTATAAGCTTTCAGAATTAAATAAATGTATCTTACATTTTATGTAACTCAATACTTATTTCTTGCAAATCACCATCTTATAATTATTTAAAAATTCAGAAACAAAATTTCCCAACAAAATTAGGTACTAAGTATAACTAATAAATCATAGTTTTTGAAATTCACTCATAAAAGAAATAATTACTAATTATTGACTAAGCTCACTGTTTGTGGTGAGCTGATAACGTGTACAAACAGCATGCGATCTGCGTGTTTGTAGGAAGTATACTTCATACATGCGTAAAGCTAGCTCACAGATTTCTGTAAACAAACAGGGCCTTTTGCCGAAGGGTTGCAGATTTGCAGAACAGCCGCACGTCAGTCAGGTTAACTTATTGTGTAAATATTTATTTATTTAGAAGTCGGACGGATGTCCATACCGGTCTTGACTCCTCTCTATCTGTGCTGACCCTATTGCATGCGATAGCGTACTTATCACCTACTGTCTCCTCCTTTGTAATACGTAACACAGTTTTAATTTATAGATTGACGTAAGTACCTACCTATAATGTATTGCGGAAGAAAACATAGCTGGAAATGACTTCATATTTAGTTTTTCACTATATATTATAGGACACTGTTTTAAAATTAAATGAACATATATTTAATGGGTAGATTTGATACTTTTATTGATTCTGGTAATGTCAATCCATTCACTGATTAATCTCCTCGGTGTTTGTAAACTATTTTTGTCCTTGATTAGAGACGACGTTTGACAGCACTCAAAAATGAATAGGTACGTATATAAAAATACTGAAGTTTAATTATTGAAAATTAGATTCCAGACAACTAGTCACTCCCGTTTATAAACGACAAATGATGGGAATGAAATAATTAGAACTTATAAATTAACCAACCTTTTATTTTTATCAGCGTCAAGTCATCAAAGTACAACACACACGTCCGATTTGGTTTGTCAGTTGTAAAACTTCAAATGTGAACTTCAAAATGGCGGGAACGCGCAGTCGGTGCGGCGCAAGCGCGGTGCGGGTGGCGAGTGGCGATCGTGGCATCACAGCCGCAGCCGTGCCCGCCGACCGACACAAGACGTGATTCCCGTGCTTATCGATACTCGTCCAAGGTCCAAATGTAAACACCAACAATGTTCTCTACAAGTCATTGTAAAATCAATAATTATAGAAACGAGATGATTATGTCGTGGGCTGTGACATCAGTAGAGTGGAGAGTAATAGATAGGTATGTCGTGACCAGATCTTAGAAGAAAGGTTTAGGTAGTGAAAAAAAGGTAAACAATCTTGACGTGTCTTCTATGTTTTTTTTATTTTAAAACCTCAGTTTAAAAATAAAATGCAACTAAAAACCAATGTAAATACAACAATAATGTTTACAAAATCAATTGAACTACTATAGACCGAGAGGTGACAGGATTTTTCATAACGATCATGGATACGGTTAGATTCACTTCGATGGGTTGTAGAGTAGTCCCCTAATGTGAATTACGTCGGTCTGCCTGCTCTGAGTGGTTGCAACTTCGAGATAAAGCGCTTACATTGTTGCAAAAAAAAAAAACGATCAGAGAAATGGTCAGTTTTAGTACACATTCAAAGTATGGCGTCTCCGCAGATGAAATAAGTTAGTCTGCCGGCTCTCAGTGGTTGTATTTCAGAGCACTCATTGTGTATGCAAGACGCTTATTGGTGGAGAAAGCCTAAAAAATTCATCGAAAAACGGGACGATAGGCGAATTTTTTAAGTGCAAGTGCAAGTGCAAGTGCCGGTGTCGTACCCCACCCTACACCTGGGCCGAGTACCACCCGCTGCGCGACCGTCCCCCCTGTAAAGGAATAGGGAAAAAGCTAGAGGTGTCAATAAGAGAAATGGTCAGTTTTAGTTCCTATTCAAAGTATGGTGTCTCCACAGGTGAAACGAGCTGGTCTGCCGGCTCTTAGTCGTTGTATTTCAGAGCATTGTTATACGCAAGGCGCTTAGTTATAGAAAAAATGTAATCAATAAAATAAAGAATGAAATCGAACAAATTCAATTTTTATTAATTCAACTTATTACTTTGGCTAAATCACAGATTAATAATTTTGTAGAATATAGACTAGGGCTTGGAGTTAAATATTTACTTACTTCTAACATTCTATATTTTTTGAGTTGTTTCATTAGTTAAAAAATTACTAATCTGCGATTTACCCAAAGTAATAAGTTGAATTATTAAAAACTGGATTTGTTCGATTTCATTCTTTATTTTATTGATTACCGTTAAGTTAAATGTGTCTATAACTAAGCGCCTTGCGTATAACAAAGCTCTGAAATACAACCACTAAGAGCCGGCAGACCAACTCGTTTCACCTGTGGAGACACCATACTACGAATGGTTACTAAAACTGACCATTTCTCTTATCGCTTATTTTTTCGCGACAATGTTGCGCGCATCATAGCTCTGAAATGCAACCACTGAGAGCCGGCAGACCAACTTGTTTCATCTGCGGAGACGCCATACTTTGAATGTGTACCAAAACTGACCATTTCTCTGATCGTTTGTTTTTCGCAACAATGACGCCATTGGAACCACTGTACAAACGCACCCGGCGCTTTTATATACTAGCTATTTTTTTTTGGGTACAATAGACCTTTTTTAGTGTATTATTGAAAACAACAAAGTGCGCAAAATAATAGACGCCGAAAAAAAAATATTTGACAGTACGAGTACCACATTGACCTTGAAATCAAGGTCAATAACCCTGAGGCTTTCATCGTCTAATATACGAGACATTCACCGCCTCATCTAAACCAAATGATTCACCAAAAATAGAGGGTATATGGCGCTCGGCGGCCGCTGCCGCGGCACCGCTCGCTTCGCTCGCTCGCCGTCGCGCGTTAAGGGTCACTGTTCTAACCTAACCTAACCTAACCCAAATGATTCACCAGCAATAGAGGTAATGGTCACTATTCTAACCTAACCCAAAATGATTCACCAATGTGAAGTTTCGTACGCGCGGGTGCGATTGTACAGTGGAGCCACGCCATTTGTAAGCGCTATAACTCGAAGTTGCAACCACTCAGAGCAGGCAGACCGACGTCATTCACATTAGGGGACTACTCTACAACCCATCGAAGTAAATATAACCGTATCCATATCGTTATGAAAAATCCTGTGACCTCTTAGTCTATTAGTTTAAGCAGTAGTTTATTTGTTTGTTAAATAAAGGTAAACAATCTTGATATGACTTTTTACACAAACACATACTAGTTTGTGTAAAAAGTCACATCAAGATTGTTTACCTTTATTTTACCACCTAAACCTTTCTAGTATAGTCATTTTATGAAATGGCCAGCAAAAATTCCTTTAGGCGCGATTGGTCCAATTCGCGATTGGTCCAATTCACCTTATTCGCGATTGGTCCAATTCGCGGTTGGTCCAATTCGCAGTTTGTCCAATTCGCAGTTGGTCCAATTCGCAGTTGGTCCAATATAAAGTATTTCCAAAATTAAACAAAGCAACCCATTTTATAAACCGGCTTCCAAAAAACGGAGGACGTTATCAATTCGGATGTTTTTTTTAAATTTTTTTTAAAATTTATGTTCGGGCATAACTTCGTCATATATAGACGGATTTGCAAAATTATTTTTTGTTTGAAACGGTATACTCTCGAGGTGGTCCCATGGCCACCAAGTCAGAATCTGATGAGGGATCCCATGGAAATCGAGGAAAACCCTCAAATTTTATGGGCACACCTATAGCGATTTGGGTATTTTTTATAGTAACTCGTGCACTTGCTCTCGGAAAGCACCATTTGGTGAAATGGAACTGATGATGAAGACCACAGATGGCCATCGGAACTACTCAATTTATAAGTATATCACGGGTTGCGATTCGATTACTTTAATATTGTTGCTAAGTAATTTATGCTCGTCAAAATGCATAATGGTGATGATGACTTCACCATGGAGCTCCAGTTCTCCTGGTTCTTACTAGGAGAACTCCTTAACAATTGAACGTCCCTGCATCGGAAAAAGCAATAATTTGTAAAACGTTATGAGCAGTTGACATTGGGCTAACTGACCCACTTACCCCACTAAAAAGTGAAAAATAAAAACTTTTTAGTGGGTCAGTTTGTATTTATCTAAGTTACAATAGTCTAATGTCAACTGCTCATCACTTTCTACAAATTATTGCTTTTCGCGATGCAGGGACGTTAATTGTTGAGGAGTTCTACTAGTTAGAAACCAGGAGAACTGGAGATCCATGTTGAAGTCATCATCACCATTATGCATTTTGACGAGCTTATATTACTTAGCATATAAGTACTCAATTATACTGAGGTATAATTGAGTAGTTCCGATGGCCATCTGTGGTCTTCATCATCAGTTCCATTTCACCAAATGGTGCTTTCCGAGAGTAAATGTACGAGTTACTATAAAAAAATATACAAATCGCTGTAGGTGTGCCTATAAAATTTGAGGATTTCCCTCGATTTCCATGGGATCCCCTCATCAGATTCTGACTTGGTGACAATGAGACTACTTCGAGAGTATACCATTTCAAACAAAAAAAAGAATTTTGCAAATCCGTTTATATATGACGAAGTTAAAAAAAAAACATCCGAATTGATAACCGCCTCCGTTTTTTGGAAGTCGGTTAATAAAATGGGTTACTTTGTTTAATTTTGGAAATACTTTACATTGGACCAACTGCTAATTGGACCAGTCGCGAATTGGACCAATCGCGAATTGGACCAACTGCGATTTGGACATTTTTTTGAACATTGGACTAATCGCGAATTGGACCAATCGCGCCTAAAGGCAATTGTATGCGTTTCGACCGCGCGGCCATGGCGTTGTAAATAAAAAAACTATGCCAACATTTTGTAACAATTTGTAAAAGTTGATTCCCAAAACCATTAATTTGTCAAAGCTATGGTTAAAAATGCCCGAGTTACTATAAAAAATACCGAAAGCGATATAAGTGTGCCCATAAAATTTGAGGGTTTCCCTCGATTTCCATGGGATCCTATCATCAGATCCTGACTTGATGATCATGGGACCACTTGGGAAGTATATATACCCTTTCGACCAAAAAAAGAAAAATCCAAATCAGTTCAGCCATTTTCGAGTAATCGGGGAACATACATAAAAAAAAAAATAAAAAAAAAGGTTCCGAGGAATTGAGAACCTCCTCCTTTTTGAAGTCGGTTAAAAAGTTAGAGGGGTTTGAACGTGTTCGCGCCATCGAAACGCGAAGAACCGCGCGGCCACACGTTATCACCGATATCTCGCTGAAAAAGCATCGCAGAGGTCTGAAGTTTTTTGTAAAACCTAGATTTGAATTTGTCAAAGTTTGTAAAAATACAACAAAAAATCCTAGGTTTTCTCTTTAGTCTGTGCTAAATAAATGTATTTTCTTTCTTTCTTTCTGGGAGTGTTAAGAGCGTTGACTAGGTACGGCATTTCATACAAACTTTCAAGTCCTTTTTTGTCGAAATGAATGAACCGATTTTAATGAAACTTCATACGCATAAGTAGGATACATAGGTCTAAAAAGTTAGTAAAGAACATTTTCTAAATGTCTTATTTAAAAAAAGATAAATGGAAATCTCTGCTTCTATGGAATATTTAAAATCGGCCTAATTTAGCTGCAACACTATTTTTCGAAAATGTTCTTTACTAACTTTTTAGACCTATGTATCCTGCTTATGCGTATGAAGTTTCATTAAAATCGGTTCATTCATTTCGATAAAAAAGGACTTGAAAGTTTGTATGAAATGCCGTACCGAGTCAACGCTCTTAAGCATTGTTTTACCTTGTAGAACGCAAATAGATGAATAATTTCATTAATGAATAAGAAAGTATGATGAGAAATCAATTTTTTTTTGTTTTATCGTGTTTATCTCCCATATCATCTGTGAAGTTTACAAAAAAAAAAAAATGGTTTTTTAAACACATTTTTCAACTACACTGTGGCTGGTTACATACCCCCAAAAAAAAACATCAAATTACTTTATCTTGTGGTTTATCATGTTTAGATAATATGGATACCCGTCTCGTCTGCGGAGTTTCGCTAGCTAATTTAATTTGACCCTGTATATTTATCTAGTTACTTATTAGGTATCTATCAAATTATGCAAAAATCTTTCCAGAGTAACTTCGATAAACATCCTATTGACTAAGTAGGGGACACTTTTCGTGGAGATTTCTAAACTGTAGGATGAAGATTTTTTCTTTCGTAGCTTGACGCAGAGTAGGAATTAACCTTGTCCCTCTGCTGACTACATTTTGTTCATAAGAGGACTTAGGACATGACCTTGACCCTGACCGAAAAGGCTATTGTATGAATAAAGAAAACAAAAGAAAATTAAAATTATTTATTGAAACAACTTCAATCTTTTAAATTAAATAATCTTTACTAAAGCTAGTGGGCTTAAACTTACACAACTAACGAAGGAAAGCGCAATATATTTGATAGATACAAGTAGCCATAAGTACGTAATAAATTGAAATATATTTCTGTTAAAGTACATGAGTAGGTAATCGTTCTATTATAGGTATCAATATAGGATACTTACCGTTAGGCTCTGCAGAAGATAATATGATTTACTAACTTTAACATTAATTACAATAACACTGATTCGACAAATGCTTTAAAATGACATCTGGATATTTAAAATGCCTTACAAGCGAGTGATGTTTGTACCTATTTGATACCTAAACTGACTAAATAACTTTACATCGCAAATAAATAGTCGTAAAACATTAATATAAGTTAATTTTTTGATTATGTGACGTTCGATACACAAGTATTAATACTTAGTGATTAACAATAGGGAAGATATCATGTAGATAGGTATAAATTAAATATAAGGTCTTACAGCCACTCTTATCACATATTACAGCTTTATTTACTAGTTTGTCTACAATAGAAAATCTAAGATAACTTTATCGCCTGTATACAAGTTTGTAAATTAAATCTACAAAATTAGTTCCCGTTTAAGGTAATCCACTATCTGTATAATACAGAAGGTCAATATTCGTTTTGATTACAATAAAATAAAATGCACTAAACATCGGATTACGAAATGTTCACGTCAAACTAAAATGTTGTCAAATTATTTTAGGATATTAGTTCAAACTATAACATCGATATAATTTGGCATCGTTCAACTAAACGTAGCTTACTTAATTAGCTTTACGATGAGTGGAAATAAATGCGAACAAGCGTTGCTCTAGCGCCCTAGTGACGTCACTGATGACGTCACAATCGCAGTCACACCACGCCGCACCTGCGGACAGACTTCAGACACTCAAAACTGATGGACTAAAACAATGGATAAGTAACATTCAAGCGAAACTTTCATACAGGAACTATTCGAATGTTTGAATTCTGCCCAGCAAATCTATTAAAAAAAAAGTATATCACAACAATGAGGGAACTGTTTCATAAACGGAATCCATTAGTACATCATATAGCACTTGCTTTGACGTGTTTAGTGGAAAGGATTTTTTGTTCGATGGACCTCCTCGGGATGCCGCTGACCTTCTTGGGCGACGTGGTGCAGTTGATGGAGGAGGGGAGGGACTTGTAGCCTCCGTCGGAGCTGTAGTCCGTGTCGGTGGACTGCCCGTTGAGGCTCGGGCTGTGGCGGTTCACACTCTCTTTGGAACTGATCCGTCCATTATACAAGTCGCCGTACGAAGTGTGATGCTTGATGTGGGGAGTTTCCTCGATGACGATATTTTTAGTAAGCATTCGCTCGGTGGTCGAGTACTGGTTCTGAAAGTTTTCTATAGAACGAGATCTATTCGAGTAGAGCGCTGCCCTACGATCTGACTTATCCCCGATGGAAGAATCCCTCTTGATGTATCTCCGAGTGCTATCTGAATTCGCAAGGGCTTGTAAGTACTTAGTCCCGACGCGGCTGTTAGTTTTCAGTTGCACGGTGTCCGTTCGCTTGTCTACAAGGGTCTCGTCTCCGTTAGTATTAGTATGTCCGTTCACTTTCCTAACACCACACATTTGGCATTTGTTCACAGTCCCGTTGGTAACAGGTCTCTTAGTCTTTTGTGCTTCACTGTAAGACGGCAGCTTCCTCACGCTAGCTTGTTCATTCCAACTGCGAACATAAAACTATATGTTAAATCAGTACTTTTATAAAATAGGAAGGTTTGTTTAGAGTGAAATTTTTAGAGTTGCAACGAATTTTGTACGTTTGTAAAACCTCACCTTTAAGTTCTGTCGAGGCAGCGTGTAACACAGAGAAATATTTCATAATCAAAGTAAATTAAATGTTACATAATAACATTACAATAATATAAGTGTAGAACACCACACGACTACCTACAGTAAAACAACACAAAACAATCGTCACTAACTGAACCAAGCCAATTGATCGCCTAATCAATACGTGCCAATAGTGCCGTGCTATTCAAACCAAACTCATTGACGAATTCAAGTATTCATGCTTAGACTCTTCACAATGTCAGTTCTAGCACCATTAGTTCAGTAACACAACCACCCAATCATCAAACCTTGCATTATTGTGTTTAAAAGCCTTTAAGTGTCACTCTTCACATTACATACTATTTACATTTTGGACAGTTTTTGCCTTTTACCGCATCATATTTAATCCTCATGCAAACTAGCGCAGTGACGAGGTCACTTGATGTATTTGTAGCAATATTCGTCGATGTCCCTATCAGAGACCAGAAAAACTCCATCGTCGTTGGTCTGGTACAAGAGATGCAGTAAGCACAACACATGGACGGAACACAAGAGGCAAACAGCGAGCAAGCAGTCGAGCCACGCTACCTGATCCGACGGACGAACCCTCCCACCACCCAAGTGGAAACTGCCGCGTCCAATATCCAACATGACGAGAATTTTCAATGAAAATCCAATTCGGAATTTAAAGCAGCATGTGAGGAAATTAGAACAAAATGAACATTTTGAAGGACCTGATGATGATGATGACAAATTATAGATGATACTACATCAGTTCTTCATTACATGATATAAATACAATTACATGGATATGATAAATCAAATAAAAATACCAGTAAAATAGGGAGACAATGTTAAAGTGATTCTACACATGGATGTTGGTGCGAATGTCATTTTTTTATTCATGTAGTCTTTGAATATGATTATCCATTTGGAATTGTTAAGATTTGATACTAATGTCTGGCTTTTGGAGACGGTATGATGCACGAGTGATGAGCAATGATCTTTATAATATTGTGACATGTAAGAGGGGATACTGGGGGGTATGTACATTAATATGATGGATGAGTGCAGTGCATGAAAAATGGACTTTATTGTAGCGAAGATAAACCTATAACAATAAATAAAAATATTGGATAGATGGTGGAATAAATAAAATGTAATAGGAGAAAGGAAAGTTAATATGACTAAGTAAATAGAAAGTGAGGTAGCTGTATGAGATAATGTTGAAGCAATAGGTGTTGCACTCAGTGTGTGTAATATAAGTGTTGTGCATTATAATGTTTAGGATGCGGTTACCTCACTAATCCGGAATTGTCAGAACTCGTTAACGCCGAGCTCATCGGCGGCCGCAACTGAAATAGAAACACACGCAGTTTTACTATTACTAGGTTCACTGCATGTTGCTTATGTAATTTACTCTTTATTTTTGTTAGTTTTTTCTCACAAATATAACATTTTGAGGGGAAGAATTCCAAGCCAAGCAATTCTTAATTCGTTGAAGTTAAGTCATTATATTTCAAAACTCATTTCTTCTAGAAGCGTTCCATGATCGAGCTACTCGTATTTAATTTTGAATTCTTTATCCTTTTTGATGAGATCGAAACCCAAATCTAAGTTCTCATCTTTTCTCACTTCTTGGACCTTTATTTTCTACTTTTGATATTGGTTGCACCACTATCTTATTTCATGGGCGATCACGATCACTTCTAACTTTTGCTGACAATTGATTTTTCGTCAACTTTCGTGTGACCATTCGACCAACTTTGTGCCAATTAGTTCTATATCATATTCCCACTATGGCATGACCTTAATTCCTCCCCTTTTCTCATTTTCTAAATTTTTGTTTCTGTTGTTCCTCTGCCTATCCCTTCGGGGATACATTCTGTAGATTCGTACCCGGTCGGTCTGCGTGGCGACGTTGCAGGTGTCATCTTGTCGCGGCTCGTGGCTCTCGGCCATGCGCAACATCTGCTGCTGCAGAACGCGAACCAACCGGTCGCGTTCTTCTAGCTGACTCTGTAAGAGATAAACAAAAAAATAGATAAAAACAGATAGTTTCAATAGCTCTAAGATCCTAAATATTGCTTTCAACACTGATGAAGCTATCGATAAACAAATATTCGTAGTGAGCGTCTGGATGGTATTGGTAGGTGTAATGTTACGGGTAAATGGCAGGCATATTGTTTTCATACTTCTTAGCACCCCTTGCCTCACCGTGGCCTTGACCCCTACTGTAGCCAAGGGTAGGCTGGCCGCCGGGCAGGGGCCATTTGTTCTTGGTGCTTGTAATTTTTAAGGGGGAGGGTTGCCACGCTTGGCAGGCGGGTTGGCAATCGCAGTAGGTATGGTTTTTTTTTAATGCATAGAGAACGCTGCTGCCCATTCTATTAAGTCCCTTAATCACCTTTTACGATGCCTACGGGAAGAAATAGGGCGGGTGCTATATTTAAGTAGTTTTCATATTTACTGCACGTTTATTAAATGTGTAACATAATACCCATAAATGTGTAACATAATACCCGCCATATCCATGTCCATAT